>CM024758.1:117632654-117691903 GCA_014218235.1 Colocasia esculenta | reverse complement strand
AGATGATGGTCTGTGCAGGTCGCAGCAGACGAAACAGGGGAAGAAGAACGACTTGGTGTGGATGATCTCCTGCTCCCCAGCCACCAAGAACTTCTCCACACGACCCCAGCAAGTTCTAAAACTCGTTCCTAGTTTTGGTGAAGAGTATTTAAGCAACCATGGTGTTTTAGGAGTCCTATTATAACTAGGAAAGCTAAGCTGCGGTTTTGACAGGGCAGTTTCCTATCTTTTGAGGATTCCTTCCTCCCTTAGAGTGTGTGAGGATTTAGGAAACCTCCCACCATAGATAGGCACGAATTTGGGTTGCCAAGAATGCATGATTGCATCCCAATTAAACTCAAATTGCCTCTTTCCAATTTCAACCTATTTAGAGTTACGAATTTCCATGTATTTTCTAGTTTTATTTGATTATTGGGCCAATTGATGTCCATTGACCCGCTTATGATATTGGGTCATTAGCATATAATGTTGGAAGTCCCTCCAACACTTTTATTTAAATTTGATTTCTTTATATACTAAATTTCTGGGGTGCTACACCCTCCCCCACTTAAGAGATTTGGTCCCCAAATTCATGTATAGCAAGTTATTGTACAAGTGAGGTGTACTTACTTGTGAATAGCTCTGGAAATCTTTTGTGCATTGCTTCCTCGGTTTCCCACGTGTCGTCCTCATCCATGCGTTGATTCCATCTAACCCTTACTAGTGGGATAACCTTGTTCCTTAGTTGGCGCAGTTCCCGGTCCACAATCTTAATTGGCTTCTCTTGATATGTTCCGTCTTTGTTGAACTCCAGAAGCTCGTATTCTATAACATGCCATGGATCTCGTACATACTTTTTCAACATGGATATGTGGAACACATTGTGTATTCCATCCATTTGCGGTGGTAAAGCGAGACGATATGCCACTTCGCCGACTCTTTCAAGGATTTCGAAAGGCCCGACAAACCTTGGTGACAATTTGCCTTTAATGCCAAAACGTCTGATCCCACGGCCTGGAGACACTTTCAAGAATACATGTTCACCCACCTGAAACTCCAGGTCTCTTCTTCTATTATCTGCATATGCATTTTGTCTTTGCTGCGCCACTGCCATTCTTTCTCTGATAAGCTTTACCTTCTCTGTGGTTTCCCTTATCATCTCTGGTCCTAACATTTGTTTTTCGCCAACCTCATACCAGCATATTGGAGATCGGCAACTTCTGCCATAAAGTGCTTTGAATGGTGCCATCTGAATGCTAGCTTGATAGCTATTATTGTAGGCGAACTCCACAAGAGGTAAGTGTTCATGCCAGCTACCTCCAAAATCTAGAACACATGCTCTGAGCATATCTTCAATCACCTGGTTGGTTCTCTCCGTCTGTCCATCTGTTTGTGGATGGAAAGCCGTGCTAAAATTTAGTTTAGATCCCAAGGAGTAATGCAGTCCTTTCCAAAAGTGGGATGTAAACCTGGGTCTCTATCAGACACGATAGACACCGGTACTCCATGTAATCTGACTATTTCCTTCACATACAATGCAGCCAGAACATCTATTGACCACTTATTCTTCACTGGCAAGAAGTGAGCTGACTTGGTTAAGCGGTCGACTATAACCCAGATACCATCGAATCCACCTCTAGATTTAGGTAGTCCGAAAATAAAATCCATCCCTATACCTTCCCATTTCCATGCCGGAATTTCTAGGGGTTTTAGTTTACCTGCGGGTCGTAAGTGTTCTGCCTTGACCCTTTGACATGTTAAGCATCGGGCGACATACTCCGCCACCTCTCTCTTCATATTAGGCCACCAGAAGCTTCTTTTCAAATCCTGATACATTTTGGTAGTTCCAGGATGAATAGTATATCTGGTCTTGTGAGCCTCGTCCATAATCATTTCTTTATTTCTGCATGGTCGGGTACACAGACTCGATCCCGGAACAATAGCCTTCCATCTTCAGTTAATGAGAAATCTGGCCTCTGGTCCAGATTAGCCTTAATCTCCACAACTATAGGGTCATTGTCTGGGAGTGTTGTAATGTCCTCCAATAGTGTGGGTTGTGCTCTAACACTAGCAACAAAGCATCCCTTCTCTTTGATGTCTGCATCAATATTTAACTTGGCGAAGTCTTCTAATAACCTCCATTCACCCACCATGAGACTAGACAAGGTAGCCATCGGCTTCCTGCTAAGAGCATCTGCCACAGCATTTGCTTTTCCTGGATGATATTGAATAGAGAAGTCAAAGTCCTTGAGATACTCCAACCACCTCCGTTGCCTCATATTCAAGTCCTGCTGAGAAAACAGATACTTCAAGCTTTTATGGTCAGAAAACACAATGAATTTCTCACCATATAGATAATGACGCCATATCTTCAAGGCGAAGACTACAGCAGCTAGCCTCCAATCATGTACGGGATAATTGTCTTGTGCTTCTTCAATTGACTGGATGCGTAGCATACATGTAGCGACCCTCATTATACCGGTACGGTTATACCAACCCACGTCGGTACAGCGAGCGTTGCCACAGTGGGACATTTACCCAAACATTACGAATAGCTGAGATACACGCGAATATACGAACAGAGTAGCGGAAGTAAAAGAACCACTGTCTTCATTCATTCATCATCCACATTTAAACATACATGATTGATCACAATTAAGAACTAAAAGTCCACATAATTTCTTTCTGAAAATTTAAATACACAATGTCCACACTTATACACTTTTCTCATGATAATTCTAATACAATGTCACTTTTACATACTATGAAAGCACAAAAGGGTACAACTGCTCCAACAGTCTAATCTCCGCGCTCGGAGTCCATCTCCACCGTCTCCTCCAACGGTGCCACGTCACCAACTACACCTGTACGCCGAGGCAAGTAGTGAGTCTAAAGACTCAGCAAGTAACACCACTCATACCATACACGTACATGTCATAGTAGGCTCTACACACACAATTGCAAAAGACTCAACATGTAGCATGCTTAAGCCTTGAAATGAACAATCTATCATGATAGTTCTATCAATAAACAATGATACATACTTTCAGATTTCCTTAACAAAATACATTTCCTAATACATGTTCTCTAATCATTCCTACTCATGAAATTCTACCTTGCATTTAACCAAAACATGAAAGCCTTAACATGACTTCCGCGCGCACATGAGAGGGAACACAACTAGCATGGAATCTACACATTCTTGTGCATATACATGAACATTTTACATATTTTAACTTGCTGGTTTTCACATGATTTAGCAACATAACCCTACACATGAGAGCTACAATGTCATTTAAAATACAACATGTGAACAACCAACCATGGAATTTTGTGCACATACTTATAATTGTCCTTAGCATGGATTCTAGGCATTTTACACATATAAACTTGATCCTATCAAGATAAGCTACTGATTTAACATGGTTTCAGATTTGTCACAACATGGATTACAATATCATATCCTCACATTTTGGTCTCACATTCTCCTTACACAAATTTCCAATTCACATAAGTTTCACTTTACACATACACATTACACATTGTTCACTTTCACATTAACACATGGACACATTCACATTTACACTTTCACATTTACACTTTCACATTTCGTGCCGTGACACATAGTCCAAACCACCAAAGAAGGACACAAACACATCACATCACATAGACGCCATCTAGGCAATTCAATGCGACTCTTGACTACGCAGACCGGGAGAACAAGTCTCCACCCTAACCAGTGGTACTTGTCCACCTCCAGGATTTCCCCTAATGCCCTTAGGGTCACTTACACATTGAACCTCTCAGGGGGACTTTTCCCCGATACGGTTCCACTGCCCTCTGTGGAAGCATGTCACACTTGGCACAATTACACATTACACATTTTACCGATTTTACACATGGTTTGACACATTTCACTCTTACTTCATTCACTTCTCACTCACATGCACATTCTCTGTTTTCCTATCATGACACTACAGATTTCAAAATGTAGCATTCAGGAAATTTCACTAATCAGTTCGGATTACACCTAAATCGAATTATTTCACATTGGCATGCATAATTCACAATTTACATGGAAAATTCATATTACATTAATTACTGGTCCAAATGACCTGAAACTTTAACCACATGTTAATTTCGGGTTTAGGATTCCTCATGCAAATTTTCAGATGTTTATGAACCAAAATGAAATTACAGAAAATCTAACATTTATTTCACATGCTATCCGCAATTTGATTTAACATGGAGTTAAACTTAAGTACAGTTTTAACCGCTTACTGTCTGAACCCTAACAGACATGGAACCGCAGAATTTATTCTTGAATTCATTGGACAATCCATACATTTATGGAAGATTAATCATGACCTAGCATGATCTCTATTTTACCTAAACAAATTTGCAATAATTCACACAAACATGGGAAAATCTCAGAAATTTAGAACAGGGACTGAACATCACATGCATAATCCTCACAAATTAGGGCATTCAGACTTGTCCTAAATCATGCACAGTAGATTGACAAGATTAACGACTAATCATGCTTGTGATTTCATGGAAAAATAACTTCTATCATTCACCACCATGCACACTCATCCATCCACACACCACATTTATCACATCAACAATATACATAGCATATAAATCATTTACAGTATATCCTCATCGTGAAACATAGCGAAATTATCCAGATAGAAGGGCAGAACAGCTTGCTGTTCTGCTCAGATGAACTTGGCGGCGGTCTCTGGCCGCTAGTCCAGTGTGAACGGCATGGTCGATGGACGCCAAGCATGATCTCAGTGCCAAGGAACATTGCCGTTAATGCCGGGTCTGTGCAGAACACAGACCCGAGCTCCAAAGATGGGGTGAATGTGGGGGTCTAGGACACGAGGGAAATTCATAAAAAGGTAGAATCAACCTAGACACATACGGGACGTTATGGTTAGGTTACTTGCCTCTAGGAAAATGCTTCAATGGATCAAAAGTGCTGGTGAAGCCCTCCTTGGGCAGTCCCAAGAAGGTGCAAACCGTCCTCCAAGATCTCCTTCCTCCGGGCTCCTGGATGATCTCCACAGCAAGGAACGTCGGGGAGGTCTCCTCCTTCAGTCCAGCTAGCTTCTTGTCGAGGAAGATGGCCGGATCCAGCTTCAGAGGGTCAGATTCTTGGGTGCAAAGTGGCGGTTTCTCACAGCTCAGAAGCTAGGGTTTTCTCCTCTTGTTTCTCTCTTGCAAGGGTGAAGAGAGGGTTGGGAAGGCAGATCCGGGTTCAGACATAGGGGAGAGGTCTCTCTCCCACTCACAAGGTGACAAGATGGCTCTCAGAGTCGTTGGGGACAGCTCCCCAATGGGTGAGCTCCCTTGTTTCCGGATTTCTGGCTCTGCAACGCATGCAGGTCAGAGAATAGGCGTCGACATCGTTAGACGCCAGGATTAGTGTTGGCGTCCATGGGTGGACGCTGACACCACCTCAACGGCTAGGGGTTTGACGCCATCTGGCCTTCGGCCAGAACTCTAAAACATGCAGAAAACTATGCATGCCATGCATATATACATGCAATAGTATATGGTAGTGTATCCATACTATCACCATTCAATACATGCATTATTACATCTAGTATAACATATGCACACGTAATTGTACTAATTAATACGTACGTAAATATGTATATACATACACAAGCACAAATATACACACACAAATACAAATAATGCGACGGAAATTCGAGGGCCTTACACCTCTCCCCCTTAAAGAAACTTCGTCCTCGAAGTTAGAACGACACTACTCAAACAAAAGGGGATATTTCTTCTTCATCGCATCCTCAAGCTCCCAAGTAGCCTCCTCTCGTGAGAAGTTCCGCCAGAGAACTTTCACCGACGCAATACTCTTGTTCGGAGATGCTGAACCTTCCGGTCAAGAATAGCTACTGGTTGCTCAACATACGAAAGATCTGGCTGGATCTCCACTGGCTCATGACTAATCACATGAGACGGATCTCGGACATACTTCCTGAGCATAGATACGTGGAATACAGGGTGAACGCTAGCCAAAGCTGGGGGTAATGCTAGCTCATATGCCACGCTGCCCAAACGTCTGAGAATCTCATATGGGCCAATTTACCTAGGGCTCAACTTGCTATGCCGGCCAAATCTGACAACACCACGAGTAGGTGATATCTTCAAGAAGACATGATCGCCAACCTCGAACTCCAAATCCTTTCTCCTGTTGTCGGCATAACTCTTCTGCCTATCCTGTGCCGCAACAAGCCTTTTCCTGATAAGTTGGATCTTATCCGAAGTTTCCTGGACTAACTCCGGTCCGATCAACTGCCTATCACCAGTCTCCTCCCAACATAAGGAGATCTGCAGGCCTACCATACAACGCCTCGAATGGAGCCATACCATACTCGCATGAAAGCTGTTGTTGTATGCGAACTCCACAAGAGGTAAATGGCGCTCCCAATCATCCTTCCAATCTAGAACACATGCTCTCAACATATCCTCGAGCGTCTGGATAGTCCTCTCGGACTGTCCATCGGTCTGGGGATGAAATGCTGAACTGAGCTTCAGCTCCGAACCTAAGCATCCTGAAGACCCTTCTACAACCTCGAAGTGAATCTCGGATCTTGATCCGAAATGATCGACTTCGGCACGCCATGCAATCTAATGACACTACTAACATACAATCTAGCTAAACTTTCTACTGACTGCTTCTTCTTCATAGGCAAGAAATGAGCGGTCTTCGAGAATCTATCTACAACTACCCAAATCGAGTCATTGCCTTTTCTAGATCGAGGCAAACCCGAAACGAAGTCCATAGTGACAGCCTCCCACTTCCACACTGGGATGTCCATCCTTTGCATAAGGCCGGATGGTCGCTGTCGCTCGGCCTTTACTTGCTGACACACCAAACACCTAGACACATAATCCGCAACATCCTTCTTCATACCGAACCACCAAAATGATCTCTTCAGATCCTGATACATCTTAGTGTTACCCGGATGAATAGAGAATCGCGATCTATGAGCCTCCGCTAACACATGCTCACGGACATCTACTAAATCAGGGACACAAACATGGTGCTGAAATCTAATCACACCGTCCTCATCACGAGCAATGCCTGCCTTGCCCACTAACTCTAAGAGTCTAGGGTCGGCTCCCTATTGCTCGATCATCTCATCCAAAACCGAGGACCTAAGATAACTGAGCTACAAAGGCCTGACATAGCGATGGCTCTAACTCAGTCAACGCGCAAGCCGCATCTTCCAACATCTTCCAATCTTGCTGGAGAGATGGCCTCTTTCTACTCAAGCATCAGCTACAACATTCGCCTTCCCAGGGTGATACTGAAGGTCGAAGTCATAGTCCTTCAAGAACTCAATCCATCTCCTCTGCCTCAGGTTTAATTCCTTTTGGAGAAAAGATACTTCAAACTCTTGTGGTCAGTAAACACCTCAAATCTGACACCATAAAGATAGTGCCTCCAGATCTTTAGTGCATGAACCACTGCTGCGAGCTCTAAGTCATGAGTCGGATAGTTCTTCTCATGCTCCTTCAACTGACGAGAAGAATAAGCTACTACCCTTTCTTGTTGCATGAGCACACAGCCTAAGCCAATCCGAGACGCATCCGTGTAGATAGCAAAGCCCTCTACACCGCTCGGTAAAACTAACACCGGGCAGACGTGAGCTTAGTCTTCAACAATTGAAAACTTCTCTCACACTTCTCGGACCAAACAAACTTCTCACCTTTTCTGGTAAGCTGAGTCAAAGGGGCGGCGATGGATGAAAACCCTCAATAAATCGCCGATAGTAACCAGCTAAACCAATAAAACTACGAATCTCCGAAGGGGTCTTGGAACCTCCCAATCCATAACTGCCTGGACCTTCGCTGGATCAACTGCAACACCAGCGCCGAGATAACATGCCCGAGAAAATGACCTCGCGCAACCAAAAGTCGCACTTGCTGAATTTAGCATACAGCTTGTGCTCACGAAGAACCTCTAACACTAACCTCAGATGCTGACGGTGAGTGGTCTCGTCCGAGAGTAGACCAACACATCGTCAATAAACACTACGACAAAGCTATCTAAGTAAGGCCTAAACACCCGGTTCATGAGATCCATGAACGCTGCAGGGGCATTGGTCAATCCGAAAGGAAGGACCAAGAACTCATAATGTCCATAACGGGTTCTAAACGCCATCTTGGACACATCCTCACTCCGAATCCTCACTGATGATAACCAGATCGTAAGTCAATCTTAGAAAAGACTGATGCCTCTCGCAACTGGTCAAACAAACCATCAATACGAGGTAAGGGATACCTGTTCTTCACAGTCACCTGGTTCAGCTTTCTGTAGTCAATGCACAACCTAAGTGACCGTCTTTCTTCTTGACGAATAATACAGGTGCGCCCCAAGGGGAAACACTAGGGCGAATAAATCCCTTATCAAGCAGTTCCTGCAACTGCCTCCTCAACTCGGCTAACTCCGCAGGTGCCATCCGATATGGAGCCTTCGAGATAGGAGAGGTGCCCGGAAGCAACTTTATGGTAAACTCTATCTCTCTATCCGGTGGCAATCCAGACAAGTCATCAGGAAAGACATCTGGAAAATCCTGCACTACCTCAATCTCTGCAAGAGTAGGTGACTCATCAGCCTCTGGTACTAACACCACGCTGGCAAGAAACGCGTCACAACCCTTGTTCACCATGCGCATCGCCTTCATGGCAGAGATGACCATCTTTCCCGCCCAGTTCCTTGGCAAGGGGTGAGAGAACTCATCCTCACCAGGAATGCGGAATACGATCCTCTTCCGAAGACAATCCACCAACGCATAGTGTTCCTCTAGCCAATCCAGACCAAGAATAGCATCAAAGTCCTTCATTTTTAGCAAGAAGAAACACCCATCTAGGATTCTATCCTCAATGCACACAGGTAACGACGGAATGCACTTCCTAGTCGATACCGTACCCGCAGGGGTGTGCACAGACAAAAGGACCTCTAACTCCTCAGACTCTACCCCTGATTCTAGGGCTAACTGCCTAGCGAACGCTCGGAAATGACGAACGAGTGGTAGCACCCGTATCAACAAAACCCGAGCGTGCACTCCTAAAAGCAAAACCGTACCTTCGGTGACATGCTCCGCCTGCTCGGCGTCCTCGTGAGCTAAAGCAAACACTCGAGCTGGGGCTCGAGGCCTTCCTGGTCTTCCTGTAGCTGGCGCAGCTGCCGCTACTGCTGGGGCTGGCGCTCCGCGCTGAACTCTTTGCTGAAGTCTTGGGCAATCTTTGATTTTGTGATCGTGCTCCCGCACTTCAAGCATCTACCCGCTACCAACCAACACTCGGTACCGCCATGTGTCTTCCACAATGGGGACACTCTTTTTCACACCGGGGAACGTACAGAGGGTACCTGAGAGTTGCTGACTGTCACGGATCGTTGCGGTGTCTGGTACACCGTTTTCTTCTTATCCTGCCACTAGAAAGTCGCTGCTGGCCTCTTCTGCGAAGCTTTCTTTTCCTCCAGATATTGCTCCATCTCTCCTCCTGCCTGCAAGCAGCACTGAGGGCCTCGTCCAAAGTCCGGTGGTCAAACGCCACGAGTCTCGTCCGCAGTGATGGCTAAGTCCCATCACGAACTTCTTTGTCTTCTTGCGCTCATCCGCTACGACATGCGGTGCATACTTAGAAAGTTCAGAAAACCTTGCCTCGTATTCCAGCACAGTCATGGAGCCTTGCGTCAGGGAGAGAAATTCCTGCTCCATCTTGTCCTGGATATGCTCTGGGACGAACTTGGCTCGAAAGAGCCTCACGAACGCGTCCCACGCCACGTCTACTACTCCGTCCTCAAAGCGTGTACTAGTAGGGAGGACCACCATACATCCGCTCTCTCCTGCAATACACCTTCATAAGCACCAACTAACAAATTCTAACTTAAGTAGAACATACAAACATACAAAATTAAAGTCTACCTGTAGCATGTAGGTGGCTAATGTCACCTTATCCTCATCAGGGCACCTGATGGCTCGGAAGATTTTCTCTGTCTCCCTTAACCAACTTTCTGCCATTAATGGATCACTCTCCCCCTTAAAAGAGGGTGGGGTCATCCTCTTGAATCGCTCCATGATGGGAGGTCCACCATGGTCCTGAGCTGGTGCCTGAGACTGCTACATTAAACAATAGGCAATACACAATAAGCACGATATCATGCAATTTAAATAGCCACTACTAGTTGTTTCATCATTCTACCTGGGCCTCCAACTGTGCCTGGAGTGCTGCCTGGGTATGAGCCTGCGTCTGCATGGCTTGTACCAGACCTTGCATGAATACTCCGTAGTCCACAGGCGGCGGTGAGGGAAGCACAGGTCCTTGCGGTGCCGGGGCCTGTTGCTCCGCCCGCTCATCACGTCTCGGCTCGTCCTCACGGGCCGGTGCTCCACCACGCCTACCTCTCGAAGCCATGGCTGTAATAAAATTTCAGCCACCATAGAGCTAGGTTACTAAGTCTTCTAACCATTTTCTTATCTATCTATCACTTCTTATTAATGTTTTCTACACATGTGGACATACTTAGTATGCAATGAAGATGATGACTTATGTATATCCATGTGCAATCTCAACCGGTAGCTGATACCAATCTCTGTAGCGACCCTCATATACCGGTACGGTTATACCAACCACGTCGGTACAGCGAGCATTGCCACAGTGGGACATTTACCCAAACATTACGAACAGCTGAGATACACGCGAATATACGAACAGAGTAGCGGAAGTAAAAGAACCACTGTCTTCATTCATTCATCATCCACATTTAAACATACATGATTGATCACAATTAAGAACTAAAAGTCCACATAAATTTCTGCTGAAAATTTAAATACACAATGTCCACTTATACACTTTTCTCATGATAATTCTAATACAATGTCACTTTTACATACTATGAAACACAAAAGGGTACAACTGCTCCAACAGTCTAATCTCCGCGCTCGGAGTCCATCTCCACCGTCTCCTCCAACGGTGCCACGTCACCAACTACACCTGTATGCCGAGGCAAGTAGTGAGTCTAAAGACTCAGCAAGTAACACCATTCATACCATACACGTACATGTCATAGTAGGCTCTACACACACATTGCAAAAGACTCAACATGTAGCATGCTTAAGCCTTGAAATGAACAATCTATCATGATAGTTCTATCAATAAACACATGATACATACTTTCAGATTTCCTAACAAAATAAATTTCCTAATACATGTTCTCTAATCATTCCTACTCATGAAATTCTACCTTGCATTTTAACAAAACATGAAAGCCATAACATGACTTCCGCGCGCACATGAGAGGGAACACAACTAGCATGGAATCTACACATTCTTGTGCATATACATGAACATTTTACATATTTTAACTTGCTGGTTTTCACATGATTTAGCAACCATAACCCTACACATGAGAGCTACAATGTCATTTAAAATACAACATGTGAACAACCAACCATGGAATTTTGTGCACATACTTATAAATTGTCCTTAGCATGGATTCTAGGCATTTTACACATATAAACTTGATCCTATCAAGATAAGCTACTGATTTAACATGGTTTCAGATTTGTCACAACATGGATTACAATATCATATCCTCACATTTTGGTCTCACATTCTCCTTACACAAATTTCCAATTCACATAAGTTTCACTTTACACATACACATTACACATTGTTCACTTTCACATTAACACATGGACACATTCACATTTACACTTTCACATTTACACTTTCACATTTCGTGCCGTGACACATAGTCCAAACCACCAAAGAAGGACACAAACACATCACATCACATAGACGCCATCTAGGCAATTCAATGGCGACTCTTGGACTGCGCAGACCGGGAGAACAAGTCTCCACCCTAACCAGTGGTACTTGTCCACCTCCAGGATTTCCCCCTAATGCCCTTAGGGTCACTTACACATTGAACCTTCTCAGGAGAACTTTTCCCCGATACGGTTCCACTGCCCTCTGTGGAAGCAATGTCACACTTGGCACAATTACACATTTACACATTTTACCGATTTTACACATGGTTTGACACATTTCACTCTTACTTCATTCACTTTCTCACTCACATGCACATTCTCTGTTTTCCTATCATGACACTACAGATTTCAAAAATGTAGCATTCAGGAAATTTCACTAATCAGTTCGGATTACACCTAAATTGAATTATTTCACATTGGCATGCATAAATTCACAATTTACATCGAAAATTCATATTACATTAATTACTGGTCCAAATGACCTGAAACTTTAACCACATGTTAATTTCGGGTTTAGGATTCCTCAGAAAAATTTTCAGATTTTTCTGAACCAAAACGAAATTACAGAAAATCTAACATTTATTTCACATGCTATCCGTATTTGATTTAACATGGAGTTAAACTTAAGTACAGTTTTAACCGCTTACTGTCTGAACCCTAACAGACATGGAACCGCAGAATTTATTCTTGAATCATTGGACAATCCATACATTTATGGAAGATTAATCATGACCTAGCATGATCTCTATTTTACCTAAACAAATTTGCAATAATTCACACAAACATGGGAAAAATCTCAGAAATTTAGAACAGGGACTGAACATCACATGCATAATCCTCACAAATTAGGGCAATTAGACTTGTCCTAAATCATGCACAGTAGATGACAAGATTAACGACTAATCATGCTTGTGATTTCATGAAAAAAATAACTTCTATCATTCACCACCATGCACACTCATCCATCCACACACCACATTTATCACATCAAACAATATACATAGCATATAAATCATTTACAGTATATCCTCATCGTGAAACATAGCGAAATTATCCAGATAGAAGGGCAGAACAGCTTGCTGTTCTGCTCAGATGAACTTGGTGGCGGTCTCTGGCCGCTAGTCCAGTGTGAACGGCATGGTCGATGGACGCCAAGCATGATCTCAGTGTCAAGGGACATTGCCGTTAATGCTGGGTCTGTGCAGAACACAGACCCGAGCTCCAAAGATGGGGTGAATGTGGGGGTCTAGGACACGAGGGAAAATTCATAAAAATGGTAGAATCAACCTAGACACATACGGGGACGTTATGGTTAGGTTACTTGCCTCTAGGAAAATGCTTCAATGGATCAAAAGTGCTGGTGAAGCCCTCCTTGGGCAGTCCCAAGAAGGTGCAAACCATCCTCCAAGATCTCCTTCCTCCGGGCTCCTGGATGATCTCCACAGCAAGGAAACGTCGGGGAGGTCTCCTCCTTCAGTCCAGCTAGCTTCTTGTCGAGGAAGATGGCCGGATCCAGCTTCAGAGGGTCAGATTCTTGGGTGCAAAGTGGGGGTTTTCTCACAGCTCAGAAGCTAGGGTTTTCTCCTCTTGTTTCTCTCTTGCAAAGGGTGAAGAGAGGGTTGGGGAAGGCAGATCCGGGTTCAGACATAAGGGGAGAGGTCTCTCTCCCACTCACAAGGTGACAAGATGGCTCTCAGAGTCGTTGGGGACAGCTCCCCAATGGGTGAGCTCCCTTGTTTCCGGAATTTTTGGCTCTGCAACGCATGCAGGTCAGAGAAATAGGCGTCGACATCGTTAGACGCCAGGATTAGTGTTGGCGTCCATAGGTGGACGCTGACACCACCTCAACGGCTAGGGGTTTGACGCCAATCTGGCCTTCGGCCAGAACTCTAAAACATGCAGAAAACTATGCATGCCATGCATATATACATGCAATAAGTATATGGTAGTGTATCCATACTATCACCATTCAATACATGCATTATTTACATCTAGTATAAACATATGCACACGTAATTGTACTAATTAATACGTACGTAAATATGTATATACATACACAAGCACAAATATACACACACAAATACAAATAATGCGATGGAAATTCGAGGGCCTTACAATACAACTTTCCCTTCTTGCATCAGCACACAGCCAAGGCCGATCCCGGATGCATCGGTGTATACTTCAAAACTACCCCGGCAGTTGGAAGGTTAGTACGGGTGCTGAGGTAAGGTGTTCTTTCAATGCCCTGAAACTTTCTTCACATTCATCAGTCCATGCGAATGGATTCTCCTTCCTGGTGAGCTGGTCATTGGTACAGCTATCTTTGAGAAATCTTTAATGAAGCGACGATAGTAACCGGCTAACCCCAGAAAGCTTCTAATCTTCGACACAGTTGTCGGCCTTTCCCAATTCTTTACCGCCTCCACCTTGGACGGATCTACAGAGATTCCCTCCTTGGATATGATGTGACCAAGGAAAGATACTTCCTCCATCCAGAATTCACACTTACTAAGTTTAGCATAGAGTTGGTATCTCTGAGCACTTGCAGAGCAACCTTCAAGTGTTCCTCATGTTCTTCTTTGGATTTGGAGTAAATAAGGATGTCATCAATGAACACCACTATGAACTGGTCCAAATAGGGCCTATAAATATTGTTCATAAGTTGCATGAAAGCCGCTGGAGCATTGGTTAATCCGAACGGCATGACCACAAACTCATAGTGACCATACTACTCCGGAATGCAGACTTGTGAATATCCTCTTCCTTTATCCTTAGTTGATGGTAGCCAGATCTTAGATCTATCTTAGAGAAATATGTGCGCCAGAGATCTGATCAAACAGTTCATCGATGTGGGGTACGGAAACTTGTTCTTTATTGTCAACTGGTTCAACTGACGGTAGTCAATGCAAAGCCTCATTGATCCCTTCTTTCTGACGAATAGTACTGGCGCTCCCCACGGGATGTACTAGGCCTGATAAAACCTTGATCTAGCAGTTCTTGATCTGTCTCTTCAACTCCTGCAATTCAACAGGGGACATGCGATACGGGGCCTTTGAAATAGGGGCTGCTCCAGGGAGTAACTCAATGGTGAAGTTTACCTCCCGCTCAGGTGGTTACCAGGCAATTCCTCTAGAAATACATCAGGATATTCCTGGCTATTGGATGTCTTCTAAGGTCGGTTTCTTCTTTTCAGTAGCCAAGACGGAAACTAGGAAAGCATCACAACCCTGGTTGATCAGCTTAGAAGCCTTCAAGGAGGATATCAAGATAGGGTGTTTGTGATAACGGGTGCCAAGTAGTGATAGAGTTGGAAGGTTTGATCTTTTAAAAGTGACCCTCCTATGGCGACAGTTTACATCGGCATCATATTTAATTAGCCAATCGACACCCAGAATGGCATCATAACCCTTCATGTCTAAACAGATAAGGTCGGCAGGGAGATTGTGTCCTCCAATTATGGTTTCACATTTTGGCAAGTAGTGAGTAGTTCAGATTCTGAGCCTAGTGGAGAGGCTACAACGATCTTGGATTTCAAGGGTACAGGTTTGACAGGTAAGGTTGCAGCAAATGTGGTGGAAATAAAGAATATGCAGCTCCCGTATCAATAAGTACAAATGCAGGTTGAGAGTGTATGGAAATGGTACCTTCCACCATACCCCCTTCCTCGGGTAGGTCAGCTTCTATGACAGCATTAAGGCGTCCCTGACGCCGTGGTGCATTCTGGGCTCTCCCGGGCTGGTCCTTCAGCATAGGACAATCCGGAATACGGTGGTCACGAACCACATCTCAAGCATGCCCGAGCTTCTTCCAGCATTCCTCAGCTCGGTGTCCTGGTTTATCACAGAACTTGCAGTTTTCAGACAACTGCCTACCTTCCACTTTGACTCTTTTATCTCCCGCCGCATCTCTTCCAGCAATTGGTCTCTTATTGTTGCTGTTAAAGTTGTTATTGTTGCTACGAAACGTTGGAACAGTGTTAGGTGCTCCTTCTTGACAAAGACCGGCTTAGAGTTGTCCTTGCCCCTCATGCTCTCTACTTTAGCCATGGGTCCTCCACAGCTGAGCTCTTGGGCATCTCAGTGTAAGTTGAATGTTGTGTGGTCCGAGCCTTTCAATGAACATGGGCCTGAGTCCATCCATGAAACGGTTGGCTTTCAGCCTTTCTGTGCCCACAAGATGTGGGGCATACACTGCCAGACGAGCAACTGAGCTTCATACTCAGCCACAGACATGCTCTTTGTTTTAGTGCAGCAAACTCTGCTGCTTTTCTCCTTCACTCTCTCAGAGAAATATTTTCCCGGAATATCTCAAGAATCCGGCCCACTCTAGTTCAGCTACGTTTGGCAGGTGGGCCGATGTGGCCTTCCACCATGCTCGAGCATCCTGGTAAGTGGAAAGTGGCCAGTACCACTTTCTCCTGTTGTTGCATTGCATTACTTGGAAAATCCTTTCGATTTCCTCTTGCCAATTTCTGCTTCATCTGGGTCAGGGGATCCAGAGAAACAAGGAGGGTTTAAACTCCAAAATTTTGGTGCAGATCACCGGCTCCATTCCTTGCAGCTGCAGCCTGATTTCCAGCCTGAACTACATTTTGCAGGGCCTGAGTAAGTCCAGCCACAGTGTCTTGCATAGCTTGCCACTGGTTGCGAGCCATTGCAGTTGTGTGAGAGTGTTACGAGGGTTCCTGAGAAAAGGATGGAAACTAATTAATGTCTCTAGAACATTATAAGAGTCAATGGGTAGGAGCGTTTTATTCTTTCTAACATATTCCCAGTCTCTACCCATCTCACCAGGTATTATATTTAATTCCATGACCTAGGTTCCATAGGTATCTCCTATTCCTGAGACATATCCTATTTGGTATTCCTAGGCTCTGATACCACTAAACTGTCACGTCCCGAGAATTACGCAGCGGATATTAGTTCGAATAATTCGAGTCGATATCTCGAGACGTGGACAGTCGGCAAATAAGCCTCTAGGTAGCACGCACTAAATGGGTATCAACACAACATCATAATAGGGACCAATGTTGAACTCAATATAAATTGTATTCAAATCTCATATTGTCTCAGATAAACTAACAGGACTAAGACTCAATAAAAAGGAAAGTACATTTACCCCTCACTTCCTACTACAGGTTCTAACTCTCAAAATAAACTACGATAACTAGACTCATAATGAGACGCTCATCACTCGGATGCATTCCCATCCTCGACTTGCTCTTCCTCTTGAACTTCATAGTCACCTAGATTGGGAAAAGGTAGGGGATGAGCAAACTAGCCCAGTAGGATTATATCTCAATGTGCGGGCAATGATATAAATGATTAACATTTTAGAACTAGGCAAGTACGATGAATGATACGCAAGTACGAACAAAACTCATTAAAACATGATATATAAAACAAGCTGGATAGAGTGAACAAGATAGAATAAGATTTATGAACAAGGTGCCAAGAAAGAACTAGCAGTAGATCACTTTGCACAAGCACGCAAGATTTCACTTGATGTCAATAGTTTTCAAGAAAGCAAGATATCACTAGTTGCAATAAATACAGGATGGCCATATCACGCAAGCAAGCAAGCAAGATTGCACAAGCACGTTCAAGTAACACTAATCAGGCACGTAGACACCAATGTACACCAAGAAAAGATCCATCAAGAAATACACAGGACACGTGTATGTGGTTTGTATCAAACATTCAACAAGCAGAAAGTACTCCAGCGCAGATGCAACGCCAGTAATCATTATACCCCATGGTTAACAGTATATTTATGACTCGCCGTCATTGGGGCTAGACTGGAGCTCTTGGACACACGTCGTGCCCTGTCAGCCATCTCATGTAAAAATTTAAATGTAGATACCCACAGTCATAAATAATGGCAATGAGAGTTTCAAAAAGTAAGCATGTGTAATGTCATGTTCATGATGATGATGAGAAGAAATAAATAAATTGAACATGATTCCATGAGGACAATAGTCAAGAGAAAATTCGGAGCTGAATGATAGATTTACAATTTAGTTCAATCTTTACATTAATAGCTTTAGTCTAGATGGCATCACACTCACGAGAACAAGAAGAGAAGGAAGTGCACGCCCTAGATGTATAGTGTGTAGAGATGCACATGTGTAAATTCACAATCCGTCGGTCCCGAACTCTCGGGAAAAACACTTAACATGATGGCATGCAATGAACAATGCATTTAGCTACAAAGGGTTACAAGATTTTAAGATAAAATTTATCACTTAAAGCAAGCTAGAATGGTAACAAGAGTAAATCACAAGTTCATGTATGATCATATCATTAAGAAAGCAATTAGAATAATATTCATGTAATTAAGGATTTTCAATGGGTTAAACACTTTTAAGCCATTAAATAGACATATGTAATGAACAGAACCAAAATATGTAATATCTTGTAAAGGTAGTGTCGACAAACCCATGCTGGTGTCGACACCATGCTTCAAACACAAAGCAAAAACATGAAAACTGGTCAGGTAGTGTCGACACTAGTTCAAGTAGTGTCGACACTAGAGACAGGTTCCAGAAAACCTTCTGGAAAACATGGGACAGTGTGTCGACACTAGATGAGGCAGTAGGTCGACACTAGATCAGTTTTCCAGAACTTTCTGGGTAAAACTGGGACAGTGTGTCGACACTAGATGGCTTTCCCAGAACACTTTCTGGGCTGTTTGGGACAGGGGTGTCGACACTAGATGAGGTAGTGTCGACATAGAGGGCTTCCCAGAACACTCTCTGGGCTGCCTTGGGACAGTGTGTCGACACTAGATGAGGTAGTGTCGACACTAGCTGCTCTCCATGACACAACATATGGTCAAGTGTGACCTGAAAAACATGTCTCAGCATGCAGCGATTCACTTACCCATCTTATAAATCTCTAACTAACGACATTTAGACAAAACATTCAACATGAAAGATGACGAGGACAACGAGTAGAAGAATGTTTATGTTGGGGTTTGATCAAATTCCATCTCGAATCCTAAGAAAAACAGATGAATAATAAAAAGTCAAGTGTAGCCCGAAATCCCAGTATCATGCAGTGACTCTATTCCCACGCCTGTAACTCTCTAACCAAGGATTTTTGGACAAAACGTCCAACATAAAAGATGATCGTGACTCCCATTAAAAAATTTTGTGAAGGAAGTTTAGTCAAATTCAGTCTCGAATCACATGCATAATAAGAAGAACGGGAAAACCGTAACAGTGCGCGACTTGGGAAAACACTTATAACTCAAAATATACTCATTAAAATTCGATGAACCAGTGGGAAACGAAGTTAACTTGATGCTATACACATTGGTATAGGATATATTAAGGTTTTGCCCGGAAAACTACCTTCATGGTGAAGAAGTCTCGTTTTTCCAGAAAACCCGAGTTCAGACCACTCGGAGGAAAACGCTTACTGCTCCGTGTATACTGCATGGAATTTGAGAATTCCACTTGGGTTAGAACGTAGCCTTGACCTCTTTCCAGGGGTATAAGCCTTGCAAGGTTTGGTTCAGGTTTGACTCACCTTTGGTCGACTTCAAGATGATGGTCTGTGTAGGTCGCAGCAGACGAAACAGGGGAAGAAGAACGACTTGGTGTGGATGATCTCCGCTCCCAGCCACCAAGAACTTCTCCACACGACCCCAGCAAGTTCTAAAACTCGTCCTAGGTTTTGGTGAAGAGTATTTAAGCAACCATGGTTTTAGGAGTCCTATTATAACTAGGAAAGCTAAGCTGCAGTTTTGACAAGGCTGTTTCCTATCTTTTGAGGATTCCTTCCTCCCTTAGAGTGTATGAGGTTTTAGGAAACCTCTCACCATGATAGGCACGAATTTGGGTTGCCAAGAATGCATGATTGCATCCCAATTCAACTCAAATTGCCTCTTTCCAATTTCAGCCTATTTAGAGTACGAATTTCCATGCATTTTCTAGCTTTATTTGATTATGGGCCATTGATGTCCATTGACCCGCTTATGATATTGGGTCATTAATATATAATGTTGGAAGTCCCTCCAACACTTTATTTAAATTTGATTTCTTTATATACTAAAATTTCCGGGGTGCTACATGGACACCTAAAGTAACTGCTATTGAAGAGGCTCATGATTTCAACAAATTTTCGATTGAAAATTAATAGGTTCTCTCATGGAACATTAAATAAATATGGAGCGACTATCTGAAAGCTCATCTAAGAAAATGTACTAATGCTCTTAAAGTGGTAGCTGCTCCCTCCACTTCTTCTTCTTCTAGCTCACAAAATTGCGGATCTGAAGACAATGATGTTGATGAAGTACTGTCCCAACTTCAGATGATTTTAAAGAAGAAGAAAAATGGATCAAGAAGGATCAAAAGAAAGAGAGAAAAGGAGAGAAAGAACCAGTCTGCTACGAATGCAGAAAACCTGGACATCTGAGACCAGATTGTCTAGACTGAAGAAAACTGGTCAACTAGAAAAGCCCAAGAAGCAGCACAAGAAATTAAAAGAAGAGTCATGCCGGCTTCTTGGGAAAATGATGAGGTCACAAGCTCAGAATCATCAAGCTCAGATTTCGAAAAGGAGCAGGTAAATCTAGCCCTCATGGTGGGACTAGATGAGGTACATTCTGACTCATTTTAATTCTTGCACAGATTCAGGGTCAGAATCAGAAGACTTAGAAGAAGTCTTTAATGAACTGTATGAAAAACATAAGGGAGTTGTAAAAGAACTAAAAAATCTGAAAAATAACTCTACTTGCTTGGAAAACACCAATTCTGATCTTAAATCCGAATGGAGCAACTAGAAGAACAATTAAAAAATGTAAAGATCAAAATTATCTTTTAACGAAGATTTGAAAAGCAAGAATAATGAGAAGTTAGTGTTAAAAGAAAAATAAAAACTCTAACTGAAGAAAATATGTATTTAAAGAATCAGTTAGAAAATTAACTAAAGGGAAAACATCTTTAGCCCTATGCTTAAAAGGATCAAAATCTGGAAATAACAAACAAGGGCTACCTCCCGAAAAAGGAAAACAAGCCATGATTCCAGAAAAATATCCACTACCAAAATTTGTAAAAGAAACCAAGATGCCCCAGAAAAAGGCCCCTGTAAAAGAAAAAGTTTACAGAAATCACGTTCTAAAAACTCAGCACAAAGAAAATCAGAACAACAAAACAATCTATATTCATTGTTGTTCTCATTGCAATAAACTAGGACACACTGTAAACACCTGCACAACAAGGCACCTAGTTTGGATTCCGAAAGGATACTTTTATGCGCCTAACCATCAAGGACCCAAAAATATTTGGGTACCTATTTCTGAATAAGTTGTTTGCAGGATAGCCTAAGAGCATCAGGATCAAGGATGCTTAAGGCAAAGATGATACAGACTCTTCACTCAAATCATATCTGAAGAAAAAGCAGTCACAAGGATTGAATGTGTTTATGTTGCTACTAACAATGTTTGCAAGTTTTTTTTAGTGGTATACAGGCAAAAATCCTGAAGACTTGACAAACAGCATGTCAAAAGTCAGGAGCATCAAGATCTGACTTGCCTCACATTAAGGGGGAGTCTAATGCTCAGGGGGAGCACAGATTAAGGGGGAGGTATTCAATAAATGTCAATCATTGTTGAACCCTCAATGGTAAGAATTTCTTTCACAAAGGGGAGAGAATACAATGGTAAGATCCTTCCTTTTTGGTTAGTGACAAAAAGGGGGAGAATTTATATGGTCTAGGAATTTTCTGCATTTTCTAAGTTTCATATACTTGTGTCAGAAAATTCTCATAAATTTTGTCATCACCAAAAAGGGGGAGATTGTTGAACCACTCTTTATTACCTTCATATTTTGGTGTTAACAAAACTTATGATTAGATTTGTTTTTGATTATTTTGGTACTAACAAAATTTATGATGTAACTTAAATTGAATATTTTGTTTCATCTGTGTCGCATCAATCTCATAACAAAATGCTAAGTCTCTCATTGATGCAATATGGCGCACTAAAATGATAAAATCGATGTTTAATCAATATACATCGATTTCAGTTAAGTGCCAAATTAATAAGCGCTACATCGATTTGGTTTTAATTGATTTATAAGTGCTATAACGATTTCTTTAGAAGCCATAACGATTCTTTAAGTAAATGCAACAATGTGCCAAGAAATCGGTCTCATAACGATTTCTTAAGTGACCGCAACGATTTGATAAGAAATCGGTCTCATAACGATTTGATAAGTGAGTGCAACGATTTGCCCTCACATCGATTTGCCTTCGCAACGATTTGATAAGAAATTGATCTCAGAACGATTTCATAAGTGATCACATCGATTTCTTTATTGATCACAACGATGTCTTTAGGAGATCATAACGATTGCTTGCATAATGATTTCATAAGTGATCACATCGATTCTTTTTTGATCACAACGATTTCTTCAGGAGATCATAACGACTCTTCACATAACGATTTCATAAGTCATGCTCATAACAATTTCTTCATGGATTCTGTTCAAACACAGATTGCCTTTATATTTCAAATATGCTTGGCGCTTAAATGAAAAGTCAAATATCTTCTGACAAAAAGCTGCATGCATATTTCAGAGTCTTGTCAAATAGATATGAACTACTATTTTCAGAATGTTAGCAGAAACACAGTAGCATGCACTGATATCTTAAAAACACTCTTTTATGCTAACACTCTTCTATGCTTACAGACCTCGAAGACCACCAGAGTCTGATTAAGACAAATGAAGAGAAAGATCAGCAACGACTAGAAGAGCTCCAACGGATCTCTTCAACGGATCTATTCTAAAGCTGCTCATATAAAAGATGGAGCATTGCTGAAGAACAGAAGGGCCTTCCTGAAAATCCTTCAAGGAGTGTACAACTGTGAGAAGAACCTTCACGCCACAAACACTTAGAGAAAGAGAGAAGAGCTAGAGCCAAAATCTACAGAAGCTTTCAAGCAGAAGTCTTCATCGCCTTCAAGCCTTCTTCTCTTCCATTCTCCCTATGCTCATTAATCTGGAGGGAGAGTCCTGTGACTGTGAGCTAAGTCCATAGTGTTCATCTTGTATTAGCTCTCAGTCTTGTTCTTTCTTTTCTAAGAAAGACCCTTGTCCATCTGTAGGACTGTATACAGTGTGTAACCTAGCTAGAGGTTAGTGTCTAGCAGAACCTGTTCGGGTTTGGTACCAACAGGACCTAGCTGGGGGTTTAAGTCTAGCAGAACCGCACTGGGGTTTGTTCCAGGAGGTTTACTTCTGAACTTGTAAAAGAAGTAGGTTTTCTTCTGAGCTTAGAAAAGAAGTGGGCTGCCTTCTTGCCCGGGAAAGAGAAGAAGACCTGGTGGGGTATCCAGGGTGTTGTAGTGTCCTTGAGGGGGACTGTACCTTCGGTTAGTGAAATCCCAAGAGGTTCTTGGGGACTGGACGTAGTACTTCCATGTGGGAAGGGCCGAACCAGGATATCTCCTGTGTGCCTTTGTGTGATTGTTCTTTTGCTTCCGCACTGCCACTCTTCATCCACTAACACTAACCAAATTTTTAAGTATTCACATTTTGATTTCAGATTGCAGAAAAAACTATTCACCCCCCCCCCCCCTCTAGGTTACCTTGCTGCATACCAAACGGGCCAACACTAAATGCTAAACCAACCGCACTCAACCCTCAACAAGTGGAAAAGACAAAGAAAAGAAATTAATTTTTCTAAATCATCTGAATCTGATGAGGATGAAATTGTCCTCATCACCAGACAGTTAAGAAAATTTGTGTCATCAAGAATTGGAAAACACCATGGAAAACACAACAAATCCATTGGCAAGAATAATTTCCATCTTCATCCTCGCATCTGAACAGAAATGGCAAGAAAACAGATAATCTGATTTTATGTTACAGGTGCAATAAACCAGGACACATGAAAGGTGAGTGTCCTGAATTCAAAAGAGACATGAGCAAGAAGTATAGGAAGGGTATCAAGAAGAAGAAACCAAAAGTAATGCTAGCACCTGGTCAGATGAAGACCAAAGTGAAGAAAAGGAAGACAATTCCTCAAGTGCTGAAGATGAGGAAGTATGTTTTATGGCCAACAGCAGTGACAGCAAGGTAAGCTCCTCTTTTGAAGATACACTATTGATGATTGGCAAAATGCTTATTGGTTGAAAAATGTTCTGAAATTAGAAAAGAAAATAATATCTGAAAAGAAAAAATGAAAATGTTATGCATGATACTTCTCTATCAAGTAGAATGTCTGAACTTGAAAAGAAAATTTTTGATATTTAATGATGAAAGAGAAGTAATGCTAGATGAGTTGGATAAATTCAAAATCATGTCTCAGAAGGGTAATAATGAAATTGAAATTTTGACAGAGAAAATTGAAATGCAACAAAAGGAAAAACAACAAGCAATTGATGAAATTGAAAAACTAATAAATTGTTGAATGAAAAAGATCAAGTGATAAAGAATTTCACAAAAGGAAAAGAAAATTGATGTCTTGTTGGGTCTTAAAATGAATGCTAAAAAATATGGACTGGGATTTACCACAGAAGAACCAACAAGTAATAAAGCATCTGAGAAGAAAGAAAAACCTTCCAAAATACCTTTGATAAAGTTTGTTAAAAGCAACAGTTCAGAAAATAATAATAAACAATTATTAAAGAAAACATCTGAAATAGTCAAAAACTAGAATAAAAATAATGTATCCAATCAGAAGAAACTGGTCAAGTCGACACATGCTACAGAGAGGTCAACATAGGTTAGTTATAAGCTGAAACATGTGGCTATTGTGTCAACACACAATCAACATAGGTTGACCTATCCGTTTTTGAAAAACAAAAAGATGATAAACAAAAATTCAAAAAAAAATCTGAAAATTTATAAAAATGCAAAAACACATTTTCATAATGTTGATTGGAAGTTCAAAACATCATATCAATCTAATTTGATCAATTCTTGGAATCAATGGTGCCACAGTCCTCATTGGTATAACTCACATTGATTCTATCCAAAATTTCCAAGATATCAATAGAACTTTTGGTCTGGATTTTCATACATGAACAATCATACCAAAATGCATAATTTCTCTACCTATGAAAAGGAAACACTGGTGTTTACACTCCAAATCATAATGTTAAATTGCCAAAAAGGGAAGTCATTTCAGAGTTGAAACCCAAAAAAAAATGATTCAAATGTGGGTTAGGAAGATTTGCTATTTTTGCTCAATCAAACTGATGGTCCCAACAATGTTTGGGTACTAAAATCTTTTTTCCTTTGATTTGATATGTGCAAGAATGTAGCAACCCATAGTTTTTTAAATAACAATAATAATATGTATAATAATAATTAAATTAAAATAATCAAATAAATTAGAAAATGGAAAGGAAAAGGAATTGATTAAAACCCATTAAATGAAAAGAAGTAATGGGCTTTGTTAAATGGACCTTCTAGAAATTATTGGGCCAAAATAGGGATTTTAAAAAGGAAATATAGAATAATACTGTAACGACCCTCTTTATACCGGTACGA
This sequence comes from Colocasia esculenta, assembly GCA_014218235.1. Classification (NCBI taxonomy): domain Eukaryota; kingdom Viridiplantae; phylum Streptophyta; class Magnoliopsida; order Alismatales; family Araceae; genus Colocasia; species Colocasia esculenta. The sequence goes on along the minus strand of CM024758.1, from coordinate 117,666,604 downwards.
TTATACCAATCAACATCGGTACAAAGGGCGTCATTACAGTGGGATAATAACCAGCATTTAACAATAGGTTGATATACGTAGATAGCAATTGAGTACGGCGGAATAAAATAAATAACTCAACTTTATTTCATCACCATCACACATTCCACAGTCTATATAGAGAAAAGAAATGACAATGTCCACATTATTACATGATAAAAGAACTACATTGTCCATAATATTGTCCATGCAATTTAACATTATTCATACTAAGAAAGGGAAAAGTACAACTACTAAGCGCTCCACAAACTACTCCTCACGCTCGGGAATGCTCCTCGCTATGCCTTCCTCTAGTACGGGATACCTGTCTCACATGTACGCCGAAGCAAGTATGAGTCTAAAGACTCAGCAAGCAAACCAAAGACTCAACTTTACACATATCACACACATGTTAACTATTACACAATTGAGAAAACACATACCATCTTTTCACAATAAAGCATTACATGACACATGCTTTAAACAACCATCCACATATCTAGACCACATAAATATGCTTTAGATTAACATGTACTCATTCTTGATCATGGATACTAATAGTAAATTCTATTAAGCCAAAGCTATACTAGCACATGGACATAATAACATATATCTACGCATGCTTCCTATACATGACACTTAATTTAACTCATGATTCAACCCATAACTTGTGTCAATCATACTTTACATAAACAAACACCTATACATGCTTACTACCCCACATGTAACAGGATTTATCAATCCAATCATTATCCCTTTTATGATACAATTCTACCAACTAGGGCATAGATTTAAGCACAAAGTAAAGAGTAACTTAGCATGATATCTATTCATGTTTCACATGCACTATTCACATTTAATTACACATTTTATTTGCTGTTTTATATAAATAAATCTCATTACACATGATTTCACATTTTATAACATGAATTGAAGATTTAAAACATATCCAATTGGTTGGCAACAATAAGTAATTAAGCATGGAATTTTGTACTAAGTAAACATTACATCTAGCATGGAACCTAAACATTCTTTCATTTATTTATCACATTCATAACCACACTTTACTTGCTGTTTTGACATGAATTAAACTCAATTACATGGAATTAGATTTATTCACACTTTATCTTATCCATTTAGCAATTCCACATGTTCATCTTTTACGTTGCATAATTCACATGTCTACATATGTATACTCACATACACTATTACATGAAGATTAATAATTACATGACATGATACTAAACATGATATTGCATTTGAAGTATTAATACATGAAAGTATGAACATATGCACTATTATATTGGTTTCACATGTAATCATATTCTCATTCATATTTACTCTCCCTTACATATTTTTTCACACATTCTTCACATTGTTTATTCTTGCACTTTCACTTATCACATAACATATCATTTGCATTCACCACATACCACATTCACATATTACTTTACACTTTATTCATATTTTATCGCTTAAATTACCGTGACACATAGTCCTAACTACCTACTAGAGGACGCACGCACCCATATCGCATAGCACATAGCTCATCTCATAGCACATCACATCACATCTCATAACACATACCTGCCACCTGGGCAATCTAGTGATGAATCTTGGTAACGTGCGGACCGGGAGAAGCCCTCTCCACCCTATCTAGTGGTACTTGTCCACCTCCAGGTTTTCATCATAATGCCCTTTAGGATATATTTTTCACAACGTTGAGCCTTCCATAGGGACTTTTCTATGGTACAGCTCTCGAACCTCTATGGTAGCAGTGTCAATTTCGGCTCAATTATTACACATTCACTTTATCACATTTTCTCACATTAATCACATATTTCACATATACTATTCAATCACTTTACATACATTATTTACAATTGCACATGCCTCAATTAACCTAACATGGTACTATTATTTTCAGTAATAAAACAACTCATATTACAGTCCTAGTCATACTATTAATTACTGAATCACACAAGGTTACATTTAACATGCTCAATATGACTAATTTACATGGTTTAACAAATAAATACACTTGTTGTCATTAGAATAGATCCAAATTTTTATCACAAGATATAACCAGTAAACATATCACCTTTTCAATTTTCCAGTTTTTTCCGAATAGTAAATATAATTTTACTAATAAGACAAGTTTCATGCCTATTTATCAAGAAATTAGTAATACATGAGTACAATCAACCAGTCATGCTTAACAGTTCAAACACATGGAAACAGTCATCATATGATTATATAAATTTTCCAAACCCTAATACACAGCAAAGCTAATTATTCAGAATTTAACATATATAAATCATGTTTCTCTCAGAAATACAGAAATTTAAATAATTAACACCATGTACAGAAATTCACAATAACCTCATGATGTGACCTAATGACTGCATATGACTACCCATAAAATTTACAGCATGCATACTCATTCAGAAGTCCAAGTAATACAGTTTAAAGATCAAACAGTGCACTTTTAAAACTCTGAAGAACTTAACTACACAGGATGTGGCCGCCCACTATAAACGGCACACTCTGGTGCCACCTACACAGGATCTTGGCGGCACAGGATGTGGCCGCCAAGCTCCTTCCAGCAGACCATGCAGACAATAGATCAAAACTAGGGGAAATTGGAGGTTCCAGGACACGAGGAAAAATCTAGAAAAATGCTAGGACTTAAGGGGACATGTATAGGGTTGACATCAATGGGTTACTTGCCTCTAAATAAATCCTAGAAGATCAAACTTCGTCGATGAAGCCCTCCTCGGCCGTGCCAAGAAGGTGCTCAGAAACTCTTCAAATCTGATTCTCCTGTTGATGTGGGTTGATCCTCGGAGTTGGGGATGCCTCCTTGATGGTTGAACTATCTTCCAGTCATTGTAGACCTCCAGGACACTCCTCCAGTCGCCGGATCGAAGTCTTGGAAGTTCAGCTTTTCTCACAGGGAACTCTAGGGTTTTCACAAAGACCCAAAAGACTTGGCACGGCCAGAAAAGGTGTTTTTATAAGGCTGGGCAGGTTGGGTACGCACTAGGGTAGGTTGCCTACGGTTTTAGGTGGGTTTCCTAAACTGGAACCGGCCAAAACACGAGCGTTACCAAATCTGAAACCGTTACACAGCAGGGAACTTGGCATCAACATCTGGTGTAGTCAACATGGGGTTGGCGTCCAGATATGGTGCCACCTACACTGTGATTGGCGTCCATCGATCTGGATGCCAATCACAGGCATGCAGTCAGCGGCACACTGTGTGGCCGCCAACTGTCTCCCTCGGCCAGAAATCAGTAGTACACTGGAATAACTATAAAATTACATCACAACCAACTAAATGTGCACTGAAATAAATAAATATACATTCACAATATAAACTACATGCATTACACACTATTTTCTTAAATATAATTTGTATTAATCTTAATTAAAGATAACATGCAAAAAAATACATATATATGTATAATACATACACCTACATAATTACATGCATTATGCACATGATTATTTAAGCATCATACATATCAACAATTAACTGCTTAGAAATAGATAGATATCATTTGAACAAGATTAACATATGCATGTATACATATACACATCATAGTTACATACAATATGCATGGAATAATTAAACACAATATGTATATCAATAATTAAATAATACATGCACAGTTATATATATATATATATATATATATATATATATATATATATATATACAAGCATGTACGAAATAACTCACATGTACTTACAAGGTAAATGACAATACTTACCTATCATACTCACAATATTATTCAAGTACCATATATATACTATGAACAACTTAATGTGTATAGAATTAGATAGATATCACATGCATAAGATGAACATACATATATACATATGTACAGCGTATACTTACACACAATATCCGTGAATAAGTAGTATAATATGCACTTCATTAGTTAGATAGTACATGCATAGTATTATTGAGATACAACATGCATAAAGTTAAATAAGAATAATCTATACAACCATAATTACTTGCATACACACACTTAAATTGAAATATACATATATATATATATATATATATATATCTACACAACATAGTTACATATATTGTACATGAAATAAGTAAATACAATATGTACATTTATACTCATCACATGCATACAAAATTAACTCACATATATACCTATAAGATGTATAGCAAAATTTACATATTTGCATGCACAAGATTAATTAAATATACTATGTATAGTTTCTAAATAAGTACTACACGTACAAGATTAGTTAATTACTTACATTCACATAAAATAATGTATTTATATACTTACATATGCACATGAGAAATTTAGAAATTGAAATATGCACATTTTAATACATACACTATATACATAAACAGGTAAATAACACATGCATAATATAAAATGAATGAAATTTTGGGGTATCACAAATACCCAAAATTCGTATATTAAATATTGCCTAAATAGAAAAGGGGTTCATAAATCATTAAATTAGATATTTGTGTTGGAATTGGATTCCTAACACTACTTTATTTGGTTGGCCACGAATTTGCATCCCAACCTAACCCAATTGGGGGTTGAAAGCTTGGAAGGAGGATAGAAATAGGAAATCTCAGAATTAATAGAAATTAGAGTTCTATTAGGAAATAGAAACCCAAGTAGCTTAAATACTCTCTAAACTCTCCATGGCCGGCCCTAACACATTGCTGGGGCTTGCTGGACGAGGATAGGAGGCCAAGGAGGAGAGGAATTCATGGGGAGAAGGCTGGACCAAGCTTCAACCCGAGTTCTTCAAGTTCTAACCCTAGAAGATCAAACGAGTCAAAGGTAGGCATTCTCACGAGCAAAAATTATAAAATTTCGTCTGTAGATTGTTCCAACCATCAGGAACAAAAGCCCTCTAGTTTCATAATTTTCCATCAAGCTAATGTTTTCTTCTTGATTTTTGAATTTCTGCACTCGTCATGACCCCGACCCTTCATCTAAATTCTAGAACTCCATGAATACTCGACCCCGTACCATGAGATTTTAACTGGAGATACTAATGGATGTTAGGCATCGTTTGCCCCTAAAAGCCCTAATTTTCATCCATCCTACTTCACGAATTAATTCTTTTATCTCTATTGTGCACTGTTCCATCTTCTTCATGAATAAACCTATTTGAAGCATGCCGAAACCATGTTTGTTTTCAAATTCCTATTTACTGTAAGTACCCTCGCATGTCTAGGTTAGTTTGCAAGTGATTTCATGATTTTTCACCAACTGTGCAATTAGTTATGAATTTCTGAACGAACCTGTGTCAAAATAGGGCAACCTGGACCGCAATCCAAGGTGTTGTCCTTTTCCGTTCGGACTCAGGCGCAGGACCTGAGAACGCGACGGCCTCAAGGCCATCGCGACACAATCTGTCGCGTTCTGAACGCGACAGGCCACCCTGTCGCGTTCTGGCAGCCTGCTCTGGCCGACCTGTCACGACCTGTTCATGACCCTGTCGCGTTCTCATCTGACCCTGTCGCGACCCTTATAGGGGTACGTCGCGATCTGGGGTTTTTGCATGAAACCCCCTCTTTCTGCAAATCTTGATTTTCTATAGAAATATCATGCCCTATTAACTCTCTTAAATGCAGTAAATGAAGCCATTAATCTTGGATATATTTTAATAATTAAAATCTTTCACATGACCTTTCATGTCCATGATTTTTCATGACACATGCACACACACTTTGAACCATCCATTATGGCTTAACTTGGCATGAAAATATCTCATAGTACATTCGGTAATTTAATTCAATTATATTTAAATTGCCATATTTTTAAATGAACTTGTCGTCATTTTTCTTGTGATGTTTGGGAATACCATTACCGATGCTCCACTGTTCTAGAATTCCTCTAGAACATCAGGCACTTGTTTCTATATACACACTTTCTCTGACTTGGACGAACTCTCCATCGGATACTCCTTCTGCTGGACTAGTGAATCTTTGTTCAAGGCCTCCGTAAGTCTCCTCTGTCTATGGATTCCCACATGGTCGACGAGCCGGTTGTACCCTAACACCTATGACACCCTTTAGGGATCAGTAAGATCCAAACGGCCTTAGTTTGCTCTCGCTCTTATCTTGAATCACGCCGGACCTCTGGACCTATGCATAACATGGCCAGTGGAAGGATAGTGAATTCCACCTGACTGCCAACACCAATCACACGTGTTGTGCAACTATTACTATCGTTCGTTACTCCACGTTTCATGTACTATGACCTGTAGTTCTCATCTATACTCTACTCGCTCATCTATTCACACTCTCTCTACCATCTAGTACTCTCATCTAATTCTTGGTACTCTCTATTGGCCATTGACTGATTGTCTAAAGATAAATAATATAACCAATACCTGGTATATAAAGGGCCCGGTCTGGTCCTGGGATGTGCGCCCAAAGTGCTAGTACCCGCGGGAGTTAAATGACTAGAGTGTTTGGCATTACACTCGAGTGCTATCTATCTCGACTATCTAAATGACAATCAAAAGTGCTATGTTCTCTCGTTGTCTATTGACAACAAAGTGCTGTACCATACACGTTGTGCTATTGCTATACCTTGTGCTATTTGTGCTATGGCCATCCTGCTATTTATGTTATACTCGACGCTTGTGCTATATTTGGAAACTTGTGCTATTTCAATCACATGCTATCGTGCTATCTCTTACATTACTTGACTCTCTCGCTCTATCAATAGTTGCTCTGCCTTTTAATACATTAATCATTAAAGCCTGCTTGACCATGAGATTTAAGTCCTACTGGACGTTATCGCTCACCCTACGTTTTAGGTTATGTGTTCTCAGGTGAGACTGAGGATGACACTAACACTCAAGAGGATGGGAACGACCAGAGTGAAGTCAAGTGTACCCTAGCGACTTAGTAGTAGTTAGAATTTGAGTTTAGTCTTTTGCTTTTATTCAATGTAATTGGGCCCTATAGAATGGCTCTAATATTAGTGGTTGTAACTAGACATGAAAATTATTAATGAGATGAATTTTCTTTAGTATTTATTCTTGTTAAATGGTTTGATGTCTAGTACTCGCTCTATACCCGTTTTACTTGCAACTGCCTCACGTTCTAATATTCCGCATCAAGGCGTGACAAGGAAGGTCGTGCACCCAGCTCAAATGTGTGGTATCTGATAGTGGGGTTCACGGCAGATGATTGGAGACAGAACAAAGTTCACATGTCTAGTTGAAAAAAAGAAGGAGGATCTGTGTAGCAACTCGGAAATTCAGTATTTAAAAATTTGAAATAATAAAAATGGAATAATAGAAACATACATACCTTATCATATGTGCAAGAACACATGTCACGCCCCTCCAATTTAGCAGCGAAATAAATCGGAGGGAGACGCGAACTTCGAGTATGGTAACGACAATTGCGCATACTTTCGCAAACATCAGAGCATCTAATAAACAATAATTGGAATAAACTCTTTATTTCATATAAAATCACTAAGACTATTACATCCACTAACTCAGAGCCACACATAAGGCTCAATGACATCATTACATTGAAAAGAAATCTAAAGCAATAACTACTAGACTCCATTGTGCTAGGGTAACTTCATCATTTGACTCCAGGTCACTCATCACTCTGGTCCTGTCCCATTGGTACGTATAACGTCATTGTCCGACTTACCTGAGACACAATAACAAATACGAAGGGTGAGCGATAACGCCCAGTAGGACTAAATCTCAGGATCAAGCAGGCTTTAAATGATTAATGCATAAATGGCAGAGTAACTAATGACAGAGCGAGTCATGTAAAGTCGAGAAAGTAATAGCACAAGTAACATGGTTCAAATAGCAGATGAATCAAGTATAGCACGATGACTAAAGTCAAGTCACGATAGAAAACGACAACAACAATAGCAAGTAACGATATTGTCAAGAATAGTAAGCGACATGTATAGCAAGAAGAGATGATAGTAGATGGTCATGTAAGAGTAAAATACACTTTGAATGTGATTAAGTCGCGATAGCACACAGATAGAGTGTAACGAGGTAGCGTGTAACGAGATAGCGTGTAACGAGATAGCATGTATGGTTGCACAACGGTGCACTGGTAGAATACGGCAGTAGTCACTTCTAGGACAGTAGCCGTTTCATGATAGTACATTATGTCTGAACTCCTCAGACTAATGTTATAAAGTTAGTGCTTGCACAGTAATAGCACCGCAATGATACAGTACGTCTGAACTCCTCAGACTAATGGTAACAGTTAGATGTCTAGCCAAGATGGTATAGTCAGAACCGATGCAATGCAGAACACCGTCAATAGCCCCTGCAAGTATTTTCGGGTGGCTCTCTGCCCCCAAGACTAGATTGGAGCCCCTCGGACACTCTCCGTGCCCTGCACAGTATGCATTTGATACAGTAGAGTCACAAGACCATATTATAGCGCTAGACAGTCACGAAATAGCACAAACGATAGGAGCCACACAGCTCAAGGGTAACAAGAGAGTGCTAGATGAATAGACGAGAGAGACAGGATAGTAGAGTGAACGTGAATATGAGTAGACGAGAGAGTATAGCATAGATGAGATCTTATGGTCATTGCACATGGAACGTCGAGTAACGAGCGATAGTAACAGTTGCACAACAGCGCGTACAGTGTTGGCAGTCAAGTGGAACACAACCTTTCCGCTGGCCTCATTATGCATAGGTCCAGAGGTCCGGCGTGATTCAAGATAAGAACGAGAGAACAACCAAAGGCATACGGATCTTGCTGATCCCTAGAGTGTATCATAGGTGTTAGGGTACAACCAGCTCGTCGACCATGTGGGAATCCATGGACAGAGGAGACTTACGGAGTCTTGAACAAGGATTCACTAGTCCGGCAGAAGGAATATCCGACGGAGAGTTCGTCCAAGTCAAGGAAAGTGTGTATATAGAAACAAGTGCCCGACGTTCTAGAGGAATTCTAGAACAGTGGAGCGTCGATAATGGTATTCCCAAAGAACGCGAGAAATGAAGACAAGTTCATTTAAAATAGAGTAATTTAATGTACATTATTGCAATAAATTAACCAGATACATTATGAGATATTTTGTGCCAAGTCAAGCCATAATTGGATGGTTCAAGTGTGTGAAGTGTGAGAGAAATCATAGATAGAAAGATGTCATGTTATTACATTTTAAATCATTCAATATGACTCCATTTTATAACATGTGTTTTTAGCAAGTTTGATAACAAGGCAAGAAGTGGATAATCGGCAAGTAGGGAGCATGATCATGAACTTAAAATCAATTAAAAATTATGTAAACATGTTTTAACTTTGATATGGGTTAAAAATGCATGTTAAGACTTTCTAGAACCTTCTTAGAAGAGATCAAACTCACAAATGCAAAGAACGACACAAAACGATGGAAACCAAGACGTATGCCCCTTAGAAGGCAATTGCTGTCCCATCCCTTCACTTCCTTAGGTCATAACTCATTGATTTTTATTCAAATCCACACGTGAATATATCATATTGAAGCCTTTGAATGTGGAATCCAGCAAAGAAAACGGCTCGTCAATCCGAGGTCTATAGAAAACGTTATGGCCAATTAAGTGGACATAGGCAGAAGGCGACACAGTGCATGTCGCCTTCATAACATGAAGGCGACCATGATCTTGTCGCCTTCTGAAAAAGACCACGAAACGGCCTGATTTTTGGTATGGGTCGCGACCATGATGTTGTCGCGTTATGGTAGCGACGTGTCGACCTGTCGCTACCTGAAAATGACGTTTGGGTTGCTTTTTCTACCTATTCCAACTCCGACTTGGATTGGGTTTGACACCTGTGGGTTTGAAAAATCAAAACAAATGCTAGGGTGATCCAAATCGAGTGAAATCACCTTTGTAGTTAGATTACTTCCAATACTTTCTACAGTAGCAAATAATGAGAAACAAAGGTCGTTGACTAGGTAATAAAATGTATTGTGACTGACTATGTGAATCTAACACATAGTGGTAATGTTGGACTAATACTCTCACTATAGTCAACAAAAATTGGGGAAACCAGTGCCAAATGAAAGTAGACACGTGAGGTAACAAGTTCTCTGTTGAACACTTGGTCTAAAAACGACTCCACAAAGAGGTATGGAACTTGTAACACAAGTCAAGGTTAAACCACAACAGTACATTGTCGAAATCATGCAAGATTTAATTCGTGACAAAGGATGGATAAAAATTAGGGCTTTTAGGGCAAAAGATGCCTAACATCCATCAGTAACTCTAGTTAAAATTGAGAGCACGAGGTGAGTATACATGGAGATCAAGAATAATGAAGAAGGGTCGGGTTCATCATATTTGCAGAATTTCAAAAATAGAGATCAAAAGATTGGCTCGATGAAAAAGAGTGAAATAAGAGGGCTTTTGTTCCTGATGTATGGAACAATCTACATATGGATTTAATTGAGTTTTGCTCTGTGAGAATGCCTACCTTGACTCGATTCTCTTCTAGGTAGAACTTGAAGAACGGGGGTGAGAGCTTGAAAGGTTCTTTCCCTACGAAATATCCTCCTCCTTGGCCTCCTCCTTGGTCCAGCAATCCTTGGCACGAGCTAGGGCCAGCCATGAGGGTTTTAGGAGAGTATTTAAGCTTCTCCTCTTTCTATTTCCTAATAGGACTCTAACTCCTTTTAATTCCGATTTCCTCTTCCTTTCCTCTTTCCGTTAAGCATGAGGACTTCTATTTGGGTTGGGAGGAGCTAAATTCATGGCCAACCCATTATGGTAGGTTTAGGAATCCCATTACAACAAACTTCCTATTTAATGCTTTAATACCCTTTTTCTATTTAAGTATAATTTAGTTACGAATTTAGGGTATTTTCCTATTATTCTTATTTTATAAACTCTCTTTTGGCCCAATAAATTTTATATGGTCCTTTATTAAACCCATTATTTATTGGATTTATCTTATGGGATTTCCTTTTTATTAGAGAATAATAGAGTATGGATTTTATTATATTTTTTCTTTTGATTTTATTCATGGAGTATGAGAGGTCCATTATCCAATCCAGATAATGGATAATCTTTCATGATGTTGGAAGTCTCTCCGACATATTCGTTTGTTTTATGGGGTGTTATCTTTCTGTGTTAACGGTTTTCCGACTTAGTTCCTAATTTGGATAATTGGTCACATTGTGATGTACGCTTGGGCCAATCGGATTTTTCGTTGCACGAATTTCTATGTGGAACACTTAGGAATAATGTCTGGGATTGATTATAAATTTTAAGGAATTTTTCGATGTATTCTGTACATATGATAATGGTACGCTGTTTCTATTATTTGATTTAAAGAAATTATTATTTCGAATTCTAAGTATTAAATTTTCCGGGTTGCTACACCTCCCCCACTTAAAAAGAATTTGGTCCCCAAATTCATATGATATGATACAACTAGCAATTTATTCTAAATATTTCAATCCATCATCTCCCCCACTTAGGGTATTGCTATCGTGAAAATATATGAACTTATCTAAGGTGTAATGATGGTACCTTGTCCACCTTCATTGGCATGATTCATATCCACGAGAGTTTGTAATCGTCCTTGGCGTGGAGTTTGGTTTTTCTTTGTTGGACAATCAATGACTCGATGTTGTTGACTTCCACATCGCAAGCATCTGCCCAATTTCTTCCAACAGTTATCAATCTGATGCCTGGTTCTTACAAAATTTGCAGAATTCCTTACTCTCCACTTTCCCTTTCATTCTCTTGCTAACTAATGTATTTCTTCCTTTATTATCATTGGAATGAGTAGCACGTTCCCTTTTCAACACTTCTTGTTATGGATCTTTTCAAGGAGTTTCATGGTGTCCTCTACTAATGAGCTCTCAATACCATGACTGAATATACTTCAATGTCTAGTGGAGCCAACTTTTCCCAGAATACAGGTCTCAACCCTTCTAAGAATCTCTGGCCTTCATCTTCTCCGTACTCACCAAATGTGGTGCATATGCGCTAGTCTTTCAAATTGCACTTCATAATCTTCTACCGACATCATTCGTTGTTTTAAATTGGCGAATTCATCTGCCTTCTTCTCACGAATCCTCTCGGAAAAGTATTTGGTGTTGCAGAGTTCTAAAAATTTATCCCACTCTAGGTCGATGTTGGGTAATTGTCGACTGGCAGCTTACCACCAGGTTCTAGCATTGCGGTCCAACTGGAAGGTTGCCAGAAGGACTTCTCCTGTTCTGAACATTGTATAACCCTAAAGATCCGTTCCATGGCCTTCACCCAATTTTCAGCTTCATCGGGATCCGAAGTTCCATTAAACCTAGGGGGATTTATTCGTTGAAAGTTCCCATATAAGTCTCCTGCCTCATTCTTGCTCCTGCTTGAATTACGTTGTTAAGGGCTTGAGTCAACCCCTGTACGGTCTGTTGTAATTCGTGCGTTGGTGCATGCTCGCCAGCCATCTCCTCTAGTTCTTGCGAGCAATAATACTTATTAATTTCCTTCTTAATACTTAGGGTATATACATATAGTTAAGCTCCTAGCAAAACCCCAAGCTTTACCCATCTCTCACATAGGTATGGTGGTTGACTTAGACACGGTTATGGTAGTTCACCTAGAACATCCTAGACTTAAAATATCCTAATAAGGACATCCTAGGCTCTGATACCAACTGTCACGCCTCTTCCATTTAGCAGCGGAATAAATCAGAGGGAGACGCGAACTTCGAGTATGGTAACGACAATGCGCATACTTTCGCAAATATCATAGCATCTAATAAACAATAATTGGAATAAACTCTTTATTTCATTATAAAATCACTAAGACTTTATCCACTAACTCAGAGCCACACATAAGGCACAATGACATCATTACATTGAAAAGAAATCTAAAGCAATACTACTAGACTCCAATTATGCTAGTAAACTTCATCATTTGACTCCAGGTCACTCATCACTCTGGTCCTGTCCCATTGGTATGTATAACGTCATTGTCCGACTTACCTGAGACACAATAGCAAATAACGAAGGGTGAGCGATAACGCCCAGTAGGACTTAAATCTCAGGATCAAGCAGGCTTAAATGATTAAGCATTAAATGGCAGAGTAACTAATGATAGAGCGAGTCATGTAAAGTCGAGAAAGTAATAGCACAAGTAACATGGTTCAAATAGCAGATGAATCAAGTATAGCACGATGACTAAAGTCAAGTCACGATAGAAAACGATAACAACAATAGCAAGTAACGATATTGTCAAGAATAGTAAGCGACATGTATAGCAAGAAGAGATGATAGTAGATGGTCATGTAAGAGTAAATTGCACTTTGAATGTGATCAAGTCGCGATAGCACACAGATAGCGTGTAACGAGGTAGGGTAACGAGATAGCTTGTTAATGAGATAGCGTGTATGGTGCACAACGATGCACTGGTAGAATACGGCAGTAGTCACTTCTAGGACAGTAGCCGTTTCATGATAGTACATTATGTCTGAACTCCTCAGACTAATTATAACAGTAGTGCTAGCACAGTAATAGCACCGCAATGATACAGTACGTCTGAACTCCTCAGACTAATGGTAACAGTTAGATGTCTAGAAAAGATAGTATAGTCAGAACCGGTGCAATGCAGAACACCGTCAATAGCCCCTGCAAGTATTTTCGGGGGCTCTCTGCCCCCAAGACTAGATTGGAGCCCCTTGGACACTCTCCGTGCCCTGCACAGTATGCATTTGATACAGTAGAGTCACAAGACCCATATTATAGCGCTAGACAGTCACGAAATAGCACAAACGATAGGAGCCACACAGCTCAAAGGGTAACAAGAGAGTGCTAGATGAATAGACGAGAGAGACGGATAGTAGAGTGAACGTGAATATGAGTAGACGAGCGAGTATAGCATAGATGAGATCTTATGGTCATTGCACATGGAACGTCGAGTAACGAGTGATAGTAACAGTTGCACAACACGCGCGTATAGTGTTGGCAGTCAAGTGGAACACAACCTTTCCGCTGGCCTCATTATGCACATGTCCAGAGGTCCGGCGTGATTCAAGATAAGAACGAAGAGAACAATCTAAGCCATACGGATCTTGCTGATCCCTAGAGTGTATCATAGGTGTTAGGGTACAACTAGCTCGTCGACCAGTGGGAATCCATGGACAGAGGAGACTTACGGAGGTCTTGAACAAGGATTCACTAGTCCGGCAGAAGGAATATCCGACGGAGAGTTCGTCCAAGTCAAGGAAAGTGTGATATAGAAACAAGTGCCCGACGTTCTAGAGGAATTCTAGAACAGTGGAGCGTCGATAATGGTATTCCCAAAGAACGCGAGAAACGAAGACAAGTTCATTTAAAATAGAGTAATTTAATGTACATATTGCAATAAATTAACCAGATACATTATGAGATATTTTGTGCCAAGTCAAGCCATAATGGATGGTTTCAAGTGGTGAACGTGAGAGAGATAGAGGATGTCGTATTTACATTTAAATCATTCAATATGACCATTTTATAACATGGTTTTTAGCAAGTTTGATAACAAGGCAAGAAGTGGATAATCGGCAAGTAGGGAGCATGATCATGAACCTAAAATCAATTAAAAATTATGTAAACATGTTTTAACTTTGATATGGGTTGAAAAATGCATGTTAAGACTTTCTAGAACCTTCTTAGAAGAGATCAAACTCACACATGCAAAGAACGACACAAAACGATGGAAACACAAGACATATGCCCCTTAAAAAGGCAATTGTTGTCCCATCCCTTCACTTCCTTAGGTCATAATTCATTGATTTTTTTATTCAAATCTCACACATGAATATATCATATGAAGCCCTTTGAATGAGGAAAAAGCAAAGAAAACGGTCCATCCGAGGTCTATAGAAAAAGTTATGGCCAATTAAGGGACATAGGAAGAAGGCGACACAGTGCCTGTCGCCTTCAGAACATAGAAGGCGACCATGATTGTCGCCTTCTGAAAAAGACCACGAAATGGCCTGATTTTTGGTATGGGTCGCGACCATGATTGTGCGGTATGGTAGCGACGTGTCGACCTGTCGCTACCTGAAATTGACGTTTGGGTTGCTTTTTCTACCTATTCCAACTCCGACTTGGATTGGTTTGACACCTGTGGGTTTGAAAAATCAAAACAAATGCTAGGGTGATCCAAATCGAGTGAAATCACCTTTGTTTGTTAGACTACTTCCAATACTTTCTACAGTAGCAAAAATTGAGAAACAAAGGTCGGTTGACTAGGTAATAAAATGTATTGTGACTGACTGTGTGAATCTGACACAGTGGTAATGTTCGGACTAATACTCTCACTATAGTCAACAAAAATTGGGGAAACTAGTGCCAAATGAAAGTAGACACATGAGGTAACAAGTTCTCTGTTGAACACTTGGTCTAAAAACGACTCCACAAAGAGGTATGGAACTTGTAACACAAGTCAAGGTTAAACCGCAACAGTACATTGTCGAAATCATGCAAGATTTAATTCGTGACAAAGGATGGATAAAAATTAGGGCTTTTAGGGGCAAAAGATGCCTAACATCCATCAGTAACTCTAGTTAAAATTTGAGAGCACGAGGTTGAGTTACATTGTTGTCCAGTTGACGAGCCCAGAGGGGGGTGAATGGGTCCTTTTAAAAGTAATCTAGAAGATACCTGTAACTAAAAACATTCACACAAATTCTTCGAGGAGGTTGTGACTGTTAGTTTAAATATCAAACACACAAAGAAGACAATCACACAACACAAGGATTATCCTAGTTCGGACCTCCTCTCCTTAAGAGTCCTACGTCCAGTCCCTGAGCAACAACTCAGGATTTCACTAACTAGGGTATAGTCCCCCTAAGGACGCAACAGCACCCAGCTCAGCTGGTCTTCCTTCCACTCGAAGGAACAACAACACCTGATACCCCACCAGGTCTTCCTTCACAACCGAAGGGAAAACAACACCCTGGATACCCCACAGGTCTTCCTTCAAACCGAAGGGAAAACAACACCCTGGATACCCCACCAGGTCTTCCTTCACAACCGAAGGGAAAACAACACCAGAGAATGGAATAAGATCAAGCCCCTAGATCAAGCTTTTAAATAACAAGATCTGAAGCACTAGTACTGAGAGCAAAGATTCTAAGCTAAGCACCTCTCAGAACAACACAAGCTCTCTCAAGATTTCACTACAGAGTGGAGAGCAGAGAGCAACACGAGAAGGAATGAATTTCTTGGCTGTTAGGATTCTAGAGGAGATTTTAATTGCTTGAATGTGCGTTCACTACTTTTCTTGTCTGATCTTCTATATGTTTGTTTGATCTTCTCTTATGTGTTGTATTTATATCTTCTTTTGAAATTTGCCCGTTGTAGTAACCGTTGTCCCTTAGATTGGTAGTCATTAGACTGCTTGACATTTGGAAGCTTCAAAAATCTATCCATTTGAGCACGCAAAGAGATAATGTCTTCTGTCGTCTGTATGGTCCAACGTTGTATGACAGAAATCTGTAAGACCCTGCATAAATTAAATGCTAGAACAGTAGACAGCTAGGCTGTCTTTAGTTGTCAGTAAACATTGATAAGAATATTCACCAAAATAGTAGTGCTAAATAGTTTCTTCTAAAAGATATTGACAAAAGATGCACTATAATGGATGATATAGTCTGCATGCAGCAGAGGTACGTTCAAATCTCATAAATGCAGGAGTGTCAGAGAGATATAGACGTGGACTGACTAGTCAACGCTTCAAGAGATAAGATAAGTGTCAAGTTGATATAACCATAAAGTCGTTGTCTATATGACTTATGAAATCGTTATGAGTACTAACAGTCATTATAGAGGGTAAATTATGAGCGCTAAAGAAATCGTTGCTTAAAGCAAATCGTTATGAGCGCTTAAGAAATCGTTGCACAAAGCAAATCGTTATGAGCGCTTAAAGAAATCATTGCGTAAAGCAAATCATATGAGCGTTTTAAGAAATCGTTGCACAAAAGAAAATCGTTATGAGCGCTTAAGAATCGTTGCACAAGCAAATCGTTATGAGCGCTTAAGAAAATCATTGCATAAAGTAAATCGTTGCGAGTTCTAAAGAAATCGTTATGATTACTTATAGAATCGTTATGACAGGCAAGTCGTTACGCTTTCTAAAGAAATCGTTGGCGATGACTTATAGAATCGTTATGACAGGCAAGTCGTTACGCTTTCTAAAGAAATCGTTGCGATGATCTTCAACAGAAATCGATATGTACTCTGAGAAATATCATGTTGAAAAGATTAAGGCTTCAGAGAAGTAATGCATACCTTATTGGCTTGTTTGACCTTGGTATTTTTCCTGTACTTAAGACTTATGAAATATTCATTAGATATTATTGATAAAATCTAGTTTAGTTTTTTTAATCACCAAATACATATGTAATTAATTAAATTACATGGGGACAGACTGATCATCAATCTCCCCTTTTTGGTGATGACAAAACTGAACAATAAGCATGGATGAAGAAAAAATATCTGAGATCAGTCTGAAGATATGACATGCTAATTTTCTTCCTTAAATTATTGGAATGTATTTCAGACATGCTAATTTTCTCCCCCTTTTTGTCATTGAGCAAAAAGACAATCTGAGACAAGAAAGAAGAGAGAAAGAAAATGGAGTACACAAAGAAGGAGATTCATTAACTTTGCGGAGGTACAGGTAAATAGAAGGCAGGAGACAAAAGAGAGGCAAAATGGGAGATGGTTTCCCATGCCTGTGCTTCCTGCTCTTCAAAAAAGGTTTTAAAAACTCCAAAAGACAAAGAGTAGGTTGGTCCCATAGAGGAAGCCATCCTTTTGAGATGAAGATCTAGGTGCTTGTAGAGAAGATCAGCATAAGCATTCTTGTCCATAGTCATCTTTAGGAAATGACGAGTCCCAAAGCTGGCACAGTAAGAAACTGATCCTGGACACATGATAGTGATTGCGATTATCTCTGAGAGCTTTATGAAGAGCTACATATATTTGTATCTTTCCTCCCAGACTTTGAAAGGGTCATTAACAAGATGTATAGAATTCATATCCAAGAAAGTAGCTGGAGAGATAGCTGGTTTGGCTTCCCTGGCCTGAGCTTCATTGAGTGCAGACAACTGCTGAGCTGACAGAGGGTAGAACTTGGACCATTCTGAGGATGTCAGCCTTTCACATTCAGACAGAATGGGGGCTAGAACTTCAGCACTTACATGCCCCTGGTGATATTCCCTAAATAGGAATCTAGGAAAAGCAACCAGGCAGCCTTTCTGTACTCTAATTCTGCCCATTACTCTGGCAAAACGCTCAAAGATGATGGATCCTACAGAGGATTCCATAACTATAAAATGGATTTGAGGAAGGGCTATCTCTTCAGGCACTTGGAGGGTAGCAAAATCTACCTGAACATCTGAAGAATGAGAGATATCCGGAGACAGAGCTGAAATGGCCTTTCTGAATGGCTAAGCTGAACCTCTTGAAGTCTATGGACATATCTGTAATTGTTGAATAGCATGAAATGTCTGATCATTTTGATTTCCTTTTGAATGTAGGGTGCCCAAAGTTCTCTATGATATATCCTGAACCATTCTGATAAGGTCAGGGAGTGATCCCTTGGAGGGAATCTAGCAGATTTGGCAAGAATAAATTTCTTGAAGAGATCCTTGTGACCTTTGCCCCATTGGTCTTCTGATTTAGAGTGGGCAAGAGAGAATATTCTGGATTTTTCTGATTTGTAAGAGAATGTAGGGTAGAATGGTGTGCAAATGATCTGAGAGATTAAGAAAGGGAAGGTTAATGATAGTTGCGAGAACAACCTTGGAGAGATATTCTCTGTACAGTGGATTATGTTTGTTGTCTATTGTGAGAGAAAACAACAAAGGTGGGTATTTAGGTTCAGAGGAAATGGAGGAATAGAAGTAAGTTTCCTCTTCTTGGGGGCAGGACTGGAAGAGTCTGCCCTATGGACATGTTCTCCAACCTCAACACAGACCTGAGGATCCCTTCCTCAAACTCATCCTTATCTTTTCCATAAAGGGAGAGTTAAGTTGGGCTCTTTCAGGTATGATAGTGATGAAAGAGGGTGGAGGAGGAGGATGAAGAAAGAATGTGAAGTAGATGGAAGGTCATCAACTGGTCCAAGGGAGGGACCAGAGGAGGAGGAGGCTCCAGCTGAGGATGCTGGAGGGGCCTCAAAGATAGGAGAAGGAGATGAGGTGGAATGAGGAGGAAATGGAGTGGGAGACGAAATTGGTCTGGATTGAGGCTTCTTGAAAGTTTGAGGAGCAGGAGGAGCTATAGGAGCTTATGGTGGAGTTGGAGGAATAGGTGTGTGAGAGGGAGAAGAGGGAGCTGGGGGCTTGGTTGCCAAGGACTCTTCTTCAGCCTCTTCCTGCATTGATTCACACTCCACTGGCCCTGATGCCCCTGACCCTTGCTCAGATGGCTCGGAGGCCCTTCAACCTGATCAGCTGGCCCAGATGCCCTTGCACATTACTGCTACCTCTGCTGGTGTGCTGCGCTGCTTCTGGCCCTATTGGCCCTGCCTCTTGACTGATGGCCTGAAGGTCCTGACTCCGGAACCTGGGCTGCAGGAGGTGGAGGAGGAGAAGTTTGAGCTCCAACCACCTTGAGAATTTCTCCCAGCAAATTTTCATGGTGCCCATTTCCTGGTTAAACCACTTCATGGCATTTCTTATGTTGGAAAATTCCCTTGTAGCTGATGCTTGGCTCATGAAGATTGAATAACATCTGATTGGAGAGAGCACAGGATTGTGCCTTGAGCATCAAGCCTCTCAATCACAGGCTTCAAATTAATCACAATTTTCTGCTTCATCTGCCTTTCAAATGGAGTATTTGATAAGAGTGGGACTTCGGACTCCACTTCTTTCCCTTGTCTCTAGCCTCTGAAGCTGAAGAAGGCTGATCATCATCAGAATCAGAGGAGCTTGCTGTCTCCCCATCTCTAGCATCATTCGGAGCATTAGGCAGGTCTTCATCAGCTGGTACACTGCCCATAGGCTCATCACTGCGAGATGCTTCTACTGGACCTTCCTTTGATTGCTCCCCCTGAACGGAGCATCCTTTTCCATTGTTCTTGCTCCCCCTGAATGGGAGCATCCTCTTCCAAAATAATATTATCAGGAGCATCTGATTGCTCCTCCTGAACTGGTATTGCAAGAGATTCTTCAATGTGGCCTGATGCCACAGCTTCTGCCACTGATTCTCCGCCAGCCTCTGGAGTGACTGGAGTGGAGTGAATAGAATTCAATACCTCTTTAAGGATAGAGGCAACGATGGAGGTGGGTAAGGATCTGCTGCACTTGCCATTGCTTCTTCTGCTGGTGCTTCGATTAAAGGTGATCCTGCTAATTCTGGATCTGATGGTGCTGCTGGCTCAATTGCTACTGAAGCTTCTACTGCTGCTGATTGGACTGCTACTAGCTGCTCTGCTGCTGTTTCTGCTGCTTCTTCCTGAACATCAGCACAAAATCACCTATGATGGCCTCTCCCTCTGCTACTGAAGCTTTAGACCAGGTACCATTTTGAAATGAAAAACTACTTTTCTTCAGGTTTCTGGACCTAATTGCTGGCCCATCTTCTCAGTGACTGCCCCTGATAGATCAACACCAAAGTGTTTGAATACTTTGGTGAGCAGGTGAGCATAAGGCAGAGAGACGTTTAGCTTGCTCTTGGTATCCCAAATCTGATCTCTGGCGAACTTCATCCTTTCTATCATAACTTCAACCATATTGATTTCCCTGTTTTGGATGGCCCAAACATCAAGTCTGAGTCGGCCTTGGTACAAGATGAGAAGGTGGCACTTCTCGGAGCCAGAATCTGACACACTATGAAATGTAAAATCCTATTGAAGGCATTTAGCTGATTAATGTCCAGCTTTCCATCTTTCAGCCTGAAGTCGGACCAATGATACCTAGACCTTCGCTTGAATATCCACTGAGTGGATTCCACTCTGACCAGATGTACATACACCAACTAGGGTTTTCAAAAACTCACGGTCGATCCTGATTTGGATTCCCTTGACAAAGGATGTCAGGGATCCATGCCTCTGATTTCAAACAAACATAAAAGGCTTAACAAGGTCTGGATAGCTTTCTTCCGAGAGGTTGCGATTCCATCCATTGCATCCTCATAATTGCGGCCACCACACTGTGCATCCCATTTTTCTCCAGATCTGCAATATCAACTCTTTATTTCCACACAGCTTCGTCTTAACGAAAGTGAACCCTCTTGTTGCTCAGGAGTAAGGAACTCGGCGCTGTAGCACCAAACTTCCGGAAACTGTGGATGCGGCCATGGAATCCGGTGAGGAAGTTTTCTGGAGGGTTGAGAAGGAAGGAGGAGTGAAAGCCCTCAAGAAATTTCGGGAAGGAGAGAGAGGCTTCAAACTTTGCAGAGAGTCGATGTCGAACTTGCTAGGGCATCGGCTCAAGTAACCAGACGAAAGAGGGTAAAGGTAGAAGATGGGATACGAATCGTTCTCTCATCGATTTTATGAATAAATAAATGCGCTATGGAAAGAGAGGCGCCAAAACGGCGGGAAACAGAAACGACAAAGGAGTTTGACCATTCAAACCGACTTCAATGAGAGAGCGGTTACAAAGGATAATTGAATTTCTTTTGCTTAAAGCCATGAGGGAAAAACTACTTAATTCTGAAATTTAATGTGTCAGTTTTAAACAAAACCTTTTTCACAAATTGCACATGCCTAATTCCCTTCTAAGAGATGTGAATCTCTCCTCGGGTAAGGCTTTTGTGAAAATGTCTGCTAACTGACCATTTGTATCAAATAAAGATATTTCAATATTACCATTTGCTACATGATCACGAATAAAATGATATCTAACCTCAATATGCTTGGTCCTGAATGTTGAACTGGATTCTTGGTGAGATTAATGGCACTGGTGTGTCACACAACAGTGGGATGGATTTGATGTTTAATCCGAAATCTTCAAGTTGTTGCTTATCCATAAGAGTTGTGTACAGCAACTTCCAGCAGCTACGTACTCAGCTTCAGCTGTAGACAATGCCACTGAATTTTGTTTCTTTGAAGACCAGGATATCAAACATCCTGCAAGAAATTGACAACCACCACTGGTGCTTTTTCTATCTACTTTGCATCCAGCATAGTCAGCATCAGAGTATCCTACTAAATGATTTCACAAGATTTTGGATACCACAGACCTAAGTCATGAGTTCTAGCTAAATATCTGAATATTCTTTTTACAGAAAATAAATGTGATTCTCTAGGATCTGCTTGATACCTAGCACACATGCATACACTAAAAGATATCAGGCTACTAGCTGTCAAATAGAGCAGTGAACCTATCATACCTCTGTAGATCTTTTGATCTACTTTCTTACCATCTTTGTCACTGTCCATCCTCGTGATGTGCTCATTGGTGTTGACAGTGGCTAATTAAGTTCTCCCATCATGCTCATTTCAAATTCTCCATGCATCAACTTTTCAAAGTACTTGCAAAGGATTCATCAGTAGAACCAAAAATAATATCATCTACATAAATTTGAACTAGTAGAATGTGTTTGACCTTGACTTTATGAAAAAGTACTATCTACTTGACCTCTACTGAAACCATGGTTTAAAAGAAAAGAACTAAGCCTTTCATACCAGGCTCTAGGTGCTTGCTTTAAACCATATAATGTCTTATAAAGTTTAAAACATGATTAGGAAATTCTGTGTCATCAAAACCCGGGGGTTGTTCCACATAAACTTCCTCTTTTATAAAACCATTTAAGAATGCAGATTTAACATCCATTTGAAATAGTTTTAAGTCTAATGCTGATGCATATGCTAATAATATTCTAATGGCCTCAAGTCTAGCCACAGGTGCATAGGTTTCATCGAAATCTATGCCTTCCTCTTGAGAATAGCCTTGAGCTACAATCTGGCCTTGTTTCTTAGATTACACCAGTTTCATCCAATTTATTTCTGAACACCCATTTGGTGCCAATGACTGGATGGTCTGATGGTCTAGGAACAAGTGACCATACTTGGTTTCTCTTGAACGGATTGAGTTCATCTTGCATGGCTAAGTCCAAGATTCATCACAAAGAGCTTCATTGACTGTCCTCGGCTCTATTGAGAAACAAAATGCTAGGTAATCACAGGGAATTACATTACCTCTTGTTCTTACCCCTACAGATGGATCACCAATAATATTTTCGAGTGGGTGATCTTCTTGTGTCTCCATTCCTTTGGAAGATTTTCATGTGTAATTTCCTTTTGTTGCATGTCTTCCAGAGGTGGATCATCCTTGTCCTCAATTGATGTATTCTTTAGTTCTTGGACAGCTCATCTGTATCATCATTATCACTATCTTTTCCTTCTCAAGGAGAGTTAGTTTCATCAAAAATAATATGTACACGACTGTTCAATAATAATAAAGTGCGTATTAAATACTCTATAACCTTTGGGTTAGAGGTGTACCCCATGAAGATGCCTTCATCTGATTTGGCATCCAGCTTACCAATGTCCCTTTTTTCATTGTTGTGGATGAACAAGGACATCCAAAAGTCCTGAAGTGGCTGATCTTTGGCTTCTTCCCTTTGAACAGTCAATGCAGTCTTCTTCAGGATTGGCTGATAATTACTCGGTTGATAATGTAGCTTGCTGTGTTGACTGCTTCATCCCAGAAGTATCTTGGCAGATCATATTCTGAGAGCATAGTTCTTGCCATATCCAATAGGGTTCTATTCTTTCTCTCAGCGATACCATTTTGCTGTGTGTTCTTGGTGCTGAGAAATTATGCTCAATTCCCTGATCATCACAGAATCTAGCAAACTTTTCATTCTGAAATTCACCACCATGATCTGATCGGATAGACACAATGCTGAACTTCTGATTTTTCTGGACTTTCTTGCTGAAACTGACAAAGTTTTCAAAAGTGTCATCTTTATGCTCTAGGAATGATACCCATGTGAATCTTGAGTAGTCATCAACTATGACAAATCCAAAGTTCTTTCCTCCAGACTGGTAGCCTCATTGGCCCAAATAGATCCATATGAAGGAGCTCTAAGGGTTTTGAGGTGGTCACCACCGTCTTTGACTTGAAGGAGCTCTTGGTGGGCTTTCCCTTAGCACAGGGTCTACAGACTCCATCCATTTTTGCACTGACATTAGGTAGACTTTCCACAAGATTCTTCTTCAGCAATTTTCTCATGCCATCTATGCTGTAATGACCTAGTCGTCTGGCCATAATTCAGTAGATTTATCCTTATTTGCTGCCAGACAGACGTTTTGTTCCTTGAGTTCCTCAAGATAGAGCACATACATTCTTTTTTCTCTATTAGCTTCAAAGATGACTGCTCCATCCTTCAGTATGCTGCACTTTGACTCTTGAAACTTGATCTGATGGCCTCTATCACACAGCTGGCTGATGCTAATGAGATTGTGCTTCAATCCCTTGACTAATAACACATCTTCTATGACTGTTTTTCCTTTGTTATTCACAGAGCCACTGCCTATCACTGTTCCTTTCCCATTATCTCCATAAGTGACTGTTCCTCTTCAGCTTGGAGATGAGAGAATAACTTCTGGTTTCCTGACATGTGCCTTGAGCACCCACTATCCAAATACCACTTGGATGCTCGAGGATTAACCTGAAATAAAAGCATCAAGTTTTAGGTACCCAAATTCTTTTGGGTCCTGATGGGTTAGTATCATTGATTTTACTTTTATTATCCATTTCTTATGTCTTGTTGGGCATGTCGTTATGATATGTCCTAACTTGTTGCAGTGACTACAGCAGGATAATTGGTTACTTTTTCTATATATTTGAAATCAGCTTTGTATGATGTATCTTGTTCAGGTACAAATTTTGGTGTTGGATATGTTTTAGGATAAATTATGGTTTCTTCATAAACTATCGGAATCTGAACCATTGCATGAATCAAAAGAGGACTCAGAAGTTACCTTGTCTTTGGCATTGGCCGTGAGAGCCAAATGGCTTCTTCTTCATCGCTGTAGGAGCTTGACTCACTGTCTGAGTCACTACTGTTTTCCCATGCTGCTGTCATTGCCTTCTTTTTGTACTTTCTGAACTTCTTGGAGCTGTCTTCTTCTTGACCTCCGGTTTCTTGATCTTTGGACACTCAGCTTTGATGTGTCCTGGCTTTTTACATTCATAGCAGATGGGTTCTCCTTTTTCATCTCTTTTCCATCTGGCTTCTTGAAGTCCTTATTCCTTTTGAAGTGCCTTCTACCAGATTGGAACTTCTTCTTCTTAGCCAAAATCCGCTGCAATCTTCTAGATAGCATTGCTTCCTCATTCTCACTGTTCACATCACTTTCACTCTCATCTGAACTTGCTTCTGGTGAATCTTCTTCAGCTTTTAAGGTGTTGGAGCGCTTCTTTCTGCTAGAGGACTCTCCTAGCCTTTCCATGTTGATCTCATGGGCCATGAGGGACCCAATGAGCTTTTCTACTGACATTCTCTTCAGGTCATTAGCTTCTTCTATTGCTGTGACCTTTGGGGTCCATGAGGACGGTAAGGATATAAGTATTTTCCTCACCATGTCTCCAATCTCATAGGTTTTCCCCAAACCAGCTAGTCTATTTGTGATGTCAGTGAACCGACTGAACATTTGAGTTATGGATTCACCTGATTGCATCTGAAATCTCTCATACTGAGTGACAAGAATGTCGATTCTTGTTTCCTTTACCTTGTCTGTGCCTTCATATGTGATCCTGAGCTTTTCCCACATTTCCATTGAGGATTTACAGGCTGAAACCCTGTTGAACTTCTTCTTACTTAGAGCACAGCATAGATGCTCTTTGCTTTACAATTCAAGGAGATCTTCTTTCTGTCATCATCTGTCCATTGAGCTTTCTCATTTGTGACCAGGAGATCACCTTCTTCTATTATGGACCAAATATGATAGTCGTGGCCTTGCAGAAAATACTCCATTCTGGTTTTCCAATATGTGTAATCTTCTCCATCGAACAATGGTGGTCGGTTGACAGACTGACCTTCGTTGTGACTTTGGGCTGCCATGGATCTTTACTCTTCAGATCGTTGGATCCTTTCTTTGTCGAAGAGACTTGCTCTGATACCACTTGTTGTCCAATTGACGAGCCCAGAGGGGGGGTGAATGGGTCCTTTTAAAAATAATCTAGAAGATACCTGTAACTAAAAACATTCACACAAACGTTCTTCGAAGGAGGTTAGTGACTGTTAGTTTAAATATCAAACACACAAAGAAGACAATCACACAACACAAGGATTATCCTGGTTCGGACCTCCTCTCCTTAGGAGTCCTACGTCCAGTCCCTGAGCAACAACTCAGGATTTCACTAACTAGGGTATAGTCCCCCTAAGGACGCAACAGCACCCAGCTCAGCTGGTCTTCCTTCACACCCGAAGGGAACAACAACACCCTGGATACCCCACCAGGTCTTCCTTCACAACCGAAGGGAAAACAACACCCTGGATACCCCACCAGGTCTTCCTTCACAACCGAAGGGAAAACAACACCCTGGATACCCCACCAGGTCTTCCTTCACAACCGAAGGGAAAACAACACCAAGAGAATGGAATAAGATCAAGCCCCTAGATCAAGCTTTTAAATAAGCCAAGATCTGAAGCAACTAGTACTGAGAGCAAAGATTCTAAGCTAAGCACACTCTCAGAACAACACAAGCTCTCTCAAGATTTTCACTACAGAGTGGAGAGCAGAGAGCAACCCGAGAAGGAATGAATTTCTTGGATCTTAGGATTCTAGCAGGAGATTTGAATTGCTTGACGTGTGTTCACTACTTTTCTTGTCTGATCTTCTATCTATCTGTTTGATCTTCTCTTCTGTGTTGTATTTATATTTTCTTTTGAAATTTGCCCGTTGAAGTAATCGTTGTCCCTTAGATTGGTAGTCGTTAGACTGCTTGACATTTGGAAGCTTCAAAAATAATTTATCCATTTGAGCACGCAAAGAGATAATGTCTTATGTCGTCTGTATGGTCCAACGTTGTATGACAGAACGTCTGTAAGACCCTGCATAAATTAAATGCTA
Organism: Colocasia esculenta; assembly: GCA_014218235.1. Classification (NCBI taxonomy): domain Eukaryota; kingdom Viridiplantae; phylum Streptophyta; class Magnoliopsida; order Alismatales; family Araceae; genus Colocasia; species Colocasia esculenta. Next base: position 117,639,553 of record CM024758.1, on the reverse strand, counting down.
GAATAGTAGACAGCTAGGCTGTCTTTAGTTGTCAGTAAACATTGATAAGAATATTCACCAAAATAGTAGTGCTAAATAGTTTCTTCTAAAAGATATTGACAGAAGATGCACTATAATGGATGATATAGTCTGCATGCATGCAGAGGTACGTTCAGATCTCATAAATGCAGGAGTGTCAGAGAGATATAGACGTGGACTTTGACTAGTCAACGCTTCAAGAGATAAGATAAGTGTCAAGTTGATATAAACCATAAAGTCGTTGTCTATATGACTTATGAAATCGTTATGAGTACTAACAGGTCATTATAGAGGGTAAATCGTTATGAGCACTAAAGAAATCGTTGCGTAAAGCAAATCGTTATGAGCGCTTAAGAAATCGTTGCACAAAGCAAATCGTTATGAGCGCTAAATAAATCGTTGCGTAAAGCAAATCATTATGAGCGCTTAATAAATCGTTGCACAAAGCAAATCGTTATGAGCGCTTAAGAAATCGTTGCACAAAGCAAATCGTTATGAGCGCTTAAGAAATCGTTGCATAAAGTAAATCGTTGCGAGTTCTAAAGAAATCGTTATGATTACTTATAGAATCGTTATGACAGGCAAGTCGTTACGCTTTCTAAAGAAATCGTTGCGATGACTTATAGAATCGTTATGACAGGCAAGTCGTTACGCTTTCTAAAGAAATCGTTGCGATGACTTATAGAATCGTTATGACAGGCAAGTCGTTACGCTTTCTAAAGAAATCGTTGCGATGATCTTCAACAGAAATCGATATGTACTCTGAGAAATATCATGTTGAAAAGATTAAGGCTTCAGAGAAGTAATGCATACCTTTATTGGCTTGTTTGACCTTGGTATTTTTCTTGTACTTAAGACTTATGAAATATTCATTAGATATTATTGATAAAATCTAGTTTAGTTTTGTTAATCACCAAAATACATATGTAATTAATTAAAATTACATGGGGACATACTGATCATCATACATGGAGATCAAGAATAAAGAAGAAGGGTCAGGTTCATCATATTTGAAGAATTTCAAAAATAGAGATCAAAAGATTGGCTCGATGAAAAAGAGTGAAACAAGAGGGCTTTTGTTCCTGATGTATGGAACAATCTACAGATGGATTTAATTGAGTTTTGCTCGTGAGAATGTCTACCTTGACTTGATTTCCTCTTCTAGGGCTAGAACTTGAAGAACGGGGTTGAGAGCTTGAAAGGTTCTTCTCCCCACGAAATCTCCTCCTCCTTGGCCTCTCCTCTTGGTCCAGCAATCCCTTGGCACGAGCTAGGGCCAGCCATGAGGGTTTTAGGAGAGTATTTAAGCTTCTCCTCTTTCTATTTCCTAATAGGACTCTAACTCCTATTAATTCCGAATTTTCTATTCTCTCTTCCCTTTCTAAGCATGAGGACTTCTATTTGAGTTGGGATGAGGAGCTAAATTCGTGGCCAACCCATTATGGTAGTTTTAGGAATCCAATTACAACTCAAACTTCCTTTAATGCTTTAAATACCCTTTTTCTATTTAAGTAATAATTTAGTTACGAATTTAGGGTATTTTCCTATTATTCTTATTTATAAATCTCTATTTTGGCCCAATAAATTTTATATGGTCCATTTATAAAACCCATTATTTATTGAAATTTATCTTATAAGATTTCCTTTTAATTAGAGAATAATAGAGTTATGAATTTTATAATATTTTTTCTTACTTGATTTTATTCATGGAGTATGAGAGGTCCATTAGTACAATCCAGATAATGGATAATCATTTCATGATGTTGGAAGTCTCTCCGACATGTTTGTTTGTTTTATGGGCGCGTTATCTTTCCGTGTTAACGGTTTTTCGACTAGTTTTCCTAATTTAGATAATTGGTCACATTGTGACGACGCTTGGCCAATCGGATTTTCGTTGCACGAATTTCTACGTGGAACACTTAGAAATAATGTCTGGGATTGATTTATAATTTTTAAGGAATTTTCCGATGTATTCTGTACATATGATAATGGTACGCATGTGTCTATTATTTTGATTAAAGAAATATTATTTCGATTTCTAGGTATTAAATTTTCCGGGTTGCTAAAACACATCTAAAAATTTCGTAAAAATTATAAATCGACCCCAAACATTATCCCTAAGTGTTCCACGAAGAAATTCGTGCAACGAAAAATCCGATTGGCCAAGCGTATGTCACAACGTGACTAATTATCCAAATTAGGAAATGTAGTCGGAAAACCGTTAACACGGAAAGATAACGCACCCATAAATTTAACGAACCTATCGGAGAGACTTCCAACGTCATGTAATGATGACCCATTAAGAAAATTGGGCTTAGAAAAATAATTCGGACCAAGTTTTAGAAATTGAGGTGACTTATTAAGAAAAATCATTATCATATGAGCCAAGTGGATGAATAATTAAAAAAATGATGGGTAGACTCCAAACAATATATAATGATAATCCATCATGAGAAATTAGAAAATGGACCTCCCATAGCCCATGAATAAAATCCGAAACTCTAATATTCTCTAATTTAAAGGGAAATTTTATAAGTTAAACCACATTAACAAAAATAAGTAATGGGCTTTGTTAAATAGACCCATTAGGAATTAGTGGGCCAAAATAGATATTTTTAAAAGGGGAATAATAGAAAATTACCTTAAATTCGTAACTAAAATATTAATTAAATAGAAAAGGGGTATTAATGCATTAAATAAGAAGTTTGAGTTGGATTTGGATTCCTAAACCTACCCCAATAGGTTGGCCACGAATTAGCCCTCATCCTAACCCAAATAGAAGTTCTCATGCTTAGAAAGGGAGAGAATAGGAAATCCCGAAATAAATAGGAATTTGAGTCCTATTAGGAATTTGAAATACAAGAGACATAAATACTCTTAAACCTCCATGGCCGGCCTAGCTCATTGCCAAGGGTTTCTGGACCAGGAGGAGAGGCCAAGGAGGAGGAGAACTCATGGGGAGAAGGAGCTCTCAAGCCATCAAACCCGTTCTTCAAGTTCTAGCTAGAAGAGGAAATCGTCCAAAGGTAGGCATTCTCACAAGCAAAACTAAATCAATTTCGTTTGTAGGTGATCTAAACCTCAGGGACAAAAGCCCTTGGTTTCATAATTTTTCATCGAGCACATCTTTTGTTCTTGATTTTCATGTTCTGCAACTTACATGACCCCGAACCCTTTTCGAAAATCTAGATCTCCTTGTATACTCAACCCATGCCACGAGATTTTTACTGTAGGAACTGATGCATGTTAGGCATATTTTGCCCCTAAAAGCCCTAAATTTGATTCATCCTATTTTGCGAATTTAATCGTTGATCTCAACTATGTAATGTTTCTTATTCATCATGAAGACCTGTGTTTAAAACATGTCTAAACCTTGATTGTTTTCAAATTCCTATTTACTGAAAGTGCCCATGCGTGTTAGGTCGTTTTGCAACTGGTTTCATGATTTTTCATCGCTTGTATCATTAGTTGTGATTTTCTGAATCACCCTATGTCAAATAGGGTAAGTTCTGGCCCGCAATCCAATGTAAAGTCCTCTCCTGTCAGGCTCGGGCACAGACCCTGTGAACGCGACAACCCGATAGGCCGTGTTCACAAGGCCGTCGCGATAGTGCCTCTGTCGCGATCTGATCGCGACAGTGCCTATCGTCACGATCTGCTGCCCTGCCTGACTAGGCCGTCGCGACCCTCATGCGACCCCGTCGCGACCTACTGCCCGAATGACAGGGCCGTCGCGATCTGTACAAGCCCATGTCGCGTTCTTAGCTGAGCCCATCGCGACCCTTACAAGGGTGCGTCGCGTTCTGGCTTTTTGCATGAAAACCCAACTTTTGCAAGTATTTGTTATACAGTCACCCCCTGTCCTATTATTTGTCCTGTACACAGACAAACAAAGTACAATTATGGAATATATTTTAATTAATTCAAGTTAAACACTTGATCTATCTTGTACATGATTTTCTCATATCACTTGCACTCACTTTGAACCATCCAATATGGCTTAATTTGGCATGAAAATATTTCATAATGTATCTGGTAATTTATGTAATTAAATTGCCATACATTAAATAAGACTTGTCTTCGTTTCTCGCGTTGTTTTGAGAATATCGTTATCGACGCTCCACTGTTCTAGAATTCCTCTAGAACTCGAGCACTTGTTTCTATATACACACTCTCTTGACATGGACAAACTCTCCGTCGAATATTCCTTCTGCCGGACTAGTGAGTCTTTGTTCAAGGCCTCCGTAAGTCTCCTCTGTCCATGAATTCCCACATGGTCGACGAGCTGGTTGTACCCTAACACCTATGATACCTTTAGGGATTAACATGATCCAAACGGCTATTAGAAGTTCGCTCTTATCTTGAATCACGTCGGACCCTGGACCTATGCATAACATGGCCAGCAGAAAGGTAGTGCGTTCCATCTGACTGCCAACACCAAGTGCACGTTGTGCAACTGTTACTATCGCTTGTTTACTCGACGTGTTATGTGCAATGTCCACTAGCTCCTCTATACTCTACTCGCTCATCTATTCACGTTCACCCTACTATCTCGTCCATTCATCTGGTGCTCTTATCTATTCTTGGTACTCTCTATTGGCCATTAAATGATGTCTAAAGATAAACAAAATAACCAATGCCAGCGCAATAAGGCCCGATCTGGTCCTGGGGAGAGCGTCCGAAGTGCCATTTGCCCGCGGGAGTTAAATGATCAGGATGTCGGCATTACACCACGTGTCATACTATCAAGATTAATCTAGGACATCAAACAAAGTGCTATATTCTCTCGTTGTCTATTGACAAACAAAGTGTTATACTCTCTCGACAAATAAAGTGCTATACTCTCTCTCGGCTATCTACGGATAACCAAAAGGCCATTACTATTTCGATTGACGAAAGTTAATCAATAGTGCTTTACTATTTCGATTGATAAGAAAAATCACAAAGTGTAATTTACTCTTTATATGGTCAACTACTTTTTCTCTCCTTGCTATACATGTTTCTTGCTATTGCTTGACGTTGACGTTATTGCCATCGTGTTGTTTGCTTTCTATCGTGACTTGACTTTAATCATCGCGCTATACTTGATTCATCTGCTATCTGAACATGTTACTTATGCTATTACTTTCTCGACTTTACATGACTCGCTCTATCGTTAGTTACTCTGCCATTAAATGCGTTAATTACTTAAAGCCTGCTTGATTCACAAGATTTAAGTCCTACTGGGTGTTATCGCTCACCCTTCGTTATTTGTTATTGTGTCTCAGGTAAGATAGACGATGACGTTGTACTCACGAAGGGGACAGGACCCGAGTGATGAGTGACTCGGAGTCAAATGACGAAGTTACCCTAGCACAATTGGAGTCTAGTAGTTGTTGCTATAGATTCTTTCCAATGTAATGATGTCATTGAGCCCTATGTATTAGCTCCGAATTAGTAGTTGTAATAGTCTTAGTGATTTTATAATGGAATAAAGAATTTTATCTCAATTATTGTTCATTAGATACTCTGATTTACTCAACTGATTGTACATTTTTCTCTACTATGTACTTTGCTCACGTCTCCCCGATTTATTCCGCTACTAAATTGGCGGGGCGTGACAGTTGGTATCAGAGCCTAGGATGTCCTTATTAGATATTTTAGGTCCTAGGGTGTTCTAGGTGAACTGCATGACATGTGTCTAAGCTAACCACCATACCTAAAATGAGGATTGGGTAGAACTGTGGTTAAGATCTAATATATGTATACTTATCCTAATTAATTTAATACTACTTCGCACCCTAATGCCAACCTTATTCTTGAAGGGTGTAGCACCCCGGAAATTTGTATATAAAGAAATCAAATTTAAATAAAAATGTTGGAGGGACTTCCAACATTATATATTAATGACCCAATATCATAAGCGGGTCAATGGACGTCAATTGGCCCAATAATCAAATAAAGCTAGAAAATGAATGGAAATTCGTAACTCTAAATAGGCTGAAATTGGAAAGAGGCAATTTGAGTTGAATTGGGATGCAATCATGCATCTTGGCAACCCAAATTCGTGCCTATCTATGGTGGGAGGTTTCCTAAAGCCTCACACACTCTAAGGGAGGAAGGAATCCTCAAAAGATAGGAAACTGCCCTGTCAAAACCGCAGCTTAGCTTTCCTAGTTATAATAGGACTCCTAAAACACCATGGTTGCTTAAATACTCTTCACCAAAACCTAGGAACGAGTTTTAGAACTTGCTGGGGTCGTGTGGAGAAGTTCTTGGTGGCTGGGGAGCAGGAGATCATCCACACCAAGTCGTTCTTCTACCCCTGTTTCGTCTGCTGCGACCTGCACAGACCATCATCTGGAAGTCGACCAAAGGTGAGTCAAACCTAAACCAACCTTGCAAGGCTTATACCCTGGAAAGAGGGTCAAGGCTACGTTCTAACCCAAGTGGAATTCTCAAATTCCTGCAGTACACAGAGCAGTAAGCGTTTTCCTCCGAGTGTCTGAACTCGGGTTTTCTGGAAAAACGAGACTTCTCAACCCAGAAGGTAGGTTTTCTCGGGCCAAACCTTAATATATCCTATACCAATATGTAGAGAATCAAGTTAACTTTCGTTTCCCACTGGTTTCATCGAATTCTAATGAGTATATTTTGAGTTATGAGTGTTTCTAAAGTCGCGCACTGTTAGGGTGTTTCCCGTTCTTCTTATTATGCACGTGATTCGAGAGTGAATTTGACTAAACTTCCTTCACCAAAGTTTTTTTACTGGGAGTCACGATCATCTTTTATGTTGGATGTTGTGTCCAAAAATCCTTGGTTAGAGAGTTACAGGCGTGGGAATAGAGTCACTGCATGATACTGGGATTTCGGGCTACACTTGACGTTTTGTTCTCATCTGT
>CM024758.1:117573917-117632554 GCA_014218235.1 Colocasia esculenta | reverse complement strand
GGTCATGTGATGAACGTGATTAATGAATGGTTGTGTGTAGGATGGCTTAAGGGTCACAGGGTGACCGATGATAAGACATTCCTTACACTTGTGTACCATGGGTTGTACATAAAGGTCATATAAGTATGTATATCGTGGTTTGTGTGCTTACGAGTCTGGTGGTCCGGCACGTATTCTGGATTACCTCTTCAGTCGGGTACCCTAGGTCCTAGGTGAGCCAGGCACGTGTGTTGTCACGGCCCCGACGCGGAATATCGGAGGCGCGAAGGCAGTGCAAGAAAAAGTATAGAGCGTATACTAGACATCAACCATTGCACATTGAATAATACTAAAGCAAATCTTTATCATTAATAACTTTTCAAATGTCTAGTTACAACCACTATATCAGAGTCATTCTATAGGGCCCAATTACATGTCAATAAAAGGAAATAACTAACTACAACTCTAGATAACATAATGACTCGAGGGTACTCCTGGCTTCCCTCTTGGTCATTCCTTTCTCGTGAGTGTATGTGTCACCTCGGTCTCACCTGAGAACCAACATCAATAAACGTAGGGTGAGCGATAACGCCTAGTAGGACTTAAATCTCAGGCTCAAGCAGGCTTTAAATAATTAATTAATGGCAGAGTATATAAAGATAGCAGGTACAAGAGAGTCAAAATATAGCAAGAGATAGCACAACAGGTAATAGGATAGCACAATAGCACGAGACCAAGTATAGTTTCCAAAATAGCACAAGTATCGAGTATAGCACGAATAGAAGGATGGCCATAGCACAACTAGCACAAGTATAATAATAGCACGACGGAGTATAGCACTTGTTTGTCATTCTAGACATCGAGAGAGTATAACATGTTTTGTGTTTTGATTGTCATATAGATAGGCGAGATAGATAGCACTGAGTATAATGCCCAAACACTCTGATCATTTAACTCCCATGGGCACTAGCACTTTCAGGCGCACATCCCAAGACCAGATCGGGCCCTTTATATATTGCCAGGCATGGTTATATTGTTTATCTTTAGGCAATCAGTCAATGGCCAATAGAGTACACAAGAAGTAGATGAGAGCACTAGATGAATAGACGAGAAAGTAGAGTGAAAGTGAATAGACGAGCGAGTAGAGTACAGATAGAGCTAGGGACATTACACGTAATGCGACGAGTAAACAGGCGATAGTAACAGTTACACAACACGTGCACTTGGTGTGGCAGTCAGGTGGAACTCACGATCTTCCCGCTGGCCATGTTATGCATAAGTCCAGAGGTCCGACGTGATTCAAGGTAAGAGCGAAATTCTAATAGCCGTTTGGATCATATCGATCCCTAAAGGTGTAATGGGTGTTAGGGTACAACGGCTCGTCGACCATGTGGGATTCATGATCAGAGGAGACTTACGGAGAACCTGTGCAAGGGTTCACTAGTCGGCGAAAGGAATATCGACGGAGAGTTCACCACAAGCCAAGTAAAGTGTATATAAAACATGTGCTCGACGTTTCTAGAGGAATTCTAGAACAGTGGAGCGTCGATATCGGTATATAAACAACGCAAGAAACGAATACAAGTCCTTTAAAATAGGGCAATTAATATACTTTATTGCAATAAATTACCAGATACATTATGAGATATTTATGCCAGAGTTCAGCCATATATGGATGGTTCATGTGTGTATGTGTAAGAGCAATCATAGATGGAAAAGAAGTCGTGAATATGTGATTTAAAGCATTTAATATGGCCCTAATTTAAAACAGGTGTTTTACTGCGTATGTGACTGTTAAAAAGGCGTAAGGGTTTCAAGAAAAATCCTGTGAAGGCGACATGTCCAGTAAGGATTGCGACAGGGTCAGGGCAGATCGCGACAGGGCCTGAAAAGGGTCGCGACAGGGCTGCCAGGATAGAAGGCCAGAACGCGATGTAGGGTACTGTCGCATTCAGAAAGTGACAAGGAAACCGTCGCGACGGCGCTTGAGAACGCGACCTATCGGGCCGTCGCGTTCTCAGGTCATGGCCTGAGTCTGACAGAGTTCTGCTCTGTCTTGGATTGCGGTCCAGAATATCAGATTTTGATACAGGGTCGTTCAGAAAATCATAACTAAATGTTACACAATGAAAAATCATGAAACTAGTGACAAATGAAACTAGACATACGAGAGTACTTCCAGTAAATAGGAATTAGAGAGAGAGCAGGGTTTGAACATGGTTTGAGTATGAACAATAACGAGTAATATAGAACATGACACAGAGAGCAAGATTGATTTAATTCGAGCAACATGCTCAACAAAAATTAGGGCTTTCAGGGGCAAAAGATCCCTATCAACATGAAGTATTTACAACAAACATTTCGTAGCATGGGATCAAGTATGCATAGAGATTTGAATTAAACATGATGTCTCGAGGTTATCATGTTTGCAGATCTTCAAAAATCAAGAACAAAAGATTGGCTCGATGAAAAATATGAAACAGAGGGCTTTGTTCGGGTGATTGGAACTACCTATAGACGGATTTGATTTGGTTTTACTTGTGAGAATGCCTACCTTTGACTCGATTTATCTTCTAGGGCTTAGAACTCCAAGAACGAGGAAGAAGCTCCAAGAACTCCTCCCCCCCCCCCCCCCCCCCCCCCCCCCGAGATCCTCTCCTCCTTGGCCTCTTCTCCACGTCCAACAACCTTTGGCAACGAGCTAGGGTCGGCAAGAGGATTTAAGAGGTGTATTTATATAAACACAAGTTTGTATTCCTACTACTACTCAAATTCCTCTTAATTCTGAGATTCCTAACTCCACCTTCCTCTCTTGCTTTCCAATCTTTAATTGGGTTAGGATAGTATCTAAATTCGTGCTAGACTATATGGGGTAGGTTTAGGAATCCAATTCCAACTCTAATTACCACTTTTATTGCTTTAATATCCCCTTTCAATTATGAGATAATTAAACTCCGAATTTAGGGTATTTCTTATTATTCTCCCTTTGTAAATTCATATTTGACCCAATAAATTTAGAGGGTCCATTAAGCAAAGCCATTACTCTTTTCCATTTAATGGGTTATTTAATGCTCTTTTCATTTAAATGTCCATTTAGTGGTTTTAATTCTTTATTTAAATTTTTATTTTTCTTAAAAATTCAGGTTGCTACATGTGTTGTGCTCGGGGGTGTGTCCTGGTATGGTACCTTAGAGGTCTGAGTCGTTTTCCTGGACACCCTAACTCCAGAGTTTGAGTTGTACGTCCGGCTGAGGAAAGACGACTGAGGGGCGGCGACTTGTGTTTGTGGGTGTGCAGTCACTTTGTAGCGCGCTCGTGGTTGGGGGGTACGGACACCAGTAGTCGACACTGGTCCCCAGCTAGTCCTGTTTCCAGTGCCTCACTTTAGGGAGCTCGAGCCGAAGTCCATAAAGGTGTCAGGCATGAGCCTGGGGCTGTGTGACCTGCAGGTTGTGGTGTTGGTTGGTCTCCACTATTCTTGGCTTGTTGTTGTGGAGCGGCAGTTGGACCTTTCGTCTGTGACTGCTAGACTGAGAGGTAGTTCTTGTGTTGTGTTGTCCAGGTTGGATACTGGCGTCATGAACCAGTAGTCCATTCCCGTGTGGTGGCGTCGTTCCTTCCGACTCGTGCTCTACCACAAGTGGTGGCTTGTGTGTGTGACTCGTTGGTAAGGTTGTAACCATTGTGGTGTGCCCTAGAGGTGGCACGGTTTTGTGGTTAGTGTTGTACCTCGTGGTAGTAGGTACATGTACCCCTTGTGGGTAGATTTGTGTTGTGGTACGTGTGTCTCATCCTCAGCAGATGTTGAGGAGTGACCGTGCGTACTGTGGAGATATTGTGGTGTGATTCTCCACGTGCTGCGTGTTACTGGTTATGGTTTGGTATGCGGGTATGGGCTAGTTGTCGCCAATCCTGATATTTCGTGCGTGTGGTTTCCCAGTGAGACTGTGGCCTAGGCAGCGGTTTACCGTGAGGCTTATGGTCGAGGTGGTTTGGTTGAAGGGAGGACTAGCGGTGTTAAGCTAGTCCTGTGTTTCCCTTTACTCTCCGAGGACCGGGTTTAGCTAGTGTGCTTGTGATTCGTTGTCATTTAACATGCTTGTGTGTGCATGTTATGCTTCGGCTACCGGTGTTTCCAGTGAGACCCCTTTGGGGTTGAGGTCTCTTTGTGTTGTTATGGTTTCGTTGTGGGAGGTCCCTACTGAGCCAGTGACATGTTGAGGCTCACTCCCTTATAGTCTTTGCAGGGATTAGCCAGTTCCGTGCAGCTCGAGGAGGAGTCGTTGCAGACTTGTACCACCATCAGTAGAGTAGTTGAGTCGTCTGAGCTTGTACTCCCTCGGGGTATGCCCCAGGTAGTTGTACTCCTAAAATTTGACATGTAAAATTGTTATGAGACTTTTGTACATTGTAGTTTACAGTTATATGCACTTGGACTTTCCTGTGTTATATGTTGTAGATGTGATCTTTTATATCTTACTGGACACGTGTTAGTGATATCCCTTGCGAGACTTCGGTTCGTTCACGGGAGACAGATCTGGATATGGACCCTTATTCGGTATAAATTACCAGGCCGTTATAATGATATCATGTTTGTAATACCATGTTATAATTAACAATGTTGAGAATTCTTGTCTTACATGTGTTAGTATAGTTTTGTTTAAAATGATTCCATGTTTAATCTATGTTATAACATGAGCATGTATTAGTTTAATTGTTTATTCTAGTAAGTTAGATAGTGTTAAATTGTTAGAAAGCATGTGTGATAATTACATGGTTTGATGTTTTAAGTTGCTTGCTGAATCTATTGTGTAGACTCACCCTTGCTAACATTTCTAGAGACTTAGAAGCCGAGGAGTTCACAAGATTAGACGCGGAGTGTGAAGAGTAGATTGAAGACTTGTGGTTTATTTCCTAGTATGTAATGCATTTGTAATTTGAACTTTTGCTATTGTACTTGGAAACTGGCTATATGTTAGTGAATGTATGTTATGTTATTTCTTCTCTTAGACTATATAGACTGTGGTATGTGGATTATAAAGTTGATGGAATAAGAGTTATTTAATTTCTGCTGCATTATTCCTTTCTATTGTGTATATCTCAGCCCATGTGACTATTGTTGGGGTTTTCTCCCCTGTAGCGACTTGCTCTCATTCGAGGTGGGTTTGTATAACCGTACCGGGTGGAAGTGGGCCGTTACAGAGATAGTATCAGAGCTACAGGGTTGAGATTATACATGGATAGCCATCAACTTGATTCACATCTAAAAGTCTTTGTAGTGGATAGCCAGATCCATGGAATAACTAAGATAGGGCTAGAAAAGTGATAAGATTAATGCATGAGAATATACTAAGTGTAGTAATAAATGGGGCTTGACTTGGTATTATTTTGTTGGCTATGGCTGGAAGAACTTGTCGTTTGAGTGCACCCATTCAAGATGAGGAGCCAAGGAGGACTGCAAGTGAGCAGCAGGGAGTACCAGCAGCTCAAGGACCACCTGCGCCACCCCCGCCACCGTTGGTCGACTACGGCACGTTCATGCAATGGCTTGTACAAGTGATGCAGACTCTAGCGCAGATGCAGGCAGCTCTTCATGTTGGGCTACAATGTGTACGATGACATGTGCATAAATGTTTTTGATGATGTGTGACATAATTGATGTTGCATAAATGCTTGGAACATGATAAAAATGACAAAGACTTGAAAACATGAATACATGAAAATCATGCTTTTATTGATCACCTACGTATTCATTGTATCTCACTTAGAATGGTTTTCAATGTAGGTATGAATGCATACAAGTCCAGCAACAAGATCCAAGTGAAGAAGAACAAGAAATAAACTTCAAGTGATCACCTGTCGACAAACAGGAATCTACCTGTCGACAGATGGACCATACAACAACAAACAAGCTACTGGAAGCTCAAATTGGAGCAGTAGCTAGCGAGAGATGGAGCTTACCTGTCGACAGATAAGACTGCCTGTTGACAGCCAGGGATCGCCTGTCGATAGTCCCAGTGTTCTAGGAACTTACATGGTTCTGGGAACCAGTTTGGAGCAGTAGTTGTCGACAGCTACAAGGTGCCTGTCGACAGCCGAAGGTTAAGTCACAATCGATGGTCAGGATATGATCTGTATTGGGGTGATCCCTTCAAGCACGACTCTCCATACTTGGACACCCATATATATAGATGATATGAAGGTATTTTCGCAGCAAGAAGCCACCATATCAAAACCCTAAGCAAAACCCAAGAGAAGGCTTTCTCCCCGCTGCTCTGCTTCAACCCTCCGTCCAATTTGTGGAAGATCCATCTCACAAGCAGAGTTGAAGCTAGTTCATCCACGATTCAAGCTTCTCCATCAATTGGGCATCATCTACACGAAGCTTTGAGTTCTTCTGGATGACCACCACAAAGAGTTCTTCATCTGGATTTGTTTCTAAAACTCAGAACTCTTCCTTTCTTCTATTTTTCATATCTTTATGTGTGTGGTTGTGGTTCGAGTGTCCCTTTTGCTTGATCTACATAAGGGTTGTTGTTTTGATTGCTTGTTTGCATCAGACAACGTGGGTGTGTGTGTTGTAGAGTTGAACTCGCTGATAAGCAGTCCTTCTGCGTGTGTGTGTGGATGGTGGACGTAGGATACACAAATTGTGTACTCCGAACCACCTTAAATCTTCGTGTCCTGTGGTTTGAACGTTTCACGGTAGATGATTGATAGGCACGTTGGTTATTCACACGCTAGACAGGTTGTTATTGGTTCTACTCACAATCAGCACACACATCATATTTCAAATTTGATACAAATCTGTTTAAGATTTTGTCAAGTCAATGTAAGCATCTAAAAGAAGGCTATAGTGCTTTTAATTGGTAGTAATCTATTCAACCCCCCTTCTAGATTACTGCTTAAGATAATTCTGCATATCTTTCAATTGGTATCAGAGCGAGGTTTCTCCGATTTACTGCTTTAAAAGCTTGATCTCACGATCAAGAGAAGTTCGATCTCATGGAACCTAACAAGGGGTTTATGGCCGAAGGACACTCAGTGTCCAGGCCTCCCTTCTTTGATGGCACTGACTACACCTATTGGAAAAACCGTATGCAGGTCTTTCTGAGAGCTCAAGACTATGAGCTGTGGAAGATCATCAGCAAAGGGCCTTATGAGCTGCCTGTTGACGAGGACACCTGGACCAGAGAACAGATCCGCAGAGGTACATTGAATTGGAGCGCATTGAACATGATGCACTGCGCCATGCATCCGAAAGAATATTCGAGGGTCTCCACATGTAAGTCAGCAAAAGAGATGTGGGACAAATTGGAGCTCATATACAAAGGTACGTCTGAGGTAAGGGAAACCAAAGCAAGCATGCTAGTATCTGAATATGAGATGTTTAAAATGAAAGATGAAGAAACCATTTCAGATATGTTTGCTAGTATCATGCTAATAATAAATGAGTTGAAAGGTCTCAAAAAGAGTACTCAGAGAGTGACTTAGTAAGGAAGATACTTCGGTCTCTTCCATCCTCTTGGCATACTAAGGCCATTGTCATTGAGGACTCTAAAGACCTTTCAACAATGAAATTGGGTGAGGTAATTGGATCCCTGATGACTTATGAAATAAATTTGAAAAGAAAAGAAACTGAGGTTAATCTAAGAAAATCTATTGCCTTAAAAGCCTCTAATATAAGTTCTTCAAGTTCCAAGAAAGAGGTTCAGCAGGATAGTGATGAAACTGGAACGTCTAGTGATAGTGAGAATGATGAAATGACCATGCTCACTAGACAGTTCAAAAAATTCCTTAGGTTCAAAAAGAAAGGCTCAGGTAACTTCAAACATTTTCAAAAGAAGGATTTTTCAAATAAATTTGATTCTAACAAAAAATCTGACATGATTGTGTGCTATGAGTGTAAGAAACCAAAGCACATGAGAGGTGAATGCCCAGAGCTAAAGAAAAAGCTGAAAAGGGACAAGATCACTTTCAAGAAAGTCAAGGAAATGATGGTGACTTGGAGTGATGAAGATGAAGACGAGAATGCACAAGGAAGCTCTGAAGATGAAGAAATTCAGTGCTTAATGGCAAGGAGTGAAGACTCAAATGAGGTAAACTCTTCCTTTGAAAACTATACTGTTGATGAATGGGAAGAGGCATACACCTTGCTCTTTGAAAAATTTTGTGAATTCAAGTCTGAAAATAAAGCACTGAAAAAGAAAATCACTAATCTTGTTTCTAGCACAAGCACTGATGAACAACTTGCAATCATGTCTAAAGAAATTGACTTACTGAAAATTGAACAGGAAGGTCACTATGAAGAAATGGATTGCATGAAAGAAAAATTGCAAGAAAATGAAAAGAAAAAACAAAGTCTAATCAATTCTCTTAAAAAACTTCAAAATGAAAATCAAGAGATTCAGAAAAAGTTGGAACAAGCTGAAAAGGAATTAAGAGAAAAACTGAAGACCTTCAAGATTTGTAAAAGGAAAGCAAAATCTTGATGTTGTTTTGGGAGTTAAAACAAATGTAACAAGGCATGAACTTGGATTTCAACCAGAAAAACAAAAGAAACTTGGAGGGAAATTCATCACATCTCTTGCTGATTGTAGTCCAAGTACAAGTAAACAAGTTCCACCCAAGAGCAAGAATGCTCAAGCTAAGGGTAAGCAACTACAAAATAGTCAAAAGATCGCATATGTTCAACAAGTGATGAAAACTGTCGACAGACCCAATCAGATCTGTCGACAGGCTTGGAAACATGCTGGAAAAGTGAAGCCAACCAAGCAGCAAAAGGGTAAGATGCAAGCACAAGTTCAACAAAACAGCAAAAGAAATGTTTCCAATAAAACTCCATCATGCAATTACTGTAATAAAATTGGCCATGTAGAAAAACAATGCTGGAATAAGTTAAACAAATTGAAATGCAAACAAGTTTGGATTCCAAAGCATTTACTTTTTGGCATGAATGATAGATTGGGACCCAAAGTAATTTAGGTACCAAAACCTCTTGTCTGATCCATCTATGCAGGAATGCCTAGCAACCCAAAATCAAAATAAATGGTACTTGGATAGCGGCTGCTCGAGGCACATGACGGGTGACAAAGAAAAATTCTATCTATTGGTGGAAAAAAGATGGAGGACAAGTTGTCTTTGGAGGTAAGAATAAGGGCCAAATATTGGCACAGGTAAGGTAGGTAAGTATGCCTCTAACTCATAGACAATGTACTCTTAGTTGATGGTCTAAATCACAATCTTCTTAGCATTAGCCATTGTGTGATAAAGGCCATAAAGTCATCTTCGAATCAAGTGCATGCCAAATTGTTGATAAAGAAACAGGAAGTCTCAAGTTTTCTAGAAAAAGAGTGAATAACATCTATCTAGTTGATTTAGATGAACCAGAAAACAAAAATTTGTGTCTTGTTGCAAATAAACAGGATGAATTGACTTTGTGGCATCGTAGGCTAGGCCATGCAAGCTACAATGTTTTGCACAAGATCATGAGGATGAAACTGGTAAGTGGTCTTCCTGAGATTTCTTTTAATAAAAATGTGAGTTTTGTGATGAATGTGCACAAGGAAAACAAACCAGAAAGTCTTTCAAGTCAAATGCTCCTATAATCACTTCTAAACCTTATGAATTGTTGCACATTGACCTTTTTGGACCTACTAGAACACTAAGTCTCAATGGTAAATGCTTTGGGTTTGTCATTGTAGATGATTTTTCTAGGTTCACTTGGGTTAAATTTCTAGCTCACAAACATGAAGTTCTAAAAAATTTTCAAGAGTTCTTCAATAAGATTGAGCGTGGCAACACAAACAAAATATGCTCAATTCTCACTGATCATGGGGGAGAGTTTGACAATATTTCATTTTCTGAATTCTGCAAGAACCAAGGTATAGATCATAAGTTTTCATCTCCAAGGACTCCGGAACAAAATGGAGTGGTGGAGAGAAAGAACAGAACCTTGGTGGAAATGGCTCGTACTCTTCTGGTTAAAAGCCAACTTCCAAGGAGCTTTTGGGCAGAAGCAGTGAACACTTCATGCTACATCCTCAATCGAGCCATGGTAAGACCTGTGATGAAGAAAACCCCGTATGAGCTCTTGAAAGGTAAGAAACCCAGCATTGGGTACTTCAGGATTTTTGGCTCCAAAGTTTTTATCCATAACAATGACAAGGTTGATTTAGATAAATTTGAAGCCAATAGTGGAGTATGTTGGGCGGCATGCTGCGAGGTAGGTGCGCGTGCCAGCATCTCACCCTGGGGTGACCTAAGAATGAGGGTGTGGCGGAGGCCGGGTTGGCCAAGTCATGCCTAGGTCCGGGTGTGGACCTACCTGCGGGTGTTGCTGAGTTGTCTAGCAGGGGGACTGTACCCTGTGGTGGGTTATAAGGAAGGATAGTATCCTTACACAACAACCTGAGTTTTGGCGTAACGGCAATGCCTGAGATCCTATATACCTGGTATCAGAGCAGGTCGCAGGTTCGATTCCCAGGGGTGCCGCTGGGGGGGAGATTGTTGGGCGGCATGCTGCGAGGCAGGTGCGCGTGCCAGCGTCTCACCCTGGGGCGACCTGAGAATGAGGGTGTGGCGGAGGCCGGGTGGCGAAGTCATGCCTAGGTCCGGGTGTGGACCTGCCTGGGGGGTTGCTGAGTTGTCCAGCAGGGGGTTTGTACCCTGTGGTGGGTTATAAGGAAGGATGGTATCCTAACACAACAACTCGAGTTTTGGCGTAATGGCAATGCCTGAGATCCTATATACCAAATGTTGGGTTGAGTGTGTATTTGAAACCTTTTAATGATGACTTTAATCATGACTAATTGACATCACTCATAATTTGATTTTGATGATGACATTTTGTACATATTAAAATGATGACTAATTGAACATGTTATACATTTTATACATATCAAAACAATGCTTAAACAACATATTTTTGATGTTTAATATCTCACATTTTAATGATAATATCTTGTATTAATGGTTTACACTTTATATTTTCAGGTTTACACAAATTTGTCACAGTGGTGTCGACACAGTCCACCTATGGTGTCGACACAATGTCCTGTGGTGTTGACACAGTCCACCTGTGGTGTCGACACAGTGCCCTGTGGTGTCGACACTAGATGACTGTCCCAGAAGCATGTTCTGAAAGAAGGAGCCTGTGGTGTCGACACAGTGCCATGTGGTGTCGACACTAGATGATTGTCCCAGAAGCCCAATTTGAAGACAATGCCTGTGGTGTCGACACAGTGTCCTGGTTTGTCGACACACTTCGACTGAAACTCAAAAACGTAAATTTTTTGGACACGTGGCTACTTGGGAATCAACGGATTTGACCTAGATTTTCATGCCCATGCACCCCAAGGCACTTTATGGACATATGGGGCTATAAATACCCATGATTCTCCTACCCCAAAGGCAAGAGAATACACTTCCAGAAGAAGCTTTTTGGCGGAAAAAAGGGGTTTTCCAGATCTTGCTCCATCTCCAGAAGCTGCAGGCCATCCTTTCAAGAGGAAGGACGTGGGAATCAAGGGGAATCTCTGGAGAGAAGTTAGCTGTGCTAGGAAAGGGAGCAGATCCAACTAAAGAGGAGCAGTAGAAGAAGGATTTCTGCCATTTCAGATGCCATAAAAGCAGAGCATCGCCGATGAGGAGAATCTTCATCGAATTCCATCAAGGCTCCTCAATTCAAGCATCTGCAAGACTTCTTCACCGAAGAACATCCAATTCATACTTTTTTCACCTAATTCTTGGAGTGTTCATTTTATTTCTTCTGGTGAGATCTGTACATGAAGTTCTATACAGATTTCTGAGTTTATTGAGTCTGTGAATCAGATCATTGCTAGAGGATCTGATTTCTTTTGTGTTTGATCTAGCTTTTGTATTGTGAGCCATCGAGCTCTGGTTTGTGAGTCGTCGCACTTACTGTGTGGTTTGAGCCGTCGCGCTCATTTGCAGTCGTCGTGCTCCGGTTGTTGTTTGAGCCGTTGTGCTCAGTTTGTAAGTCGTTGAACTCAAGGTTGTGTGTTGAGCCGTCGTGCTCAAGAGTGTTTGGAGTCGTCGTGCTCCGGTGTGAGTTGTACTCTTTTGAGTAGTGGAGCCTCACTGTGTGAGGGGTGGATGTAGGAATCACTGGTGTGATTTCCGAACCACCTAAAAATCCTTTGTGCAATGGTTTGATCTGCTTGTCCACGCTAGATGCTTGCATAGGATTTCTCTTTCACACTAAGTGTTTAATTGCTTCACACATCATCTACACACACCCACACTTCAGATCAGTAAATTGTTTGTTTGAATTGATCTCTGATTCGAAGTAATTTTGAATTGCTTAAGGTTCCGCATTAATTGGTGTTAGATCTATTCAACCCCCCCCCCCCCCCTTCTAGATCTGATTCATCCACCTATTCGATCCTACAATTGGTATCAGAGTGGGTTAATATCTTTCTGATCTGATTTGATTTGTTGTTTGATCTCTGTGTTAATTGCTTGAATTGTTTGCTTGCTCTTTCATTGTCTCTCATTGTGATTGATGGATTCTTGAGGATTTGTAGCTGAGGGCCATTCCATTAATAGACCACCATTCTTTAATGGGTCTGATTGCTCTTATTGGAAAAATCGCATGCAAGTTTTTCTTAGGGCTCAAAACTATGAAATCTGGAGGATAGTTGAAGTGGGTCCTTATGAAAATCAGGGAGATGAGGAGAATGGACCAGAGAGTAGATTGGAAAGCTACTCTTAATTACAGTGCCATGAATATGCTTCAGTGTGCTGTCCACCCTAAAGAATATTCAAGAATATCCATGTGTAAATCTGCTAAAGAAATGTGGGATAAACTTGAATTAATGTATGAAGGAACATCTCAAGTTATGGAAACCAAAGCAAACATACTTGTTTCTGAATATGAATTGTTTATGATGAAATCTGAGAATCAATTTATGAAATGTTTGCTAGGTTATGATAATTGTCAATGGACTGAATGCACTAGGTAAGGATACACTGATGCTGATCTGGTAAGAAAAATTTGCGTTCTCTATCATCCATTTGGCACACAAAGGCTACAGTGATTGAAGATTCTAAGGATTATCCAAAATCTCTTGGATGAACTCATAGAATCTTTAATGACTTATGAAATAAATCTGAAAAGAAGTGAAGAGCATATGCTTAAGGCTAAACCAGTAGCACTTAAGCTTCATCAAGCAACAAAGAGAAAAATCAAGAGAAAAATCAAGTTCTGATGAGTCTGAGTCCAATGAGGATGAACTTGCCCTCATGACTAGGCAATTTAGAAAAATTTTAAAATCAAGAAGAGGAAAATTCAATAGAAAGAAAAAATGTTCTTCTAGTAAAAGGAATGCTTCTTCTTCAAATTTTAATGCTAGCAGAAATCAAAAAATGATGAAGATATTGTTTGCTACAGGTGCAACAAGATAGGACACATGAAGGGTGAGTGTCCTGAGATCAAAAAGGATAAATACAAGAAGAACAACAAAATGAAGAAGCCAAAAGTCATGTAGCAACTTGGTCAGATGAAGACCAAAGTGAGGATGAAGAAGAGAACTCCTCAAGTTCAGCAAATGATGAGTTATCCTTTATGGCCAACAGCAGTGATGGAAAGGTAGGCTCTTCTTTTGAACAATATTCCCTTGAAGATTGGCAAGATGCATATGCTGAGTTGATTGAAAAATATTCTGAAATAAGAAAAGAAAATAAATATCTGAAAAAGAAAATTGAAAATGTCATGCATGATACTTCCTTAAATAGAAGAATATCTGAACTTGAAAATGAAATACTGAACTCAATGAAGAAAATGAAGATCTTTGAATGACATTGATGAATTTAAAATTGCATCTCAAAAGGCCAACATGATTTTGAAAAACTTTCTGAAAGAATAGAATTGCAAGGAAAAGAAAGCAACAAGTCATTGATGAAGTTCAGAAACTCAAGAAGTTGTTGGAAGAAAAGGAACAAGTGATAAAAAAATTCACAAATGGAAAGGAAAACCTTGATGCATTGTTAGGACTAAAAATGAATGCTACAAAACATAGACTAGGATTCACCACAGAAAATCTTTGAAGAATAAATCTGGTGAAAAGAAAGAAAAACTGTCAAAAATTCCTTTGATAAAATTGTCAAAAGCACTAGTCGAGAAAACAAAATTAAACAAGTGTCAAAGAACACATCTGAAATACCCAAGAATCAGAACAAAAAGAATGTTTCTAACCAAAAGAAATAAAACAGGTCGACACACATTGCTGATAGGTCGACACCAGTCAACCACAAGTTGAAAACTGTGGCTGCTGTGTCGACACCAGTCCAACACGGTCGAACTATCAATCTCTTAAAAAACAACACCTTGAACAAAAATTCAATAAAAATCTGAAAAATTGTAAAAACACAAAAAAAATTCATGATGGTTATTGGAGATCTAGGACATCAGTCAATCAATTGGATCAATTCGGCGGTTAAATCTGTTGATGAGGAGGAGCTCCTGTTAAGGGTCGCGAGAGAGAAGATTTTCTTATGCCAGACATGGAGATTAACAGGGAGGCAAGTACAAATGTTGATCGTGGTGTGACGACGAGATCTAAGGCGAAAGCCGTTGGTGCTAGAGATGGTTACCAGTCCTCATGAATAGTCCATTATTGATCTGGAATATTAGAGGGGTTGCTAATACAGCTTCCCGGAATAGTTTGAAGAAGAAAGTCAAGAAGTTTTTTCCGTTGATTGTGGGAATTTCTGAACCAAAAACAGACTTTAGTAAAGCAAAACCACTGGGCAACTCTTTGCGTTTGAATGGTTATGCAGGAAACATGGAGGAGGAGTCTAATATCTGGGTCTTCTGGAGGGAGCAGGAGGACATTCAGGTTATTTCTACTTCTAATCAGTTTATCACGCTGGTGTGCAATATTGACAACGGTAAATTCTACATCACTATTGTGTATGCGGACTGTAATCAAGGGGAGAGAAGAAATTTGTTTGCTGATTTAATCAATTTTGCTCATAATAACCTGATGTTCCGTGGTTAGTTAGCGGAGACTTTAACTGTATTTCACAGCATTCTGAGAAGCTTGGTGGGAATCCTGCTAGTAATTCTTCTATGTCTGACTTTAATGATTTTATTATGGCGGCTGGGCTGATTGATGCAGGGTATATCGGGTCGGCCTTTACTTGGTCGAATAAACGTATTGGTAGTGCGTCAGTGAGGGCTCGTTTAGATAGAGCTATGTTTAATAATGCGTGGCAGGATGTTTTGCCGGATACAGTGGTTCGGCATCTCCCGAGGGGGGTTTCTGATCATGCGCCTTTACTAATTGAGCAGAAGGCTATATCCAAGTTGCCTAGCCGTTTCATTTTTCAGGAGGTCTGGGCGTCTCATGAGGGGTTTATGTCTGTGGTTTCTACCGCCTGGAAAAGTGTTCATCCTAAAGTTTATGCTTTTGAGACCCTCACTTGTAGACTTCGGGCGGTCAAGCTGGCTTTACGTGATTGGAATAAAAATGTGTTCGGGAACATTCAGGAAACCATTAATGCAGCTGAGCTTGATGTCTCTACTGCCGAACAGAATTTTGACCTTCTTCCTACTGAAGCTAATAGAATGCATATGTCTGCAGCACATGCTAGACTTCGGCAAGCGCTTGTGAATGATGAAAAAATGTGGTGTCAAAAAGCTAGAATGTCATGGCTGCAGAATGGGGATAGAAACACCGCCTTTTACCAGGCAGTTGTCAAGGCTAATCGTAGAAAGAATTACATTCACAGGCTCAAGATTGAAGGTTCAGATGATTGGTGTGATAATCAGGAACTTCTCAAAGGTGCTGCAAGTTCATTCTTTGAAGGTTTGCTTAAATCGGAAAATACGGTGGTGAACGATGATCTCCTTCAGGTAATCCCTTCTATTATTTCAGAAGACCAGAATTTATTTCTTTGTGAAGTTCCCAGTAGGGATGAGGTCAGGGCGGCTGTTATGATCATGAACGGGAAAGGTTCTCGGGACGGATGGTTTTACTGGAGCTTTCTATTCTATCTGTTGGGATGTAGTTGGTGATGATGTGGTCCAGGCTGTTCAGGATTTTTTTAGGGTCTTCCTTTACCCCGTGGGGCGGCCTCATCTATTATTGCTTTGATCCCAAAAGTGAAGGATCCGACTACCTTCGGTGATTTTCGCCCTATCAGCCTGTGCAATTTCTGTTACAAGATAATCTCCAGGATATTTCTGATCGCCTCTCTCCTTTTCTGCCTATTATAATTTCTGAAGAGCAAGGGGCCTTTGTTCGGGGTCGTTCTATCATTGAGAATGTATCAATCTCCAGGCATATGTTGAAGGATATTGGTAGGAAGGTTCGGGGGGGAAATGTTATCTTCAAATTGGACATGATGAAAGCCTATGACAGAGTGGAGTGGAACTTTTTGTTTGCGGTGCTTCGGAGTTTCGGGTTCTCCTCTCGGTTTGTTTCCCTTTGGGTATGATGGTTAGTAATTGCTGGTTCTCTGTACTCTTTAATGGTCAACAGGTGGGCTTCTTTAAGTCTTCAAGGGGTCTCCGCCAGGGTGACCCTTTGGCGCCTGCTTTATTTATCATCATGGAGGAGGCTTTAAGCCGAGGACTGCGAGCTCTTCAGTCTTCAGGCGTCCTGCAACCTTACAGAGGACCTCGTGGTTGTATGCAGATATCCCACCTCTTGTATGCCGATGATACTCTTGTGTTTATGAATGGCCAGACCAGCAACATCAAAAAATTTCTTCCTTCTTAAAGGCGTATGAGGTCTCTTCTGGTCAAAAGGTGAATGCTTCTAAAAGTAGTTTCCTTATTTCTCCTAAAGCTTCAGCTGGTTCAGGTGCCCGAATAAAAGCGCTAACAGGATTTCGTAAGGAGGAGGGGGTGCTAAAGTACCTGGGGGTTCCGATCAGTCATGGGCGATCCTTAGTCTCCCACTACAGGCACATCATTGATAAGGTGAATACTTTGTTGGCTTCTTGGAAAGCTAAATTGCTTTCTCAGGCTGGTCGAATTGTTCTCATAAACTCGGTTTTGTGTTCAATCCCGATTTACGTTGCTTCAGCCACTTGCTTGCCGAAGTCCATTGTTCAGCAGATCGATCGCTTTTGTGCTTCTTTCTTCTGGAATGGTG
The DNA here is from genome assembly GCA_014218235.1 of Colocasia esculenta. NCBI lineage: Eukaryota > Viridiplantae > Streptophyta > Magnoliopsida > Alismatales > Araceae > Colocasia > Colocasia esculenta. The sequence goes on along the minus strand of CM024758.1, from coordinate 117,615,449 downwards.
GTGAGGAAAGTAGAAAACGTCACTGGATTTCTTGGGATCGAATATGCAAGCCTAAACATGAAGGAGGTCTGGGGGTTAGAAGTATGTGGCATGTTCAAATCTCTCTCATGGCTAAGATCATCTGGAATGCAATTCATGGCAAAACTTTATGGTCTGCTTATGCTAAAAGTAGATTCTTGGACTCCAGGTCTAATGAAGTTGTCAAGGTCTTCCCTACAGGGATTCCCAAGGAAGTCTTTAATGCTGCTCATTCCATTATCTTACAAAATAGCCGTTGGATCCTGGGTGATGGCAAGAATATTGATATCCTGAAGCATGTTTGGACTGGCAACGTCCCGATTATCTCTTTAATCAATGCTCCTAATCAGTACCACTTCACTTCTGTCCAGGAGGTAGCGGCCAACATGAATCACCCTCTGAGGAATCATGCTGCGATTGAGATTTTAATGAACAATATTGACATTTCGAATGCTCCTGATAAGTGTGTTTGGATGAGTAGTGCTGATGGGTCTTTCTCCACCAAGTCCGCCTTCAGGGCCCTTAGGCCGCATGGTGTTCACCGCCCTTCTCTTCTTAAAATTTGGAACCATACTTTCAATCCCAGGGCTGCTTTGTTTGGATGGCGTCTCTTATATCGTGCGGTGCCCACAGATGACAGAATATCGGATTGTGGTATCTATCTAGTCTCTTCTTGCTCCTGTTGTTCGTCCCCCTCTATTGAAGATTTAGATCATCTTTTCCTCAAGGGGGACCTGGCGGTTTCGCTTTGGGACTGGGCTCGCCCTCTCCTCCATGGTCAGGTTTTTGGATCGCACATAACATCCACCTTATGGAACATCATTTCTACTGTTAATTGTAATAGCGCCATGGGATTTATTTCGGTTTACGTTGTGCTTCTCGTTGTTTGGGAGATCTGGAAGTATAGATGTGCTAAGAGGTTTGATTCTGTTCATAAGCCTGTGGGGAAGATTATGGCGGATATCAGATATGCTGTGAGTGTGGCCATTCAGGGTGTCAAGTTTAAGCATGATTGTTCGGCTGAGTACATGGCGGTTTTGCTTTCCTTTGGTTTTAAACCTACTGTCAAACTCAAGACTCCACAGATTGTCAGGTGGATCCCTCCCAAACAGGGTGTTTGTCTCAATGTGGATGGTGCGTGCAAAGGGAACCCGGGGCCTTGTGGCGGGGGAGGCTGCTTGCGTAATCCAGCTGGCGAGGTCCTTCTGAGTTTCAGTTTTTTCTATGGCCAGGGAGATAGTTTGCTTGCTGAAGTTCGTGCGCTTACCGATGGCCTGAGATTGGCTGAGCTTCATGGTTTGCATGTTACAGTTGTGTACTCTGATTCTCTTGTTCTAGTCCAGTCCTTTACTCATGACAAGTGCCCGTCCTGGAGGTGTTCCTGGTGGTGGAACCTGGCTCGTTCTTTACTTCTGCAGATGCATGTTGGCGTGGATCATATCTTTAGGGAGGCTAACAGAGTGGCTGATGCCTTAGCGACTCATGCTTGCCACACTCAGCATAAATCGATTTTCTCCTCTTCCTCTTTCCCTACCAGCTGTAAAGGTCCAGTTGTTCTTGATAAATCTGGACTCCCGTCTGTTAGATTGCTGTGATTTGTTTGATCAGGGGTATGCCCCGCTGGTATTTGTATGTTATTTCTGATATATAAAATCAAGGCGCAAGGCAGGGCTAGGGGAGTGAGAACGTTATCCCCTGCTGGGGGATAGCGCACTTAGCTAGCTTTCGCTCCTGTGTCCTTTTCGTTTAAAAAAAAAAATTTGTATCATAATCCTTATTGATACCATTCACAATCTTTTTATCCAAAGGTTCCATGATATCAACAGAATTCTTGGTTTGGATTTCCAAACATGAACAACATGCCAAAATACATAATTTCCATGTTTATGAAAGGAAAAACATTGGTGTTTTCATTCCAAATCAGAATGTTAAAATGCCAAAAAGGGAAATCAGTTCTGAACAAAAACAAAAGCCAAAAAACAACTCAATTTGGATTAGAAAAGACTTATTGTTTTTGCTCAAACAAACTGATGGTCCCAACAATGTTTGGGTACCAAAATTTTCTTCTCTGATCTGATTTATGCAGGAAAGTCGTGCACCCAACTCCAATGTGTGGTTCCTTAACAGTGGGTGTTCACGACACATGACTGGAGACAGAACAAAGTTTACATTTCTGATTGAAAAGGAAGGAGGATCTGTTACTTTGGAGGTAAAAATAAAGGGAAAATCGTTGGATCTGGAAAGGTTGGTAAATCCTCCTCATACTCAATTGAAAATGTTTTGTTAGTTGATGGTTTAGATTATAATCTTTTGAGCATTAGTCAATTGTGTGACAAAGGTCACAAGTTGTTTTTGAATTTAATTTTTGCAAAATAATTGATTCTTCAATTGAAAAAATAAAATTCTTAGGCAAAAGAGACAATGTCTACATGATCAATCTTGATAAAAACTTTGCTGAAAACATTTGTTTGGTGACAAATAAAAATGAAATTGCATGGACATGGCACAAAAGACTTGGTCATGCAAGTTTCAACACAATAAATAAACTCTTAAGGCTAAATCTGGTTAAAGGACTTCATGAATCTCTTCCCAATGTAGAGAATCAACTTTGTGGGATATGTGCTCAAGGAAAACAACCAGAAAATCTTTTAAAATTTTCAATGATGTACTCACTTCTAAGCCACTAGAATTACTTCATATGAACCTTTTTGGGCCAACAAGAATTCTTAGTCTTAGTGGTAAAACAAAAGTGATGCTGTTTTAGAATTCAGGAATTTCTGCACCACTGCCTTAATGGGTTTTTCACATAAAATCAAACCCATTTTGACTGATCATGGGGGAGAATTTGAGAACAAAGCTTTTCTGATTTATGTGCTGACTGAACATTTTTCACAGATTCTCCATGAACTCCAGAACAAAATGGAGTTGTGGAAAGGAAGAATGGACTCTAGTGGAAATGGCTAGATCTATGCTCTTGGAAAGTAAATTGCCCAAATCCTTCTGGGCTGAAGCTGTGAACACAGCAAATCACATCTTGAACAGAGCATTGGTCAGACCAAAAATCAAAAAACCCCCTATGAACTTTTGAAAAACAAAAAGCCAACTCTGTCTTATTTTAAAATCTTTGGTTGCAAGTGTTTTGTACATAACAACAATAAAGAAAATCTTGATAAATTTGATGCCAAAAGTCATGAAGCCATTTTTCTTGGCTATTCAGAAATTTCTAGAGCTTATAGAGTTTACATTCTCAAGAATAAAACTGTGGAAGAATCTCCACATAGGTTTTTTTGATGAAAACTCATATCAAACTGATGACTCTACATCTTGCAGGGTTCCTCAAAATAATGAAGAGGATGACTTTGTTGTCGAATCTTCACCAACTGTTGAAAGGATGAAGATCCATTTGAAAATCTGGACAATCAATCACCTACCACAAGTGGTTCAGGTAATATTGTTCCAGAACTGAATGCATCCCAAGAGGTAATTCCTAAAAATAGATTTTTAAGAGATCATCCAATTGAGAATGTAGTTGGTAATGTGCATGATAGAGTTAGAACTAGATCATCTTTTCTGAATGCAATAAATGAGACCCACTGACACTAATTTCCCAAATTGAACCCAAGTCAATTGATGAAGCTCTAACTAGTGAGGATTGGATCAATGCAATGCATGATGAACTTCATCAATTTGACAGAAATCAAGTGTGGGATTAACCTAGACCTAGTGACCAATCTGTTATTGGTACTAGATGGGTGTTCAAAAATAAATTGAATGAAAATGGACAGTTGTTAGGAATAAAGCTAGACTAGTTGCCAAGGGGTACAATCAGGAGTTTGGAGTTGATTTTGAAGAATCATATGCCCCTGTAGCTAGACTAGAAGCTGTGAGAATATTTCTTGCTTTTGCATCATCCCGTAATTTAAAGTTTATCAAATGATGTGAAAAGTGCTTTCTTGAATGGATACATCAAAGAAAATGTTTTGTAGAACAACCTCCTGGTTTGAAAAATAAAATATATGATCATGTTTTCAAACCCAATAAGGCTCTTTATGGTCTTAAGCAAGCTCCAAGAGCTTGGTATGACCGTTTGAGCTCATTTTTGTTGAATAAAGGTTACACAAGAGGTAATGTAGACCAAACCCTGTTTACAAGAATTGTCAATAATCAAATCATTGTTGTCCAAATCTATGTTGATGACATAATTTTTCGGTCTACAAATAAAGAATTGTGTACTGAATTTGCTGATCACATGAAAATGAATTTGAAATGAGTTTGATGGGAGACTTACAATTTTTTTTGGATTGCAGGTACATCAAACCAGTGAAGGGATTTTTATAAGTCAAACAAAGTATGTGAAAGAACTTCTGAAAAGATTTGACTTTCAGCACCTCAAGCATTCAAGCACACCAATGGCAATAAATGTAAGACTAGAGGAAGATTCATTTGGTAAGTCAGTAGATCCAAAGACCTACAGAGGTGATTGGTTCTCTACTTTACCTCACCACCTCTACCAGATATTCAGTAGTGTGTGCATGTGTGCTAGGTTTCAAGCCAATCCTAAAAAAAGTCACATGTTAGCTGTCAAAAGGATTTTTAAATATCTTGTTGGAACATGTGAACTTGGAATTTGGTATCCTATGGTTGCAAGTTAGATTTAATTCTTACTGTGATGCTGATTATGGTGGTTGTAAGTTTGATAGAAAAAGTACTAGTGGGTTGTTTTTTTATCTAGTGGATGACTAATTTCATGGGCTTCTAAAAAGCAACATTCAGTAGCTCTATCCACTGCAGAGGCTGAATATGTTGCGGCTGGTTGTTGTGGCACTCAAGTTCTTTGGGTGAAACATCAGCTCCTAGACTATAATCACAAATTGGGTTGTATTCCTATTGTGTGTGATAACACTAGTGCTATTAATTGTCTAAAAACCCAATTCAGCATTCACGAACAAAGCATATTGAAATAAGGCACCATTTTCTAAGGGATGAGGTCGCTAAGAAATTTTTTGAACTTCACTTCATTGAAACTGAAAAACAATTGCAGATATTTTCACTAAGCCTCTTCCAGAAAACAAATTCTTATCTTTAAGAAGAGAGCTTGGTTTGTGCAAATTTCCACATTCTTGATATCTTCTATCTCTTTTGCAAATAAAAGTCTTCCTGTTCTTGCAAATAAATTTCTCACTCTCACATTGCATTGGCATTCTTGGTATATCAAATGGTGATTTGAAGAAAGACAAGTTAGGCTTGTCTGGACACTTTCACTATGCGTGAGTATATGTCTCCGCCAAGTATCAAGAGTCTTGTATGCAATTGTTGAGGGGGAGTCCTTGTCTTTCAATAAAACATTCTTGTTCATTTTATTTTCACTTCATTTCATTCCTATTTCTTCAATAATCCTCATGTTCACCTTGTGAGGGGGAGATACATGAAAGGGGGAGTCATTGTCACATTCCTTGACTTTACTTGTCTATCTTGAACCTCAACTCATCAGAATGTTTGAGTCATTGTGTTATTTTCCTATGAGAGAATTAAGACATTGAAACTAATTCATTGTGCATTTATTTAATTTTAAAGATTCATTATCATTTTAAGGTTAAGCAATCTTAATACTGAATGTTTTTAAAATGATTTACAAAACACTATTATAGGCACATGAGTGGCTTTAATATTTCACATGTGTATGTTTAAGCTTCATTTTTACCACATGTTAAGAATAAATTTATAAATTTTAACTTTCCTGGTCAAAGCAAATATATTCTGCAAAACATCAAAAGAAAATGATCAACAATCTGGAAAGATACAAACAGAGCAATGCAAATTCTTGAACCACAAGTAACCGGGCCATTTCACCTAAAAGTGATTTGTTTCACGTCAAAAAGTGGAAACCAAAGTTTTCAACTCTGTATAAGATAATGAAAGTTAAACCACTGAGTAATCAGAGGTCTTGCATCTAATCAATGTGATCTCTTACACTGAAAAGTGAGATTTAACTAAGTTATTCTTGTATTCTTTCCCAGTTAAAAATGAAAGAAAATCAAATTGACAGGATGGAAAAGCTTAAGACCTTAATAAAGTTCATGTATACTGAGTTTAGACCTATTATTCTACATTGTGTTAAAATTAAAGCTCCTAACATCCTTGTTAAATACTTCTGATCACTCATATAGGTCACTTTTCTTCACATTTGCATCAGTAATTTAACTACATTCATATCATTATATCTTGCAATACCTTGTGTTCAGTGTGCCTTTGTGATTAAACTTTGTTGCACAATACCAAACACACAATAACTTCTATCATACGTCAATATCACTTTGCCTCATTTATTTTGATCATTCTAACCATTCATTCCTACATTTCATTTCTTGATCACCTACAATCTTTGTTTCTATCTTATATATCTTTTTGATGCTGTCAAAAAGGGGAGAAAGTTCTTTAAATAGGAGATAGTTTCTTATGGGAGAAAGTTGTTCAAAGGGTGAATATGGTCAAGGGGAGTTATTGCAGTCAAGGGAGTCAGGCTATTGAGAGATTGTGCATATATTTTGTCATCATCAAAAAGGGGGAGAATGTTGGTTTGAGTGTGTATTTGAAACCTTTTAATGATAACTTTAATCATGACTAATTGACATCACTCATAATTTGATTTTGATGATGACATTTTGTACATATTAAAATGATGACTAATTGAACATGTTATACATTTTATACATATCACAACAATGCTTAAACAACATATTTTTGATGTTTAATATCTCACATTTTAATGATAATATCTTGTATTAATGGTTTACTTTATATTTTCAGGTTTACACAAATTTGTCACAGTGGTGTCGACACAGTCCACCTGTGGTGTCGACACAATGTCCTGTGGTGTTGACATAGTCCATGTGGTGTCGACACAGCTCCTTGTGGTGTCGACACTAGATGACTGTCCCAGAAGCATGTTCTGAAAGAAGGAGCCTGTGGTGTCGACACAGTGCCCTGTGGTGTCGACACTAGATGACTGTCCCAGAAGCCCAGTTTGAAGACAATGCCTGTGGTGCCGACACAATGTCCTGTGATGTCGACACACTTCGACTGAAACTAAAAACGTGAATTTTTTTAGACACGTGGCTGCTTGGAATCAAGGGATTTGACCTAGATTTTCGTGCCCATGCACCCCAAGGCATTTTATGGACATATGGGGTTATAAATACCCATGATTCCCTACCCCAAAGGCAAGAGAGCTCATACACTTCCAGAAGAAGCTTTTTGGCGGCAAAAAGGGGTTTTCCAGATCTGGCTCCATCTCCAGAAGCTGCAGGCCATCCTTTCAAGAGGAGGATGTGGGAATCAAGAGGAATCTCTGGAGAGAAGTTTGCTGTGCTAGGAAAGGGAGCAGATCCAACTGAAGAGGAGCAGTAGAAGAAGGATTTTTGGGGTTTCAGATGCCATAAAAGCAGAGCATCGCAATTGACGAGAATCTCCATCGAATTCCATCAAGGCTCCTCAATTCAAGCATCTGCAAGACTTCTTCACCGAAGAACATCCAATTCATACTTCTTTCACCTAATTCTTGGAGTGTTCATCTTATTTCTTCTTGTGAGATCTCTACATGAAGTTCTCTACAGATTTCTGAGTTTATTGAGTCTGTGAATCGATCATTGCTAGAGGATCTGATTTCTTTCGTGTTTGATCTAGCTTTTGTATTGTGAGCCGTCGAGCTCTGGTTTGTGAGTCATCACACTCACTGTGTGGTTTGAGTCGTCATGCTCAATTTGGAGTCGTCGTGCTCCGGTTTTGTTTGAGCCACCGTGCTCAGTTTGTGAGTCGTTGAACTCAAGGTTGTGTGTTGAGCCGTCGTGCTCAAGGGTGTTTGGAGTCGTCATGCTCCGGTGTGAGTTGTACTCTTCTGAGTAGTGGAGCCTCACTGTGTAAGGGATGGATGTAGGAATCACTAGTGTGATATCCGAACCACCTAAAAATCCTTTGTGCAATGGTTTGATCTACTTGTCTACGCTAGATGCTTGCATAGGATTTTGCTTTCACACTAGGTGTTTAATTGCTTCACACATCATCTACACACACCCACACTTCAGATCAGTAAATTGTTTGTCTGAATTGATCTCTGATTCGAAGTAATTTTGAATTGCTTAAGCTTCCACATTAATTGGTGTTAGATCTATTCACCCCCCCCCCCTTCTAGATCTGATCCATCCACCTATTCGATCCTACATAGTACCCCGGATAAAATTCATTAATGAAAATATAGATAAATTGAAATTTGTCAATTAATAAAAAATATAACTACTTAAAAAGATACCCATCATTATAGCATGCGTAAAAACTCATATAAAAAAATATTGTAATAATAATATTTATACCTTAAATAATATTCTCTAATGACCCATTAAGAAAAGTGGTCATAGAAAAATAATTTGGACTAAGTTTTAGACTTTATGTGACTTATTATTGTAATTAAGGAATAATTCAGAAAACCCATTATTATAGGAACTAAGTGGATTAAAAATTAAAAGAAAATTATGGGTAGATTCCAAACATATGTATTGATAATCCATCATGAGATTGGGACCAATGGACCTCTCATAGCCCATGAATAATCTCAAGTTAAGAAAAAATATAATAAATCCGTAACTCTATTATCCCCAAATTAAAAGGGGAAATTCTGATAAATCAAAACCCATTAAATGAAAAGAAGTAATGGACTTTGTTAAATGGACCCTTAGAAATTGTGGGCCAAAATAGGGATTTTTAAGTAGGGAATAATAGGAAAATACCCTAAATTCGTAACTTAAATATTACTTAAATAGAAAAGAGATATTTAATGCATTAAAATAAGTAAATTGGGTAGGAATTGGATTCCTAAACCTACCCTAATTGCTTGGCCACGAATTTAGATCCCATCTTAACCCAATTAGAAGTTGTCAAGCTTAGAAGGAAGGAAGGAATTAGGAAATCTCGGAATTAATAGGAGTTAGAGTCCTATTAGGAAATAGAAAGGGAGAATGCTTAAATACTCCCCTAAATCCCCCATGGCCGGCCCTAGCTCATTGCCAAGGGTTGCTGGACCAGGAAGAGAGGCCAAGGGAGAGGAGATCTCGTGGGGAGAAGAACCTCTCAAGCTCTCATCCCCGTTCTTCAAAGTTCTAGCCCTTGAAGAGAAAAGGAGTCAAAGGTAGGCATTCTCACGAGCAAAATCAAATTAAATTCGTCTGTAGATTGTTCCATGCATCCGGAACAAACCCCTTTCGTTTCATAATTTTTCGTGCACCCAATGTTTTCTTATTGAATTTTGAAGTCCTGCAAACCTCTTGACCCCGAACCTTCATGTTTATTCATATCTCTTTGAATACTCTATCCATGCCTCAAAATTTTTGTTGGAGATACTGATGATTGTTAGGAATCTTTCACCCCTGAAAGCCCTAATTTTCATCCATCCTACCTTGTGAATTAATTCGTTGATCTCCACTGTGTGATGTACCATGCACCTTGTAAATAAACCTGTTTGATTCATGTCGAGACCATGTCTACTATTAAATTCCTAATTACTATGAATACTATTGCATGTCTAGATTCGTTTGGAACTAGTTTCATGATTTTTCATCGCTTGTGCAATTAGATATGAATTTTTGAAGCACCCCAATGTCAAAACAAGGCAATTGGGCCGCAATCCAATGCTCTGCCCTTTTCTCTATCGGACTCAGGCGTAGTACCTGAGAATGCGACGGCCCGATAGGCCGTGTTCTCAGGGCTGGTCGCGACAGTACCGCCCGTCACGTTCTGAACGCGACAGGGGCTGTCGTCGCGTTCTGCCTGCCGGATCTAACATGCTCGTCGTGTTCTGTACCAGGCCCTGTCGCATTCTGGCCGCCCGACCTGTCGCGATCCTCAAACGACCTTGTCACATTCTGAACAGTCCCGTCGCGACCCTTATTGGGGTACATCGCGACCTCGGACTTTTGCTTGAAAACCCATAAATTTTGATGCTATCTCTTTCTATAGTGATTATACCCTCTGTTAATAGTCCTATACACAGTATTACACACTTGTTATAACTGAACATATATTGTGTAATTTAAAATACATGCACATGATGTTTTTCTATCTATAAGTTCTCTCACACATGCACACACTTGAACCATCCAATATGACTTAATTTGGCATGAAAATATTTCATAATGTATCTGGTAATTTATTTCAATAATGTATATTAATTGCCCTATTTTAAATATACTTGTCTATGTTTTCTCGTAAAGATTTGGAATACCGTTATCAACGCTCCACTGTTCTAGAATTCCTCTAGAACGTCGGGCAGTTGTTTCTCTACAAACTTTTCTCTTGACTTGGACGAACTCTCCATCGGATACTCCTTCGGTCGAACTAGTGAGTCTTTGTTCAAGGCCTCCGTAAGTCTCCTCTATCCATGGATTCCCACATGGCCGATGAGTTGGTTGGACTCTAACACCTATGACACCCTTTAGGGATCAATATGGTCCAAACGGCTATTAGAAGTTCGTTCTTATCCTGAATCATGCCGAACCTCTGGACCTGTGCGTAACATGGCCAGTGGAAGGGTAGTGAATTCCACCTGACTGCCAACACTAAGTGCACATGTTGTGCAACTGTTACTATCGCCCGTTTACTTGACGTTTTATATGCATTGACCTATAGATCTTATCTATACTCTACTCGCATGTCTATTCACACTCTCTATACTATCTCGTATATTCATCTAGTGCTCTTATCTATTTCTTGGTACTCTCTATTGGCCATTAATTGATTGTCTAAAGATAAACAACATAACCAATGCCAGCGCAATAAGGCCCGATCTGGTCCTGGGGAGAGTGCCCGAAAGTGCCATTTGCCCACGGGAGTTAAATGATCAGGATGTCGGCATTACATCCAAGTGCCACACTATCAATATTAATCTATGACAATAAAAAACAAAGTGCTATATTCTCTCGTTGTCTATTGACGACAAAAGTGCTACATTCTCTCTCGGCTATCTACAGATAACCAAAGTGCCATTACTATCTCGATTGACGAAAGTTAATCAAAAGTGCTATACTATTTCGATTGATAAGAAAATCAATCAAAGTGCAATTTACTCTCTATATGGCCAACTACTTTCTCTCTCCTAGCTATACATGTTACTTGCTATTGCTTGACAATGACGCTACTTGCTATCACGAGTTATCGCTTTCCATCGTGACTTGATCATAATTATAGTGCTCTACCTGAATCATGTGCCATTTGAACCATGTTACTTGTGCTATTACTTTCTTGACTTTGCATGACTCGCTCTATCATTAGTTACTCCGTCATTTAAAGCATTAATCATTTAAAGCCTACTTGACTATTGAGATTTAAGTCCTACTGGGTGTTATCGCTCACCCTTCGTTATTTGTTATTGTGTCTCAGGTAAATCAGACAATGACGTCGCACACACCAATGGGACAGGACCCGAGTGATGAGCGACCCGGAGTCAAATGATGAAGTCACCCTAGCACCATGGAGTCTAGTAGTTATTGCTTTAGATTTCTTTTCAATGTAATGATGTCATTGAGCCTTGTGCGTGGTTCCGAATTAGTGGTTGTAATAGTCTTAGTGATTTTATAATGAAATCAAGAGTTTGCTCCAATTATTGTTCATTAGATGCTCTGAATCATTCAACTGTTGTACATTTTTCTCTACTATGTACTTGGTTCACGTTTCCCCTGATTTATTCTACTGCTAAATTGGAGGGGCGTGAAAGTTGGTATCAGAACCTAGGATGTTCTTATTAGGATATTTTAGGTCCTAGGATGTTCTAGGTGAACTGCCATGACACGTGTCTAGGTCAACCACCATACCTATGTGAGGATTGGGTAGGACCATGGTTAGGATTTGAATACATTATCTATACATACGTATCAACTTAATATCACTTTTGCATCCTAATACCAACCTTATTCTTGAAGGGACTCTTAATGGACGCCAACATGAGACCAACTCAGAGGCTAGTTCTGGCATGTTAGCAAGCCGCTCAACTGCTAGGAAGAGCTCTGGAAGCGACTAAGGAGATTAAAAAGGAGACCAATCAGAATGGGAAGAGAAGTTATAACCATGGCAAGAAGGCCAACCAGTAAGTGAATCATAATGATGAGATCATCTGCCTTCATTGTCACAAGTCAGGTCATGTGGCCAAGGAGTGTTGGCGAAAAATTTGTTGCATGCCTACGTTGTGGCAACTCGAGGCATCAGCTGCGAGACTGTCCTCTCTTAGAAGAATCAGCTACTAGTGTGGAAGATCTCAATTCTATGACAAAGGGGAAGCGACCAAACAATGGTAAGGGTAAAATGAAGAATAAGAAGAAGGTGTTGAAAAGGAACGTGCTACTCATTCCCATGTTAATAAAGGAGGAAATACAGTAGATAGCAAGAGATTGAAAGGGGAAGTGGAGCGGAAGGAAGTCTGTGAATTTTGTGAAAAGCCAAGGCATCAGGTTGATAACTGTTGGAAGAGATTGGGCAGATGCTTGCGATGTGGAAGTCAACAACATCGAGTCATCGATTGTCCAACAAAGAAGAACCAAACTCAACGCCAAAGACGATTACAGGCCCTTGTGAATATAAATCATGCCAATGAAGGTGGACAAGGTATCATCACTAAACCCTTAGTTAATTTCATATTATTTTCACGATAGCAAAGCCCTAAGTGGGGGAGATGATGGAATGAAATATTACGAGTAAATTGGTAGTCGTATCATATCATATGAATTTGGGGACAAATTCTTTTAAGTGGGGGAGGATGTAGTACCCCGGAAAAAATTCATTAATATGAAATATAGATAAATTGAAATTTTGTCAATTAATAAAAAAATCAAACTAGTTAAAAAGATACCCATCATTATAGCATGCGTAAAAACTCATATAAAATTTTTTGTAATAATATATTTATACCTTAATAATATTCTCTAATGACCCATTAAGAAAATTGGTCATAGAAAAATAATTTGGACCAAGTTTTAGAATTTATGTGACTTATTTTTGTAATTAAGGAATAATTCGTAAAACCCATTATTATAGAAACTAAGTGGATTAAAAATTCAAAGGAAATTATGGTTAGATTCCAAACAACATGTATTGATAATCATCACGAGAATTGGGACCAATGGACCTCGCATAGCCATGAATAAATTCAAGTTAAGAAAAAATACAATAAAATCTGTAACTCTATTATCCCCAAATTAAAAGGGGAAATTCTCATAAATCAAAACCCATTAAATGAAAAGAAGTAATGGGCTTTGTTAAATGGACCCATTAAAATTTGTGGGCCAAAATAGGGATTTTTAAATAGGGAATAATAGGAAAATACCCAACTTAAATATTACTTAAATAGAAAAGAGGTATTTAATGCATTAAAATAAGTAAAATTGGGTAGGAATTGGATTCCTAAACCTACCCTAATTGCCACGAATTTGGATCCCATCCTAACCCAATTAGAAGTTGTCAAGCTTAGAAGGAAGGAAGGAATTACGAAATCTCAGAATTAATAGGAGTTAGAGTCCTATTCGGAAATAGAAAGGGAGAATGCTTAAATACTCCCCTAAATCCCCCATGGCCGGCCCTAGCTCATTGCTAAGGGTTGCTGGACCAGGAGAGCGGCCAAGGAGGAGGAGATCTCGTGGGGAGAAAGAACCTCTCAAGCTCTCATCCCCGTTCTTCAAAGTTCTAGCCCTAGAAGAGAAAAGGCGTCAAAGGTAGGCATTCTCACGAGCAAAATCAAATTAAATTCGTCTATAGATTGTTCCATGCATCAGGAACAAAACCCTTTTCATTTCATAATTTTTCGTGCACCCAATCTTTTCTTATTGAATTTTGAAGTCCTGCAAACCTCTTGACCCCGAACCTTCATGTTTAATTCATATCTCCTTGAATACTCTATCCCATGCCTCGAAATTGTTATTGGAGATACTGATGATTGTTAGGAATCTTTCGCCCCTAAAAGCCTTAATTTTCAACCATCCTACCTTGTGAATTAATTCGTTGATCTCCACTGTGTACTGTACCATGCACCTTGTAAATAAACCTGTTTGATTCATGTCGAGACCATGTCTACTATTAAATTCCTAATTAATGTGAATACGACTGCATGTCTAGATTCGTTTGGAACTAGTTTCGTGATTTTCATTGCTTGTGCAATTAGGTATGAATTTTTGAAGCACCCTGTGTCAAAACAAGGCAATCTGGGCCGCAATCCAATGCTCTGCCCTTTTCTCTGTCAGACTCAGGCGCAGTACCTGAGAACCGACGACCCGATAGGCCATGTTTCCAGGGATGATCGCGACAGTACCGCCAGTCACGTTCTGAACGCGACAGGGGCTGTCATCGCATTTTGCCTGCCTGATCTGACAAGCTGGTCGCGTTCTGTACCAGGCCCTGTCGCAGTCTGGCCGCCCGACCTGACCGACCTATCGTGATCCTCAAATGACCCTGTCGCGTTCTGAACAGCCCCGTCGCGACCTATACTGGGGTACGTCGCGACCTGGAACTTTTGCTTGAAAACCCATAAATTTTGATGCTATCTCTTTCTACAGTGATTATACCCTCTGTTAATAGTCCTATACGCAGTAATACACACTTTTTATAACTAAACATATATGTGTAATTTAAAATACATGCACATGATGTTTTTCTATCTATAAGTTCTCTCACACATGCACACACTTGAACCATCCAATATGGCTTACTTTGGCATGAAAATATTTCATAATGTATCTGTAATTTATTTCATTAATGTATATTAATTGCCCTATTTTAAATATACTTGTCTATGTTTTCTCGCGAAGATTTGGAATACCGTTATCGACGCTCCACTGTTCTAGAATTCCTCTAGAACGTCGGGCACTTGCTTCTCTACACACTTTTCTCTTGACTTGGACGAATTCTTCGTCGGATACTCCTTCTGCCGGGCTAGTGAGTCTTTGTTCAAGGCCTCCGTAAGTCTCCTCTGTCCATGGATTCCCACATGTCCGACAAGGTGGTTGTACCTAACACCTATGACACCCTTTAGGGATCAATATGGTCCAAACGGCTATTAGAAGTTCTCTCTTATCCTGAATCACGCCGAACCTCTGGACCTGTGTGTAACATGGCCAGTGGAAGGGTTGTGAATTCCAGCTGACTGCCAATACCAAGTGCGCGTGTTGTGCAACTGCTACTATCCCCCGTTTACTCGACGTTTTATGTGCATTGACCTATAGATCTCATCTATACTCTACTCGCTCGTCTATTCACACTCTCTCTACTATCTCGTCTATTCATCTAGTGCTCTTATCTATTTCTTGGTACTCTCTATTGGCCATTACTTGATTGTCTAAAGATAAACAACATAACCAATGCCAGCGCAATAAGGCCCGATCTGGTCCTGGGGAGAGTGCCTGAAAGTGCCATTTTCCTGCGGGAGTTAAATGATCAGGATGTCGGCATTCCATCCAAGTGCCATACCATCAAGATTAATCTATGACAATAAAAAACAAAGTGCTATATTATCTCGTTGTCTATTGACCACAAAAGTGCTATATTCTCTCTCGGCTATCTACAGATAACCAAAGTGCCATTACTATCTCGATTGACGAAAGTTAATCAAAAGTGCTATACTATTTCGATTGATAAGAAAATCAATCAAAGTGCAATTTACTCTCTATATGGCCAACTACTTTCTCTCTCCTTGCTATACATGTTACTTGCTATTGCTTGACAATGACGTTACTTGCTATCACGAGTTATCGCTTTCCATCGTGACTTGATCATAATTATAGTGCTCTACCTGAATCATATGCCATTTGAACCATGTTACTTGTGCTATTACTATCTCGACTTTGCATGACTCGCTCTATCATTAGTTACTCTGCCATTTAAAGCATTAATCATTTAAAGTCTGCTTGACTATTGAGATTTAAGTCCTACTGGGCGTTATCGCTCACCCTTCATTATTTGTTATTGTGTCTCAGGTAAGTCAGACAATGACGTCGCACACACCAATGGGACAGGACCCGAGTGATGAGCAACCCCGAGTCAAATGATGATGTAGCAACCAAGAAAATTCAGTATTTAAAAATATGAAATAATAAATTCTATAAAAATGGAATAATAGAAACATACACACCATTATCGTATGTGCAAGAACACATCTAAAAATTTTGTAAAAATTATAAATCAACCCCAAATACTATCCCTAAGTGTTCCACGAAGAAATTCGTATAACAAAAAATCCGATTGGTCATGCATACGTCACAACGTGACTAATTATCCAAATTAGAGAACTAAGTCGGAAAACCGTTAACACGGAAAGATAACTCGCCCATAAATTAAACGAACATGTCGGAGAGACTTCCAACATCATGGAATGATTACCTGTTATCAAAATTGGACCATGGACCTCTCATGGCCCATGAATAAATTCAAGTAAAGAAATGTAATAAAAATCTGTAACTCTATTATTCCCTAATTAAAACGGGAAATCCCATAAGATAAATTTCAATAAATAATGAGTTTTGTTAAATGGACCCTCTAAAATTTGTTGGGCCAAAATAGGGATTTTTAAAAGAAGAATAATAGGAAAATACTCTAAATTCGTAACTTAAATATTAACTAAATAGAAAGGGGTATTAAAGTATTAAAATAAGTAGTTTGTGTTGGAATTAGATTCCTAAACCTACCCTAATAGGTTGGCCACAATTTGGATCCCAAGCTAACCCAAATTGGACATGGAAAACTTGGAAGGAGGTTAGGAAAGAGGAATTCGGAATTTAATAGGAGTTAGAGTCTTATTAGGAAATAACAACCCAACAAGCATAAATACTCTCCAATCTCTCCATGGCCAACCCTAACATGTTTCTGGGGCTTGTTGGACCTGAGGAGAGGCCAAAGAAGGGGAGAATTCGTTGGAGAAGGCTTCATCAAGCTTCATCCCGAGTTCTTCAAGTTCTAGCTCTAGAAGAGGAAATCGAGTCAAGGTACGCATTCTCACAAGCTAAATCATAAGATTTCGTCTGTAGATTGTTCCATGTACCAGGAACAAAACCCTCAAGTTTCATAATTTTCCATTGAGCCAATATTTTCTTATTGAATTTCGAAGTCCTGCAACTCTCATGACCCCGAACCATCATGTTTAATTCATATCTCCTTGAATACTCTATCTCATGCCTCGAAATTTTTATTGAAGATACTGATGATTGTTAGGAATCTTTTGCCCCTAAAAGCCCTAATTTTCATCCATCCTACCTTGCGAATTAATTCATGGATCTCCACTGTGTACTGTACCAAGCACCTTGTAATAAACCTATTTGATTCCTATCGAGAGCATGTCTACTATTCAATTCCTAATTACTGTGAATACTACTGCATGTCTAGATTCGTTTGGAACTGGTTGCGTAATTTTTCATAGCTTGTGAAATTAGTTAGGAATTTTTGAATCTCCCTGTGTTAAAACAAGGCAATCTGGCCCGCAATCCAATGCTCAACCCTTTTCCATGTCGGACTCGGGTGCAGACCGCATTCACAGGGCCGTCGCGATAGCGCCTTCTGTCGCGATCTGATCGCGACAAGGCCTGTCGTCGCGATCTGCTGCCCGATCTGACGAGCCCGTCGCGACCCTCAAAAGACCTCGTCGTGATCTGTCTGCCTGAACCGATGAGGCCGTCGCGATCTTTACAAGGCCCTGTCGCGTTCACCCTTGACCCCGTCGCGACCCTCATATGGGTATGTCGCGATTTTGACTTTTTGCATGAAACCACCTATTTCTGAAATTCCTAACTTTCTACAATAACCCTTTCCCAGTTAACTATCTTAAACTCAGTAAATAAAATTGTTAATCATTGACATGTAATTAGTTAAATTAGAAAGTCATCCACGTGATTATTTCATCTCCATGATTCTCTTACACTTGCACTCACTTTGAACCATCCAATATGGCTTAACTTGGCATGAAAATTGTCACATAGTACATCTAGCAAATTGGTTTCAATTATATGTTTAATTGCCCTATTTTAAATGAACTTATCTATGATTCTCGCGATGTTTTGGGAATACCGTTATTGACGCTCCACTGTTCTAGAATTCCTCTAGAACGTCAGACACTTGTTTCTATATACACTTTCGCTTGACTTGGACGAACTCTCTGTCGGATACTCTATCTGCCGGACTAGTGAGTCTTTGTTCAAGGCCTCCGTAAGTCTCCCCTGTCCATGGGTTCCCACATGGTCGACGAGCTGGTTGTACCCTAACACCTATTATATACACTCTAGGGATCAGTAAGATCCGTACGGCCTTAGATTGTTCTCTCTCTTATCTTGAATCACGCCGGACCTCTGGACCTGTGCGTAACATGGCCAGCGGAAAGGTAGTGAATTCCACCTGACTGCCAACGCCTTACGCGCGTGTTGCAGAACTGTTACTATCGCTCGTTACACGACGTTTCATGTGCAATAACCATAAGATCTCATCTATACTTTACTCGCTCGTCTATTCATGTTCATTCTACTATCTCGTCTATCTCGTACTCTCTGGTACCCTTGAGCTGTTGTGCTTCTACTGTTTTGTATTGTTCATGACTGTCTAGCGCTAAAAAGGTCTTGTGACTCTACTGACTTGAATGCAAACTGTTCAGGGCACGGAGAGTGTCCGAGGGTCTCCAATCTTGTTTTGGGGCAGAGAGCCACCAAAAATACCTGTAGGGGCTATAGACAGTGTCTGCATTGCACCGGTTCTGACTGACTATTCTGAATTAGCTAGACATCTGATTGTTACACTGTTACTGTTAGTCTGTTAAATCAGACATACTGCATTGTTACTGTACTGCCACTGACTTTACTGAACCGCTACTGTCCTGTTATTGAGAGACTACTGTCTACTCTCAACTTGCTCTACTTGATGCTTGCTATCTTGAGTTATTGCGTTCTATCGCGACTTAATCGCATTCAAAGTGCTATACTATCTCTCGGCTATCTACGGATAACCAAAGTGCCATTGCTATTTCAATTGACGAAAGTTAATCAAAAGTACTATACTATCCCATTGATGAAAATCAATCAAAGTGCAATATCTCTTTACATGACCAATTACCATCTCTCCTTGCTATACTATGCTTGCTATTTCTTGACAATGACGTCACTTGCTACTGTTGTTATCGTTTCTATCGTGACTTGACTTTAGTCATCGTGCTATACTTGATCATCTTCTATTTGAACCATGTTACTTGTGCTATTACTTTCTCGACTTTACATGACTCTCTCTATCATAGTTACTCTGCCATTTAAGCATTAATCATTTAAAGTCTGCTTGACTATTGAGATTTAAGTCCTACTGGGCGTTATCGCTCAACCTTCGTTATTTGTTATTGTGTCTCAGGTAAGTCAGACAATGACGTTACACGCACCAATGGGACGGGACCAGAGTGAATGACCTGGAGTCAATGACGAAGTTACCCAGGACAATTGGAGTCTAGTAGTTAATGCTTTAGATTTCTTTTCATGTAATGATGTCAATGAGCCTACGTATTGGCTCCGAATTAGTGGTTGTAATACTCTTAGTGATTTTATACTGAAATCAAGAGTTTATTTCAATTATTGTTCATTAGATGCTCTGATGTTTGCGTCTGTAAGCGCAATTTACGTTACCATACTCGTTGCTCACGTTTCCCTCTGATTTATTCTGCTACTAAATTGAAGGGGCGTGACAGATGAAGTCACCCTAGCACCATGGAGTCTAGTAGTTATTGCTTTAGATTTCTTTTCAATGTAATGATGTCATTGAGCCTTGTTCGTGGCTCTGAATTAGTGGTTGTAATAGTCTTAGTGATTTTATAATGAAATCAAGAGTTTGGTCTAATTATTGTTCATTAGATGCTCTGATCATTCAACTGTTGTACATTTTTCTCTACTATGTACTTGGTTCATGTTTCCCCCGATTTATTCCGCTGCTAAATTGGAGGGGCGTGACAAAAAGTGATCCAGGTATTTTTCGGATACAAAGAACACTTTAGAGCTTATAGAGTGTATAACAATAAAAGCAGAACTGTGAAGAGACTCCACATGTTATTTTTGATGAGTATCATGTAAAAACTAACAATCAAATGTTTCTAGGTATGATGATGATGAAGGAAAATACTTGAAGATCAAGATGAAAAGCCACTGTTGACAGACCATGAAGAGGCTGTCGACAGGCCTAAGAAAATCCACAAGATCAAATTCTTCAAGAACAACCTCTCCAAGAATAAATTCCTCAAGAGCAATATCCTCAAGACCAAGACCAACTAGGTCCTTCAACAATTAGAAATTGAGGTACTCAAAAGATCATCCACTTCATAATATAATTGGAACGTAAATGATAGAGTTCACACTAGGTCTCATTTTAGACACATGGTTGAACAAGATCATTTAGCATTTGTTTCTCAAGTGGAACCTAAAAATGTTGAGAGGCTCTAAAAGAAACTCTTGGATAGATGCCATGTAAGGCCCTATATTTTTACTCTCTATATAGGTGTTAAATTGTGCTTATGTGTGTGTGAGAATGTATATATAATTTTTTTGTTGTCTTGTTGTAAATATGTATGTATATTATGTAATGCATTGCATAGATGATATTATATTTAAAATATACATTGTAAATTGTACATAACTGTGTGGTGTATATAGAGTTTTCTACAGTTTTAAGTTTTGTTCTGTCGATTAGTAGGCGTCCACATCTGTAGACGCCGACCCCAAGTCAGCGGCCACATCGATGGACGCTAACCCAGTATTGACGGCCAGTGATCTGGACATTTACCTCCCAGATCAGATGCATTTGCAGATCCGGAAACGCCTCTGGATATGTCACCCTCTGATTAGGAAACTGTTCCCCAACGGTAACCTAGCCTACCCTCTTTGCGTCTCCGACCCTTAGCCTATAAAATACCCAGATTCCGGCCGGAGATGACCCCTTTTGACTCTTTTGTCAAAACCCTAGTTTTCTCTGTGCGAAACCCTCACTTCAAGTTCTGAGATCTGGCGACTGGTGACTTCTTACGGCATTCTTCATCGACAAGGAGGGAGTCTGAACATTGGGGAAGGCTTCTCCGACATCGGGTTGTGCTCTACATCGACACAGAACCCCGGATCGAGGGATTCTGAAGGCTCTTTGGCTCGGCCGAGGAGAGCTTCTTCGACCTATAACTCCATCCGTGGATTTTTACAAAGGCAAGTTACCCATACCCATGGTCCATACATGTGTCTAGTAGGTCCTAGGCATTTTTATGGATTTTAATCGTGATCTGGAACCCCCCTTTCTCCGGTGTTTTGTGAGTTATGTATGTTTTCTGCAGACAAGAACTTAACGGCAATATTTGCTGCCGTTAATATCTGAAGTTGGCGGCGGCCTTTGTTGCCGTTAACATGGTAGGCGGCCACCCCCTTTGCCGTTTAGTTCTTCAGGCAATAAAAGTGGACTGTTCTCACCTTTATGATTTATTTTTCAGATTTCTGCATATGAGGATATACTGTAACTTTTATATGTTATGTAATATATGTAGTGGATCATGTTGTGTAATTTCTGTGAATTTTCGTTAATTGTACTATTTATTAAAATTCCTGAAATGCATGTCAGACATGTTTTATATTTTGTAAATTTGTTGTTTACATGATCCATGTTGAAATTGAGTACCATAGAATTTCTGTAAGATGTTTATAGATGTCAGTCTAGGTCACAAAAATTGGGATTTTTATGATATCTGTATAATTAATATGATTTCTGAACTGTAAAATAGTGAATATGCATAATTAGTTTTAATTCTTCAATAACTGTACGATGCAACCTAAATTCCTGAAATTTCATGTGATTGATAACTGTAAATACGTCTTGAACTATTAAAAACGATTACAATATTGTGATTTCATGAACAATCGAGTTATGAGTAAACATGTAGAATCACTGTTTTAAATTCTATAAATCATGTATAGCTCAGAAAAATATGAAATGCTGTAAGCATGATGTCCAACTCGTAAACAATCTGTGATAAAAAATTCATATGGATTGGACAACAGTATGTAATAATTTGTTCATTTCATGAAGAAATGACTAATTAAAGCATGTTCATTGTAAATATAGATTAACTAATAGTTTCAGCATGATTAATGTTAATCTATGGTTGATTAAATATTGTTAACAGTAGTATCATGATAGGAACCGAAACTGTGTGTATAATTGTGAATATGGAATAATGTGTTAAATAGTGTGAAATCGTGTGTGTTTTAAAATGAAAATTATGTAAACGTGTCAATGGGTGACACTGCTACCTTAGAGGGCTGTGGAACTGTACCATAGTAAAGTCCCTATGGGAAGGTTCATATGTGTGTGTGATGTCCAATGGGCATTGGGATAAAATCCTGGAGGTGGACAAGTACCGCTGGTCAGGGTGGAGAGTGCTTCTCCCGGTTCTGCGCAGTAACTAAGATCTATCACTTGATTGCCTAGGTGATAAGATCTGTGTGTGCTGTGACTGTGTGTGTCCTTCTAGAGGTGGTTTGGACTATGTGTCATGGCATAAAATGAGATAATGTGATTTTGTTTATATGTGAAATGGGCATGTGTAAAAATGTGCAAAGATTATGTGGAACTGGAATTAATATGATAATATGTGAAATTGTGAATCGACTATTAAATGTGTTATACCCTGTAAAACAGCAAGCTATTTATGTTTATTAATGCGTTATGAATGTGAAGTTGTACCTAGAATCCATGGTAGGATCATCTCTTTCACTATGTGTAAATTCCATGCTTACATGGTTATTGTATCATGACATAAACATGATGAAAAGTGCTTGCAATTAGAATGATAAAGTATGTGTAGAAAGCATGTGATAGGTAATTTAATTGTAAAGTAAATATAAAGCATGTGGCCTATATCAAAGGTAGTAGAATAGCATGTTTATATTTTTAAAAAAGATTGTTAAATCCATGTTACATGAAATCGTGACTTGACTTAAAGGTAAAATGTCTATATGATGTGTGTATGTATTATGTGTGTGGATTTGCTTGCTGAGTCTTTGGACTCACTCTTGCTTCGGCGTACAGGTGCAGATATCTCTACTTCTTTGGAGGAGACAGTTAGGAGTGACTCCGAACGCGAGGAGTAGCACCTTTGTGGAGATTTCAGCATTTTGTACTTTTCTTTCATAGTATGTAATAAAGAACTTGATGTAATTCAGTGGTGGACAATGTAATTTACTTTAAATTTTCAGTTGTGAAATGTTTAGTTTCTTCTGTACTATATACACTGTGGATAATGTGGATGATGGAATAAGATCTTTTATTTAGTTCTTTATTTCTGTTGTATGTGTTTATATTTGTGTACATCTCAACTACTGTATGTGTTGGGTAAATGTCCCACTGTGGCGACGCTTTCTATATCGACGTGGGTTGGTATAACCGTACCGATATAAAGAGGGTCGTTACATGCCATGCATGAGGAACTTGGGCAATTTGAAAGAAATAATGTTTGGAGCTTAGTTCCTAGGACCCCCTGAAATTTCAGTAATCGGAACAAGATGGGCATTTAGGAATAAGCTAAATGAAGAGGGTAACGTGGTGAGAAACAAAACTAGACTGGTAGCAAAGGGATATAATAAAGATTTGGGATAGACTTTGAAGAATCCTTTGCACCTGTAGCTAGGCTTGAGGTAGTTAGAATTTTGTTAGCATATGCATGTTCAAACAAGTTCAAACTTTTCAAATGGATGTTAAAACTCCCTTCTTGAATGGTTACATCAAAGAAGAAGTCTATGTTTCTCAACCACTGGATTTAAGATAATGATAAGCCTAACCATGTCTATAAATTGCACAAAGCTCTCTATGGTTTTGAAACAGGCACCCCTAGCTTGGTATGACAGACTGAGCAACTTCTTAGTGAGTAAGAACTACTCAAGAGGTAAAGTGGACCAAACCCTTTTTACTAAATGTGTTCGTAATCACATAATTGTTGTTCAAGTCTATGTGGACGACATTCTTTTAGTTCCACTAACCCCTCACTGTGTGAAGAGTTCTCAAAACATATATGCACAGTGAATTTGAGATGAGTTTAATGGGGAGCTTCAATTTTTCTTCGCTTGCAGGTAAACAATGTGAAGATGGCTTCTTCATCAACCAAGAAAAATATGTAAGGAACTAGTGAAAAGATTTCAGTTGAACAAGCCAAGACAGCCTCACACCAATAAGCACAAGGTAAACTGGAAAATGATGAGAAAGTAAAACGTTAGATGCAAAGTAATTCCGAGGTATGATTGGCTCACTCCTTTACCTAACTGCAAGTAGGTTGGACATACAATTCAGTGTTTGCCTTTGTGCTAGATACCAATCTAGTCCAAAGGAAAGCCATTTGGTTGCAGTCAAAAGGATTTTCCGATATCTCTCAGGTACACATGATTTGGGTTTATGGTATCTAGAAGGTAGTAACTTTGATTTGGTTTCATATTCTAATGCTGATTATGCTGGATGTAAAATTGACAGAAAAAGTACTCGTGGGTACTGTCATTTATAGGGGGTCGCATGGTTTTGTGGGCATCCAAGAAGCAACACTCAGTTGCACTCTCCACTGTAGAGGCAGAATATGTTGCTGTAGGGAGTTATGCAGCTCAAGTGTTGTGGATCAAAAGTCAATTGTGTGACTACAACATTGACATTGGATGCACACCTATCTTATGTGACAATACAAGTGCTATCAACCTTTCCAATAACCTAATTCAACATTCAAGAACAAAACACATAGAAATTAGGCATCACTTCTTGAGAGATGAAGTTGCCAACAAGACCTTGGAGCTTATTTCATAGCCACTGAAAACAATTGGCAGATATCATCACCAAACCCTTGTCTGAAGATAGGTTCACATCATTGAGAAGAGAATTGGCTTATGCAAAATGCAATGAAACTAATACCAAAATTTAAAGTAAATGATCTTTGTGTGTAATGACTATGTGGTATATCAATGGTGAAATGTGGAAGAACAAGTCAGGCTTGTTTGCAAACTATCATTATGCATGAGGAAACATCCTCCGCCAAGTATCCATAGTCAAGTTGCCTATGAATATCATCAACTTCAAATGGGGTAATTAGTTTCTTTATTTTGGCTCATTTATCTCTGAAAAGGATGAAAGTTTGGTGCTCATATTTTTATGGATGTTATTCTCTGTGAAAATGCTTACTTGGATGTGTATATCATTGTTTGAATTGGTTGAATTGCTTGAATGTTGAGTCGTCACATGCATACACTATGGGGGAGTAAGTAAAGGTAAATTGAGTGAAATGCTTGAGAGAAACCCTTCATATTCATTGTTTAATTATCTCTCAAAATCTTGGTCTTCATGTCACTTAATTCAAATCCTCAACCCTTTACCAAGTACTTGTCGACAGCCAGACCAACAGCTGTCAACAGATCCCTCATCAAGAACTACAATTCTTCTGTGAAACATTAGCTGTCGACAGCCACATTCTTGCTGTCGACAGATGCCCTTCATTGTGAAAACATCAACATCTCTTGGCAATTCTTCATGAGTATGCTCATATTATTGATGCAAGGGGAGAATTGGGAATTAATATTCATTACAACCTTTCATACTCACATAGTATCAAAGACATTGATTTAATCACAATGATTTTGAAATAATATTTTGTGCCTGAGTCTAGGTTATGTCATCTAGAAGACATTTAACAAATCTAATGATTTTAACCTAACTCACTTGAATAACTCCCTTTGTGAATGATCATATTACTAAATGGTTGATAAGTAATAAGGTTATTGAACTTAATGTTTTTACATTGGCCTTTGACCTTAAATATTCTTTGACCTTCATTTTCAAATTAAAAAAAAATGGGAGAAAAGCTACCTATTTCTAAACTTAAAAGTTCAACAAAATTTGTGAAAAGGGACAAAGGCAGAGCACTGATGAGCATTACTGAGTAACCGGGGACATGAGCATCACCAATGTCTGTCTTCGCATCAAAAAGTCCTTCCATTATCTCTGCACAATGGCATGATGGTCACTCACACTGAGTCACTGGGGGTACGGGCATCACCAATGTCTACCTTCACGTCAAAAGGTGTAATGATCCTAATTACCACTTTTCCCACTTTAATTTGACAAAGAAAATAGTTAAATGTTAGAAATAGAGTGAAGCCTCCATGATTTCAATCAAGCCAACATGGTGTTTATTGTCATTTGTTCATGTAGACATTGCCTTCATTTACCAACTAAACATCACCACTAAGATATATGATTTTCTTCAATGGTTCTATTCAAGGGGTTATCTTAGTTTCATAAGTTTTTGAACGATGTATTTTATATGCCATAACTTAAGATTCCCAGAATATTATCTCTCAGCCATTGTAGAATTTTTCTTATGAGTCTTAACTAGTGGTTATGACATTTTGTAATGGGTATAAACCTATTTCTCAACCTTAAAATCCCATTTGAACACTCATTCTCCACTTACATCCCTCAAAATTATGTTCTGGGACAAAACTGCTCATCAGCTGCTGTCGACAGATGACTGAGCACCTGTCAACACCCACGCCGCTTTTCTGGGCGTTCAGAAGCCCAATCGGCGTCCTTTTTGGCTGGATTTTGTGGGCCCCCATTACTTCAAACTTCCTTTAAATATATCCAACAGGGGAAAGACACCTTTTCACCCGTCACCTTCCTCCAAAAGGTCTCTCTTCCTTCTTTTAGCCCTAACTTCCTCTCTCCAGGGCACAAGAACCCAAATCTGGTTATTCCTATCTTTTCTTTCTACGGTATTCCTCCTCTTCCAGGCTCTTTTCTACCACATGCATCTCCTTCTCCATGGCTCCCAGGAAACGTCTCGTCTCTCATCAGCGTCCTATCTCTTCCGACGTTGAGAAGGCTCCGGGACACCCGCAGAGCGTAGGAGCAAGCACTAGGATGACTGTCTGTCGGAGCTCATCGTTCCTCCCAATCTGTAAACTTCTAAGGTCCGAGGCTCCTTCACCAAGTTCGTTCAGCCTAGATATGTCAACTTCGTGTCCTTGGAGGACATGTTCCCAGGTCTCCAGCCCTTGTTTGACACCCAGGGTTGGACGATTTTTTTGTACTCCCACACGTGATACTCCCCGGTCGCTGTAACGGAGTTCTATAACAACCTGAAGATGACGGTTGAGGGTGCAAAGCTTTACACCACGGTAAAGGATACTACCTTTCATTATGCCAAATCTCTTTAGCTGTGCATTTCAGATTCCTAACTCGGGGCAAACATCCTTCTCAATCATCCTTCTGCCTCTGAGTACTACACACTGATCACCCACCACCCACTTTATGATCCCAGCAAGGATCGAATGAAGCTTATGCCAATTCCTTCCCTCCTCTTAACTGTCTCATTCATCACATCTTCACCACTCTTGTTGTTCCCAAAGATGGAGCAGGGAACTTGTCACTGAATCCATAAGCCCCTTTTCTACTTCTTCCTCAGACACAATAAATTAACCTCCCTCAACTTATGGTAGACCTCATCAAACAATGCTTTGCAAATCCCAAGAGGTCTATGCCATATGTCTGCCCTATTACATCCCTCCTGTCCTTCATTGGTATTCCTATCTCTGATTCTGAATGCCAAACTCTCAAGTCCCGTAGTGCCTTTGACCTTACTGCGCACATAGGATGGGTTACAAGTTTGTGGATGGGAGAGTCAGCAGGACCTCAGGGTCAGGAGCAGGATGTTGAAGAGGAGTCCGCTGAGGATGATGCAAATGATGAAAATGATGAAGACTCCTAACCAGAGCCATGGATGCTCAGGTGGAAATGAGGATGTTCCAGAAGCACCCGCACCACAAGTTGCTGCTCCGGATATGTAGACATTGATGGCAGAACAGTCGACCGATTACAGCATCACGTTACTACTGGCTTTGAGCATCTCAATGCCTGCTTTGATCAGCTGCAAGAGCATGTCAACACAAGGATGGATGACCTTGCTGAGACTCACGTGCAAATTCAGCATCAGCTCCACCTGGCTCTCTACTAAGTTTCACGAGTTTCGTCATCCCACTGCTTCCCTGGGAATGACGATGTTTAGAGAGTCTAGGATTTAGTGTGGGGTCATCTGTTTATTTTTATTTTATTTTCACAAGGTTTGGGTCAGGAGTAAGGTTGCCTTGTCAGTTATGTCATTTCCCTTCTTTTGCCTTTATTTCCTTCATGTACTGGATGTCCTCTTTTGTAACTGTGTTACTTCTGATCAATGAATGGAAACACAGTTCTTTGCTACATTCTTATCCATGTGCGCATGATTTGTCTTTTTGAATGTTGTCAAAAGGGGAGAAATATCAATTGTAATTTTGTCATCATCAAAAAGGGGAGAATGTTCGGCCTAAAATTGTATGATGACATGTGCATTAATGGTTTGATGATGTGTGACATAATTGATGTTGCGTAATGCTTGGAACATGATAAAAATGACAAAGACTGAAAACATGAATACATGAAAATCATGCTTTTATTGATCACCTATGTATTCATTGTATCTCACTGAGAATGGTTCTCAATGAGTATGAATGCATACAAGTCCAGCAACAAGATCCAATTGAAAAAGAACAAGTAGAAAAACTTCAAGTGATCACCTGTCGACAACCAGGAATGTACCTATCGACAGATGGACCATCCAGGAACAAACAAGCTACTGGAAGCTCAAATTGGAGCAGTACCTGTCGACAGATGGAGCTTACTTGTCGACAGATAAGACTGCTTGTCGACAGCTAGGGATTGCCTGTCGATAGTCCTAGTGTTCCAGGAACTTACATGGTTCTGGGAACCAGTTTTAAGCAGTAGCTGTCGACAGCTACAAGTGCCTGTCGACAGCCAAAGGTTAAGTCACAATCGATGGTCAGGATATGATCTGTATTGGGGTTGATCCCTTCAAGCACAACTCTCCATACTTTGACACCCATATATATAGATCATATGAAGGTATTTTCGCAGCAAGAAGCCACCATATCAAAACGCTAAGCACAACCCAGAGAAGGCTTTCTCCCTGCTGCTCTGCTTCAACCCTCCGTCCAGTTTGTGGAAGATCCATCTCACAAGCGGAGTTGAAGCCAGTTCGTCCACGATTCAAGCTTCTCCATCAATTGGGAATCATCTACACGAAGCTTGGAGTTCTTCTGGATGAACCACCACGAAGAGTTCTTCATCTGGATTTGTTTCTAAAACTCAGAACTCTTCCTTTCTTCGTGTTTTTCATATCTTTGTGTGTGTGGCTGTGGTTCGAGCATCCCTTGTGCTTGATCCATGTGTGTTGTTGTTCTGATGCTTGTTTGCATCAGACAACGTGGGTGTGTGTGTTGTAGAGTTGAACTCATTGATAAGCTTCCTTCTACGTGTGTGTGTGGACGGTGGACGTAGGATACACAAGTTGTGTACTCCGAACCCTTAAACCTTCGTGTCTTGTGGTTTGAACGTTTCACGGTAGATGTTTGGTAGGCACGTTGGTTATTCACACACTAGACAGGTTGTTATTGGTTCTACTCACAATCAGCACCCACATCTAGTTCAAATTTGATAGAAATCTGTTTAAGATTTTGTCAAGTCAGTGTAAGCATCTAAAAGAAGGCTATAGTCCTTTTAATTGGTAGTAATCTATTCAACCCCCTTCTAGATTACTGCTTAAGATAATTCCGCATATCTTTCACTTCAGACGCAGCTTCAGGCTCAAGTTTCAGCACCAGCTCAGTAGGACCGTGGTGTAGGAGGTGTGTCGGTCATGGAGAGGTTCAAGAGGATGGCTCCGCCTTCTTTTAGGGAGAGAGTCAGCCATTGGTTGCAGAGAGTTGGCTTAGAGAGATCCAGAAGATATTTAGAGCTATCCGGTGTGCAAGGAATGACAAGGTTAGCCTACGACACGTACATGCTTCAGGAGCGAGCAGATGTGTGGTGGTCTTCCGTTCTTCTCCTGTAGTTGAGGGTTTGGAGTTAGAGGAGACTTGGGAGAGTTCGTGAGGTTGTTCGAGCCATGTATGTTCCCGAGCACATTTAGGACAAGATGGAGTAGGAGTTCTTGGCATTGACTCAAGATTCCATGTCAGGCTTGGAGTATGAGGCTAGATTCGCGGAGTGTCAGGTTTGCACGGCACATAGATACTGACGAGAGTCGCAAGGTGAAGAACTTTGTGTTGGCGCTCAGACCATCATTGAGAGCCAGACTTGTAGCATTCGACCATAGGACTATGGATGTGGCTCTTAGTGCGGCATGTAGGCAAGAGAGGAGATGGAAATGTACCGGGAAGAGAGAAGGCTCGGATGAAGAGGTTACCAGAAACCACAAACGGCAGAAACAAGAATTTCCAACGAAGCACATAATAAGAAGAGCACATGAAGAGAAACCAGCTATAGTACCAGCAAAGTCAGCCCCTAGTCAGGAGCTTCTACAGGTAGCGAGAAGCTCGAGTGGTACACTGTGGCAAGCGTCATGGCGTAGATTTGTGTTGGACCAAAGTCGGGAAGATGTCTTAAGCGTGGCAGCCCAGATCATCGGATTAGAGAGTGTCCAAAGCTAAAGACGTTCATTCCACGAGGTGTTCCAGCAGCAGCAACAAAGAAGCCAGCCGCATGACCACAAGCACCGGCCAGAGTGTATGCGTTAACTAGAGATGATGACGACATCACCACAAGTACTTGATCTGATCATTGAGGATGAAGATCCTTTAAAGGGGGAAGGGTGTAAGGCCCTCGATTTTGTCCTCATATGTTTTATTTATTTTTGCACATATTATGTGTATTTACTTTACTTATGTGCATATATATATATATATTTATTCTGTGCATTAATGTGTATATTTAAATGGCATAGTATGTAATTATTGTTGTATATATTGTACGTATATATGTTGTGTTGTGTCGTAGATTATTGTTATTTCTGTATTTCTGTCGAAATTCTGCTTAATGTCAACATATCTTGACGTTAAGAGGTGAGTCGACAGCAACAAGTGTGATGTTAACATCAAGTTTGACGAAACAAGTGTCCGTTGACTTCATATTGGCGTCCAGATCTATGGACGTCGACTTCTTGTTAATGGCATAAGGGTGGACATTTATTTCCCAGTTAGTTGCGATTTCCAGATCTGAAAACGCCTGCATTTCTCGCGTTCTTGATTAGAAACCCCCCTCTAATGGTATAAACCTAATGTAATGCGTACCCCAACCCTTTAGCTCTACAAAACCACCAGTTTTCAACGAGATTAGGTCTTTTTTTGCTCAAGGTAAAACTAGGGTTTTCTGTGGAGAAATAGAGACTTTTGCAAGCTCGATCTGGCGATTGGGTGATCTTTCCGGCGATCTTCTTCGACTGGGAGGTGCACCTGGATTGAGGAATCATCCCCGACTTTGGTCATCGATCGACATCAACAAGAGGACCGGATAGGGAGGAGAAACCTCACCTTCTTGGCTTGACCGAGGAGGGCTTCTATGACCTAATAATCCCACTAGAGATTTATTTCCAGCCAAGTAGCTTAGGGTTTCACTTCATAGACTTGTCCTTTAGGGCTTTTCAATTTTACAGATTTTTATTTCATGACTGGACCCCAAAATTATGTGTTTTCTGTGTTTTCGGTCTGCACCATTGCAGATAGGAGATTGATGGCCACTTTGTTACCACCAAGATCCTGGGTAAACGGTAGTCGATCGTGTCGTTTACCCCTGTTGGCGTCCATACCCTGAGTCGATCGTGTCGTTTACCCCTGTTGGCATCCATACCCTAGACGTCAAGTTCTTCTGACTTTCTACAGAACAGTGTTTTGTTTCATGTGATGTGATTTTTGGGGAATTGTGAATATTTGCATGTGTTTATAAAATTTGTCTTGTTAGATATATTGATAGATCAAACCAAGAAATCCTGATAATTTTCTGATATAATTGCTATTTATAAAATTTCTGTTATGGAGAAATATACATGATTTTATACAGTTTAATTTGAGATAATTAGAATTGATGCATGTTTTGATTTCAGAAATTTTCATGAACTCAGTACTACTGTATGCATGTCTTAGGACTATTAGCACCATTTTTTCACTGTCTACCATGTTTAGTTAAATTTCATGAACTCACTGTTAAATATTAAAATAGATATACTATTCCAAAATTTCAAAAATTACTAGTATGTTCTATTAAGTGTAGTCACCCATTGGATAAATTTTGATCATGATCCTATTACTGTAAAATTAGTTTTGAATTTCTGAAGCTTTCTGCACCATGTGTTAAGAATAGATTTCAATTATGTTTTAAAGCATGATTAGCAGCATGATTTGGTTCTGTTACTGACTGTTCATGATTAAAATGTGTATTCAGAAGTGATTTATAATTGATCCATGATATGTGTGTGCATGTGCATGGAAGTGAGAGAACATGTGGCATGTGTGTGTAAAGTGTATTCATGTGTAAAAATAAAATGTGTGCTAATGAGACATGCCACCAGAGGTTGCGTGGAGTTGTACTGTAGTAGTGCCCCTATGGTTACGTGATACCCGGTGTGGATGCAGTTTCTGTTCCCTTTTTCAAGGGGCACGAAGAACAACGGCCCACAAAAAGAGGGTGGTAAAAAATGAAAAATAAAAGGCGAAGAGGCGTGGGTACGAAGAACAACGCCCACAAAGAGGGGGAGGTAAAAAATGAAAAACAAAAGGTAACTAGTGCGTGGGTGAATGTGATTGTGTGGATATGGAGTGGAAAGCGAGAAATAAAAGAAAGAAAAAGAATCATGATCGCCAGGCACGCGAGGGTGCCGAATGGAGACGCACGGCGAGGGGTGCGGGTGAATAAGTGATCGCAAGCATACTTTTTGGAGCAGGGGAGATTGCACGGGGGTGTGGGTCCTTTCTTCCTCTACGAGCACGGCCGACCGTGGTAGAGGGCATTTCCTCGTTTGATTACCCTAACAAAATAGACAAAAAGGGAATAAAAGGATTAGCCACGTGTGTGTAGTATCAATCGAAAGTAAATGAAAAGAAAGAATAAAGAAACACGGGGAACGACTTACCGGATGGTGGCTTTTAAACCCCCAAAGTAGGTATGTGTGTGTGTGTATGCATGCGTGTGTGTATAAAAGAAAGGAGCACGTGGGGCCTGGAGGAGATAAAATGTAAATAAAAAGGGAGAAAGGGGAGGGGGTTCTTCCAAACGATGGATGGCGCGGCGGCGTTGCCGGTTGGACGGAAGGAGGAAGATGAGGAAGAAGCTTCCGCTTCGCCCCACTCTAGTACGCGTGGAGGAAGACGCCGCTCCAACTCCAGGTGGAAGGCATGCATTGGTGTGAGTAGAAGGTCCCCCTGGCTTAGACGTCGAGGCGGGAATCCGGCAAGGCTTCGCCGCAGTGAGTTTACCCCCCTATAAATGACCCTTGGGTGAAACGTGTCGGCCTACCCCGCTGCGACTTCGTTTTGTGCACGTGGGCCATAAATGTGACGACTTTCGGGGTCTAGAAGGTACAGCCTAAAAGTCTAATCGCGTCGGCACGGACGGACGTGATTCAGAAATCTCGTGTGGTTCCAAGATCCGGGCGCTTGAGTGCGACGACTTTGGGTGCCTAGAGCTTAATCGCGTCGGCTAAGTCCGGCGCTTCTCTGATTTGAAATGCGTCCGAACAGCAGACCGCGTTAAGGGATTTCTATATTTTATTTATAAAACTTGCCAAAACCGCCATTAGAATTGTGTCACCTATGGCCGACGTGTTCATAAAATTGTATTGGGCATTTTCCATAAATAAAATGAACAAACTCCTTGTCGCGTCGTGGTAGGCCGCCACGATAAGCACCCCTTGGCCTTGTCGCGCCCCAGATGTTCGGCGCGACTTGGAATCACGTCCGCCTTTCCAGATGCATTTAAGAACGCGGCCCCCAGACCCGTTGCAACATGATTAACGCGCCCCGAAGACCCGTCGCGACTTGAAATGAATGCCTATAGACCCCCAGCGAGCCTTGGAAATGGAGGGGAAGCACCGGGGGAGGATGGGTGAGATCCGAAATGATGGGGAAAACATTCTTGCAAGGCAATATGAGGGACATTTGTGGCGTTATGGCACAACATGAAATTTGCTTGCGGTGGAGTCGAATTCGCGTATCTACAGTTGCCACGCCTCGGCGTCTGCTTTGCAGGGGAGCGAAGCGAAGGGACACGAAGTGGAGTGTAATGGAGTGAAATGGAGTGCAAAGAGATGAAAAGAAATGAAGTGTAGCGAAGTGGAGTGAAGCGGGAGCGGACTGAAAAGTAGACGCCAAGGTGAAAAATAGACACGCTTAATCATTAGTGACTACCACCTGATGAGAGTTTTTCCCCAACACCCAAGGAAGTCACCACCGGAGAAGAAGATCTAAAGAAACGAATGTTTGGACAAAGGAAAGGGGTAAGAAAGGAAGGTGCTGCGTGGGGCACAAAAGGAAAAAGAAGATCAACTACCAGCGTCGGGGAAGTACCTAAGTACACAATCCGTTAGGTTTCACCATTGGGGGCGTCTGCCACTGCCGCAGGTGGATCTTGAGAAAGAAGGAGAGACCAACTTCCAGCGAAGGGGAAGTACCTAAGGACACAATCCATTAGGTTACACCATTGGGGGCATCTGCCACTGCCGCAAGGGGATCTCTGGGAGCTAAGGCAAAAAATAAAAGGGATAAGTCCAAACAAGGGGTTCTAAGGAAATCAGCCTGGAGGCAACATCACAAGAAGTTGGGTACTTGACTCGGAGTGGAATATTTCAATCGTTTTTGAATTTTGGGCGCGAATGGCCCTCAAATTGCATTGCAAGAGTGGATTTCCACTGTGATTTCAATATGCATGTATGTTGGGCTAAAAGAAAAAGGTTAAAGGAGTAGGAAGTAACCAACGATAATATTGTTACGATGGCGTTTAGTCAGGACCGGGGGGTATGCTTGGGTCTATCGTCCTCACGTGCCAAGCATAACGGCCTATCCGTGCGGCTAAGGATCCCTCTGGGATATCATTGTTTTTGATAAAGGGTAACTCAAATCCCAGATTCCTCAGAGCCACAAGGTCCTTGGTGTGCTCTAAGAGTATACTTATAGATAACTTGATGGTGGGGGCAGCAGCTGCCTGATGTTGCGCCGGATGAGGTAACTCGAATCCTGCACTCAAAACTCATTAACCAAGATAACAAACCACATGGCATGACAACATTCATGGCTTGGAGCATTAATAAAGCATTAAACAAACAACCATGGTTCATTCGGTTTGTTTGTTTAATCATGAGGATAAGTGATCTTTGGCCAAGGAGTTGGGAGTTCAAGATGAGAGGAACCTATGAAGGGGAAGAATTACATTGATCTGACGTAGACAGGATGCAATGCTTGCCACGCAATACCATCGTGATTTTTTTGGAGTTTTTTTTTGAAAGTATTTGAATTTTTATGGATTTTGGAGATATTTGAATTTTTGTTGGATTTTTGTAATATTTGAATTTTTGTGTGGATTTGAAAGTATTTGGATTTTTTTGGTTGGTTTAAAAATATTTGATTTCTTGTGATTTTGGAAATATTTGATTTTTTTTGGATTTTGGAAGTATTTGATTTTTTTTGTGGATTTTGGAAATATTCGATTTTTTTGGAATTTTTAGAAATATTCAATTGTTTTTTGTGATTTTAGAACATGCCATGCCATGGCGGCGTTAGAGTTATAAAGATTGACTGGCGAGGGTCTTTGTTACCTCCCATTTCATTAAGATGCCCGAGTAGGGCGTGCGTTTTAATGTGGCGCCCACGGCTAATTGCACTTGGTTGACGGTGGCACTGCCAAAGCCACGCCTGAAAAGCGACTGGGTCTGACAGGAGAAGGGAGAAAACTTGGAGATAAGCTTGATATGGGTATAGGAGTTGGGTTAGACTTCCTTCCTTGGCACAACCGTCGGAAGATTCAGTCACATTTAAGCACTGGGGCTTTCGGAATTAATTTGATGACCATTGTTGTAGGGACATGCGTACGACAGGGTCCGTTTGATCTCCGCGGGGACTTTGCCACTCTTTGCCATGCCCTATTATCTTGATTTGATTTTGATTTTTGCATGCATACATCCAGGTCCATTTGGATCCTTGCGGGGACTTTGCCGCTCTTGACATGCATTTGACTTTGATTTTTTATTGGTCATTTGATTCGCCTGTTTTGGAGACGTCCTCTTATGACGGAGTGCTTTGGGTTGGTTGCTTTACCCAGACTACCTCTACTACCCATATTTTGGTCGAGTAAGAGGAGGAATAGACAATTGTGCCTTTCAGGCACGGCTGTGACGGTGACGGTGTCTACCGGGAGCAATCGGCTTAGGGCGCCGTGAAGTGTGTGCAAGGTGCCCATGCTAAAGGCAAACCTTAATGACCCGGGAGGGAATTTTGGACTCTTGCTCGGAGTTTCATAACAGGATGTTGTGATAGCATGGCAATGCTGAATATTCAATTTTTTTTTTTTTTGATTTTCAACATAAGAGTTTGGAAGGTAAAAGGAGGACGAGTGCCCTGCGCCGGGGCGAGACTCAGGGGTCTAGAAGAATTTACAATTTTATTTAAAATTAAGAGAATAAGTGGGGCTAAATCCTCGAAAGAGGGTAAAGAGAGGACGAATGCCCTGCGTCGGGGCGAGACTCAGGGGTCTACGAAGAATGTACATTTTATTTGGAAATTTAAAAAGACAAGTGGGGGCTAAAGCCCCAAAAGAGGTGAGGAAAGGACGAATGCCCTGCGTCCGGCGAGACTTCAAGGTCTTGAAGATTTATAATTTTATTTGGAAATTACAAAGACAAGGTGGGGCTAAAACCCCGAAAGAAGGTGAGGAAAGGACGAATGCCTTGCGTCAGGGTGAGACTCCGAGGTCTCAAAGAATTACAATTTTTTATTTGGAATTAAAAAACTAATTGGGGCTAAAGCCCCGAAAACATTGAGAGAAAGGTCGGATGACCTGATTGAAAATGGCAAGAGAGAATTGCGGAAGACTTTGGGATACTCCAGCGGGGCCGAAGGGGTTTGAAGAAGAAGGAGGGCGCGATGCCCTGAAAGAGGAGAATCCGGATGGCCCGGAGGAAAGAATGGAAAAAGCGGGCCGCGAGGGGCCATAAAGGAGGGCGCGCCGCGTGGGGTGCAGATGGAGATGTGCCACGTGGGTACAAGATGGAGACGTGCTGCGTGGGGCACAAGAAGGAGATGTGTCACGTGGGGCACGGAGGGGAGACGTGCCAGCATGGCACAACAGAAGATGTGCCACAAGGGGCACGGAAGGGAGACGTGCCAGGTGTGGCACAATGGTAAGATGTGCCAGGCGTGGCATGGAAGGGAGAGTAAGGAGTATAAAAGTGGCGCGATGCTCAGTGCAAGAGGGTGGATTGTACAACAAATGAAAATAAAATGCCTCCCGTGGGGAGGGATGTGGAGAACCCACAGAAAGGTGCTAAGGAGCACAAAAGATGATTGGAAAGGAAATGGAAAAGATGGAGGAGGCCCCCTGGTTTCTTGCCTTGCCCGACGTTTAGGCTCCCACTTGGGAATCGGGCTTCTGACCCTCAGGTACTTCCTCATAAATTTTGCCCAGTGGGCAGATGATCTTGCTCTTCTCGGAGGGATTGAACCGCTCTCATGGATTGGAGGGTTGTTGACTTCCATCAAACTTTCAACAAATAGTGTTAACCCCCTTGAAATATAGTGCGATGAAATGGTGGAGAGTTCCACTGGTAGAGTCAGAAGCAACAATAAGGGTCCGTTCCCAAAGATTGTATAATGTTGGTTGTGGAAAGGGGCACATCCCCTTGAGTGATTGATTGTGCCAATGATTTTGCTTTGGAATGCGTGAGCACAATCTGGATAGTTGACCCCTTCACTGGAGTGGGAAGGTTCACAACAATGGTGTGAGGGGTCATGAGAGCTTGGAGGGTGAGATTCCCTATGAGTATAGTGAAATGTGTGCGGTTGGCAACTGGAATGATTCGCATTGATTTGGAAGGCCTCTTGACGGCCATGGTTGGAGGGGAGGACTCCCACTCAGTGAATGTGCCCGGTACGGAAACAATGACTGGCATGCGAGGGATATGATCGTGGAATTTGTAAAGCATGCCCGGTCCCAGGGCTTCCCTCTTTTGCTGACGCTGCTTATCGCTCCTTAAAAACTTGCGCCTGCTCCGTTGGATGGGGGTAGATGTGGTGGGTCTAATGTGAGATTGTATGGCCAGTGGAGGCGCGATGGGTATGAAGGGGAAGATTTGCTCGGGTTCGGTTGCCAATAGTGCTGGCAAAATGGGAGGTGTAATGATTGGTGTAATGGTCGGTGGAGGCTTAATAATGGAGGGTTTAATGGTAATGGATGGCAGTGTAGGAGGCGTAGGTAAATGGCATACGAACATGACCTCAGAAGGTTCATCGTCGTAACACCAAGTGGTCTCGCAGATGTTGGGCATTGGAAACTTCAGCCCGAGCAACAGGCTGTGGTGGAGGTGGAGGTTGTTGTGGTGGAGGTACGGCGATCGGCATGGGAGCGGAGCAGGTGCAACGTGGGGCACGGGAGCTTCTTCATTAATGGGAGCATCGTAGGGCCCAGTTGGAGGTTGCTGAGTCCGGAAAGGACGAATCAGTGGACGCCTAGGTGGAGGCATGTTGTGGTAGATGGTAGTGTTATGTGTAGGGGTATATGATGTGGGAGGTGGATGGTAGATGGCGTCCACTGATCCGTTCTTTCTCAGATTAATTTGATCAAACAACTCTACGATCGGAGAGTCCATTAGATGGGCTTCAATGTAACGTTCCTGCTCGTAGAGCTCCTCCATTGTGGTGATCTGGTTCATGGCCAGAATGTGCCTGAACCTCGGAGTAGAGTTGGAAATGATAATCTTGACTTGTTCTGACTCCGAGAGTACATTTTGCAGGCGGGTGGCAATTGACCTCCAATGGTCAGCAAATTGTACAAAGGCCTCGTCGGCCCTCATGTTCTCGGATGCTAGATCCATGATAGAGAGATAGGGGCTGACGCGGTCTTTGTACCTCTGAAGGAATTTTTTATGAAGGGGGAGGAAGTCCCCTACCTCACTTGGCTCTAAAGAGTAGAACCATTCGACTGCAGGGCCGTCAAGAGATTTTCTAAATAAATATGCCAAGGTAATGGGGTCTCGCTGCCAACGAGAAGACTCATAAAGGAATTCCTTGACATGAAGGTAGGGATTGCCCGTGCCATTGTACAATCGGTATGTTGGCATCTCCGAAGGATGAATATAAATTTGTGGGAGAGCCGGAATGGCGGCAACGGGGTCACCCATGGGATCTGAAAGCTTGTTTATTTGTTCCTCAAATTGTTCAATTTCTAGAGAAGATCATGTTGGAGGAGTGGGTTGCCGCTGGGCATATGAGGGAGTACATGGGGGTGGCCTCGAATTAATGGGCCTCCCAAGGGGTGGTCTGTATGGACCGGATCACGGGAGTGCAATTGGCCAGGGGGCCGAGGTGATGAGAATGTACAGGGGTATTGGCGAAGTCGCCAGAATATACAGAGGCGGGTGCCTGGGGGAAGGAGAAGGAGAGGGAGAAGGAGTCACCACCTCAACTAAAGATTGGATCGGATTGAGTTATTGAGGGGTGAGCAGATCTAGTGCATGCAAGACAGTTTGGACTGTGGGATCTGGTGGGGGAAGACTCTCGCCGGTTTTGATTGGAGGTAAATGTGAGGGGACATCAAATTGGTCAGTGCGCCGTGTGCGCACATAACCGTAGGAAGTGGAAGGTTGTCCCTCATAGTGGTGAGATGCGGACTTGGGATTGGAAAGAGGGATCTAACATTATCCTCATAGTCTACATAATTACATTCAGCATGATAATACTGGTTCATTTTTATAAAACAAGCAGCAACAAACAAGTTGAACAAGATTAGGTCAAACAATGTGGTTCAAACAAGTTATGATGTTTACGTTGTTTTTGGAGTTTCACAATTATTTAAATGGATTGAAATCATTGTGTCACTCCAGGTGAGCTCCTAGTTGGGTAGAGTATGGAACTTTGGGTACAACTAGAATCACCTCTCACCACACAATAGGATAACTAACCCGGGTCAACGGAGGGTACACCAGCTCGTTCCACCATGAGGGAATCCCGGGGTACAAAGACTTACAGCGTTCTGGAAGAATGTTCGGTAGTCCAAGGGATAGATGCCCAATGGAGAGCTTGCCTTCACCGGAAGGGTGTGTGGAGCCTAAGATATAAGGGAAGGAGGTCCCCCGACCGATGTAGAATGCCCTGCATGCAGCAGTTTATAGAAAAAATGGGAGAAGGGGTGCATTTCTGTCAGCAGGATGAATCGCGGCGTGTACAGGCACCGCGACTTAGTAATCTTGTCCAGTCACCTGGACGTGAAACTGAGAGCCCCGGAGGTTGTCAGCGCTACGCCTGGTCCCAGTGGACGGACTACTGGTAGAGATGCATCGGCCTTTGCCGCCGCGACAACAGAAATGCGTCGGCTTGAGCCGACGCGATTGAAAGCAAAATGCGACCGACTTGCGCGTCGCGTTAACGATCAATGAATAGTGTCTGCTGTATTGGACGCTATTCCAATGGCAACCCGAAAACACAAGAAGCTAAAACAAGCAAGAATGCAGGATAGATATACAAAGTAGAAAATTTAAGACATACAAAGACGCGTTGGACTTAGCCGCCACGACAAGATAGACGCGTCGGCTATTGCCGGCGTGACAAAAACCCATTACGCATCGGCGTTAACCGATGCGACAACAAGAATGCGTCCAGTTAGGAGGACGCGTTTATAAACCTGAATCGCGTCCTCTGTTTGGACGCGATTCCAAAGGCAAACCGAGAAACCAAAAACAAGGCAAGAAAGAAGGCAGGATATGTATAAACAACAAAAAATAAAAATAAAAAAATCAAACGCACAGCATGATTTGCATGTACAAAGCGAATATAAGGAAGAGTGCCACGGGGGCACGAAGGAGGGGGGTAATCAAAGGAAAAACGCAAAATGATGTCCCACCGTGATCGCCAATTTGTGGATGCGGTTTCCGTTCCCTTTTCAAGGGGCACGAAGAACAACGGCCCACAAAGAGGGGGTGGTACAAAAAATGAAAAAGAAAGGCGAAGAGCGTGGGTACGAAGAACAACAGCCCACAAAGAGGGGTGGTAAAAATGAAAAAAGAAAAGGCGACTAGTGCGTGGGTGAATGTGATGTGTGTGGATATGGAGTGGAAAGCGAGAAATAAAAGAAAGAAAAAGATCGTGATCGCCAGGCACGCGAGGGTGCCGATGGAGACGCACGGCAAGGGGTGCGGGTGGAAGAAGTGATTGCGAGCGTACCTTTTGGAGAGGGGGAGGTTGTGCGGGGGTGTGGGTCCTTTCCCTCTCTACGAGCATAGCCGATTGTGGTAGAGGGTTTTCCTCGTTTGATTACCCTGACAAAATAGACAAAAAAAGAATAAAAATGGATTAGCCACGTGTGTGTAGTATCAATCCAAAATAAATGAAATGAAAG
>CM024758.1:117472921-117573817 GCA_014218235.1 Colocasia esculenta | reverse complement strand
CTGACCTCAGTGTTCCAGCACTTTGGTGTGCCATTGGAAAATGAGAAATCCCAATCTATTCCCAAGTCAAACATCTACACTTTTAAGAATATCCAGAAGTTTATGGGATTTAGATTGGAGGGAAATCAAATTAGAAGAGGCCAATTGTGGTTGAGGCTCCTCAAGCTCAGGAGGACCAGCCTCAGGTTGAAGGGGATCAGCCCCAAGCAAAAGAGGAACAGCCTCCAGCTCAAGGAGACCAAGATCAGGAGGGTCAGCCTCAACATCATGAGGGCCAGCCTCAAGTTCAAGAGGAACAAGTTCAGCTGCCAGAGGATCAGCCTCTAATGGATGAGGACCAGCCTCATATCACTCCTGAGGTGGCATTCAGATTGCAACCCCTATTCCACCTCAAGCTGATCCCTCCTCTTCCATGCCCAATACTTTTCAACCTCCACATTTCTCCTCTACATTCCAATCATCTACTTCTTCTGGTGGGTCCTCAATTCCACCAGAATTGTTCTCTTTCCTCAATGCCAAATTTGATACATTGAACTCCTCTATTCAATCAATGTCAGACAAATTTGAGCTGAGAGTTCAAAGACTAGAGAACTCAGTGACAGCTAAATTCATTGAGCAGAAGGAAGCCTCAGATTATGCAGCTCAGAGATTTAACAGACTTATAGGCACTCTGGGAGATTCCTATATTGAGCTGAAAGAGCACCAACAAAAGCTAGAAGTTGTACTTCAGGGAATTTTAGCAAATTCCCAAGCAGATGTCTTCAACACTACAGAGACTCTCTCTCAGCTTGCTCATCTAGCTGATGAATTGGAAAGCATGAAAAACTTCAATGAACACATTGGTAAAGAGATCTCAACCTTGCACAAAGAAGTAAAGATTATTTCAAGGCCTGGTTGGTCAGATGGATCTTCATCAAGTTCTCAACCTGTTTCAGATGAATTGAAAAGAACTCAAAGCACCTTGATAGAGCATTCTGATAGAATGGAGCATTATCTTCACACTAGGCTGACAACTATCCATGAAAACATAAAGTCAAGCATGAAGTCAATGGACAAAAGATTGTCAGACATTGAGATTCTTCTTGCTCCAATTCCTCCTCCTCCTCCATCTTCTACCTAATGTACATTTGTTTTGATAATGTCAAAGGGGGAGAAGAATGAATGACTTGAATGTAATATTTTGATGTAATGATCTTTTGAATGAAATGAAATGGTTGTTTGGCTTCAATGCAAAGTATTGTGATTGTGAATGATCTTTTGTCTTTGTGTTTGAATACTTGTCCAATTGTTTGACTTGTGTGCACAAAATTTCTAATTTCAAGTAACACTGTATCTCACAAACACATCATCAATTGTTACTGAACAATATCAAAAGGTCCTTGACAAGTATGAACAAAAAGGAAAACAAAAATTTAAACAATAAAAATTGCTTAAAATCACACTTCATCAAAACCACATTGAAATATGGATTTAATGTTGCCATCATCAAAAAGGGGGAGATTGTTGGGTTGAATGCATATTCATATCATTTCCCTCCTATTTTGATGATGACAAGAGGTGTTCTTAAAGCAATTTAATTGAAACATGTCAAAAACATCATACCTGAAATTCATGTTCATAAAGTATTTTTCAAACCACATTTATCATTTATGGTCATGATAAATCATTTAACTAATGATATATGTGTTTATTTTTCAGGTACAAACATTTTTATGCAAAAGATGTGTCGACACACCCATCAATGGTGTCGACACATCAACACAGATTCAAAGGAAATATGTGTAAAAATGTTGAGACTGTGTCGACACAAGTCAAGAGTGTGTCGACACGAGTTGAAGTTTTCCAGGTTTTAGCCTACTCAGGTCGACACACTCTCAGAGCAGGTCGACACTAGACCCAGTTCCCAGAACAACCAGTTTGAAGAATTGGGACAGCAGGTCGACACACTCAAGAGCAGGTCGACACGGGACCTTCTTCCCAGAACAACATTTCTCATATCTGGGACAGTGTGTCGACACTACCACCAGGGCAGGTCGACACACTACGGAAACTTTTCATCCTAAAGTTGATGGCCGCCACGTGTCCTTCTAGGGCGATCAGAATCTCCTAGGAACGCGTGCCCTTGTACCCCAAAAGGTATCTTTGGAATCCTAAGGCTATAAAAGTTCTTTTCGGCCAGCCTTCACAATAAAGAAGGACCCAACTCTCTCAGAGCCTCCAAGAAGCTCCTGGCGGCCAGAAGAGCTCGTGTCTCCTTCCTCTGCTCTCCAAGTGCTTCCAGAAGACCAATTCCCACCAATTCAAGGTGTGGGAATTGGAATTTGATTCCTGAAGACTACTCTGAAGCATTCCAAGGAGGCAGATTCTGTAGAAGACTTCTTTGGTGAAGAATTCGAGGAAGATCCAACTTCTCAGAT
The DNA here is from genome assembly GCA_014218235.1 of Colocasia esculenta. Lineage (NCBI taxonomy): Eukaryota > Viridiplantae > Streptophyta > Magnoliopsida > Alismatales > Araceae > Colocasia > Colocasia esculenta. The sequence goes on along the minus strand of CM024758.1, from coordinate 117,571,400 downwards.
TGCAGAGCATCGACTTGGACTTCAAGCTTCACATGCTTCTTCCCAATTCAAGCCTCTACAAGGGAGTACACTGAAGAACGAAGCCTTTCAGTACAATTTAACTTTTCTTCTGTTCTTCTGAGATATCTTTTGAGATTATGCAAGTGCTTCTGCATAACTCTCTTTAGAGTTCTCAAATTTCGACTAGATCTGTTGCTAGAGGATCTTAGTCTTAAGTTGGTGTCTAGCAAGTTTTAGTGTGAGCTCTGTGCTCAATTTGTGTGAGCATTGTGCTCAGGTTGTTGTGAGCCGTCGAGCTCAGTTTGAGTTGTCAAGCTCAAGGTTGGTTTGAGCAGTCTTGCTCAGTGTGTTGTTCTAGAGTAGTCTTGCTCTAGAAGTGGTGTGAGTTGTAAGCTCTCCAGTGTTGGAGCTGTCAGGCTCCTTTGGGTGTGTAGCCCAGTTGTGTTAGTGAAGCCTCACAGGTTGTGAGGGGTGGATGTAGGAATCACATGGGTGATTTCCGAACCACCTAAAAAATCCTTGTGCATTTGTCTTCTGTGGTTTGATTGATTCATCCGCTAGATGCTTGCATAGGATTCGTGTTAAATTCACTTAATCAACTTACTTCACATCTAAGTTTTCCAACTCACTCAAATCTAATCAGATCTGTAGTTTTTCACTGATAACATTGCCTCTGATTCTAAATAGTTTTCAAATTACTTAAGCTTCCGCAAAAGTGGCTAAGATCTATTCATCCCCCCTCTTCTAGATCTATTCCACACATTCATCTCGATCCTTCACACTCAAGCCCTCCCCCTCATGTCCACTAGATCCTCATCATTTCTTGAATGTTTAGGATAATAGGGTGAGAAAACTAGCCCAATAGGATTTACATCTCAAGGTGCGGGCAATAATATACATGATTATCGTTTAATTATGCAGGAGTTTACAGGCAGGATAATCATACATGCTTGCATGCTAACCAATGAGTTATAGGAACAAACTAGGATTTTGTCAACAGTATCATAGCGAAACATATACTGACGTTCAAAGGTATTGGACAATGAATTTCCCAAGATAAGATAGTATCACAAAACAAGGATTGGCCATATGCACACAGATATCAGATAATCACATGATCAAACTTATCATATTGAACTGAACATATCAAACGAAGACACATTACAAAAATCTTGCACACATATCAATGCCATGCCAAGCACCACAAGTCCATACTTCCGCGGTTAACAAGTATGTTGGGGCGCTCCTCCCTAGGACGAGATAGGGCCCATTTTTGCACAGCATTAGTCAATGGACCGAAGTCCCACACTGTGCCGATCATATACATATTATGGCCACGAAATTTCAAGAACAAGTTCACAGTAAAAGAATATGATCATTCATAGAGTTCGACTTATAGCAAGCTAGAGTTTTCGACATAATCATATCAGTCTCATGGTAGAAAATCAACCAGTAGATTTCTTAGAATAGAATTCATGTTCTTATGGATTTCATGTCATTGATCACTTTTAGGCCACTAACTATGTAAGACCCGACTTCCCGGCTTCTTTTCGATGTCCTGGATGACTGGTGTCGCGTCGGGGGTGCCCGACGCGACAGTCATCCGTGTCGCGGCGAGTCTGTGCGTCGCGTTCTTGTCGCGGCCTGGGTTGCCGTCGTGTTCTTGTCGCGACCGGTCAACGGGTCGCGACAGTGTTTTGTCGTGTTGCGCTGTCCGGTCGTCTGACGCCTGTCAGGGTGGCACGTGTGTCAGTACGGCCTGTCGGTTTGTCGCGGCGCCGTTGGGGGGCGTTTTCTGGTCGCGGTCCGTGGGCCCGTCGCGTTAAGGTCCGTAACGCGACGGGGCGGGCCGTCGCGTTCTGGGTGCCGGGCGCTTAAGGCGCTGGCCGGCTACCCCTTTCCCCTTTCTCTCTACTTCTTCCCTTCTCCCTCTCCCTCCGGCGGTGCTCCGCCTCCCCCTCTCCCCTTTGAGTGTTTCAGGCGAGGAGGAGGGCCGTGCGTGGTGCCGTGGCATCGTGGACCTTGCGTGGAGCGAGGAGGAGGTGGCCAACCGACGTGAAGGGCCCCTCGTGGGTTCGTTCTTCGTGAAAGGTAGGGATTTCTTGTGCCCTTCCGAATCCGGGTGGATCGGGAGTCCTCGGGGTTTTGTAGTTAGCCTTACAGCTTTCCCCATGCTCCCCTCTATGTGTGTATGCTTGTATGTGGTTTTGGGCGGCCCGGGATGGAGCATCCCGTGGTCTGCCTCCCGGCTGATGTCGCGGCCGTGCGACGCGCCGCGACATCAGTAGAGGCGTCGCCCTGGTCGGGCGCGACCTTATCGCGGCGCACTTGGCGGCCGCGATAAGGATCGCTGTCGCGGTCTGTTTTCCCGTCGCGACAGGGGTGCTGTCGCGGCGCGCCGCCCCGTCGCGACAGGGTTGCTGTCGCGGTCCCCTTACCCGTCGCGATGGTATCGCGACGGCCATGGGGGGCGCGACAGAACCTGTGTTGCCTCGGAGGTTTTCGTGGCCCGGTTCGTGTGTCGGCGTGTGCCCCTGGGCAGGCTTTGCCCTTAGGACCTTCCGGTAGGGAACGCGGCTGGTTGCCTCCCTGCGTTCAGTGACCAAAGGTGACACCTTCGTGGCCGTGTCCTGGCAGTGGTGCCAAAAGGGTCGCGTCTGTCTAATAATCGATTGACTGGCGGTCAATCGATTATTAGCAGAGCGACGGGTTTCCGTGCTAGCTGGTAGTGTTCCGAGACTCTGGCTTTTCCGTGCGTGGTTAGTTGGCCGACGACCCTCTTGAGGGTCTGTGCATGCCTCGTGCTTACTGGGCTTGTCGTGTGTTACAAGCCAGCAGTTCGGCGTGGTTTTGTTGTGCTGCCCCGCCTGTTCTCTGTTCGCCGGTGCTTGGCACTTGAGGGCTTGTCCCATTCAGAGGTTGTCTCCGTTTCCATGGACCCCCGTCCTCGGGAGCCTGTTGAGGGAGTACTCCGGGCTACGAGCGTGCTCGAGTTGGCAGCCCACGTGAGCGGACTCTGAGCTGAGGGGAAAACGAGGTTGGACAGCGGCGCTGAGTCGTTTGTAGAGCTCTCTTGTCTGGGTCTGGGACGCCGAGGGGTTCGGAGTGCTTTCCTGGCGCAGACCAGACAGTCCTTTGTCTCACTGCCTCTCTCTGCGTTGGTTCCAGAGCCACGTAGTGGTATCAGGCGTGAGGCCGCAGCTTGGCCAGGCTGCGGTGTTGCATGCGTTGTGTGTTTCTGTGGCGGCTCTGTCTCGCCCTTCGCGGGGGCGGAGGCAGGAGCTAGGCTAGGGAGCAGAGCGTGCGGACTGCGGGTCCCCCTCTTGGCTGCTAGAGGCGGTGGCTTGGTTGCTGTTGTTGTGACGGTGTTTCCTCACGACGTTTCTAAGTATTATCCGTTGCCCTAGTTCGCACGGCGGTTATAGCCTGGACTTGCCTAGTTCCTGTGGGCGTCGTTGGTCTGGCCTTGGGCAGACCCGTGCTTCTGGTGGTTCCCGCTTCGGTGTTCTCTCGGTTCCGTGGTCCCGTTCTTGGGTGCCAGCCTGTGATGGCACTAGCGTGTGTGGCTCCCCGACCTGGTGGCGTTTCCACGGTCCGGGGTGGTTCTACTTGTGGGCCCTCGACCTTGTAGAGGTCTGAGGTGGCCGTGCTTGCGGTGAGACGTCGTTCTCACTTGGTTGTTCCGTGGTCTCGGCAGGTGTGCTGAGCACTGCTTCCGCTTTGTGCCCGACTCTGTTGGTTTTCGCGGGAGTCGTGTGTGTGCCACGACCTGGGTTGGTGGTCGTGGTGTTGCAATGTTCTCTTCCGCTGCTTAGTAGTACCCTGCTGTAGGTGTTACTCGCTTACAGCTTTCTAGTGTAGTTTCCTATTTTCGGAGTTCCTGCTGCTCTGGCCGGTGAGGGACTGGTAATCCCTACTGGGCCTTGTTCGCGAGGCTCACCCCCCTACTCCTTCAGCTAGGGGCTCGTCGTCGCGGGAGCTACGTGTCGGACGGGTTGCGGAGGCGGCTGTAGCGCCACGTTGTTGTCAGCAGCAGTGAGAGCGAGCGTTGTGAGCTCTTGTAGCCTGAGTGAGCTGAGAGTTGTGCTTTTCACGTCCTCGGGGTATGCCCCTTAAGGACTGCACCTTTCTTCTGGTACCTGTGCTTTTGTTTGGGACACGTTGTACAGACTTTTGTATATTGTACAGATTGTTATAGTTATTGGAATTCAGTACATATCTCACTAGACTATTAATTATAACCCTTCCAGGTCTTCGGATCCGTGGGTAGCGACGCGAACTTCGGGCCCTGGTGGGGGTCTGGAGGGTCGGGTCGTTACAAACTAGATACATAACATAATATGTCCATAGGGCATGCTTATGTTTTACGGGATAACTCAGCAGAGCAATATGGATTACCATCGGATTTCATGTGGAAACGATTACAACCGAAATCGATGTAGTAACAACTACAACGGAATCGATGTTTACAACCAAAGTCGATGCTTATGATTAGATTCGTTTTATATGACCAGAGGCGATGCTCACGACAGAGTCAATGTGAGGGCAAATCATTCTAAGAGCAAGTCGTTGTGAGGGCAAATCGTTCTAAGAACAAGTCGTTGTAAGGGCGAGTTGATGTGAGGGCAAATCATTCTGAGAGCAAGTCGTTGTAAGGGCGAGTCGATGTGAGAGCAAATCGTTCTGAGAGCAAGTCGTTGTAAGAGCGAGTCGATGTGAGGGCAAATCATTCTGAGAGCAAGTCGTTGTAAGGGCGAGTTGATGTTTACAATGATTCTGAATGAATCTATGTTCACAACGATTCTGAAGGAGTCGATGTTTACAACGATTATTGAAGGAGTCGATGTTCACAACGATTCTGAAGGAGTCGATGTTTACAACGATTACTGAAGGAGTCGATGTTCACAACGATTCTGAAGGAGTCGATGTTTACAACAATTACTGAAGGAGTTGATGTTCACAACAATTCTGAAGGAGTCGATGTTTACAATGATTACTGAAGGAGTCGATGACCGAAGGAGTCGATGAAAATCACTTATGACCCGAATCGATGCAGGATCGATTCCCAATATTCATAGACTCATAGGACTACAACCTTACATGAGCGGGCTTGTAACTTGGAAAATAGGAATCCTTGGGCAAAACTCTGAACTAGAAAGGTGTAGAGGACAACAGGTAGAAAAGATCCATAGTTTTGGTTTGACCCAAATTTGGCCTTGGTTTATGTACGACACTGAAAGAACACAGGAAGCCTCAGTATTGCACGACTCTTTGAAAAACACTTATATCTCAATCATTTAGGGCCACTAGAAGGGAACTATGATCATGGAACTAGATGAGTGCAAGGAGCAAAAGGGTCTCCACGGGTGTGAGACACAACAAGAATGCAAGTTGCCATGAACATGCTTGACTACGGGAAAACTCTTAAAACACTGGGCACACTCAGTAAAACTTGGGGAAAATAGATGCATGTGGAAATAGACTCCGATGATTTCTCTATAAGGATGTGCAAGATTTAGTTTTCGCCCGAGAAAACCTACCCTTTTGTGTTGCTCTTGAATCCACTCCTATTGTCTGATGCCAAGCTTAGGGAAAAAGAACTCTTGAAGTCCAACTCCAATCAGGTCGAAGTAGCAGTTGATGGATGAAGAACTCCCAAGTCCTCCAAGCTTCAAGTTCCAAGCTTCAGGATCATCCTTCCAGCTTCGGAGCTTTCCATAGACTCGGACTTCCAAGCCTCTTTAACAGATGCTCTTGAGAAAGGGGGAAAAGGCTCTCAAGCTCCAAGACTTCCCTTTGAGGAAGGGCATAAAGTTTGGCCAAGAAGAGCCGTGTAGCTTATTTAAGGGTCTTTGGTTTCCTTCAGGACCCTTCTTCCTAATTCCCTCAGAAGGGACAAGAAAGGATAGAAGGTTCAAGCTGGCCATATGCATGCCAAGCCCAAACCCTACCATGCCATACCTAACACTGATTTAGTCTGTAAAAAGGACAGATATGTCGTACCTATCATGGTCAAAATCTGGAAAAAGGATAGGCCCACCATGCCTGGGCCATGCCCTGACAACTCTTAGAGTGGTGCGCCTAAAGGTCAAGTTCAGGTACCACCACTTAATTACTTTCCACAACTAATTCTCCAATGATTCTGCCACGCTGGGAGGGCACAGCCTCCACCATTCTGTGTTCAAGGGCTATATCGCCTACTATATAACATGGAAATCGATGGTTGATATTGTTGGGTTGAGTCCAATTTCATATCATTTCCCTCCTATTTTGATGATGACAAATGTGATTTTAATGCAAATTAATTGAAACATGATAAACACACCTTACCTGAGAATTATATTCAAAAGCATGTTTCAAAGCACACTTATCATTTGTACTCATAATTAAATATATTACTAATGATATATGTGTTTAATTTTCAGGTACAAATCCTTTTTGCAAAGGTAGTGTCGACACACCCCACAATGGTGTCGACACAACACCTCAGACACAAAGGCAAAAAGCTGAAGAAATACTGAGACTGTGTCGACACTAGTCAAAAAGCAGGTCGACACGAGTTGCAGATTCCTGGAATTTGACTACTCAGGTCGACGCACTCTCAGGGCAGGTCGACACTGGATCTCGTTCCCAGAACAACTTTTTGTCAGAATTGGGACAGCAGGTCGACACCACCACCAAGGCAGGTCGACACTGGATCAATTCCCAGAACAGCCTGTTTTGCTGTCTGGGACAGCAGGTCGACACCACCTGATCTCAGGTCGACACTAGAGACCTCTCCCAGGGACTTGTTTGGCCAGTCTGGGACAGTGTGTCGACACACCCCTTGGGCAGGTCGACACACTCCGGAATCTCTGTAACTTAAGATTCCTCCTGGACACGTGGCACCCTAGGGAGATGGTGGATCATCTTTGGATCATGTGCCCTCGTACCCCAAGGGTACCCTTCAGATATTTAGGGTATAAATACCCTCCTTAAGGGCACTCATCCCAAGAGAACCCTTTCACAGCCTCCAAGAGATCCGGTTGGCGGCTGGAAGGTTCCTCCTCCCTGTTTTGCTCCCTCCTGTGCTTCTACACCTCAATTCATCCTCCTCCAAGCACAAGGATAGAAGTCTGATCAACATGAAGCACTAGCATCGACTTCAAAGGAGCAGATCAAGTAGAAGCCGATTTCTGTGAAGAATTCAAGGAAGATCCTGAAGATCAAATTGCAGAGCATCGTCCAGGAACTTCCAGAGATTAAAGCACTTCACAATTCGACCTTCTACAAGGGAGTACATCTGAAGAGAAGAATCTATCAATCAATATTTATGTTCCTTTTTCTCTTCTGAGTGATTCTGAGATTATGCATGATTTGTTGCATGAGTCTCATGAATTAACTCTGGTTGGACTAGATCTCCTGCTAGAGGATCTTAGTCTTGTGTTTTTCTAGCAAGTTGTACTGTGAGCCGTCGTGCTCTAGTTTGTGAGTCGTCGTGCTCACTGTGTGGTTTGAGCCGTCGTGCTCAATTTGGAGTCGTCGTACTCCGGTTGTTGTTTGAGCCGTCGTGCTCAGTTTGGAGTCGTCGTGCTCCAGGTGTTTCTTGAGTCGTCGTGCTCAAGGGTGTTTGGAGTCGTCGTGCTCCTGTGTGAGTTGTACTCAGAGTTTTTGAGTAGTGTGGCCTCACTGTGTGAGGGGTGGACGTAGGAGTCACTGGAGGTGATTTCCGAACCACCTAAAAATCCTCTGTGCATTGGTTTGAATTGTGGTTTGCCTTTGTATCTCGCTAGATGCATGCATAGGGATTTCGTTCACACTACTAATTGATTTGCTCACACACCCAAATCACACTTCAGATCAGTAAATTAATTAGGTGATTTGATCTCTGATTAGAAGTAATTTTTAATTGCTTAAGCTTCCGCGTTAATTGGTATTAGATCTATTCAACCCCCCTTCTAGATCTTGTCCTCACCTTATCTCGATCCTTCAATTGGTATCAGAGAGGGTTATTGTCTGTTACTGATCTGGTTTGATTGCTTCTGGCTGATCTCTGTGTAAATTGGCTGATCTGATTTAATTGCTTGATCTGTGTGCTTAATCGCTCTGATTCCTCCTTTTGGCATTAGAGCAGATTAACCAATCTAATTGTTAGATCTAATTCCTTGTCACATTGATTCATTGTGATTAGATCTAACAGTCTTTTGTGAGTCTTGATATAATGGCAAATCTATTTAATCTGCATGAATCTCCTGTTATAATTTCAGAGAAATCCTCAAGCTTATCTTCATTGGATTTCTCAAAGGACTCACAAAGGCACAGAGCAAAAGAAATTCACAAGTACTTAATGGCAAAGAGGAGCCTCAATGAATCCAGAAAATCAACAATTCATAAGGATATGGCTCTGACAGCACATTCTAAGAGCTCAGAGCATGCTTCATCCTCTTCAGAACATAAGAGTTCAAATGGATCTAAAAGGTCAGGTAAATTATCTCCAGATCCATTTGCATATTCCAATTCTGATTCTGATGAAGATGAAAGTATGTCTTATGCTGAATTGATTGAATTCTGTAAAAAGATGCAAAATCTTAATGCAAAGCTAAACACTAAAAATAAAGATTTAAAAAGGAGTTTAAATCATTGCCATAAAGAAAGTGAAAACTTGAAAAATAAATTGAATTGCTCCAGAAAAATGATAAATGTCCTTCAGAAGAAATTGAGAATTTGAAAAATGAAGTTGAAAGATTAAATTCTGAGAAAGAAAATTTAGAAGATGAAGTCCAAATCTGTGAAAATAAATTGATTGGATTGAAGGACAATCATGAGCTATTGAAAACAAAAGTTATTGATCTGGAAGAGGAAAATGGAAAATTGATTGATCTCAATGAAAACTTCCAATTTGATAATGATCAATTAAACAAACAGATTTCCAACATGGCTCATGATCATCAAATAAATGAGAAATGCAAACAACTTGTTGAAGAAAATCATCATCTAAAAAGGAAGATTGAAGGCTTGTTTCATGACAGACCATTGGACAATGAATGTAGTAATTTGAGTAATAAAATTTCTGACTTGGAAAAACAAATTGCTCAATTTGAGAATGAAAAAATCAAGATGAAAAATGGTTTGGATGTCATGCTAAACAAGCTTCAAACTTCAGAAAAAGAAGTTGTTGCATTAAGAGCTGAAAAACAGAAGATTCAAAATAACTTGAAGAACTCAAGTCTTGCTTCTGTTAAAAATAAGAAAAATGAAAAGAAAAACATAACAACTTCTGTTAAAACTGCTGTGAACAAGAACCTTGATGTTTCTAATGAAAGACTAGTGAAAGTTCTTGTTCAGAAACAGAAAGAGAAGAAGAAAAATGCCTCTGTCAAGAAGATTCATCTAACTTCTCCAGCAGTTCAAAAAGCTCCAAGGCAAGTTCCAAATTCACATCATGCCAAGAGCCACCAGAAGATACCTCCTTCTCTTCATGGTAAGCCTCCTCACATGAAAAGGAGATTCCAGCAAATGCATACATGCCAAGGTAAGAACCAGGTAAGAAATGCTCTTATTTGCTTTAATTGCAATAAACCTGGTCATCTTGCCAAACATTGCTGGAATAGAAATAAAAATTTCAATAAACATGCCAAATCAGTCCAATGCTTTCATTGTCATAAAATTGGTCATATTTCTAGGGACTGTTGGTACAGAAATGATTTTGTTGTGCATGCTCAAAAATTCCAGTCTAATGCACATGCTCATACACATAGGAATAAACATCATGTTCATACTGAAAATGTTCAGAAGTTCCATGTGTATAGGCATAGAAATGTTGCACAAAATCATTCTGTTTCTGCTCATATTAAAAATCCAAAAAATAGAAAACTTCATGAAAACATAGATGCATTGATCAAGGCAAAAAGAAAATCTGGAACTAATTTGTTCATAGTTCTATCAATGAAGGAAATGCATCTATACAAAAATTAAAAACATTTTGGATTCAGAAATCTTTGTTGCAATCTAACATTGATTTCATTGCAGGACCCAAACAAGTGTGGGTCCCAAAACCAGCTTGATCAGCAAGCTGAGAAGTCTTGCAGCCATACACTGTAAATGGATTCAAGATATTGGCTGTGCAAGACTAGAAATGGCTGGAGAACACAGGTAAAATCTTTAAGAAAGAAATGAAGATTGTTCAGGTAAAATCTCTTTAGCATTTCAAACTTGAATTGATTGAATTGAAATGAATGTTAATCTTTATCTGAACAATGAGAAATGTGTTTCAATGCTACTCCCATCAATGAACTTTATGTCATAACAATTGGAATCATGTTTATGTTGTCATGCATGCTTAACTGTTCCCATGAGTCTGTGTGCATACTAATTGCTTTGACTTCTTGGTATATCAAATGATGATATGTGAAAAAACAAGTTATGCTTGTTTGGAAACTATCATTATGCGTGAGTAAAATACTCCGCCAAGTACCAAAAGTCATGTGTTGTTTAAAGCTAATTGTGCTCATAATCATGTGTGAATTGCATGCTAACCTTTTCATTCCATGCATTAATTAAGGGGGAGTAAATTTGAAAAGATGCAAAATTTTGTTTAATAAATTGCCTGTTAATGCATGCTTGATCATGTTCATATTCTATCGGTGCAAACTACTTTGAATGAACATATCTGAATTGCATGTATGATCATTTAAAATCATATATATCTTATGGAAAGTGAGCCAAAGGAATCTTTGTGTGAAATGCTGAAGAAATATTCTTTCATGTTTGATTTATCATTTCTTGAGAGATGAGGTAGCAAAGAAATCTTTTGAACTCCATTTCATAGAATCAGAAAAACAAATTGCTGACATCTTCACAAAACCCCTTCCTGACAGTAGATTCTCATCCTTAAGGAGAGAACTTGGTCTTTGTAAATGTCCATTGGGATTGGGTTGAGTGTTAGGCATATTCTGAGGGGAGTTCTTTGCATTATCATATTCATTTGCTTCCTTGATTCATTGTATCTCTCTCCATTTCACTTCTATCTCTTTTTAACAATGAACTCTTCACCTCACATTGTGTTGAACTTCTTGGTATATAAAATGGTGATTTGAAGAAGGACAAGTTATGCTTGTCTGGACACTTTCACTATGCGAGAGTATATGTCTCCGCCAAGTACCAAGAGATGAAAATGCAATTGTTGAGGGGAGCTTTTATTGTTTAAAGAGAATCATTCCTGATTTCAAAACTTGCATATCTTTATTCTGATGAAAAGTGGTTGAAATTCTCATCTCAGGGGGAGCTAGAAAATTCACAAGTCAAATCTTTTGAAAAATTCAAAACTCTTCTTGCACTACATCAATTTCCTTACATGATGTCCTCATTCAGGTGTCTAGAGTCTAAAAATGATCCTTTGAGTGATCTTCTACATTCATTTGTCAACTCTCACCTATATTCTTTCAAAACTATAGAAATTTAAATTTCTTTCTAAGACTGAAGGATATTGTGTGTTCTGATTTTTTAAAACATATTTTTGTTTGCAATTGAAGTTGGATATGGATGATGTCTTTTTGTCAAAAATTCTCTAAAATTTATCAATTCAACAGAGCAATGGCACATGTGCTGAGAAACTGCACACCTTCACAATGAATGAAGTGCCATGCATGTCATGAGGCACTAATGCTATCTCTTTTCAAAGGGGATTAAAAATTAAAATAAATGCAAAACAAAATAATTATGTAATTTTTGATGATGACTGAGTAACTGGAAATATTGGCGTCTGATAAACATATAATTTCATGTCAAAAGGTCATCATTTACCCCTTTGAGACTTGATAATGAATAAATCTTCAGTATCCAGGGACTATAGTGTGTGAAAAGCATTAGTTCTTGAGTGAAAAAGATATATCTCATTTGATAGTTTGTTTCAAAACAATATGTGTATGTCATTGGAGAATTTGTTTTGAAGAATCATTATTATCCATCATCAATTTGTTCTTAAAAATTGTTTAATGTCAACACACTTGATTTCAGTCTAAAAAGATTTTTTTTTCTTCTTTGGAATTGAAGAATATAGTAGTGTGTAGTTGATTGTTAAATGTCTTATATCCCTCAAATTATCATTTTCAGGACTTAAGTCACTGAATGCTCATATCCTGTCGGATATTGTGTAAAACTTGATTTGTGTTGAATCCTTTCAAAAAATTTAACAAATGAATTTTTTAGTCTCTTAAATATCCTTGAAATGATCATTCCTCCCACTGATTATCATTGTAAAGTTATCCCAAAAGCTCACAAATTTTTTCAAAACTCAAATCAAAAATTTTCATAGGCCAGGTCGACACCAAATCTATCACGTGTCGACACACTCCCAAGGTCAGGTCGACACTACAGTCTTCCAGTGTCGACACTGCCCTCTTGCCAGACCTTTTTAAATCGTGGGTTCCGGATAAGCCCTTGTTGTTCCTGCGGGGTATTGCACCACTGCAAACCCTTTTTAGGCATCAGGTCGACCCGACGGTCGCTCTCTTCTCATTTCCGGCAAGAAATTCCTCATCCTTCTCTCTCAATCACATACCTTTCTCAATCATCTCTCTTCTCCTTCATCAACTCCCGATTCCACTCCATCCTTGCAACCATGGTGAGAAAGATGGGTCCTCGCCGTGGAGCAAGATCTCAGGCTTCGTCTAGGCCAGTTCCGGCAGAGGATGTTGTTCTTCAGTTCGAAAGAAGAACCAAAAGGCGGAATGACCCTGCAGAGCAACCAGGGCCTTCCTCTGCGTCTCAGCAAGCAGCCAAGAGAGGTAGACCCTCTTCTTCGGGCAGAGGTAGGGGTTCTACCAACCCTAGTCATGAGAATCTAGACTCCTCTTCTAGTGATCCTGAGGAGTCATCATCATCATCTTCGTCTGAGTCTTCCAAGTCTCAAGACACAACTAGTGAAGCAAAGCTCATTCTAAAGCCCAGGATAGTGGATTTATCAGACTCTCAGCTAGCAATCACATTTCCAGAAATTCAGACCTACTTCTCCTTTCAGTCTTGGTTACCCTTCATTTCTGAATTTCAAATCAGTTATCCAAGACTTGTTAGGGAATTCTACAAAAACCTGAAATGCACAGAAGAAGGGTATAAATCAAAGGTTAAGGGCATAGTTATTGACATGCCAACTGATAAAGCTGCCTCTATTTTCAAAGTACCAGATGAAGGGGCAGATTATCATGACTTTGAATTTGATCTACATGAAGCCTATTCCATCATGACAGGCCTTCCTGCTGATGCCTCTGATCCAAAACAAACCCATGTTACCAGATTCAACACAAACTCATTTCCCCCTGTGTTGAGAGTCATCCACCACATATTGACCACAATCATTACCCCTCAAGGTGGTGGAAGGGACAGGCTAACAGATATTCAGAGGTTCATCCTATATTGCATGGTAAAAGACATCAAAATCAACCTCCATGTAATAATGTATCAAATCATATCTGAAACAACAAGGAAAGACCTCAAGAGATCTCTTCCATATGCTGCACATCTGACCTCAGTGTTCCAGCACTTTGGTGTGCCCTTGGAGAATGAGAAATCCCAGTCTATCCCTAAGTCCAACATTTATAGCTTCAAGAATATTCAAAAATTCATGGGATTTAGACTAGAGGGCACTCAAGTAAGGAGAGGGCCAGTTGTGGTTGAGGCCCCTCAAGCTCAAGAGGACCAGCCTCAAGGTCAAGGGGACCAGCCCCAAGCTCAGGAGGAACAGCCTCAAGGTCAAGGGGAATAGCCCCAAGGTCAAGAGGACCAGCCTCAAGCTCAAGGGGAACAGCCCCAAGGTCAAGAGGATCAGCCTCCTTTGAATGAGGAACAGCCTCAAGTTCCAACTGAAGGTGACATTCCATTTCATGCCCCACTCTCACCTCAGTTTCATCATTTCTCTCCACAACCCACTTGTCAAGCATCCACATCCTCTGGTGGGCCTTCTGTTCCACCAGAGTTGATCTCCTTCTTAAATGATAAATTTGAAACCTTGAACAACTCCATTCAAACCATGTCAGAAACCTTTGAGTTGAGGATTCAAAGATTGGAGAACACTGTGTCTGCCAAATTCATAGAACAAAAAGCTGCCTCAGATTATGCAGCTCAGAGATTCAATCGATTAATTGGTACAATGGCAGATGCCTCAGTTCAACTGAAGGAGCACCAGCAAAAGTTAGAGATAGTACTTCAGGGAATTTTGGCAAATTCCCAAGCTGATGTCTTCAACACCAAGCAAACACTTCATGAGATCACCAGCACTAGACTGTCTTTTGCTCATTTTGTGGATGATTTGGAGAGCATGAGAAACTTCAATGCACACATTGATACATAGATTCTGATTTGACAAAGGAATTCAAAATCATGCAAAGGCCTGGTTGGTCAGCTGGATCATCTTCCTCTTCACAGCCCATTTCAGCTGATCTAGCCAGAATTCAAGCTACCTTGATAGAAAATTCCGACAGAATGGAACATTATTTGCACACAAAACTCACAACCATTCAAGATCAAATCAAGTCCAGCTTGACTTTCATGGAGAAAAGACTGTCAGATATTGAGCAAATCTTACTTCCTGTTCCTCCTCCTCCTCCATCTTCTACTTAATGTAATTCTTTTGATGATGTCAAAGGGGGAGAAGAAAGAAAGAGAACAAGAAATTGTAATGTTTTGGAAAGATTGTAAATGCTTAATCTTGAATGAAATGAAATGCTTTTTGCTTTGTTGAAAGAACTTTGTCACTTGTGTCTTCAATGTGATTGAAAATTTTTATGTGAATGTGAATGAATGAATGCTTGTCAAGTTGCTTGACCTTCTTTATGCAACTAACTGACTTCAAGTTATATTGTACTTCACTAGTACAACCATCAATTGTGAATGAGATATATTTAAAGGTCTTTGACAAGCATGAACATGAACAAAAATAAGGACCATGAATAACCAAAAAATTGCTTAAAATCACACCTCATCAAAACATCATTGTCATATGGATTTAATGTTGCCATCATCAAAAAGGGGGAGATTGTTGGGTTGAGTGCAATTTCATATCATTTCCCTCCTATTTTGATGATGACAAATGTGATTTTAATGCAAATTAATTGAAACATGATAAACACACCTTACCTGAGAATTATATTCAAAAAGCATGTTTCAAAGCACACTTATCATTTGTACTCATAATTAAAATATTACTAATGATATATGTGTTTAATTTTCAGGTACAAATCCTTTTTGCAAAGGTAGTGTCGACACACCCCACAATGGTGTCGACACAACACCTCAGACACAAAGGCAAAAAGCTGAAGAAATACTGAGACTGTGTCGACACCAGTCAAAAAGCAGGTCGACACGAGTTGCAGATTCCTGGAATTTGACTACTCAGGTCGACGCACTCTCAGGGCAGGTCGACACTGGATCTCGTTCCCCGAACAGCTTTTTGTCAGAATTGGGACAGAAGGTCGACACCACCACCAAGGCAGGTCGACACTGGATCAATTCCTAGAACAGCCTGTTTTGCTGTCTGGGACAGCAGGTCGACACCACCTGATCTCAGGTCGACACTAGAGACCTCTCCCAGGGACTTGTTTGGCCAGTCTGGGACAGTGTGTCGACACACCCCTTGGGCAGGTCGACACACTCCGGAATCTCTGTAACTTAAGATTCCTCCTGGACACGTGGCACCCTAGGGAGATGGTGGATCATCTTTGGATCATGTGCCCTCGTACCCCAAGGGTACCCTTCAGATATTTAGGGTATAAATACGCTTCTTAAGGGCACTCATCCCAAGTGAACCCTTTCACAGCCTCCAAGAGATCCGGTTGGCGGCTGGAAGGTTCCTCCTCCCTGTTTTGCTCCCTCCTGTGCTTTACACCTCAATTCATCCTCCTCCAAGCACAAGGATAGAAGTCTGATCAACATGAAGCACTAGCATCGACTTCAAAGGAGCAGATCAAGTAGAAGCCGATTTCTGTGAAGAATTCAAGGAAGATCCTGAAGATCAAATTGCAGAGCGTCGTCCAGGAACTTCCAGAGATTAAAGCACTTCGCAATTCGACCTTCTACAAGGGAGTACATCTGAAGAGAAGAATCTATCAATCAACATTTATGTTCCTTTTTCTCTTCTGAGTGATTCTGAGATTATGCATGATTTGTTGCATGAGTCTCATGAATTAACTCTGGTTGGACTAGATCTCCTGCTAGAGGATCTTAGTCTTGTGTTTTTCTAGAAAGTTGTACTGTGAGCCATTGTGCTCTAGTTTGTGAGTCATCGTGCTCACTGTGTGGTTTGAGTCGTCGTGCTCAATTTGGAGTCGTCGTACTCCGGTTGTTGTTTGAGCCGTCGTGCTCAGTTTGGAGTCGTCGTGCTCCAGGTGTTTCTTGAGTCGTCGTGCTCAAGGGTGTTTAGAGTCGTCGTGCTCCTGTGTGAGTTGTACCCAGAGTTTTTGAGTAGTGTGGCCTCACTGTGTGAGGGGTGGACGTAGGAGTCACTGGAGGTGATTTCCGAACCACGTAAAAATCCTCTGTGCATTGGTTTGAATTGTGGTTTGCCTTTGTATCTCGCTAGATGCATGCATAGGGATTTCGTTCACACTACTAATTGATTTGATCACACACCCAAATCACACTTCAGATCAGTAAATTAATTAGGTGATTTGATCTCTGATTAGAAGTAATTTTTAATTGCTTAAGCTTCCGCATTAATTGGTATTAGATCTATTCAACCCCCCTTCTAGATCTTGTCCTCACCTTATCTCGATCCTTCAGATATGACATTGTGTGTTTTCATTGTTGCCCAGCTAGCAAGCCCAGAGGGGGGCTAAAAATTCGTTTAGATAAAAACCTATCAACAAAAACGCTTTGACAGAAAAACAGTGAGATCGATAGTTAGTGTTAGTGATAAATGAAGACAAGCTAGCAAATAAACAATCACACGACACAGAGGATTTTATCCTGGTTCGGACCTCCTATCCCAAGGAGTCCTACGTCCAGTCCCCAAGCAACAACTTGGGATTTCACTAACCAAGGGTACTGTCCCCCTTAAGAACCCTTACACATCCAGCCACAGTTGGCCTTCTCTTCTAACCCCGAAGAGGTACAGCTACCTGATACAACAGGTCTTCCTTCCTCAAGAAGGGAATTACAACCACCTGTTTCCAACAGGTCCTCTCTTCACAGCCCGAAGAGAAACTTCACAACAGATGTGAATAAAAGCAAATGGTCCCTAGACCAAGCTTACAACAAATGCTTGATCCGAGGCAATGTCTGAGAGAGAAAGATTTTCACTAGATGAAAACTCTCAGAACTACAAAGGCTCTCCAAAAGCTAAGCAAATGAACACGGAGAGCTAAGAGCTACAAAAGATTATGGAGTGAAGCTTTCGGGCTCTTGCTTCTGATGCTCGCAAGTTGTAGGTTGGTTTTCTGAAAGCTATAAGGTACCAAAAGTTATTCTTCATGGAGACATCAGTCTTCTATATATCTTCTCTTGAAAAATATAGCCGTTGAAATGGTCGTTGTCCTTAAGTTTGAAGCACGTTAGACTGCATGGTCCGAGGTGTACAACAGGTAAGTCTACAGCCATTTAATGTTCTATTATACATGCACGCAAAGAGAAGATTCGTCCAGATATCCTTCAGCTTCTAGTTGTCCAACGTTGTATGATAATGCACTGGCAAATACTTGCACACAATAAATGTCGAAGCAAAGACAACTGAACTGTCTCTATGCTTGTCAGTCAACGTTAGAAAGAATATATACCAAAATGGAAATGCCATTCTGCTATCCTGAAAAGTGTTTTCTATAGAAACATGGGAATAGAAGGCACCCAGATATGCAACGTGCAGAGATGTGTACAATCACATTAAATGCAAGGATATTAGTGATGCACGCAGGAAGACTTTGGCTTTCACAGTATTTGAAAATATATTTGAATATCATGTATGAAATCGATGTCATCCATGAAGTCGTCATGACAATGAAATAGTTGTTCAACTTATGAAATCGTTGGTTATGCAAATCGCTATACAAATATAGGCAAATCATTATATAAGCAAGTTGTTATACAAATATAGGCAAATCATTGTTCAAACATAAACAAATCGTTGTTCAAACATAAACAAATCGTTGTTCAAACATAAACAAATCATTGTTTTTACTTATCAAATCGTTACAACAATCAAATCATTATTTCTCTTAAGAAACTGATGACTGAATCGTTGTTTTACTTATGAAATCGATGTGAAACCGAAATCGTTGTGAGTCTGAAATCGATATTTTACTTTACGAAATCGTTGTGAGACCGAAATCGATGATTCACTTACGAAATCGTTATGAGACCGAAATCGATGATTCACTTATGAAATCGTTGTGAGACCAAAATCGATGTTTCACTTACGAAATCGTTGTGAGACCGAAATCGATGATTCACTTACGAAATCGTTATGAGACCGAAATCGATGATTCACTTACGAAATCATTGTGAGACCGAAATCGATGTTTCACTTACGAAATCGTTGTGAGACCGAAATCGATGATTCACTTACGAAATCGTTGAAGCGATAGAATCGTTCATACTCACTTATCAAATCGATATAAGATGAAATCGTTGTAGCGATAGAATCGTTCTTTTACAAAGGAAATCGATGTGGACTTAGAAGGAATTCATGTTTTAAACTTTAAATGGTAGTGTAAGAGAATAACTTACAGATTTTGCTTGACTTATTCCCTGTAGATGAACTTCAGAAAAACTTATTAGAAAATGATTGTTAGGGTTTTGTTAATCACCAAAATTGTATATAATTAAATAAAATTATATGGGGATGGACTAATCATCAATCTCCCCCTTTTTGGTGATGACAAAATATAACATAAAGATATAAGGCTCTGAAATGAATCTAAGTAAATTTGCTAGAGAAATTTAAAGAGTGTATTTCAGAACATTTTACTTTCTCCCCCTTTTTGTCATTAAGCAAAAAGATATGAAGATAAACAAAGAAAGAAGAGAAGAAAGATAAATGTTGGCCAAACATCAATCTATTATATCATTGCGGGGGTACAGGAAGATAGAAGGTAGGAGACAAGAGAGAGGCATGGCGAGTAATAATCGGCCAAGCCATGCATTCCTACTCTTCAAAATAACCTTGGAAGGCTCCATAAACCATAGA
Organism: Colocasia esculenta; assembly: GCA_014218235.1. NCBI lineage: Eukaryota > Viridiplantae > Streptophyta > Magnoliopsida > Alismatales > Araceae > Colocasia > Colocasia esculenta. Next base: position 117,552,253 of record CM024758.1, on the reverse strand, counting down.
GTAGGAAGGTCCCATAACAGGAGCCATCCTCTGGATGTGCAGTTGCCTTTGAGCTTCCACGAAGTTGCCATATTCATCCTAGCCAAGAGACATTTTGTAGGAGCTGGAGGTACCAAAGCTAGCATGCTGGAGAAACTGATCTACTGAGATGGGGTAGAAGATCTGTTGCTGCTTCAGTTCCTTTTTCATAGCCACATACACCTTGTATCTCTCAACCCATGTGGTAAAGGGGTCTTGAACAAGGCGAATGGAGTTCAGATCGAGGAATTCTTCAGCAGAGAGAGGAGGTTTAGTAGCTCTATCCTGAGAGGAGTTGAAATTAACAAGCTGCTAAGCAGAAAGTGGGTAATGCCTTTCCCAGTCAGCTGGAGACAGTCGCTCACACTCGGACAACAGAGGGGCAAGAACATCTGATTTGATGTGGCCCTGATGATATTCCTGGAAGAGTCAGTCTGAGGGCATCATTAGTGAAGTTCTGGATCTTGACAGTGGAACAAATCTCCAGAAATTCATCTATGTGTTTGTAAGGGTCCTCATTGGTATTTCCATAAAAGGATGGGAGCATTTGGATGGTGCTGGATTTAATCTCATATTGGATGGCTTGATTCTGTGGGAGATGAATACAAGATGAAGGTTGATATTGATTGGGAATGAAATAATCCTTCATTTGTTTGGGGATTTCTTGATTATCTTGATTTTCAGCCATTTGATTTTTCAAAAGAATGTGCCTTTGATGGAGAAGTCTCTCAATTTCTGGGATTGGTCCTAGCAAATTAGGGCTTCGTGATCTCCTACCATGCATGCATTAGGACCGACTGAGAGAAGAGAGAATTTTTTTTTTAATTTTTTTTTTAATTTTAGAATTTAAAATGGTGGAATGCAAGCAAATTACCTCTCTGAACAGAAATGCGGACCATGACTCTGGAAAATCTTTCAAAATGATGGGACCGACGTCAGAATCCATGACTAAAGAGTGAAGTGGAGGTAAGAAGACCACATCTGGCATCTTCAATGTGGCGAAATCCACTTGAATGGAGGTGGAATGTGCAGTATCCGAACCAAGAAGAGAAATAGCTTGCCGAAATTGGCCAAGCTGAACTTGGGGCATATTATTTAGATATCTGTAATCGTTAAACATCTGGAAATAGAGGATAAGCTTGATCTCCTTTTGAATAAACGGACCCCAGGTATTCTTGTGATGAATCACAAACCACTCAGAGAGAGTGAGTGGGTGATCCCTGGGTGGGAATCGAGCAGAGCTGGCAGATATGAATTTCCTATATAAAGATTGATGGCCCCGAGCCCACTGATCTTCATTTTTAGCCTCAGTCATAGAGAAAATTTTTGACTGTTCAGCTTTTGAAAGAGAGGAGAGGGGAAGAACAACATTTAGGTGGTCGGCGAGATGTAGGTGAGGAAGGCCAAAAATGGTGGCAAAAGTGCATTTCAGGAGAAATTCACAATAGATAGACCTTCTTCGATTTTCAACAGTGAGAGAAAACCAAAGAGGTGGAAAACGAGGCTCAGAAGAAATAGCAAGGTTGGAAGATATTTTTCTCTTTTTAGGAATATGGTTGGAAGAGCCTGTCCTATGAATGTGAGTGCCAACTGATAGGACTGAGCAAAGTATGGCTACTTCAAACTCATCTCTGATGTCCTGGATAAAGGGACCTTCAAGTTGGGCACCCTCTGGAATAATGGTAACAAAGGAGGGAGGAGTAGGAGGATGAAGAAACAAGTTAGAGGTAGAAGGAGGTGGTACAGATGGTCTAGCTGATGAGGGACCAGAAGATGAGGCTCCATCTGAGGAGGATGCTAAAGGTGCCTCAAAAGTGGGAGGAGAAATAGATGAGGAGGAAGCAGGAGAAGAGAATGAGGTGGAAGGGAATGGAGTGGGTAAAGAGATATGTTTTGGAAGTGGCTGTTTGAAGGTGGCAGGGGCTAGAGGTGCAGTCGATGAGAATGGTGGAGAGGAAGGGGCTGGTGTTTTGAGAGGTGAAGAGATAGGGGGCTCTAGGGGCACAACCGGATCTTCAACTCTTGCAGGCTCCACTTCAAATTCCATTGGCCCTGATGGCCCAGACTCATCCATAACTGGCCCTAGAGGCTATGACTGCTCAGCTGATGGCCCTGGTGGCCCAGATGCTGCCGGTGCTGGCTGAGACTCCCTGGATTCCTCAGCAATCTTTGGCCCTGATGGCCCAGCTGCCTCTTCAGAACTTGGCCCTGATGGCCAGATTTCTTCTACATTGCTTGGCCGGGATGGCCCTAAGCTGCACTCTGGTATTGCTAAAGTGGGAGCAGGAGGGGCAGAACTGGGCAAGTGCTCCCTCACAAAAATTGATAGATCTTCAACTAATTACTTTATGCTTCCCAACTCACCCTTCAAACCTTGGAGTTCAGCTTTCATTACTCCAATCTGCTTGGCTCCTGTGCTTTGGCTCACAAAGATAGATGATACTTCATTTTGCAGTGAGCACATGATCTCTCCATGAGCATCTAATCTGTCTATCATTGGCTTCATGTTGACCCTCAGCTTCTTCTTCTTGGAACTATGGTGTGCCCTTCTGGTAAGCAAAGGAATCTGAGGGGCTACACCTTTGCCTTTATCATTGGTGCCAGCAACTGGCTCTACATTATCAACAAGAACTTCATCTTCATCCGAGGTGCTCTCCACAACACCTTCTTGGAATTGATCAACATGGGGGTTAGCCGCGGGCTTCCCCTGAACATTTGCTGCCATCTTAGCCACATGCTCCCCCTGAGCAGAAGCATCCTCCACCTCAACATCACTGTGGCCTGGTGCCACAACTTCTGGAACAACTTCTTCTTGCTCCCCCTGAATGCTGGCGACAGTATCCAATACTTCATGAAGAATAGATGTAATAACTGTCGTGGGGGTATCAACCTCTGATGATTGCCCAACGGGCTCAATGTGTTCTGGAGGAATTTCTTCAATTCTTCTTGGACTAGCCACTAGTTCTTCTGGCCTGACTGTTGCTGCTGCCTCTTCCAGGACTGCTGGGGCTGCTGGAGCTTCTGCAATAGGGTCTTCAGCCCTCACTTCTGCCTCTGCCTCTGCCTCTGCTTCTGGAACAGGAACTTCTTGAGCTTCTCCAATAATGGCCTCACCTTCAGCGACTGAAGTCTTTGTCCAAACTTCGGCTACAAGAGAAAAGACACTCTTTTTCAGATTTCTGCTTCTGATGGCTTGGCCCATCTTCTCCGAAACTTCACCACTCAGGTCTATGTTGTAATGTTGGAAAATGCTTGTCAGCAGGTGAGCATAAGGAAGGGACATGTTGAGCTTGTTCTTCTTGTCCCATATCATCGCAGTTGCAAACTTCATTCTTTCAATAATCACCTATGAAATATTGATATCTTGGTTCTGAATCGCCTAGAACATCATGTCGAAGTCAGCCTTCGGGCAAGTGGAGAAAGTTGCGCTTCTTGGTACAAGGATTTGGCACACTATGAAATGCAAAATCTAGTTGAAGGCATTCAACTGGTTGATGTCGATTTTACCATCCTTCAGCTTATATTCAGTACCAATGATTCCTAAACCATTGACATGAATGTCAACAATGTCTACCCCACTGCGACCACTGGTAGACACTCCAAATAGACTCTCCAACAGATCATATGTAATGTGAATGGAAGTACCTTTGAATGTGGAGGTCAGGGACCCGTCTTCTTTGGATTTCAAACAGATATAGAAAGCTTTTACCAAGTCAGGATAGCTTGCTTCAAAAATAGTCACCATTTTTGTCCATTTCATCCTTTGCATCGCTGCTATGACACTGTGCATCCTATTCTTCTCTAAATCAGCCACATCCACTGCCTTGTTACCATAGAGCTTCGTCTTCACCGTTGCAAACCGTTCCTGCTGCTCTGCTATGAGGAACACAACGCCATAGCCACCAACAGTGCCGGAGACCCCAGAAACCGCCATGGATTTGAACAGGGAAAGGTTCTGGAGGATCGTGGGAAGAAGTAGAACAGAAGCCCTCAAGAGATTTTGGCGCGAATAGAGGGATTCTTTCGAAATCACACAGAGAGGATGCCGGAATCGATAGGGTTTATCGTTCCAGGCGAGTCGAAAGAGATGAGAGAGAAAGGTGGAATCGGTATGGCATAGATTACGGGATTAAAAGCGAAAGTTAAAGTTGCTTTTGAAAGGACACCGCAATAAATGCAGAAAACGACAAAAGAGGAGACGATTTCGCAATAGATGAGGTCTTTTGAAATAATGAACCGTCAAAGCAATTTATGACGCAAGCAATTAAAGGATTTCCTTAATTCCAGGGGAGAGAATAAGTATTATTCTGAAACTGTTATTATTTCAATTACGTGCAGAAAATCTATTACAAATTACACATGCCTAATTCCCTTCTAAGAGATGTAAATCTCTCTTCAAGTAAAGCTTTTGTAAAGATATCTGCCAACTGATTTAAGGTATCTATAAAAGAAATATTTATATTACCATTTGCTACATGATCTCTAATGAAATGATATCTAACCTTTATATGCTTCGTTCTGGAGTGCTAGACTGGATTTTTGGTGAGATTTATTGCACTGGTGTTGTCGCACAGCAATGGAATGGTCTTGATGTGCAGTCCATAATCCTCAAGTTGTTGTTTTATCCATAGTAGTTGAGTGCAACAGATTGTAGCAGCTACGTACTCAGCTTCAGCTGTTGATAGTGCTACTGAATTTTGTTTCTTTGAGGACCATGAAATCAAGCATCCTGCAAGAAATTGACAACTTCCACTGGTGCTTTTTCTATCTACCTTGCATCCAGCATAGTCAGCATCAGAATATCCTACTAAACTAGTTTTACATGATTTTGGATACCATAAACCTAGATCATGAGTTCTAGCTAGATATCTAAAAATCCTTTTAACAGGAATTAAATGAGATTCTTTAGGATCAGCCTGATATCTTGCACACATGCATACACTAAATAGACTATCAGGTCGACTAGCAGTTAAGTAAAGTAATGATCCTATCATACCTCTGTAAAGTTTTTGTTCTACTTTCTTACCATCTTTATCACTATCTAACCTTGTAGATGTGCTCATTGGTGTGGACAATGGCTTTACATTGTCGAATCCAAATTTCTTTAATAATTCCTTGGTGTATTTCACTTGGAAGATGTGTGTGCCTTCTTTGCTTTGCTTGATTTGAAGTCCAAGGAAATAATTGAGTTCCCCCATCATGCTCATTTCGAATTCTCCCTGCATAAGCTTTTCAAAGTACTTGCACATAGATTCATCAGTAGATCCGAATATTATATCATCCACATAGATTTGCACAAGCAAGATATTTTTCACTTTTGACTTAATAAATAAAGTGCTATCTACCTATCCTCTGATAAAACCATGGTTTAATAAAAATACACTAAGCCTTTCATACCATGCTCTAGGTGCTTGTTTTAAACCATATAGAGCTTTATGCAATTTGAAAACGTGATTTGAAAAATCTACATCATCAAAACCAGGAGGTTGTTCTACATAGACTTCCTCCTTTATGTATCCATTTAAAAATGCAGATTTTACATCCATTTGAAAAAGTTTTAAATCTAATGTAGATGCATAAGCAAGTAAAATCCAAATTGCCTCTAGTCTAGCCACAGGTGCATAGGTTTCATCGAAATCTATGCCTTCCTCTTGGGAATAGTCTTGAGCAACCAGTCTAGCCTTGTTTCTAGTGATAACACCAGCTTTATCCAATTTGTTCTTGAACACCCATTTGGTGCCAATCACAGGATGATCTGATGGTCTTGGAACAAGGGACCAAACTTGATTTCTCTTGAACTGATTAAGTTCATCTTGCATGGCCATTATCCAAGATTCATCAGACAGTGCTTCATTGACTGTCTTCGGCTCAATTTGAGAAACAAATGCTAAGTAATCACGTGGAATAACATTACCTCTTGTTCTGACTCCAACAGATGGATCTCCAATGATGTTGTCTCTTGGATGATCCTTCTTGTATCTCCATTCCTTTGGAAGATCATTATGAGATATTTCTTTCTATTGCAATTCTTCCAAGAGTGGATCTTCATTATCCTTGATAGATGTATCCCTTAGTTTCTAAGATAACTTTTCTACATTTTCATCATCACTATCTACTTCCTTCTCAAAGAAGGGTTAGATTCATCAAAAATAACATGGACAATTTGCTCAATTAATAAACTTTGTTTATTAAAGACTTTATAACCTTTAGGTTTAGATGCATACCCCATGAATATTCCTTCATCAGATTTGGAATCTAACTTACCAATATCTCTCTTACCATTATTGTGGATGAAGCAAGGGCATCCGAACGTCCTGAAGTGACTGATCTTGGGCTTCTTTTGCTTGTAAAGTTCATACGCTGTCTTCTTCAGGATTGGCCTGATCATCACTCTATTTATTATGTAACATGTTGTGTTGATTGCTTCGGCCCAGAAATATCTAGGAAGATTGTATTCTGATAACATGGTTCTGGCCAAATCCAATAATGTTCTACTCTTCCTCTCAGCTACTGCATTCTGCTGTGGTGTCCTTGGTGCTGAGAAGTTATGCTCAATTCCTTGATCATCACAGAGTTCTGTAAATTTTTCATTTTGAAATTCTCCCCCATAATCTGATCGAATACTAATTATGCTGAACTTCTTGTCCTTCTGAACTTTCTTACTGAACTTAACAAAGCTGTCAAACATGTCATCTTTATGCTCCAAGAATGATAGCCATGTAAATCTTGAATAATCATCAACTATTACAAATCCAAAATTCTTTCCTCCAAGGCTGGTGGTTCTCATCGGCCCAAATAAATCCATATGCAGTAGCTCTAATGGTTTGGAGGTGGTTACTACTGTCTTTGATTTGAAAGATGTCTTTGCATGCTTCCCTTTTGCACAAGGTTCACATACACCTTCTATTCTTGAGCTTATTTTGGGCAAGCCTTCCACTAGATTTCGCTTGATCAATTTTCTAATTCCATCCAAACTGCAGTGACCTAATCTCCTGTGCCATAGTTCAGCTATTGATCTTTATTTGCTGCAAGGCATACATCCCGATCCTTCAACTCTTCTAGATGAAGCACATATAGATTCTTTTCTCTGCAGGCTTCGAACACTGTTACGCCATCTTTCATAATTACGCACTTTGACTCTTGAAACCTGATCTGGTGACCCTTGTCACACAGCTGGCTGATACTTATAAATTGTGCTTGAGACTTTTAACGTATAACACATCTTCTATGAGAATTCTGCCTTGGCTACCAACTGGTCCACAACCGATCACTGTACCCTTTCCATTATCACCGTAAGTCACTGTGCCTTCTTCATCTTTGATGTTCGAGAATAGCTTTCTGTTGCTTGTCATGTGCCTTGAGCACTCACTGTCCAGGTACCACTTTGATGCTCTAAGGCTTCTCTATAATAAAAACACTAAGATTTAGGTACCCAAGTTCTTTTAGGTCCTTGATGGTTAGTTTCATTAGCTTTTCTTTTAGGGATCCATTTTAGGTGTTTTGTCGTACAGGTTGTTCTGGTATGTCCTAATTTATTACAATGACTACAGCAAGATATTCTACTTACTTTTTCAGTTGGGATGAACTTAAAGTTAGATTTATATTTAGTATTTTGTTTAGCTACAAATTTTGGCGTTGGATAGATTTTAGGATGGACTACTGTTTCTCCATTATCTAGTGGAGTATATCCTAAGACATGCTTCTTCTTGCCTGATCTTCTAGCTCCTTTTAGTATTAAAGTTGATTTACCATTTGTAAACTTTTCAATTGTATTAGTTAAATATTCATTTCCTTAGTTAGCATGTCAACTTCCTTTTTCAGTTCATTTAAAGTTTCCTATTTTTCCAGATTTGTTATTTGTTCATTTTTAGTTTTTAGGTCTTTACATAAAAGTTCATTTCTTCTTTTTAATTCAGAAATTTGTTTTTCTAGTTGCTCAGTTTCAGATTTTAAATCTAAGTTAGTAATTTCTAAGCATGCATAGTTTTTCTTAGTAGTTTTTAATATTTTACATACATCTTTATATTTACTGTATAATTCATTAAATGTGTCTTCTAAATTATCAGAATCAGATTCATTGCATGAATTAAAGGATGAGTCAGAAGTTACCTTTTCCTCTAAGTTTGCCATGAAGGCCAGGTTGGCCTTTTCTTCTTCTTCTTCACTGGAGCTTGACTCACTGTTTGAGTCGCTGTCGTTGCTCCATGCAACTGCCATGGCTTTCTTTTTGTACCTTTTGAATTTCTTCGAACTGTCCTTCTTTCTGAACTCCGTCTTCTTTAGTTTTGGACATGCAGCCTTAATATGTTCAGGTTTCTTACATTCATAGCATATGGGTTCAGCTTTCTTTGTATCCTTGACTTCGGGTTTCTTGAAGTCTTTTTCTTTCTTGAAATATCTCCTTCCAAACTGGTATTTCTTCTTGGCCAATATGCACTGCAATCTTTTGGATAGGAATGGTTCCTCATCTTCACTGCTTCTAGTGTTTTTATCACCATCTGATTCATCACCAGATGTGTCTTCTGCAGCCTTGAGAGCATTGCTGTGTTTCTTTCTGCTGGAGGACTCCCCAAGCCTTTCCATGTTTATCTCGTGGGCCATTAGTGACCCAATGAGCTTTTCAAGAGACACCCTCCTTAGGTCGTTAGCTTCTTCTATGGCTGTCACTTTAGGAGTCCATGAAGCTGGTAGGGATCTCAATATTTTTCTTACCATATCTCTCATGTCATAGGTCTTTCCAAGACCAGCCAAACCATTGGTGATATCCGTGAGTCTGCTGTACATTTGTGTGATTGATTCTCCTGGTTGTATTTGAAATCTCTCATACTGAGCTACCAAGATATCTATCCTTGTTTCTTTGACTTTGTCTGTTCCCTCATATGTTGTAGCACCCCAGAAAATTCATTAATTAAAAATTATAGATAAATAGAAATTTTGTCAATTAATAAAAAAATCAAACTAGTTAAAAAGATACCCATCATTATAGCATGCGTAAAAACTCATATACAAATTTTGTAATAATAATATTTATACCTTAAATAATATTCTCTAATGACCCATTAAGAAAATTGGTCATAGAAAAATAATTTGGACCAAGTTTTAGAATTTATGTGACTTATTATTGTAATTAAGGAATAATTCGAAAAACCCATTATTATATGAACTAAGTGGATTAAAAATTAAAAGGAAATTATGGGTAGATTTCAAACGATATGTATTGATAATCCATCAGGAGAATTGGGACCAATGGACCTCTCATAGCCATGAATAAATTCAAGTTAAGAAAAAATACAATAAAATCCGTAACTCTATTATCCCCAAATTAAAAGGGGAAATTCTCATAAATCAAAACCCATTAAATGAAAAGAAGTAATGGGCTTTGTTAAATAGACTCATTAGAAATTTGTGGGGTAAAATAGGGATTTTTAAAAGGGGAATATTAGGATAATACCCTAAATTCGTAACTTAAATATTGCTTAAATAGAAAAGAGGTATTTAAGCATTAAAATAGCTAATTTAAGATGGAATTGGATTCCTAAACCTACCCTAATAGGTTGGCCACGAATTTGGATCCCAACCTAACCCAAATTGGACATGGCATGCTTGGAAGGTGGAATTAAATAGGAAATCTCAGAATTTAATAGGAGTTAGAGTCCTATTAGGAAATAGAAACATAGGAAGCATAAATACTCTCCTAAATCCCCCATGGCTGACCCTAGCTTGTTGCCAAGGGTTGCTGGACCAGGAGGAGAGGCCAAGGAGGAGGAGATCTCGTGGGGAGAAGAACCTCTCAAGCTCTCATCCACGTTCGTCAAAGTTCTAGCCCTAGAAGAGAAAAGGAGTCAAAGGTAGGCATTCTCATGAGCAAAATCAAATTAAATTCGTCTATAGATTGTTCCATGTATCAGGAACAAAACCCCTTTCGTTTCATAATTTTTCGTGCACCCAATCTTTTCTTATTGAATTTTGAAGTCCTGCAAACCTCTTGACCCCGAACCTTCATGTTTAATTCATATCTCCTTGAATACTCTATCTCATGCCTCGAAATTTTTATTAGAGATACTGATGATTGTTAGGAATCTTTTGCCCTTGAAAGCCCTAATTTCCATCCATCCTACCATGCGAATTAATTCGTTGATCTCAATTGTGTACTGTACCATGCACTTTGTGAATAAACCTATTTCAATCATGTCGAGACCTTGTCTACTTTTCAATTCCTATTTACTGTGAATACTATTGCATGTTTAGATTCGTTTGGAACTAGTTTCGTGATTTTTCGTCGCTTGTACTATTAGTTATGGATTTTTGAATCACCCTGTGTCAAAATAAGGTAGTTCTAGACCGCAATCCAAGAACATGTCCTTTCCCTGTCGGACTCAGGCGCAGGACCTGAGAATGCGACGACCTGATAGTCCACATTCTCAGGCTGGTCGCGACAGCACCGCTCGTCGCGTTCTGAACGCGACAGGGCCTGTCGTCTCGTTCTGCCTGTCTGATCTGACAAGCCCATCGCGTTCTTTACAAGACCTTGTCGTGTTCTCACCTGACCCCGTCGCGACCCTTACTGGGGTGCGTCGCGATCTCTGACTTTTGCATGAAAACCCTCGATTTATGATGCTCTAACATTCTACAGTGCGTGTACACTTTGTTAACTGTCTTACACGCAGTAAATACACTTGTTATAAATTGAACATTAATGTGTGATTTTTAAAAGACATTCACATAACCACTTTCTATCTACAATTTCATGACACATGCACACACTTGAACCATCCAATATGGCTTAACATGACATGAAAATTTCCCATATATATCTGGTAGTTTATCTCAATTTTTATTTAAATTTTCATATTTTAAAAGGACTTGTCTTCGCTTCTCGCGTTGTTTTGGGAACACTGTTACCGACACTCCACTATTCTAGAATTCCTCTAGAACGTCGAGCACTTGTTTCTATATACACACTCTCTCTTGACTTGGACGAACCCTCTGTCGGATACTCCTTCTGCCGGACTAGTGAGTCTTTGTTTGAGGTCTCCGTAAGTCTCCTCTGTCCATGGATTCCCACATGGTCGATGAGCTGGTTATACCCTAACACCTATGATACCCCTTAGGGATCAATGTGACCCAAACGGCTATTAGAAGTTCGCTCTTATCCTGAATAACGCCGGACCTCTGGACCTGTGCATAACATGGCCAGTGGAAGGGTAGGGAATTGCACTTGACTGCCAACACCAAGTGCGCATGTTGTGCAACTACTACTATCGCCCATTTACTTGACGTTTTATGCGCATTGACCTGTAGTTCTCGTCTATACTTTACTCGCTCATCTATTCACATCCATTCTACTATCTCGTCTATTCATCTAGTGCTCTTATCTATTTCTTAGTACTCTCTATTGGCCATTAATTGATTGTCTAAAGATAAACAACATAACCAATGCCAGCGCAATAGGGCCCGATCTGGTCCTGGGGAGAGCGCCCGAAAGTGCCATTTTCCCGCGGGAGTTAAATGATCAGGATGTCGGCATTATATCCAGTGCCATACTATCAAGATTAATCTATGACAATCAAAACAAAGTGCTATATTCTCTCGTTGTCTATTGACGACAAAAGTGCTATATTCTCTCTCGGCTATCTACGGATAACCAAAGTGCCATTACTATCGCGATTGACGAAAGTTAATCAAAAGTGTTATACTATTTCGATTGATGAAAATCAATCAAAGTGCAATGTATTATCTACATGGCCAATTACTATCTCTCTCCTTGCTATACATGTCGCTTTCTACTGCTTGACAAATGTCGTTACTTGCTATTGTTGTTATCGTTTCTATCGTGACTTGACTTTAATCATCGTGCTATACTTGTTTCATCTGCTATTCGAACCATGTTATTTGTGCTATTACTTTCTCGACTTTACATGACTCTTTCTATCATTAGTTACTCTGCCATTTAAACCATTAATTATTTAAAGCCTGCTTGATCCTGAGATTTAAGTCCTACTGGGCGTTATCTCTCACCCTTCGTTATTTGTTATTGTGTCTCAGGTAAGTCGGACAATGATGTTACACAAACCAATGGGACATGACCCGAGTGATGAGCGACCTGAAGTCAAATGATGAAGTCACCCTAGCACAATGAAGTCTAGTAGTTATTGCTTCAGATTTCTTTTCAATGTAATGATGTCATTGAGCCCTATGTATTGGCTCCGAATTAGTGGTTGTAATAGTCTTAGTGATTTTATAATGAAATGAAGAGTTTATTCCAATTATTATTCATCAGATACTCTAATTTACTCAACTGATTGTGCATTTTTCTCTACTATGTACTTGGTTCAGTTTCCCTCGATTTATTCTGCTGCTAAATTGGCGGGGCGTGACATATGTGATTCTGAGTTTCTCCCACATTTCCATTGCTGATTTGCACACTGAGATCCTATTAAATTCTTTCTTGCTCAGCGCATAGCACAGTATACTCTTTGCTTTGCAGTTTAACAATATCTTCTACTTATCATCGTCTTTCCAATTTTCTCTGTTGTTGAGACTACTAAGTCTCCTTCTTCTATGATGGACCACAGTTGAAAATCGAGACCCTGGAGAAAGAACTCCATTCTTGTCTTCCAATAGTTGTAGTCCTCACCATCAAATAGAGGGGGTCGGTTGACTAACTGACCTTCTACATACCCTTGAGCTGTCATTTATCTTTGCTCTTCAGATCGTGAGATCTTCTTTGTCGAAGAGACTTGGCTATGATACCACTTGTTGCCTAGCTAGCAAGCCCAGAGGGGGGGTGAATGGGATTCTAAAAATTTGTTTAGATAAATACATGTCAACAAAAATGCTTTGACAGAAAAATACTGAGATCGATAGTTAGTGTTAGTGATAAATGAAGACAAGCTAGAAAATAAACAATCACACGACACAGAGGATTTTATCTTGGTTCGGGCCTCCTATCCCAAGGAGTCCTACGTCCAGTCCCCAAGCAACAACTTGGGATTTCACTAACCAAGAGTACTGTCCCCCTTAAGGACCCTTACACATCCAGCCGCAGCTGGCCTTCTCTTCGAACCCCGAAGAGGTACAGCTACCACCTGATACAACAAATCTTCCTTCCTCAAGAAGGGAATTACAACCACCTGTTTCCAACAGGTCCTCTCTTCACAACCCGAAGAGGAACTTCACAATAGATGTGAATAAAAGCAAATGGCCCCTAGACCAAGCTTACAACAAATGCTTGATCTGAGGCAATGTCTGAGAGTAAAAGATTTTCACTAGATGAAAACTCTCAGAACTACAAAGGCTCTCCAAAAGCTAAGCAAATGAACACAGAGAGCTAAGAGCTACAAAAGATTATGGAGTGAAAATTTGGGGCTCTTGTTTCTGATGCTCGCAAGTTGTAGGTTGGTTCTCTGAAAGCTCTAAGGTACCAAAAGTTACTCTTCATGGAGACATCAGTCTTCTATATATCTTCTCTTGAAAAATATAGCCATTGAAATGGCCGTTATCTCTAAGTTTGAAGCACGTTAGACAGCATGGTCCGAGGTGTACAACAGGTAAGTCTGCAGCCATTTAATGTTCTATTAGCCATGCACGTAAAGAGAAGATTCGTCCAGATATCCTTTAGCTTCTAGTTGTTCAACGTTGTATGATAATATACTGGAAAATACCTGCACACAATAAATGTCGAAGCACAGATAGCTGAACTGTCTCCATGCTTGTCAGTCAACATTAGAAAGAATATATACCAAAATGGAAATGCCATTCTGCTATCCTAAAAAGTGTTTGCTATAGAAACATAGGAATAGAAGGCACCCAGATATGCAACGTGCAGAGATGTGTACAATCACATTAAATGCAAGGATATTAGTGATGCACACGGGAGGACTTTGACTTTCACAGTATTTGAAAATATATTTGAATATCATGTATGAAATCGATGTAATCCATGAAGTCGTTATGACAATGAAATTGTTGTTCAACTTATGAAATCGTTGTTTATGCAAAACGTTATACAAATATAGGCAAATCATTATATAAGCAAGTCGTTATACAAATATAGGCAAATTGTTGTTCAAACATAAACAAAAATTGTTTGAGCAAATCGTTGTTCAAACATAAACAAATCGTTGTTTGAGCAAATTGTTGTATAAACAAATCACTGTTTGAGCAAATCCTTGTTCAAACATAAAAAAATCGTTGTTTTTACTTATCAAATTGTTACAACAATCAAATCGTTGTTTCTCTTAAGAAACCGATGACCGAATCGTTGTTTAACTTATGAAATCGATGTGAAACTGAAATCGTTGTGAGTCTGAAATCGATGTTTTACTTTACGAAATCGTTGTGAGACCGAAATCGATGATTCACTTACGAAATCGTTATGAGACCGAAATCGATGATTCACTTACGAAATCGTTGTGAGACCGAAATCGATGTTTCACTTACGAAATCGTTGTGAGACCGAAATCGATGATTCACTTACGAAATCGTTATGAGACCGAAATCGATGATTCACTTATGAAATCGTTGTGAGACTGAAATTGATGTTTCACTTACGAAATCATTGAGTCCGAAATCGATGATTCACTTACGAAATCGTTGAAGCGATAGAATCGTTCATACTCACTTATCAAATCGTTATAAGATGAAATCGTTGTAGCGATAGAATCATTCTTTTACAAAGGAAATCGATGTGGACTTAGAAGGAATTCATGTTTTAAACTTTAAATGGTAGTGTAAGAGAATAACTAACAGATTTTGCTTGACTTATTCCCTGTGGATGAACTTCAGAAAAACTTGTTAGAAAATGATTGTTAGGGTTTTGTTAATCACCAAAATTGTATATAATTAAATAAAATTATATGGGGATGGACTGATCATCATTCATTATTTTGATTGTATCAAATTTCCAATTTTTTCCATTTATTTCAAATTTTTAATTTCTTCTAAATTTTCCGGGGTACTACACCCTCCCCCACTTAAAAGAATTTGGTCCCCAAATTCATATGAACAAAGTCGGGGATAGTATCTTACCGAATATGTCGGGGTAGTTCTGCCTTATTATTGCTTCGAGTTCCCAGGTAGCTTCCTCCACACCTCTCATATTCCATTGAACCTTAACCATAAGTATACTTCTGTTTCGCAGTTGCTAGACCTTTCGATCCAGAACCTTAACGGGCTTCTCTTCATACGTTATATCTCTCCTCAGCTCCAAATCCTCAAACCGGATCACATGATCGACATCGTATACATAATTCCTCAGCATGGATACATGAAAACATTATGTACTGTTAGTAATTGTAGAGGTAATGCCAATCGATAGGCCACTTCTCCAACCCTTTCTAGTATCTCAAAAGGGCCGATAAACCTTGGACTCAACTTTCCTTTAATTCCAAACACCACGGGAAGGTGAGACCTTCAAGAACATGTGGTCACCAACTTTAAACTCTAGGTCCCTTCTTCTCTTGTCTGTGTAGCTTTTCTGTCTAGACTGAGCTATTTTGAGACGCTCACGAATGACCTAGATCTTCTAAGTGGTGTCTGGCACTATCCATGGTCCCAACCATTCCCTCTCTCCTGCTTCTTCCTAGCACACAGGTGATTTGCAACTTCTCTCGTACAATGCTTCAAAGGGTGCCATTTTTATGCTTGCTTGATAGCTATTATTGTATGCAAATTCAACCAGAGATAATTGTTCACTCCAGTACCCTTCAAAGTCAAGCGCACAGGCTCGGAGCATATCTTCTACAATTTGGTTTGTCCTTTCTATTTGGCCATCGGTTTGGGGGTGGAAGGTAGTGCTGAAGTTTAACCTAGTGCCAAGTGCTGCTTGTAACTCTGGCCAAAAATGTGACGTGAACCGGGGGTCCCTGTCAGATACAATGGATGAGGGTATTCCATGTAACCTAACCACCTCTTTAATGTACAATGTAGCAAGCACATTCACGGACCATTTGCTCTTTATAGGAAAGAAGTGAGCCGACTTAGTTAATCGGTCCACGATTACCCATATTGCATCAATCCCCCATGGTTCTAGGCAAACCCATAATGAAATCCATTCCTATGCTTTCCCATTTCCATTCAAGTATATCTAAGGGTTGTGACACACCTGCTGGCCTAAGATGTTCTACTTTGACCTGTTGGCAAGTCAAACAGCGTGCAACAAATTCGGCTACTTCCCTTTTCATGTTTGGCCACCAATAAGTTCTCTTCACATCTTGATACATGTTAGTGGATCCAAGATGAATTGTATACCTAGATCGGTGAGCTTCAGTCATCAGCTTCTTCTTGAGTTCTTCATTATCCGGTACACAGGTTCTTCCTTTAACCACTAGTCTACCATTCTCAGTTATGGAAAAATCTGGCCTTTGATCAATCTTCTCCTTAATCTCCACCAAGAAAGGATCATTGTATTGTTGTTCTATGATTTCAGTTAGGAGATCTGATTGTATGCTGATGTTGGCAATCAATACTTGGTCACTTTCCTTGTCTACCTTCAAATCCAGGCTTGCAAATTCCTCCAGCAATCGCCACTCCCCAACCATTAAGTTGGCTAGTGACACTATCGGCTTTCTACTCAAGGCATCTGCCACACAATTGGCTTTACCCAGGTGATATTGTATGGAAAAGTCGAAGTCCTTCAGGTAGTCCAACCATCTTCGCTGTCTCATGTTCAACTCGTTCTGGGAAAAGAGATATTTCAGACTTTTGTGGTCTGAGTATACCTTAAATGGTTCGCCATAAAGATAGTGTCGCCAAATTTTTAATGCAAACACCACCGCTGCTAATTCTAGGTCATGAACCAGGTAATTAACTTCATGCCTTCAGTTGCCTAGAGGCATAAGCTATCACCTTACCCAGCTGCATTAAGACACATCCCAGACCAATACTCAATGCATCTGTATAAACCTCAAATCCTCCCCCTTCAATGAGTGGGGTAAGAACAAGAGTTGTAGTCAAGCACTCCTTCAGTGTACAGAAGCTCTTTTCACAATCTTCTGCCCACACATATGGATTTTCCTTCCTTATCAATCAAGTCAAAGGTACAACAATTTTGGAAAAATCCTTTATGAATCTCCTGTAATATCCTGCCAATCCCAAGAAGTTTCTTACTTCAGTCACACAAGTGGGTTTCTCTCATTTCATCACGGCTTCGACCTTAGATGGATCAACTGCAAGACCTTCTTCTGAAATTATGTGCCCCAAGAAAGATACTCCCGTGATCCAGAATTCACATTTACTCAACTTGGCACACATCCGTTTGTCCCTTAACAATTGCAGGGCTACCCTCAAATGCTCCTCGTGATCTTCTTTAGTCTTAGAATAGATTAGGATGTCATCAATAAAAACCACCACAACTTACCAAGGTAGGGCCGATATACATCATTCATCAGCTGCATGAAGGCTGTAGGGGCATTTGTTAGTCCAAAAGGCATGACAACAAACTCATAATGCCCATACCTGCTCTTGAAGGCCGTTTTGTATATATCCTCCTCTAAAATCCTTAATTGATGGTAGCCTGATTTGAGATCGATCTTGAAGAAATATTTAGCTCCAGCAATTTGGTCAAATAGTTCATCAATTCTTGGCAGGGGATATTTGTTCTTGATTGTGAGTTGGTTTAGCTGCCTATAATCAATACACAACCTCATTGACCCATCCTTCTTAACGAAAAGCACTGGAGCTCCCCAAGGTGAGGTGCTTGGTCTGATGAATCCTTTCCTCAATAGCTCCATCAGTTGTTCCTTTAATTCTTTTAAATCTGCAGGTGACATCCTACAGGGGGCTCTAGAAACTGGGGCAGCACCCGGTACTAAAGGGATATAAAATTTTACTTCCCTCATGAGAGGAATACCTGGTAACTCTTCGGGAAACACATCTAGAAATTCCTTTACCACAGAAATGTTTTCAAGGTTTACATCCTCTTTCTCCCTGACCATCGAAGCAAGGAAGGCTACACACCCTTTTCTAATCATTTTGTGGGCTCGTAATGCAGAAATACGTGATAGATGTCCACAGTGGTTAGCCCCCAAGTAAACTATCTTTGGATACTCACTGAAAGTTATCCTACTCTTCCTATAGTTTACACTAGCCCCATGTTGGGTTAACCAATCAGCTCCCAAAATTACATCGTAGTGATCCATGGGCATGCATACAAGGTTGGCCAGAAGGTTCTTCCCTTTGATGATCACATCAGCAGAGGGAAAATATCAGTTGAGTTTGGTTCCATGCCCAAGAGGTATTTTGACAGGGAATTCACAACTCAACGATACTGGTTTGGTAGATAAGGTATCAGTAAACTCTTGTGATATAAATGAATGTGTGGCACCAGTATCAAATAAAACAAAGGCAAGCCGTGAAAGTATTTGAAGAGTACCTTCTACTACGCCTCCTTCCTCTACGGCTGACGGTTCCAGAACAGCTTGTAGGCGACCTGGCCTCCTTTGTCCATTTGGACGCCTCTCTTGTGGAGTTTGTTCCTTAATCATTGGGCAGTCGGAGATTCGGTGGTCACGACTTCCACAACGCAGACATCTCCCTTGCGCTCTCCAGCATTGTTCAGACCAGTAACTAGCCTTGTCACAATGTTTGCATCTCTCCACGGTTATCACTGCCGACTGCTTGTCTGAGTCTTTCAGCTTTTTATCATGTTGTTCAGTAAAACCACCACTGAGCCTTTTCCTTCCAACGGTCAGTTGATATATTCCGGTGGCAGATACTTGTTCCTTCTTCACATTCTTTCCCTTTATCCTTTCAGTAGTCTCCATAGCATCTTCCAATAAATGGGCCCTCTTTATCATATCAGCATAGGTTTCTATGTCCATTGGCGCCAGTTGGGTGATATACTGGGGTCATAAGCCATTCAGAAAGCGTTTAGCCTTCATCCTCTCGATCCCTACCAAATGAGTGGCATACCGAGATAGATGTGCGAACTCAACCTCATACTCAGCTACACTCAGTCCCCGTTGTTTCAAGTCTGCAAATTCGGCTGCCTTTTTCTCCCGCAGCCTTTCCGAAAAGTATTTACTGTTGAAGCGTTCCACAAATTGTGCCCACGTTAACTGATGTCCTTCTAAGGTTGCTTCAACAGACTCCCACCATGCACTGGCATCCTTTTCCAGCTGGAAGGTCGCCAGTAGTACTTTGTTTCGGTCAGTGCATTGCATGACCCTGAATATCCTTTCAATTTCCTTGACCCAATGTTCAGAAGCATCCGGGTCAGTACTACCTTCAAACCTAGGCGGATCCATGCTACGGAAATTCCGATGGAGATCACCGGCTCCGCGGTTTCCTCCACCCTGGGTGGCTTGTAATATTCCCTGAGTCAAATTCTGTATGGTTTGTTGCATATTTCTAGCCTAGGCATGCTCAATAGCCATCGAAGCAGTAATTACCTTCAAGAGGATAATACTAGTTAGGCTTCTAAGTATAATACATGTGACTCCTTTACCCATTGCTCTACCCAAGCTCACATTAGGTATGACTACTTGACATGTGTGGTCTAGACTAGTTTCATTTTACATTCTTATTCCCTTGAACTTGAAAAGTTCATTCTCTGATACCAATAAGACTATCACGCCTCGAAGCGAAATTTCGGAATGCACGGTTATGTTCGAATCAGAAATAGAGCAAAAATTCTAGGATATAAGATTAATTAAGGCAATTTCCTAATCCAAAGAACAACCACAGCAAAATATAATCAAGAACGCCAGGGCCAACCTTAGGCCCCACAAAGCATAAATAATCATCCTCCAAGAAACATATGTCATGACAACAAATACTACTCAGACATCTACTCAGTATCTTAGCTTCAAGATGACGGTATGATCTTCACTCAAGCCCCTCCCCCTCCATGTCCACTAGATCCTCATCATTACCTAAAATGTTTAGGATAATAGGGTGAGCAAACTAACCCAGTAGGATTTACATCTCAAGGTGCAGGCAATGATATACATGATAAGCATTTTATTATGTAGGAGTTTACAGGGCAGGATAATCATACATGCTTGCATGCTAACCAATGAATTACAGGAACAAACTAGGATTTTCTCAACAGTATCATAGCAAAACATATACTGACTTTCAAAGGTATTAGACAATGAATTTCCCAAGATAAGATAGTATCACAAAACAAGGATTGGCCATATGCACACAAATATCAGATAATCACATGATCAAACGTATCATATTGAACTGAACATATCAAACGAAGGCACATTTACACAAATCTTGCACACATATCAGTGCCATGCCAAGCACCACAAGTCCATACTTCTGCGGTTAACAAGTACATTGGGGCACTCCTCCCCAGGACAAGATAGGGCCCCATTTTTGCACAGGCATTAGTCAAATGGACCGAAGTCCCACGTTGTGCCGATCATATACATATTATGGCCACAACATTTCAAGAACAAGTTCACAGTAAAAGAATATGATCATTCGTAGAGTTTGACTTATAGCAAGCTATAGTTTTGGACATAATTCATATCAGTCTCATGGTAGAAAATCAACTAGTAGAATATCTTAGAATAGAATTCATGTTCTTATGGCTTTCATGTACGTTGATCACTTTTAGGCCACTAACTAGATACATAACATAATATGTCCATAGGGCATGCTTATGTTTTTCGGGATAACTCAGCAGAGCAATCTGGATTACCATCGGATTTCATGTGGAAATGATTACAACTGAAATCGATGTAGTAACAACTACAATGGAATCGATGTTTACAACCAAAGTCGATGCTTATGATTAGAGTCGTTACTTATGACCAGAGTCGATGTTCACGACAGAGTCGATGTGAGGGCAAATCGTTTTGAGAGCAAGTCGTTGTGAGGGCGAGTCGATGTGAGGGCAAATCGTTCTAAGAACAAGTCGTTGTAAGGGCGAGTCGATGTGAGGGCAAATCGTTCTGAGAGCAAGTCGTTGTAAGGGCGAGTCGATGTGAGGGCAAATCATTATGAGAGCAAGTCGTTGTAAGGACGAGTCGATGTGAGGGTAAATCGTTCTGAGAGCTAGTCATTGTAAGGGAGAGTCGATGCTTACAACGATTCTGAAGGAGTCGACGTTCACAACGATTTTGAAGGAGTTGATGTTTACAACGATTACTGAAGGAGTCGATGTTCACAACGATTCTGAAGGAGTCGATGTTTACAACGATTACTGAAGGAGTCGATGTTCACAATGATTCTGAAGGAGTCGATGTTTACAACGATTACTGAAGTAGTCGATGGCTAAAGGAGTCGATGCAGAATCACTTATGACCCGAATCGATGTAGGATCGATTCCCAATCTTCAGGGACTCAGAGGACTACAACCTTACATGAGCGGCTTGTAACTTGGAAAATAGGAATCCTTGGGCAAAACTCTGAACCAGAAAGGTGTATAGGACAACATGTAGAAAAGATCCATAGTTTTGGTTTGACCCAAATTTGTCCTTGGTTTATATGTGACACTGGAAGAACACAAGAAGCCTCAGTATTGCACGACTCTTTGAAAAACACTTATCTATCAATCATGTAGGGCCACTAGAATGGAACTATGATCATGGAACTGGATGAGTGCAAGGAGAAAAAGGGAACTAAAATTTTTGGTTTCACAGGGTTGGGTCACGAGGGGTATGAGACACAATAAGAATGCAAGTTTCCATGAACATGCTTGACTGGGGGAAAACCCTTAAAACACTGGGCATACTTAGTAAAACTTTGGGAAAATAGATGCATGTGGAAATAGACTCGATGATTTCTCTGTAAGGACGTGCAAGATTTAGTTTTCGCCTAAGAAAACCTACCCTTTTGTGTTAAAGAACGAGATAAAGAATGAGAGTCAAGTATTGTCAAGCAAGTGATAGCATGATAACATGATTCATATAGCACAAGTGTCGAGTATAGCACAAAGAGCAAGATGGCCATAACACAAATAGCACAATATATATCATGATAGTACAACGAGTCAAGTATAGCATAGCACTTTGATTGTCATATAGATAGTCGAGATATATAGCACTTGAGTGTAACGCCAACACTCTGGTCAATTAACCCCCGCGGGCACTAGCACTTTTTGGCGCACCTCCCAGGACCAGACCGGGCCCTTTATATTGCCAAGCATTAGTCATATTGTTTATCTTTAGACAATCAGTCAAATGGCCACAGAGAGTACCAAGAATAGATGAGAGTACTTGATGAAATAAACGAGAGTGTAGAGAACATGAATAGATGAGCGAGTAGAGTATAGATGAGAGCTAGTAGTCATTTTACATGAAACAACGTTAAATAAGCGATAGTAACGGTTGCACAATACGCATGATTTGGTGCTGGCAGTCTGGTAGAATTCACTAACCAACCAATGGCCATGCTACGAACATAGTCCTGATGTCCGGCGTGATCTCATGATAAGAGAGAGAGCATTCTAAGGCCCTTTGGATATTACTGATCCCTAAAGGGTATCATAGGTATTTAGGGTACAACTAGCTCATCGACCATGTAGGAATCCATGGACAGAGGAGACTTACGGAGGCCTTGAACAAGGATTCACTAGTCTGTCAGAAGGAATATCTGACGGAGAGTTTGTCCAAGTCAAGAGAAAGTGTGTATATAGAAACAAAGTGCTCGACGTTCTAGAGGAACTCTAGAACAGTGGAGCATTGGTAACGGTATTCCAAAACATCGTGAGAAATGAAGACATGTTCATTTAAAAATATGGCTATGTAATATACATTATTGAAGTAAATTTCCAGATATATTATGAGATATTTTCATGCCAAGTCAATTCATAATGGATGGTTACAAGTATGTGCATGTGACAAAGAGAATCATAGATATGAAAAGATCATGTGTGTGTCTTTTAATTAATCAATACATGTTCACATTATAGCATCTTCTTTTACTACGTTTAAGACTGTTAACAGAAGGTATAATCACTGTAGAAAGACAATAGCACCAAAAATCTAGGGTTTATGTGTAAAAGTCTAGAAGGCAATGTACCCCTATAAGGAACAAGACAGGGTACATCTGGAACGCGATGGGGTCTGTCAAAGATCGCGACAGAACCGTCTAGGACAGATAGACAGAACGCGACAGGGCATATAAAGGAACGCGATAGGTCGGTCAGGCAGACAGCCGGAACGCAACGCCAAGGCCTGTCGGGTTCAGAATGTGACAGGTTTTTGGTCGCGATCAGCCCCTAAGAACGCGGCCTATCGGGCCGTCGTATTCTCAGGTCCTGCACCTGAGCCGAACAGGAAAACAATTTGCCTTGGATTGCGGTCTAGGATTTCCATGTTTGATACAGAGTCATTCAAAAATAAAAATCTCAGTGTACAGATGATGAAAAATCATGAAACCATATTTAAATGAAACTAGACTTGCGAAGGTATATACAGTAAATAGGAATTGGAAAGTAATCATGGTTTTGACAGGCTTTGATCAAGTTCTTTCATGAAGTACACACGACATGAAGCAGTGATGGGAAAAGATTTAATTCGAGTAAGATACTCAATAAAAATTTTGGAAAATGGTGGCAAACGATTCCTGACAACCAACAATATGTACAGTAAAAATTGCATGAAACGAGATCAAGTGTACATAGAGATCTAAGACAAACATGAGGGTTCGGGGCCATCATCTTAACAGAACTTCAAAAATGAAAATCTCAAGATAGGGTCGATGAAAATTAGGGCAAATAGAGGGCTTTTGTTCCTGATGTCAAGAACATCCTACAGACAAAATTAATTAGGTTTTGCTTGTGAGAATGCCTACCTTTGGGTCGATTTGACTTCTAGGGCTTAGAACTTGAAGAACAGTTGGTAGATCTTAAGCAAGCCTTTCCCCCACGATTCCTCCCTTCCTTTGGCCTCTTCACCACGTCCAGAAAGTCCCAGCAACACAATAGGGTCGGCCATAAAGAGGTTGGGGTGTATTTAAGCATCTAGTGTTTCTAATTCCTACTACAACTCTAACTCCTATTAAATTCCGAATTTCCCTATTTCTTCCAACCTTCCAAGCTTTCCTCCTCCTAAATGGGTTAGGTTGGGTTCCAAATTAGTACCTAGTCAATTGGGGTAGGTTTAGGAGTCCAATTCCAATATATATTAGCTATATTAATGATTTTCTTACTCTTTTCAATTTAGGAAACAATTATATTACGAATTTAGGTTATTTTTCTCTTAACCCATATTTCAAAATTCTTATTTTGGCCCAATAACTTTTATGTGATCTATTTTGCAAAGCCCATTACTTCTTTTTGTTTAATGGGTTTTAATTAAATCATTTTCCTTAAAAATTTTATTTATTATTTAGGGAAAATATCGGGTTGCTACACAAACACATATACATATTATGGCCATAGATTTCCAAGGACAAGCTCATAGTAACAAGATTATGATCATCCACGAAGTTCAAGGATATGGTAATAGTTTGAGAGATTAATCCGGACAGCATATGACTAATTTTTAAGTTCTATAAACTTTAATGATTTTGACCAAAATAGAATAGGATGCGCACGGAATAAAGAGTCCTCTAACTTTAGGGAACTTCAAGGAACAATCAGTTAGGTCTCTATGAAAAAATCCATAGATACAAGACTTTCCTAACTACGTATGCAATGAACAACAGTACATGCAATAATCGGAAAGGATATTTAATAAAGTAAATTAGGACTTAGTAGGAATCATGGAATGAAAACAAAGTAGACTCATGTTGAAAGCTAGCATGTACTCTCACCAACATGGTTATGACACAGATTATATCAAGACGTTTTTAATTTTGAGTTGGAATATAAGGACGAACTGGCATAATGAATGGGGAGTATGATCAATAACTTCCATATAGAACGTTAGAATCATATTCATGTAATTAATGTTTTTAACATGTCGCTGATGACTTTTAAAGTACAGACGTAGACTAATCAACATGCTAGCAAGACCAAGAAAACGACACAGCTCACTTGCTTGATCCATAACTCCAAATCTAGATTCCTGGGATGAAACTATAAATGAAAGGGGTTGCTGGAAACGAAAAGTAAACAGATCTATGGCCTTGGTTTGACCCAGTTGGTCTCGGTTGCACGAAACTCGAGAAGAACAGGAAAAGTCCAGATCTTGTGCGAAGTTTTGGAAAAACACTTGATACCCTTTACATGAACGATGAAATTAGGAAGAATAGGGACACATAAGAATAGTCTTAAAGGACTTTCAGATGATATACTCTATGTTAAGTTGGTGTCCGAGATTACCTACCTTTGGTTGCTTCCGGTACCAGGGTCCTTACAGATCGCAATAGATGCTAAGGGGATGAAGACTCCTCGAATCCTCGCTACCAGCTCGTTCCCTTGCTCCCGAAAATTCATCCAGCAATGAAGAGAAAGATTTTGGGTTGGCTATGGGGGTCTCACAATGCTTTTATATCGCCATGATGGTAAACTTTTCGAGTTTGTAGCTTCCTAACTCTTGGTAGGAGTCTTACCATGTTCAGAACTTCCATAGAAGTTGTTTCTGTAGCAAGTCCGTTCCTATTAGGGTTAGTTCTAGGGAGTAGATTCGGAATCCTCTGTTGGATTCAATCATGATTTATGGACCATACCTTCCATGTTTATCTTAACTAACCCCTTTTTATTATCGAGTCTAGATTTAACATGATTTTCCTTATGTTTATCACCTACTGGTCCATTAGCCCTATTGGATCCGCCATCTTTATTTGAATCACTCCTGCAATTATTCCTTCATGATAACAAACTTATGTTTACCTTATACTTATTTAATAATATTTAAGAATATTCTTATACTATCGTTTTTCCTAACTTTGCACTGATCTGTAACTTCGTCATGTACGAAGTCATACATAATTTGGTCGTAATCAGTTGAAGCTCAACTTCGAAACCCCATTTCGACCGTCAACGTTATATCCTGGTCAATCGATTTCATACATCAATTGTCTTGCACATCGATTGCTAATCAACATTGATTGTCTTTTAACATCGATTACTCACCAACATCGATTGCTCCTTTAAACATCGATTAATGACCAACATTGATTGCTCCTTTAAACATCGATTGCTGACCAACATCGATTGTGTTGGATCGAAATCGCAGTAATGATGTCCTAGAGGGGGTGAATAGGACTTCTTGTGCTTTAAAAAAAAATATATGAAATTAAACAACACTAAATAAAGCTGTTAGAATTTAGTGTAGAATGTGATTCAAGTGTAAGTTGACGGAAACAATCACACAAATGCACAAAGAATTTTATCCTGGTTCGGCCCTTCCCACATGGAAGTCCTACGTCCAGTCCTCAAGCAAACCACTTGAGATTTCACTAACTGCCAAGAGAACTTGGCCTTCTCTCACCCTTGAGAGGAATTACAAGCCCACTTGCTCCCACGCAAGACTTCCCTCAACAGGGGTACAAAGCTACCTTTCACAAGGTCTTCCCTACACAGGAGGGGAACAGCAGGAACAAATATCCTGCAAGGTTACACAATTGAGATTGTAAAAACACTTGTGTGTTTGCCTTAACAAAAGGCAAACAGACCCAAATTCAGAAAAGGGAAAACTAATTAGAATTACAACTGTAATCCTTTCTGAATGAGGAAGGGTGGACAGAAAGAAATCACAATTACAAATGCCACCCAATCAACAAGACTTCTGTGAAGAGGAGAGCTTGGAGAATTTTCTGAATGAGGAAGCTCTCAGTCTTGCAGCTCAGGAGAAGGCTAGTAGATGATCTTGCTAGCAGAAAGTAGAAGAGAGTTGAGAAAGTTGCTAGCTAGTTTCACACTCTAAGTGTTGTGTTTTTATGCTCTCTTTCAAACTTTGGCTTCTATATAAGCTTCAGAAGAATGTAGCCATTTGAAAGTGTCCGTTTGAGATCTGGCCGTTTGAGGAGAGATTTTTTTATCCTTTGGATGTTGGTTGAGGTTGTTATCCATAAGTCCTCCTGCCTTTTTAGCTTACCAACGGCTTCAGACAAGGCTTGTAGTTTCACAGCTAAGAGGTCAAGTTCCAAATAAATGTTCTGTGAAAGCTCCATGCTGAAAATGTGCCTAATAAATATTCTGCAGCAAAGACAAGACACAAAGAGAGGATACCTCCATAATTTTGAAGTAGGTAAGTCAAAAGAAATGTATAAAGTATGGAAACCTCAGACAGACAAGCTTTCAGACAAATAAAAGATGGACAGACAGTTGCACCAAAAAGTAAGGTGTGGTTCTGACAGTGGTAGGTAAACCTCTGTCTGATACCCATGCGTCTGAAATCAATAAATACAGGATATCTTCTGAAAGGAACAAAAATCTGGCCTTCTGTCATGAAGCAAGAGACCAATTTGATTAAATGTTTCAAATATAAACATAAACAAATTTAGAAGATTATTTTGAATATAATATGTCTCATCTTGTGAGAATAATTAATTAATGATAATCTGATGGACTATTAATATTTAAGAAACATATAGGAGTAATGAGTTCTGACAAGGATTACATTTACACAGATGAATCATAAAGATAAAATAATATACCATCTGTACAAGAAAAATACAAGTACACAAACTGTGAGAGAAGTCGGATTCATAACAAGGTGTACTTCGACTTTAGAAGTCGGAGTCAGAATCATGAAGACATTCGATTCTCAGAAGTTGCAGTAAGACAGAAAGATTCGACTTCAAGAAGCCGGATAGATGAGTATTAGAAAGTCATACTTCGATTTTAAGAAGTCGGAGATGATCATTTGACTTCCATAGACTTTGGACAGAAACAAGACAGATACTTTGACTTTTGGGAGTCGGAGAGTGGCATTCGACTTCAGGGAGTTGGAGTCCAGAACACAAGACTCATAACACTTCGACTTTAGAAAGTCAGAGTCAACAGTTGGATTTAGTATGATACATATTGAGTAGTTTGTGGACTTAGAAAAATTTTCGAGATAAACTTGCAGACTATAATTCGACTTTAGAAAGTCAGAGACTATATTCGAAGTTAGTGTGATACATAGAGTTGTCTGTGGACTTAGAAAATTTTCCGAGATAAAGTTGTCCAAAATATTTTCTATGGTATATGTATTAGTGTATTTAATTTGTAAAGAGTCTTTTAAAAGGTTTTGTCATAGAAAAATCACAATGTTATAATAATTTAAAATATTAAATGATTTTCTTAGGGGTAGTTGCTCAACAATTCTCCCCCTTTTTGTTAATGACAAAAACTTTTAAATAGACAGTAAAAAGCAAATTTTAGATTTGCAAGCACGTGATCTTCTGGAGAAGTTTAGTTATTTGTTTCTTACTTCTTTCTCCCCCTTTGTGGCATTAACAGAAAAGGCAAGATAATGAAGGAGAAAATGAGATAAATCTATATCCAGAAATAGAAATTGTATTCATAAACTGAAATACTCAAGTACATAAGAGTGTCTAGGACTTGGATAAAGAGCTAGGTAAGTACAAGGAATGAGGGACTTGATCTAAGAAAGGCTAGAGAAGAGCCCATAACTTCTTCTCATTTTTAGGGAAGAAATTTTCAAAGAGACTGGCATCAATCTTATAGGTGGGGCCTATTGAAGGGATTTTCCTATAAGATTTTACATGACAGTTGTGGAACCAAGTGAGTCTCTTATAATAGTGACTATGACCCAGAAGAGCTTTGAGAGGGACAAATTTCCTAGAGGCTGCTAAATAGAGAAAGTCATGCACAGTAATATTCCAATGCAGTCCTTGATGAATTGCAGCTTCCTTGGCTTGATAATAGATTAAGTAGCATGGGACAGTTCGGTATACGATGTTCCTGACTCCCACATCGCAGGCAAGCCCCGACCTTCTTCCAACACTTGTCCGCTTGGTGCCCAGGCTTGTCACAAAATTTACAATATTCTACCGTTGTTGTTTCTTCTACTTTGATCCTTTTCTCCATGCCATAGTCCTTCCCAGTGGTTGGTCTTTTGTTGTTGTAGTATTAGTAGTAGTAGTAGTAGTAGTAGTAGTAGTAGTAGTAGTAGTTGTTGTTGTTGTTATTGTTGTTGTTGTTGGGGAAAGTTCCAGTTGTATCGACTGCTCCCCTTTTTATAAAAGTCGGCTTTGAGATGTCCTTTCCCCTCATGCCTTCCACCTTAGCCATAGTGTCTTCTACCAGTTGAGCTCTTTCGACCATCTCAGTGTAGGTTTGTATGTCGTGCGGTCCGAGCTTTTCAATAAACATGGGCCTAAGCCCATCTAGGAATCTATTTGCCTTCAGTCTTTCCGTGCCCACCAGATGTGGGGCATACACTGCCAGGAGAGCAAACTGAGCTTCATTGTAAGGCCCCAAAATTTCTTTTTCTTTTCCCCACTTATATTTTATGTATATGATGTTTGCTCATTCTTGCATAAATGGCGTGCATGAAAATGGTGCATGTCATAAGTATTAATTTCGCATGTGTATATGCGTGGATGTATGTTATTTTATGGATGTGATAATTGTATACCTAATGCTACATACATAACACCTTGTTATACCTATGTATGCATGTGTATGTTTAATTGTAAACGTTGTTCATTTGCATGGTGTAGTTAATGTGTATATTGTACTTCGTACATTGCATGTACATATAGAGTGCAAGTATGGTTGGTGTATTTAGTAGTGTATATTGTAATTCTATATTCCTCATGAATAACATGCATGTATTTTTATGATAATTAGGGAGAATAGGCAATTAGCTAAATTGTGCATACTGTGTATATTAAAAATCCCATGCATATAGTACTTAAGTAATGTTGTGCAAGTTTAATCTAATTACCGGTGCGCGTGTTGTATCTATCTATTTCGTGCATAATGTACATAAGTATGTTACATCCGTGTGTGTATGCTATATATATGCCAAATCAACTGAGTGCAAGCAAGAACTATTTTATTGAATAGATTATTCCTAGCTAACTTAATTCATATTACCTCCTAATGATTGCGAAGCTCTCGCAATTCTTGTCATTTTATTTTGCCGTGTGTTGAGTCACGCTTATGTAAAACCTCATGTACGCATAGGTAGATATCTACGTACATCTTATCTTAGTGTACTTATGTATGCATGTGTATGCCTAGGTATAAATGTTATTGATTGCATGGTGTAGTAATATACATGTTATACCTTATACATTGTATGTATATACGTAGTGTAAATACAGTTCTTTGTGTGTTGAGTCATGTTGTGTATATATATATATATATATATATATATACATTGTATGCGTATGTAGATATTTATGTACGTATTATTATCTTGATGTACCTATGTATGTATGTGTAGGATTAGTAGTAAATATTGGATGTTTACATGGTATAGTGGTGTATACGTTATACTACATAGGTTTCATGTACATATATGTATGGATTAAGCATGGTTCTGCATGATTTTAAGTTCTGGCAGAAGGGCCAATTGGCGTCAACATGGGTGGACGCCCATGAGGTGTCGGCGTCCATATCGATGGACGCCAAGCCTTAAGTAGCCGTCAATATAGGTGGACGTTTACTTCTCTGACCTACATGCGCAGCAGACCCGGAATTCCGGGGGCAAGCAAGCCCAGCCATTGGGGAGATGTCCCCAACGGCTATCAAGCCCTCACATCACTATCTGTGTGAAAGGAGAGGCCTCTCTCCTATAAACCAACCACTCCTTGCAACCCCAAGAGCTCTCTTTGGCTCTTTGCAAAGAGGAGAGAAAACCCTAGCACGTTGTGAGGAAGTTTGGACTTTGCATGCCTTGATCCGACGATTTGGAGCTTCATCCGGCGTTCTATTCCAACTGGAGGCTAGAGGGGACCAAGGAGAAGGCTTCCCCACCACTAGTTTAGCATCTGCATCGACCAAGAACCTGGAGGAGTGGTGTTTTGGAGGATTCTTGGGACTGCCCAAGGAGAGCTTCAACAGCAACATAGATCCCTTTGGAGGTTTTTAGAAAGGCAAGTAACCTATAGATCTCAATCCTATACATGTGCCCTAGGTCCCAGCATTTTTCTGGATTTTACTCGTGTCCTGGATCCTCACACTTCTCTTTCTTTTGGAGCTTGGGTCTGTGTTTTGCATAGACTTGAACTTGACCGCAAGACCCATTGCCGCTAAGCTCTTCAATTAACGGCCAACGATGTTGCCGTTAAAGCGCCATTAACATCCAGACGATGCCATTAAGTTCTTCAGGGCAGAACAGTGAGCTGTTCTCCCTTCTATATGATTAATTTCTGAAGTGTTTTCGAATGAGGATATAATGTAGTCATATATGTTATGTAAAATAGACCATGGATGCATGTGATATTTTCTGTGCTTTTTGGTGAATGGCATGAATTGTTAAACTTATTGAAATACATGTTTGGAAAATGGATTTTTGCATGTTCACCCATTGTTTACATGATCCTGAAGAATGGGATGCCCTAAGTTTTTCTAAACCGTTTATCTACGAATCAGTCCAGCCCTGCAATTTTGAGAATTTCTCCATGACTGTGGGATTTACTGTAATTTCTGTTTTGGAAATAGAAGACATGCGTAGGATTTGTAAAATTTACAGTAAATTGTGTGTTGTGCAATAAATCCGGGAAAATTCCTGTGATGATGATATGTTAGGTTCAGGGCCGTGAATGGTCAAATTGGATATTCATGTTATGTTCCATGTTAAATCAAATTATGAACGGCATGAGATTGCATGTTTTAATTCCTGTAAATGTAATATGATTCATAAAAATATGAAAATTTGCATGTGTGATTATAAACCTGAAATTTGTCTGTGGTTAAAATCTCATGTTTTTTTATGACAGTAAGTATTGTTATGGATTTTTAATGAGAAAAACGACTATGTGAGCATGTTAATTGTGATTTGATGTGATTCAGTAAATTTCAGTATGATTAAATCTATATTATGATTATTTGGCAGTCGCAATAGTAAGGTTAAAATCAGTAAATGAAAGCTTATGTGTGTATGAATTATGTAGGAGGGTGTGCAAGCATGAGAAGTGCGAGAACAAGTGATATATGTGTATAAAATGGTTAAAAGTGACAAGAGAAACAATGGTGCCATAAGACACTGCCACCTTAGATGCTTGGAGTTGTACTGTAGTAGTGCCCCTACGGGAAAGCTCAATATGATATGTGATACCCTAGAGAAGGGTCTTGATAAATCGTTATACCCTGGCAAAGGGTCTTGTGAAATCCTGGAGGTGGACAAGTTCCACTGGTAATGGTGGGAAGGGCTTTCCCCGATTTCTGCAGGAACTAAGACTTTATCACTGTGCCGGTGATTAAGTACGTGAATGTGAATGTGTGTGTGTTATATGATCGTCTAATGGTGGTTTGGGCTGTGTCTTGGCATTGTGTAAAATGAGCATAAGTGTGATGTGAAAAGTGATATGTGTTCATGGCACAAGGTATGTGCAAGATATGTGTAAATGTGGCACATGTTATGTGCAAAAGTGAAATGATAAGAAGTATGTGAATGTGAAAAAGGAAATAATGGGAAATGTGTATAAGTGTTGTGTGATAGAACAAAAGTGAGGGTATGTGAAAGCCAAGGTTAATCATATGGTTGTATGTAACGGGAAAATAGTATAAGTGTGAATGGCAATAGTGTTAATTGATATTTTGTTTATTGATGTGTATAAATGTGTGATATTATCCTCATGAATTAGATTATTCCTCGGTGTGTATGTGTTGATATATTAACTGTCAAATGCTAAAAGTGATGTTACTGTTAGTACCAAAATGTAAGTATATGCTTTCATATTCATGAAGTTTGAATTATTGGATGTACAGGTGTTTAGTATTATGTTGAGTAGTTAAAAGTGATCCCTATGCAAAGGTAATATGAATGTGATAAAATTTGTATAAAATCAGCAAGCTAAATGTGCAGTAAATTGTTATGATTGCATGCAAAGTAAGTTAGAAATCATGCTAGGAGTGCTACCTATCTGGTATATGTTTCCATGGTTTAGTTGTGCAAACTTTACAATGACTTGGATAAAGTATAAAAGCGTGTGAGTGTATATTTTACTCATGTTAATGACACCATGATGTTAGTGATCTTGTTTAGATTTTAGTTTTGCATGTGTTAGGATAATTGTTTAATGAAATTCCATGTGAAATTATTTAGATTATAATGTGATCATGTATGATTTTAACTACTGAAATTTATTGTGTTAATGATAAAAGCATGTATGTATTGAATCTTAAGTTACTTGCTGAGTCTATTGTGTAGACTCACTCTTGCTAAACACTTCAGGAAATTAGCAGCGGAGGAGCTAGCAAGATTTGAAGTGGAGCTGGACTAAGTGATTGAAGACTTGTAATTTATCTTTCATAGTATGTAATGCTACAATTGAAATTTGAATTTTGATCAAATGTACTTGGAGTCGGCTATGTATTTGGAAAAAAATATTACGCTTATGTTATCTCCTGTTGAACTATACAGACTGTGGTATGTGGATTTAAAAGTTGATGGAATAAGATTCATTTAAATTCCGTTGCATTTATTCGATTCTATTTGTGTATATCTCAGCTCACTTGTTACTTGTTGGGGTATTCTCCCCTGTAGCGGCTTGCTCTCATCCGATGTGGGTTGGTATAACCGTACCGGGTGGAAGTGTGTCGTTGCAGAGATGGTATCAGAGCCCTTTGGGTTGAGATTATACATAAATAGCCATCAACTAAATCACATCTCTAAGTCTTTGTAGTGGATAGCCAGATCCAAGGAATAATTAAGATAGTACTAGAAAAGCGGTAAGATAAATACATGATAACATGTTAGGTATAGGATAAATGGAGTTTAACTTGATGATTATTTTGTAGCAATGTCTAGAGGGGTGCGACGTTCGAGCTTACCTATTCGGGATGAAGAGTTAAGTAGGACTGACAGAGAGCAGCATGAAGTACCAGCACCTCAGGGATCGCCTGCGCCACCCACGCCACCGTTGGCTGATTATGGTACGGTCATGCAAGGGATTGTACAAGCAATACATACTCAAGCGCAAACACAAGCGGCTCTTCAAACTCAGTTTCAGGCTCAGGTTCTAGCACCAGCTCAGCAGGACCGTGGTTTAGGAGGTATATCAGTCATGGAGAGGTTCAAGAGGATGGCTCCACCCTCTTTAAGGGGAGAGTGAGCCGTTAGTTGCAGAAAGTTGGCTCAGGGAAATCGAAAAGATATTCAGAGCCATCAGGTGTGCAGAGAATGACAAGATCAGTCTGGCGGCATACATGCTTCAGGAGCGAGCAGATGTGTGGTGGTCTTCCGTTCTTCGCACGCGGTTTGAGGGAGTGGAGCTAGAGGTTACTTGGGAAGATTTCGTAAGGATGTTTCAGGCCAAGTATGTTCCTGAACATATACAGGACAAAATGGAGCAGGAATTCTTACCATTGACTCAGGGATCGATGACAGTTTTGGAGTATGAGGCTAGATTTGCAGAGTTGTCTAGATATGCACCACACATAGTTGTCGATGAGAGGCGCAAGGGAAGGAAGTTTGTAATGGGGCTTAGACCGTCAATGAGAGCCAGACTGGCGGCGTTTGACCTTAGAACTATGGATGTAGCTCTTAGCGCGGCGTGCAGACAAGAGAGTGAAATGGAGTTGTACTTGGCAGAGAAGAAAGCCCGATTAGAAATGTTACCAGAACCATTTCAACGGCAAAAGAGGAAGATGAAGAAGCTCATGAAAGGACAGCAACCAACTGTGATACCAATAGAATCAACCTTTCAGTCAGTAGTTTTGGCCGGTAATGAGAAGCCCGTATGTGTGCATTGTGGCAAGCGCCACGGCGGAGACGTATGTTGGACGAGGTCGGGAAGATGTCTCAAGTGTGGTAGCAAGAATCATCGGATTAAAGACTGTCCGAATCAGAAGAAGAGGGTTATTCCCCGAGATGTTCCAGTAGTAAGGAAGCCACCGGTAGGAATTTAGGCACCAGTCTAAGTGGACTAGAAGCGGCAACGAGATGTCATCAAGGGTACGTGATCCGATCTTCGAGGACGAAGATCTCTTTTAAGGGGGAGAGGGTGTAAGGCCCCGAAATTTCTTTTTCTTTTCCCCACTTATATTTTATGTATATGATGTTTGCTCGTTCTTGCATAAATGGCGTGCATGAAAATGGTGCATGTCATAAGTATAAATTTTGCATGTGTATATGTGTGGATGTATGTTATTTTATGGATGTGATAATTGTATACCTAATGCTACATACATAACACCTTGTTATACCTATGTATGCATGTGTATGTTTAATTGTAAACGTTGTTCATTTGCATGGTGTAGTTAATGTGTATATTGTACTTCGTACATTGCATGTACATATAGAGTGCAAGTATGGTTGGTGTATTTAGTAGTGTATATTGTAATTCTATATTCCTCATGAATAACATGCATGTATTTTTATGATAATTAGGGGAGAATAGGCAATTAGCTAAATTGTGCATACTGTGTATATTAAAAATCTCATGCATATAGTACTTAAGTAATGTTGTGCAAGTTTAATCTAATTACCGGTGCGCGTGTTGTATCTATCTATTTCGTGCATAATGTACATAAGTATGTTACATCCGTGTGTGTATGCTATATATATGCCAAATCAACTGAGTGCAAGCAAGAACTATTTTATTGAATAGATTATTCCTAGCTAACTTAATTCATATTACCTCCTAATGATTGCGAAGCTCTCGCAATTCTTGTCATTTTATTTTGCCGTGTGTTGAGTCACGCTTATGTAAAACCTCATGTACGCATAGGTAGATATCTACGTACATCTTATCTTAGTGTACTTATGTATGCATGTGTATGCCTAGGTATAAATGTTATTGATTGCATGGTGTAGTAATATACATGTTATACCTTATACATTGTATGTATATACGTAGTGTAAATACAGTTCTTTGTGTTTGAGTCATGTTGTGTATATATATATATATATATATATATATATACACATTGTATGCGTATGTAGATATTATGTACGTATTATTATCTTGATGTACCTATGTATGTAGTGTAGGATTAGTAGTAAATATTGGATGTTTACATGGTATAGTGGTGTATACGTTATACTACATAGGTTTCATGTACATATATGTATGGATTAAGCATGGTTCTGCATGCTTTAAGTTCTGGCAGAAGGGCCAATTGGCGTCAACATGGGTGGACGCCCATGAACTGTCGGCATCCATATCGATGGACGCCAAGCCTTAAGTAGCCGTCCATATAGGTGGACGCTTACTTCTCTGACCTGCATGCGCAGCAGACCTGGAATTCCGGGGCAAGCAAGCCCAGCCATTGGGAGATGTCCCCAACAGCTATCAAGCCCTCACATCACTATCTGCGTGAAAGGAGAGGCCTCTCTCCTATAAACCAACCACTCCTTGCAACCCCAAGAGCTCTCTTTGGCTCTTTGCAAAGAGGAGAGAAAACCCTAGCAAGCTGTGAGGAAGTTTGGACTTTGCATGCCTTGATCCGACGATTTGGAGCTTCATCCGGCGTTCTATTGCAACTGGAGGCTAGAGGGGACCAAGGAGAAGGCTTCCCCACCACTGGTTTAGCATCTGCATCGACCAAGAACCCAGAGGAGTTGTGTTTTGGAGGCTTCTTGGGACTGCCCAAGGAGAGCTTCAACAGCAACATAGATCCCTTTGGAGGTTTTTAGAAAGGCAAGTAACCTATAGATCTCAATCCTATACATGTGCCCTAGGTCCCAGCATTTTTCTGGATTTTACTCGTGTCCTGGATCCTCACACTTCTCTTTCTTTTGGAGCTCGGGTCTGTGTTTTGCACAGACTTGAACTTGACCGCAAGACCCATTGCCGCTAAGCTCTTCAATTAACGGCCAACGATGTTGCCGTTAAAGCGCCATTAACGTCCAGACGATGCCGTTAAGTTCTTCAGAGCAGAACAATGAGCTGTTCTCCCTTCTATATGATTAATTTCTGAAGTGTTTTCGAATGAGGATATAATGTAGTCATATATGTTATGTAAAATAGACCATGGGATGCATGTGATATTTTCTGTGCTTTTGGTGAATGGCATGAATTGTTAAACTTATTGAAATACATGTTTGGAAAATGGATTTTTGCATGTTCACCCATTGTTTACATGATCCCTGAAGAATGGGAAGCCCTAAGTTTTTCTAAACCGTGTATCTACGAATCAGTCCAGGCCCTGCAATTTTGAGAATTTCTCCATGACGGTGGGATTTACTGTAATTTCTGTTTTGGAAATAGAAGACATGTGTAGGATTTGTAAAATTTACAGTAAATTGTGTGTTGTGCAATAAATCCGGGGAAAATTCCTGTGATGATGAGTATGTTAGGTTCAGGGCTGTGAATGGTCAAATTGGATATTCATGTTATGTTCCATGTTAAATCAAATTATGAACGGCATGAGATTGCATGTTTTAATTCCTGTAAATGTAATATGATTCAGAAAAATATGAAAATTTGCATGTGTGATTATAAACCTGAAATTTTTCTGTGGTTAAAATCTCATGTTATTTTGATGACAGTAAGTATTGTTATGGATTTTTAATGAGAAAAACGACTATGTGAGCATGTTAATTGTGATTTGATGTGATTCAGTAAATTTCAGTATGATTAAATCTATATTATGATTATTTGACAGTTGCAATAGTAAGGTTAAAATCAGTAAATGAAAGCTTATGTGTGTATGAATTATGTAGGAGGGTGTGCATGCATGAGAAGTGCGAGAACAAGTGATATATGTGTATAAAATGGTTAAATGTGACAAGAGAAACAATGGTGCCCATAAGACACTGCCACCTTAGATGCTTGGAGTTGTACTGTAGTAGTTCCCCTACGGGAAAGCTCAATATGATATGTGATACCCTAGAGAAGGGTCTTGATAAATCGTTATACCCGGGCAAAGGGTCTTGTGAAATCCTGGAGGTGGACAAGTTCCACTGGTAATGGTGGGAAGGGCTTTCCCCGGTTTCTGCAGGAACTAAGACTTTATCACTGTGCCGGTGATTAAGTACGTGAATGTGAATGTGTGTGTGTTATATGATCGTCTAATGGTGGTTTGGGCTGTGTCTTGGCATTGTGTAAAAATGAGCATAAGTGTGATGTGAAAAGTGATATGTGTTCATGGCACAAGGTATGTGCAAGATATGTGTAAATGTGGCACATGTTATGTGCAAAAGTGCTACCTATCTGGTATATGTTTCCATGGTTTAGTTGTGCAAACTTTACAATGACTTGGATAAAGTATAAAATGTGTGAGTGTATATTTTACTCATGTTAATGACACCATGATGTTAGTGATCTTGTTTAGATTTAGTTTTGCATGTGTTAGGATAATTGTTTAATGAAATTCCATGTGAAATTATTTAGATTATAGTGTGATCATGTATGATTTTAACTACTGAAATTTATTGTGTTAACTGATAAAAGCATGTATGTATTGAATCTTAAGTTACTTGCTGAGTCTATTGTGTAGACTCACTCTTGCTAAACACTTCAGGAAATTAGCAGCGGAGGAGCTAGCAAGATTTGAAGTGGAGCTGGACTAAGTGATTGAAGACTTGTAATTTATCTTTCATAGTATGTAATGCTACAATTGAAATTTGAATTTTGATCAAATGTACTTGGAGTCGGCTATGTATTTGGAAAAAAATATTGTGCTTATGTTATCTCATGTTGAACTATACAAACTGTGGTATGTGGATTTAAAAGTTGATGGAATAAGATTCATTTAAATTCCGTTGCATTTATTTGATTCTATTTGTGTTTATCTCAGCTCACTTGTTACTTGTTGGGGTATTCTCCCTGTAGCGGCTTGCTCTCATCCGATGTGGGTTGGTATAACCGTAACGGGTGGAAGTGGGTCGTTGCATTCATACTCAGCCACGATCATGCTCTTCTGATTCAGTGCGGCAAACTCCGCCGCCTTCTTTTCTTTGATTCTCATGGAGAAATACTTTCCCCGGAATATGTCCAAGAATCCAGCTCACTCCATTTCAGCTACGTTGGGTAGGTGTGCCGATGTGGTCTTCCACCATGCCCGAGCATCCTTCGTGAATTGAAAAGTGGTCAGTACCACCTTCTCCCTATTGGTGCATTGTATAACTTGGAAGATTCTTTCTATTTCTTCCTGGCAGTTCTCCGCCTCGTCTAGGTCAGGGGATCCAGAGAAACTAGGAGGATTCAAACTCCTAAAGTTACGATGCAAATCACCGGCTCCATTCCTAGCTGTGGCAGCTTGATTGCCAGCCTGAACCACATTTTGTAATGCTTGAGTCAATCCAGCTACTATTTCTTGCATAGCTTGCCACTGATTGCGAGCCATTGCAGTTGAATGAGAAAGTTATGAGGTTCCTGAGAAAAGGATAGAAACCAATTAATCTCTCTAGATACATCATGAGAGTCAATGGGTAGGAGTGTTTGGTTCATTCTAACATATTCCCAATCTCTACCCATTCTCGCCAGGTACTATAATTAATTTCCATGACCTAGGTTCCATAGGTATCTCTTAATCCTGAGACATATATCCTCTTTGGTTTTCCTAGGCTCTGATACCACTAAATTGTAACGTCCTGAGAATTACGCAACGAATATTAATTCAGATAATTCAAGTCGATATTCCGAATCGTGAGCCGTCGGCAAATAAGCCTCTAGCTAGCACGCACTAAGTGTATAACAAAACAACATCATCATAGGGCCCAAATAATGAACTCAATTGAAATTGTATTAAAATCTCATCTCATTGTTTTAAGGGAACTATTACAGCTCCTTCAAATGACAGGACTAAGACTCAAATAAAAGCAACTTACATTTATTCCTCACTTCCTACTACATTTTTCTAACACTCAAAGCAAACTAACTATAGATAGACACAAGTGTTGAGACGTTCATCACTCGAATGCATTCCCATCTTCGACTTGCTCCTCTTCTTGAATTTCATAGTCACCTAGAATGGTTAAAAATAGGGAATGAGCAAACTAGCCCAGTAGGATTTATATCTCAATGTGCGGGCAATGATATAAGTGATTAGCAATTTAGAACTAGGTAAGCACGATTGTTATGATATGCATGTATGAATAAAACTCATTAAAACATGATACATGAACAAGCTAGATAGAGTGATCATGATAAAGCAAGATCTAGAATGATATAATGAACAAGAGTTTCCAATAGAATGTCATGTAACAAGCACGCAAGATATCACTTAAATTGCAATTCTTGCAGAATGGCATATCACGCAAGCAAGCAAGCACGAGCACGAGCACGATCATGTAACACTAATCAAGCACGAAGACACTAATGTACACCAAGGAAAGATCCACCTTGAAATGCACACTAGGACACGTGTATGTCGTTATTGTATCTAGCATTCAACACACAAGTATTCCCAGTGCAGATGCAACGCCGGTAATCATTATACCCCATGGTTAACAGTATATTTATGACTCTCCGTCATTGGGGCTAGACTATAGCCCTTGGACACTCTCTGTGCCCAGTCAGCATCTCACTATTTTAAATGTAGATACTCACAATCATTAATGGCCAATAAGAGTTTCAAGATGTAGTATGTGTAATGTCATGTTCATGATGATGATGAGGACAAGTAGCATGTAATGTGAACATAATTTCATGATAACAATAGTCAAGAGATAATTTTGGCAGCATAACAGCACAATTTGTACTTTAGTTCACTTTTTACATTAATGACTTAAGTCTAGATTTTAAATCACACTCAAGAGAACAAGAGAAGAAAGGAAGTGCACGCTATCTCCAGGGAACTTCAATGGTACAACCAACTCGGTCTCCATGAGGGAATCTATGGAGTATGGAGAATTACGGAAGTCTTAGCGGAAAGGTCGCTAGTCAGCGAGTGCAGAATGACCAACAAGAGCTTCCAATCCCCCAAGAAAAGGCTGCCTATGAGTGCAAGTGTGTAGTGATATACGTATCTCAAT
This sequence comes from Colocasia esculenta, assembly GCA_014218235.1. Lineage (NCBI taxonomy): Eukaryota > Viridiplantae > Streptophyta > Magnoliopsida > Alismatales > Araceae > Colocasia > Colocasia esculenta. The sequence goes on along the minus strand of CM024758.1, from coordinate 117,511,337 downwards.
CCACAATCCATCAGTTTTAATCTTGCGGAAAACAATTAACATGCTAACATGAGATGGAACTATGCAATTAACTAAACATGGTTTGCACATTTTATGATAACAATTAATCAATTTAACAAGCTAGCACAATAGATGATTTAATCAATAGCTTGCAAGAGTAGATCGTAGCATTAATGAGCAATTAGAATAGTCTTTACATCGTTATGTATTTAACATGGGTTGCTGGCTTTTAGGTCATTAGACAGTCTACACAATGCATATTAAATACATATCATGCAAGACTAACATTAAACACTGTGAAAATAGGTCTCGGGTAGGCCTTGAAATACGCGTCTGACACAGTGAACGCATTTCCTAACGATGGGTATAGTCGATACCTGGCTTACTATGAAGAGGATAATCGCGTCCGCTTATGTGGTCGCCTTTTTTCATTGAATCATGTTGTGGTATCCCGATGCGTTAATGAAATTCATTTAAAATAGCAATATAAAAATTGCCAAAATTCTTGGGCGGGAAAACCGACTGAATCGCGGCGGCCTTAATCGTCGCGTTTCAGAAGTCTACTAACGGGTCAACGGCCCACAGTTTGAGGCACGGGCCGCGCCCAAATCACGTCGCCATGGGCGGACACATTTAAGGTAATCGCGGAGGCAAAATCCGACGTGATACCAGTCACCTGAATCGCGTCGCCTGGATAGGACGCGATTCAACATTCAAACCGAAAACGCAGAAAATCACAGGAACATGTAGCGAGCATCATTCAATGCTTATATCTTCTAATCTAGGGCTCTTGGGACCAAAGTGTCAACATGAAACTTGTTGGGAACATGGAATAGGAGAGAACTATGGTTTTGGAATCATTAAAAACGGCCTCAGGATGTGTGAGAAATCATCATGAACATAAAACATGATTAACATGCGCGACTTTGGAAAAACGCTTATAACTCAAGGCGTACTCAATGAAATTCAATAAAACCACTTGGAAATGAAAGTATACTCGATGCTATACACATTGGTATATGCTTTTTTAAGATTTGGCCCGAGATCACCTATCTTTTGGGTTGAAGAAGTCAAGTTTTTCCAAAAAACCCATGTTCAGACCAGTTAGAGGAGAACGCTTACTGCACCCAATCTACTGAATGTAAAATAGTCAAACCAGTGAGATTAGGAACTAGACTCGACCCTCTTTCCAGAGGTATAAGTCTTGCATGGTTTGGTTAGGGTTTGACCTACCTTGGTCAACTCCAAGATGAGCTATCTGCACAGGTTGATGCAGATGCAGCAGGGAGGAAGCTCCGAGTTGGGGCGGTTTCCTCCTCCTTTGGGTGCTCAAGAATAGCCTCCCACAACCCCAACAATGTGTATTTTCATCCCCTAAGGTTTCATGGCATGTATATATGCATCTAGTGTGTTTTAGAAGTCCCATTGGGTGAAGGAAAGGCAAGGTGCGGTTTTGGCCTTCCACCTTCCATATTTTGGTGATTTCTCACCCCAATAGTGTGTGTGAGACTTTAGGAAACCTCCCACCATGGTTAGCCAAGAAATTGGGTTGCCAAGAAAGCCTAATTGTCTTGGGATTTGCCCTAATTTCAGCTCATTTAGGACTACGAATTTCTGGGTATTTTTCTTGCTTCATTTTGTTCTTGGGCCAACAGTGATCCATTGGCCCAATTCTGATAATGGGTCATCAATATATGATGTTGGAAGACTCTCCAACATGTTTATTTAATTTATGATCGTGTTATATTTCCGGGTTAACAGTTTTCCGACTTAGTTTCCTAATTTGGATAATTAGTCAGATTGTGACGTACGCTTGGACAATCGGATTTTTTGTTGCATGATTTTCTCCATTGAACACTTAGGAACAATGTTTGGGGTTGATTTATAATTTTTACGGAATTTGTTGATGTGTTCTCACACGTACGATAGTGGTACGTATATTCTATCGTTTCGATAATGCAGAATTTATTTATTTCCATTTATTGAAATTTTAATTTACTGAATTTTCTGGAGTGCTACAATAGGCTTGAGATTTAAGTATGATAGTAGAAATCAAATGAAGCTATAACTTTCTTTTCCTCTCTTTCTCTTGTGTGAGAAGAATAACCCTTGTGAGAAAAAATTAGCATAAGATCGTTCGGTGTGAGACCATCCAGTATGAGGCCATGTTAACTCTCTCTTTCTCTTGTAAGAAGAGTGATCCTACATGAGGAAGGTTCAACGGGAGGCCATCCGATGCAAGACCATCCGACGTGAGGCTGTCTTAGCCCTACTATCTGCGCTTTTGCCCCGCCATCCGCTCCTCCTTCGCCAATGCCACTATAGATCCTCCATCCGCGACGTCATCCTACATCAAATTTGGTATCATAATAGGTAGTAGCACCTCCTTCATCCTGAGCACACCACAAGCCCCCTCCACAACACCACTAGCCCCTCCTTAGGTACATGTGACACTCTGGCTTGCACTACCTCATAATCACCAACCAGCTTCATCACTATTGAAGCCTACCTGCTTTGCCTCGCAATGTCATTCCTCACCTTCTTTTCCTATCATCTCTGCCAACCTCTCCGTATGCCATGACTTCCAGCGCTCCCTCTCCTTCTTCTTCCTTTGCCTTCGTCCACTCCCCTTTTCAATCTTTTCTCTCTCCCAGATTCTCACTCTTTCATTGTACATTTCTCTATTTTATTATAGATATGTAGCTACAATGCTTGCTACAATAGCCTTTCCTCTCTTCTTCATCATTTTCTCTTTCTTCTTCTTCTTTTTCGTCTCTCTCTCTCTCTCTCTCTCTCTCTCTCTCTTCTCTCTCTCTCTCTCTCCTCTCTCTCTCTCCTCTCTCTCTCTCTTTCTCTCTTGCATCCTCACACTGCTGTCAATATATTGCGTCGTCCCTCGTCCATGCAAGCTCCACCATGAGAGGGAGAGGGAGAGTTTGCAGAGTCTCTAGAAAGGATGAGATTGCAGAGTGAGAAAGATGGAGAGATTACAGGGAGAGATTGTAGCATTCCTAAGAGAGAGAGAGAGATTGTAGCGTTGTTCCTACAGAGAGAGTGAGAGCGAGATTGCAACATTGTTCTTGGCATGCGAGAGAGAGAGAGAGAGAGAGATTACAACAGAATGTGAGAGAGATTGGAGATGGGTGAATGGGATGATTTTAAAGAAGCACACACTCTTGATGCTAGGGAGGCGATGGGATTCCCATCCCTAATTGCCAATTCCAAGTGTGCGTGGGATGAGCAACCAATGGCCACTACCCCTAAAAGGGGCAAGTGAACAGAATAGAACAAAAGGGAATAGGAGGAGATTGTCACGCCCCGCCAATTTAGTAGCGAATAAATTGGGGAGACGTGAGCAAAGTACATAGTAATGTGTCTTGCACAAATAGTCAAGTGATTCAGAGCAACTAATAGACAATATGTGAAATATACTTTCATTTTATTGATAACTCACAAGACTATTACAACCACTAATTCAGAGCCAATACCTAGGGATCAGTGATATCATTACATTGGAAAGGAAATTTAAGCAAGAATCTAACTAACTCTATTATACTAGGGTAACTCCGATATGACGCCAAGTCGCTCATCACTCTGGTCCTTCATATTGGTATATGTAACATCATCATTTGATTCACCTGAGATCATATCATAAATAACACAGGGTGAGCAATAACACTCAGTAGGGCTTAAATCTCATGAGCCAATCACGCTTAAATGATTAATGTATTGCCAACCAGAGTAACTAATGACAGAGAGAATCAAGTAAAGTCGAGAGAGTAATAGCACAAGTAGCATGGTTCAAATAGCACATGAATCAAGTGTAACACAAAGAACATGACTAATTATATGATGTATGTCAAGTCATGATAGAGAGCGATAGCAAGTCGATATCAAGTAAAACGTCAATGTCATGCAAATAGCAAGTAACACGTATAGCAAAAGAGAGAGACGTGGCCATATAAGAGTAAATACCGACTAGGGCAAATAGCACTTTGATTGATTTTCATCAATCGAGATAGTAATAACACATTGTGATTGTCTTAGATTAATCTAGATACTGTAGCACTTGGATGTAATGCCAAACACCCTGATCATGAAACTCCTGTGGGCAAATAATACTTTTGGGCGTACCTCCCAAGACCAGATCAGGCCTTTTATATATTGCTAGACATTAATTATGTTTTATTATCTTAGACAAATCAATAGATGGCCAAATAGAGTACCAAGAGTAGATGAGAGTAATTGAAGAGAACAAACGAGAGAGTAGAGAGAACGTGAATACATGAGAAATAATGAGTAATGAGAGCTACAGTTACATGCGCGTAAAATGAAGTTAAAACGGGCATTAGTAACAGTTGCACAACATGCATGATTGGTGTTGGCAGTCTGGTAGATTCACTAATCGTCCACTGGCAGTGCTATGAACACATTCCAGAGATCCAGTGTGATTTCAAGGAGAGAAAGAGAACTCTAAGGCCGTTGGATCATGCCGATCCATAAGAGTATATAGGTATTGGGAGCGTCAGTAACATATTCAAAACGAATGATAGAAAATGTAAACAACTCCTTTAATTAAAAGGTATTAATCATGAAATAAATTCAATATTTTACCAGATATATTATGAATTGATTTCTTGAACATCGCATGGTAGAAAGCTATGGTTTTTGGTGTGTGCATGTGAAAGAAAAATAGGAGAATTGAAATTTAGGTCGTGCGCATGTCTTTTAAAAGAGAATTATAGCATGTTTATCATTAAATAACATTAGTTACTTCGTTATAGTAAATTTAACGGATTAGCAGTGAATAATCAGGGTGAAATTAGCATGAAAAGGCATAGATCTGGTTTCAAGAAAAACACAGTCAGGTCGCGCTGTCGGCCAGGCACGTGATCATGTCGCGGTGCATTGGACTGACGCGATGGTGTTGTTCATGTCACCATAGATCATGGCAGCGCATTCAGGTTGGGACCGACAGGATGACGTCATCGCGACGCGTTCAGGTCGGGATTTGACAGGGCCGACGCGATCTTTAGGTCACTTCCGACAAGGCCGATGCGGTCTTCAGGTCACGTCGGATCATGGTGACGCATTCAAGTCACGCCCGACAGGGCCGATGAGATCTTCAGATTGTCTCACGCCGCATCGTGGGTGCCCGACCTGGTCGTGCCGCATAAGAGCGGCGCATTCTCAGGCCGAGAACGCTCTGTTCATGATGTCTAGATAAAACACTTAGATCTCGATGTATACAACATGAAAATCCACAAAATCAATTTTAAAACGTTGCTAACAATTCTAAATTGATAGAAACAAGAATCAAGTAAATAGACATAGATTTTATGGAGATTAAGGTCAAACAAGAGGGCTCAGGTACATGTCAATAGCTAAACTTTGAGCATGAAATACTCACAAATGGCATGATATAAATTGGGAAAAACATGGGGCTTTTAGTGCTAGTATCATGGACTATCTATGAATGACATTAATTAGATTTTTCTTGAGAGATTGCCTACCTCTGGATGAGTTGAACTCCTAGGGCATGAACGTGAAGAACACTTGAAGATCACCTTGCAAGCCTTCTCCTCCTCGAATCTCCCCTCCAATGGCCTATCCTTCTTGTGCTTCAAGTCTTAGAAGATCAATAGGTTGGTCATGGACGAGATTGAGGTGTTTTTATAGATCTAGGGTTGAAGAGTCCTTCCAAAACTCCAATTCTTCCTTGATTACGAGTTTTCTATATTTATCCTAATTTCTTCTCATCTAAATCTCAGTTTTAGATAAGACAGGGCCATATTTCGTGGCTATTGGTTTAGGCTAGGGTTAGGACTCTTAATTAGATAATTACATGAGTTGTAAGGGATTTCCTTGCCCCCTTTTTAATTTATCAATAATTTAATTACGAATTTTATTTTATTTACCTTTAATCCATCATTTGGACTCTTGTTTTTTGCCCAATAACTATCTCATGGACCATTAGTAAACCCATAACTTGTTTTTGGCCTATTGTGTTTTAATTTATGGGTTGTCAATTCAATAGTATTTCTTATTATTCCTTTACTTTTAACTTCTATTTTTGATCCATATATATATTATATATATATATATATATATATATATATAAATTATTGGGGTGTTACATCCTCCCCTCTTAAAAGAATTTGGTCCACCAAATTCCATGACCCCTTCGGTTAAATATAAATCATCATTCTATGCTAAAAGATATTAATTAGGGCGGTTTAGAGTTACCTTCCGTGGTTCCAACTACATCATTTGGAGTGGGTTCTTCCAATGCTTCTTGTGTATCTTGATGTTTTGATTTCTCCATGACATTCGTCCTCCTCTGTGGATATTTTCCAATCTTGTGGTTTTGGCTGCCACATCGAAAGCATTTTCCTTGATTCTTCCAACAATCCTCTAACATATGGCTCGCCTTATTGTAGTGCTTGCATCGACCTTTGTGAATAAGGGCTAATCATCTGTCATTCTTCTTATTCTTTGTTTTATTCTTACCACAGTTAGGTCGCTTCTCTTTTGTCATAGAGTTGAGATCTTTTGCTAGCAGGTGATTCCTTTAGAAGATGGCAGTCTTGCATCTGATGCCCCAAATTGCCACAACGTAGACATGAACAAGCTTTTCGCCAACACTCCTTGGTCAAATGACCCGGCCTACTACAATGAAGGCATATGATCTTGAAAACTCCTTGTTACGTTTCTTTTGCTGGTTTGTCCTCTTGCCATGGTTGTGTCTTCGCTTCCCATTCTTATTGGTCACTCTTTTAACTTTTTGGTTATCTCCAAAGCTCTTTCTAGCAGTTGGGTGGCTTGCCGACGTACCAGAACTAGCTTTTGAGTTGACCTCATTTCGTCTTGCAGTGGCATACATTTGGCGTCCATTAAGAGTCCCTTAAAGAATAAGGTTGGCATTAGGATACTAAAGCAGCATTAAGCTAATACGTAGATATATATATATATATATATATATATAGATCTTAACTGTGGTTCTACCCAATCCTCGCCTAGGTATGGTAGTTGACTTAGACATGTGTCATGGCAGTCCATCCTAGAACATCCTAGACCTAAGAGATCCAATTAAGACATCCTAGGCTCTCAAACCAACTGTCACGGCCTACCAATTTAGCAGTGGAATAAATCGGGAAGACGTAAGCAAAGTACATAGTAGTGTGTCTTTCAAAAACAATCGAGTGATTCAGAGCAACTAATGGACAATACTTAAAATAAACTTTTCATTTTATTGATAACTCACAAAGACTATTACAACCACTAATTGGAGCCAATACCTAGGGCTCAATGACATCATTACATTGGAAAGGAAATTTAAGCAAGTATCTAACTAGACTCTATATACTAGGGTAACTCCATCGATATGACGCTAGGTCGCTCATCACTCTGGTCCTTTCCCATTGGAATGTGTAACGTCATCATCCGACTCACCTGAGAACATATCACAAATAACACAAGGTGAGCGATAACGCTCAGTAAGACTTAAATCTCATGAGCCAAGCATGCTTTAAATGATTAATATATTGCCAAGTAGAGTAACTATGATGGAGAGAATCAAGTAAAATTGAGAGAGTAATAGCGCAAGTAGCATGGTTCAAATAGCACATAAATAAAGTATACCACAAAGAACATGATTAATATGATGTATGTCAAGTCATGATAGAAAGCGATAGCAAGTCGATATCAAGTAAAACGTCATGTCAAGCAAATAGCAGCAACATGTATAGCAAAGGGAATGAAGTTGGCCATATAGAGATACCCATTGGGGCAAATAGCACTTTGGTTGATTTTCATCAATTGAGGTAGTATAGCACTTTGGTTGTCAATAGATAGCCGAGATAGTATAGCACTTTAGTTGATTGTCTTAGATTAATCTAGATAGTATAGCACTTGGATGTAATGTCAAACACCCTGATCATGAAACTCCGGTGGGCAAATAGCACTTTTAAGCGCACCTCCCAGGACTAGATCGGGCCCTTTATATATTGCCAAGCATTGATTATATTTTATTATCTTAGACAATCAATAGATGGCCAAATAGAGTACCAGAATAGATGAGAGTAATTGAAGAGAACAGGCGAGAGGGTAGACAGAACGTGAGTAGATGAGAAAATAATGAGTAGATGAGAGCTACAGTTACATGCACATAAAATGATGTTAAAATGGGTGATAGTAACAGTTGCACAACATGCATGATTGGTGTTGGCAGTCTGGTAGAATCATTAATCATCCACTGGCAGTGCTATGAACACAGTCCAGAGGTCTGTAATCATAGGGATGGTGCTTCCCCTCGACACAGACATGAATATCAAATATGATAGCATGGAAAATAGGATGTGATCGCCACCTAGAGCATTGCCAAATAAAGATAATAATGCGGGCTAACTACTCTAGGAAAGGGGGGAGAGAGAACGGAGGTGTACCTTATGTCGCGGCAGTCATGGTTGTCGCGACAGTGCTGATATCGCGTCACCCCTAGCTGACGCGTCTCTTGTCGCGTCGCCCTACACCGTCGCGTTCTCTTCTTGTGCGGGAGATGATGGATGGGACCTCCTTCTCGTCCTCCAGCCGGCCGGAGGATGAGAGCCGCTCGTGGATCTTCGCTTGGGTGCCTGCCAAAGCAACGAAAACAAGAAATAAAACCCTGTCAGACTATGTTAAGTGTAGTAGCTATTCTTAAATGAAAGAAAGATGTGGAGCATGGAAGGAACGGACCTGGGGGTGGTTTTTAAACCCCTTGGGTAGTAGGAAAACGTGGAGAGGAATATGCATGGGGAGAAATCATGGAAGAGGAGAAGGAGGAATCCTAACTCATGTATACATGTGTAAAAACGTGGAAAAGAAAGTAAAAATCAAAACTAAACAGATACTGCCCCTTTTGATGTGATTCAAGTTGGAGGTCGTTGAGGAGGTTGTCATGAAAAACTTTCATGAAGACATCTTGAAGAGATCTGGCCTGGTTTGGGCTGTGGAAGAGACGATAATCCCACATGTGCAGATTTTGATATGAGAGAGAAAGTGAAGATCAATCTGCTGTAACTTTTCGCACAAGCCACCAAACGACGTGATTCCACTTCGAGCTTGAAGAGGTCTCTGTGGAGAGCAACTTTGATGAAGAAACCTCGAAGAGATCTTGCCTGGTTCGATCTCCACAAGCTGTGCAAATACTGTTGGTCCTGGAGGCGATATGAGAGAGAAAGAGGAGAGAGAAAGAAGGAAAACGGGAAGAACAGCTTCTCCTCTGCCTTGGGGACGATGGGACCTCGTGAGCCGAGCCTCCAGGGACCTCTCCTCGTAGTGGTAGCCTTCCTCTCTCCCCTAGAGAGTCCTAAGATGTATTTTAGATAGAGATAGAGTCCAATCCCGAGTTAGAGAGAGAGTCCAAGTTGTGGGAGAGTTTGAGAGTCTATCTAGAGTTTGGATGAGCTTGGGGGCTCCCTAGGGATGAGGATAGGAGGTTTGGGTCGTAATCCAACTCATAGGGACTTTAGATAGGCTCTAGGATGGAGAGAGAGGCCGAAAATCACGTAAAAACGTGTTTACGTGCATGGCGTTGTCGCGTCGGATCGTGGGGCCGCGTTCTGGTCGCGTCCATGCACAAGGCCGCGTCACTAGGGGCAGTGCGCGTAGGTCCCACGAAAAGGACCATAACTCTCTCCACAGATATCGGATTGATGCGCCGTTTGTTGCGTTGATTCTAGACTCCGAGGGCTACAAATGATAGTATGGTATGCCAATTTGGATTAGAAATGAGGACGTTATGAGCTCTCAAAGTGAAGGCATATTCAGAGGATTGAGCAGATTGCACAGTTTTGATATTTCAAGTGGTGTTTCGCCATGGGCTTGAGAATGAGCTTGACATTGAGGGTGAATGGGCTCATGATGGGCCAGAGAAGGACTCCAAAGTGATGACCAATTTGGGACATCAATGATATGAACAAGAAAATGTGCCCAACTTATAAGCCGAAAACAGGTGTCTACAGATTGCCCCTCCTTGATGCCCGCTTTGCAAGAGAGCGAAGCGGAAGGAGCGCGAAGTGTAATGAAATGGAATGGAGCGAGGATGAAGCGGAGTGGACTGAAAAGTGGGCATCAAGGTAAAGAACACCCGTCACAACTAATAAGCGATAGAAATTCTCCGGAAGACTCCGAACTAACCTCAAGGAATAGCGAGCAGGACGGCTCCTGTCTAGAACGACAAAAAGGAAAGCAAAAGAAGGATGATCAACCTCTTGATTAAGAGGTACCCTAGCCGATTGGCCTGCAGGTTTCATCTGGGAGGACATGTGCGTGCCAGGCGGGTCACGATGACTCAAGGCCTGGGAGCGGTTCGCAACCAAGACGGATCAGGGGATATTTAAGTTGATTTGGATGAAAGGAGGGAGTAAATTCCAGACAGAAGTCATACTGGCCAACTAGACCAAGGGACTAGTTCAAAGAAGACCTTCAAATTGTGAGTGGAATAGGATTTCTTGTTCAAGAAACTTAAGCTTGATTGATCACCACCAGAGAAACAACTTTTGACAAATCATGAGGCATGAAGCTCAAAGTCCTACATGATGCATGCTGGGCTAAAATAAAAAGAAATCATCAAATCAATATGCAAAGAAAAGAGAAAATAGAAAATACTCAAGGATAATATTGTTAAGCCAAATAAGAATGGGTCAAGAGACTACCTACAACCGCAGTGCAGGCCTGAATCCATCGTCCCCAAACTTATTTAACTCAACGACATATCCAGCGATTAGCAATGTGCACCTAGATTATCACTGTTTTTGTTAAAGGGAACTCAAATCCCAGAACATATTGAAAACCAGCCGGTCCTTGAGATAATATAGTAGCATAAGTACCATATAGTAATGCAAGGGAGAAGGATAGGGATACTTACCTGAACTTACCTGTGGAGCGCAGAACTCGCCATTTTTTTGGTTTTGCTTTTTCTGATTTTTTTTTTGTTTTTTTTGTGTGTGTAAATGAAGCAATAAACAAAGCACTAAACAAGCTAACAACAACAAATAACAACTCAGTCATCCACATGATTGAAACAAAACACTGAAGAACAGCCAGGTTCACACATAGAGAGTCCTCTCATGGAGCCATTCAGATGAAGGAGAATATGTATGGGACTTCGGAAGGACTTGGTGGGATAATAAGCTTGAAATTCAAATCATGGATGGGACTGAGGAGGAGAGACAGATCGTAAATATGATGTGAGCAAGACTTAGACAAAAGTAATGAAGAAATGTGGAGATCCGAGCGAGCAATGCTTGGGAGCCAATGTACCTGCACACTTAGCATGTATGATTAGATCTGCTCATTTTTATTATTTTTAGTTTGAAGAAATTTGATTTTTTTGGAGTTTTAAAATTATTTAAATTTTTTTAAGATTTTTGACAATCTGATTTTTTTGGATTTTTGACATATTTGATTTTTTTGGGATTTTTTTGGCAATATTTCATTTTTTTGGGATTTTTTTGGCAATATTTGATTTTGGGGTATTTTGGCAATATTTGATTTTTTTTTTTTTTTTTGTAATATTTGAAATTTTTTTTTGAATTTTGAATAACGCTTAAAGCCGACGTTAGCCCTTCCTAAAAAGACACATGAGACGGAAGGTACTCACCCTTGCTACTACAGCACTAAGCAAGATCAAACTACTGGCAAGGGTCCCCATTCATTCCCTTTTCATTAAAGACCACCAAAAGGTCGGATGTGCATTCAGATGGTGGCGTCCTGTAGATGGTTGCCCCTAGCTTGCGGTGCCACTACAAAGGCCATACCCGGGAGACGACCCAGCCTTATAGAGAGAAAGAGAAGAAATTTTGGGGATAAGTCTAGTGCAAGTTTTAAAGGACAAGTTAGGCTTAGCTTCCTTCCACGGCATACCTCTTAGAGGTTCAATCTGTTGAGGAGGGACTTTTGGTCACTTTATTGTGCCTGTTTCTTGTTTGGGGCATGCGTACGACCGGGCTCAAGGGCGTCCCGCGGGGAACTATACTGCCACTCTTTGCCATGCCTCATTCCTTGATTTTCTTTCATTGTTCTTCTTTCATTTTTCTTTTCTTTCGCTTTTCTTTTGCAGGCTTGATTGACCGTCCCTATTTGAGATTTCCTCTCATCAAGATGTGCTTAGGTTGGTCGCCTTGCCCGACGCCCTTTTCTCCCTTACACTTCGACCGAGTAAAGAAGAGAACAACTTTTGCACCACCTAGGTATGGCCTGAGTAGCAACGGTGTTTACTAGAGGAGCCGACTAAGGTTGCCATGTGAGTGTGTGATGATCCTTGCTTAAGGTGACTTTTAATGACAGGGAGGGATGTCGGACTCTTAGCGCGGAGCAATCTCTAGCCTGAGTGCTGCAAAGCAAAACAAACCTAAGACTAACTCGACCACTCTTATTGTGAATTGAGATGACTCTCTTTGATGCTCTTTGTGTTCAAAAAATATTTACATGGTTATTTGGTGCACAACGCGACCCCTTTATTGAAAGAACGACCTGCATTAGTCTTTGAATATTGACTTTGTTTGATTTTAATTAGCTCATTTGCAGGAAAATGCGAAAATGGGTGGAAAAATTGAGTCAGCTCAATTACAAATAAGGGAGACAAGACTCTACAGAATATGAGGGATAAGAACCCTCGAACAAAAGGATTTACAAAGAAGGAGAAGATGTTAGTGAGGACTGAAACCTCGGGAACAGTGAGAGAAAGGGTTAGGACCCCGAATAGGGAGTGAGGGAGGAATCAGGTCAGGCCCGTGATCAGGAGGGGTTGGAGGAAGGAACTGTAGAATGGAGGGTGGAGGATCTGGTGGATCAGAAGGTGAAGTGGAAGGAAGGGAATCAGGACCAAGATTGGATGCCCCTGAAGGATGTGGGCCCGGCCTACAATCAGGAAGCTCGGGTGGAAGAGGAAAAGGGGAATCCTGAGCACTAGGAAGAAAGTCAGGTGACCCAGATGGATATGGAGAGAAAAACTGGGAACCCCGAGGGTGATCGGGCGGCTCAGGTGGAGAGGATGAAAAGGTATCTTGAGTACCCAGAGGGTGATCAGGGAGCTCAAGTGGAGAAGGTGAAAAGAAAACCTGAGTGCCCAGAGGGTGATCGGGCGGCTCAGGTGGAGGAGATAGGTGAGGGTCCAAAGACCCTAAAGGAGTAGGAGGGGAATAATGCGGCACCAGTCCAGGATTGAGAGATCGGGCGCCTCCTCTGGGAACTAGATTGACCAGGATGAGTAGCATTGAAAGATCAAGGTCAGAGGATGCGAGGACAGGGAGATCGACATTTTTCTTGTAGAATTTGAATCTTGATTGCAACCTCCTTTGCTTCTTGGCAGATTTCTTCTTGTGATGCCACAGCTTCTTTGCTCTCACAGACAGATACGACGGTTTCATTTTGACATGTCTTCTTAAATAGCGGGACCAGGCGGCAGATGGCCTCGCTCTTCTACGCAGCCACATGGCTCTCTCCTCAATTGCCATAGTTGTCATGACTGCTGTGTGCACACTTGCCCCTTGGCTATCATTTGTATATTCAACCTTTATAGACACCCATGGGGGAATGCCATAAATTGGCTCCTTTGCTGAGAGGGTTTCCCTTGACAAGTGGACAATGTAGATCCATGGGAATTTGATGCGCGGCACCATAAGCTTGATACTTGGCATCTTGGCCTGACAATCTGGCATGAAGACCAACTCCCTTGATAGTTGAAGAGGGGAGGCTTCTGGGAGTGTGATGGGTGGCACTAGCACGGCCAACTGACTGACAGGCTGAGGCAAATTGCAAAGGACTCTTGGAAAACCTTGAGTGTTCTTGGTGACATAGCAATGTTCCCCTGGTCAGGTTGAAACATGGCAAGGAGGGCTTTGGATGCTTCGGGCAGCGTGACTTCTTGCCCCTTGAGCGACAACTGATTCATGATAGCCTTAGCAGATGCGTGAGATAACACGACATTTGTTGAGAACCCCTTCTCTTGACCAGCCATATGCAATATAACTGAGCGAGAGTGATGATGGCATTAATGGTAGCACTTCCAATAAGCAACGTAATGGCTACCGTCCCCGCTTTGGATCTAGTTGGCACTAGGCCTGGGAACTCTTTTTGACAGTGCTCTTTTGGGGAGATGAAAGCTCATCCTTCCTGAATGTGCCCGAGATAAGGACATAGACCGACATGCGACTGATGTAGTTGTAAGGGTCGAAACACATGACCGGAACTGGGCTACCTTTACTCGGTCCATCTTGCATAGGGGAAGTAATTTCAAGGCATGCTGCTGGTGATGCACACCCGCTCCATTGGGATGTGGTGATGGGATGTATGGTGGCTATGGTGGGTTCGTCGGATGCGGAGGGCTTGATGTGAGGTGATCGGATGATGGCAAGGATAGGCTCGTGCGGAGAGAGCTCTTCCTCCAACTCAGAGGCTGAAGCAGCCTTACTCTTGGGAGTAGGAAACTCTTGCTCGGGCTCAGAGGTGAGTGGAGCTTGCTCGAGCCTTGGTGTTGTGATGGTGGTATGCTCAGGCATAGGTGGTGGTGGCATAGAGAAGAATGGCAATGGGTAAGGATGTAGGGTTTAGAGTAGATGAGGATTAGTGGGTTGCGGCGTTGGTGGAGATGACGGACGGTGTACCGACACAATACGTCGAGCTGATAGCTTGTCGTCGAGTCGTGGCGTGGTCGGGGGGAGGTGTGGTGGTGCTAGCCTGAGTAAAGGTTGGTGGAGGGGGTTGTTGAGGTTGTGACGGAGCGGATGGTGCACTTGGAGGATAATTAAAGAAGTGCCTTTGGCCTTGAACTGGTGGAGATGACGACTGCCTTGATACTTGTGCTGGCTGTCTTGGTTGCACTGTTGGCTGCTCGGGCGGCTGTTCCGCTGCCTGTGATGGGGAGGACTTCTGCCCCTGGTCTTGTGCTTTTCTCTTCTCTTGACAATGTAGGATAAGCCTGTGCATTTCTGCCCAATCTATCTTGTGCTCTAGATTATAGATCACATCTCGGAATTCACAGCAGTTTGCGACTGTATGCCCCGGATGGCGATGATATAAGCAATATTCTGATCGGTCCACTGTCATGTCCCAGCTTGGCTTTTCTGGAGGGAGTTGCAATGCATTGATGGACATCAGGGCTGTGAAGACATCAGAGAGAGATTCGGGCAACGGATGATAATGGGCTCGCTTTGGGCCAAGTGGATGTCGGGATGGATGAGTATTGGATGGTGTGGTGCGATGGCGCGGGCGAGGTGGTTGTTCTTGTGGAAGCGGGGCGAGTTGGCTATATGAAGGTGGAGGTGCATGGTGGTTAGTGGAGTGGGTAGGCGTGGGGTGGTGGATGGTATCAACTTGGGCATGGGTTTGGACTCCCTCGTAAGTGGGCCCTTGAAATGAAGAATTCGGTTGTTGGGCCTCAAACATGGATGGCCTGGGGGAGTCAAGGAGTTGGGTTTTAACAAAGCGAGCACGGCTGTATAACTGTTGCATGGATGTGATATTGTTCATAGCCAGGATGTGGCGGTACATGGGCGTTGCATTAGCAATGATAAGCTTGATTTTCTCCTCTTCTGGGATGTGCATCTGGACATGCGCGGACATCTGACGCCACCGGTCAGCATAAGTTGTGAATTCTTCATCAGGCTTCATCTGCTCAACCACTAGATCGGCCATTGAATACGCGGGCCCGCCCGGTCTTGATATTGCTGCACGAATCTGGCCTTGACAATTTCAAAATCCTCGGCTTCATTGAGAGGCAGGGAATAAAACCACTCCAGAGCGGGCCCGTCTAATGACCGCCTAAAAAGATAAGCCAGTAAGCGGCGATCATGTTGATAGGACACCGACTCATAGAGAAAATCCTTCAGATGGATGTAAGGGTCTCCAGCCCCATTGAATTTGCGATAAACAGGGAGTTGAGAAGGTGGAGGGATCCGGAGACCACAGAAATCAGAAGAGTATCATTGAAGGAAGGTTTTGGCTTTAACTGCCTCCGCAGGTCACTGAGCTCTCGCTTCATGGATTCGAACTCGGATTGGAAGTCCTGAGCCGAAGTGGATAGTGGATAGCGAGGGCCAGCTTGGGAATGAGAGCGGAGTCGAGAGTCAAGGTCCGGCCAGATTGAGCATAATGGGCCGACTGCAATGATGTGGGCTGAGCAAAAGGATGTCCCGATCCAGGAGTGACAATGTGAGGTGATCTAGAATGAGCAGGACAATGTGGGCCTGTTGGGCCCATCCTGGAAGAAGACCGTGGAGCAAAGGTGGACAACAATTCGCGGGCCTGGTCAGGGCCCATTTCAAGCAGGAGGCGCTCCAATTCAGCGGCCTCATCAGAAGATGGCGACGGAATAGATCGGGAATGGGCACCCTCATCGGCCCGATGGGCCTTGGACTGGGCCGAATTTGGAATTGACTCATGAGACAAGGGGTCTACATGAGGAGGAGAGGTTGGGGGATAGGTGAAGTGGAAAGGAGCCATGAGAGGATGAGAAAATGGGGGGAAATTAAAAAGGATATACTAAAATACAAATAAGGATACAACAACAATCAAGATCACACAAGAAAGGGATGAGAAAGGAGTTCTCAAGCAAACACCCAAGTTAACATGATAAGCGTTAGGATTTTAGGGTTATCACTTAGCCTTTTAATGGATTGATTCAATTGAAATACACTCGGCTAAAGAAGACCCTAATGGGTATGAACTCAAGTACTCCGGTGATACTAAGGGGGATACACAACTCACACGGGGAGATGGCTCGAACTAGGGGTGCAACGGGTACAACCCGCCCGGTAAACCGCAACGTGCGTACGGTCACGAGGACTTATGGAGGTCCTCGGAAGGTGGGCCCGAGTCAGCCTACGAGTGCTCGTAGGTGAGAGGGCTCACTCAACCAAGGGGGAACCTAAATAACTGGGATGAGTAGCGTATGCAAATGGCCTAAGTGCCAAAATGCATGCAAGGGTAAACAATGACCAACAGGTGACCAACAGGGTCTCGGGTAGAGTCGCGGCGGCCGGATACACCGCGACCCTATCGCGACAGAGCGGTCTGTCGCGATACGAACAGAGCCCCGAAAACAGTAGTCAGTCACAAATACAAAGCATACAGACTAACCTAGCATATGATATGAGCATGAAATCACAAGATCAATCTAGCAGAGGTCATGAAGTACCAG
Organism: Colocasia esculenta; assembly: GCA_014218235.1. Classification (NCBI taxonomy): domain Eukaryota; kingdom Viridiplantae; phylum Streptophyta; class Magnoliopsida; order Alismatales; family Araceae; genus Colocasia; species Colocasia esculenta. The sequence goes on along the minus strand of CM024758.1, from coordinate 117,494,155 downwards.
AAACCGACACATGGATCAAGACATTAACATACAAAGCATACCTGGTAACGTGACGCCTAGCTCTGACGCGACCCTATAGCGTCCCCGCCACTGCCGCGACTAGATCCGAAAACTTACAATGGAAAGGAAACGGAAAATCCGAATCCTAACAGGATTCTAAGAGACAGAAACACGGGCAAGCATGTCAGAGAATATGATACAGATATGAATGAATCCACAGGATCAAGAGATATCAAATAAGCAAAGAGGAATGCACACCTATTATCGCGGTCGTTACAGGCGACGCGATACGATCGCGTCACCGCGATGCGCCGCGATACGATCGCGTCACCGCGATGCGCCGCGACACAAATCGAGCGCCAAAACGGATAAAACAGGGAACAACAGACTAACAGGGCACCACAAGAGGAAGTAAAGGGGAAAACATGGCAAGCAAGAAAACTAGATCTACGAGGGTGGCACTGAAGGTCCCAGCGTGATCGCCAAAAGGTGTAATCATAGGGATGGTGCTTCCCTCGACACAGACATGAATATCAAATATGATAGCATGGAAAATAGGATGTGATCGCCACCTAGCATTGCCAAATAAGATAATAATGCGGGCTAACTACTCTAGGAAAGGGGGAGAGAGAACGGAGGTGTACCTTATGTCGCGGCAGTCATGGTTGTCGCGACAGTGCTGATATCGCGTCACCCCTAGCTGACGCGTCTCTTGTCGCATCGCCCTACACCGTCGCGTTCTCTTCTTGTGCGGGAGATGATGGATGGGACCTCCTTCCCGTCCTCCAGCCGGCCGGAGGATGAGAGCCGCTCGTGGATCTTCGCTTGGTGCCTGCCAAAGCAACGAAAACAAGAAATAAAACCCTGTCAGACTATGTTAAGTGTAGTAGCTATTCTTAAATGAAAGAATGATGTGGAGCATGGAGGAACGGACCTGGGGGTGGTTTTTAAACCCCTTGGGTAGTAGGAAACGTGGGAGGAATATGCATGGGGAGAAATCATGGAAGAGGAGAAGGAGGAATCCTAACTCATGTATACATGTGTAAAAACGTGGAAAAGAAAGTAAAAATCAAAACTAAACAGATACTGCCCCTTTTGATGTGATTCTAGTTGGAGGTCGTAGAGGAGGTTGTCATGAACAACTTTCATGAAGACATCTTGAAGAGATCTGATCTGGTTTGGGCTGTGGAAGAGACGATAATCCCACATGTGCAGATTTCGATATGAGAGAGAAAGTGAAGATCAATCTGCTGTAACTTTTCGCACAAGCCACCAAACGACGTGATTCCACTTCGAGCTTGAAGAGGGCTCTGTGGAGAGCACTTTGATGAAGAAACCTCGAAGAGATCTTGCCTGGTTCGATCTCCACAAGCTGTGCAGGTACTGTTGGTCCTGGAGGCGATATGAGAGAGAAAGAGGAGAGAGAAAGAAGGAAAACGGGAAGAACAGCTTCTCCTCTGCCTTGGGGACGATGGGACCTCGTGAGCCAGCCTCCAGGGACCTCTCCTCGTAGTGGTAGCCTTCCTCTCTCCCTAGAGAGTCCTAGGATGTGTTTTAGATAGAGATAGAGTCCAATCCCGAGTTAGAGAGAGAGTCCAAGTTGTGGGAGAGTTTGAGAGTCTATCTAGAGTTTGGATGGCTTGGGGGCTCCTAGGGATGAGGATAGGAGGTTTGGGTCGTAATCCAACTCATAGGGACTTTAGATAGGCTCTAGGATGGAGAGAGAGGCCGAAAATCACGTAAAAACGTGTTTACGTGCATGGCGCTGTCGCGTCGGATCGTGGGGCCGCGTTCTGGTCGCGTCCATGCACAGGGCCGCGTCACTAGGGGCAGTGCGCGTAGGTCCCACGAAAAGGGCCATAACTCTCTCCACAGATATCGGATTGATGCGCCGTTTGTTGCGTTGGATTCTAGACTCCGAGGGCTACAAAATGATAGTATGGTATGCTAAATTTGGATTAGAAATGAGGACGTTATGAGCTCTCAAAGTGAAGGCATATTCAGAGGATTGAGCAGATTGCACAGTTTTGATATTTCAAGTGGTGTTTGCCATGGGCTTGAGAATGGGCTTGACATTGAGGGTGAATGGGCTCATGATGGGCCAGAGAAGGACTCCAAGTGATGACCAATTTGGACATCAATGATATGAACAAGAAATGTGCCAACTTATAAGCCGAAAACGGGTGTCTACAAGGTCTAGTGTGATCTCAAGGAGAGAAAGAGAACTCTAAGGCCTTTGGATCATGATGATCCCTAAAGTGTATAGATATTGATGGTAATGTAAGGCCCTAATTTCTGTGCTTTGTTGACTGTTTTGATGTGTTATTGCTCTGCCTGAAATTCTTCTAACGTCAACATCCCTTGATGTTAAGGACTAGTTGACGGCAACATTTGTGTTGTTGACTGTGTGGCCAGAGGATCTAGACGTCAACATCGATTGACGTTTATTTCCTATTGACAGTAGCAAAGTGGCCGTTTACTTCTCCGGTTGCGTTCGAGATTCTAGATCTGAACTGTCCTTATTTCCCCAGAGACAATTAGGAAACCCCCCTCCCCCCCAATGGTTAGGACTCTTATGACCTAGGATTCCCTTGACCCAAGTCCTTTATAACCTAGTCATCTTTGCAAAGAGGGACTTTGGCTCAAAGAGGTTTTCTAAGTTTCGGGGAGAGAAAAGAAAGGGTTTGAGAAGGGCGATCCGGCATTCTGAAAGCTTCACCGGTGAACTTTTGCAAAGGGGAGAATCTACTGAAGGTGGAGAAGCTCTCCTAATGTAACGACCTCTTTATACGATATGATTATATCAATCCCTGTCGGTACAAAGGGTGTCATTACAGTAGGATTACCCAACACTAAACGATAGGTCGATATGTACATGAATAACAAAGAGTACATCAGAATAAAAGAATACTCATCTTATCTATCATCATCTCATCATTCCACAGTCTATATAGTAAATGTAAATGACAAAAGTCCACATTAATACAATTCCAAAAGAAATACTTTGTCTATTACATTGTCCATATGAATAACATTATTACATACTATGAAATAAAACAACTATTTAGTAAACTCCACAAGCAGCTATTCCTCTCGCTCGATGTCGCTCTTGCTATGTCCTCCTCAAGTACGAGGACACCATCCTCACCTGTACGCCGAAGCAAAGATGAGTCTTCTAAAAAGACCCAGCAAGCAATCTATAGATATCATTCTTACACATATCACACACATGCTAAACTATTACACAATAGGGAAACACATGCTATCTTTAAATAATATGATCACATGGCACATGTTTTAAAACATTAACAACATACATAAACCACCTAAACATGCTTCCTATACATGTTAATAACTCGATTCATATTTCAAATCATAATTCATATTAATCATATTCTGACATAATCAAATGTCTATGAATGACCTATAGCATGCTTCTACATACAACATATAACATGATTCATGGTTTCACACTTTATTCAAATCGTACACAATTCTACAAATTTAATTCATGGAAACATGTACAAGATAATGAACACTCTAGCATGATATCTAACCAATTTCACATGCAATTATATCACTTATTCACACATTTAGCTTGCTGTTTTAATATGAATAAATCACATTTACACAATTTAACATTCTTTCAAATGCTAACATTCAAACTACACAAACACATATTCACTTTTCATATTGCACATATTCACATACACTAGTACATGGATGTTATTAAATTATATAACATGATACTAAACATGATATTACATTTAACATATTAACACATGAATGATATGATAATATAGAATTTTTACCTTGGCTTTCACATGCATTTATTCTCTCATTTACATTCACTTTCACTTACACATAATTTCACACACTTTGCTCATGTTTTTCACTTGAACTTTCACTTATCACATCATTTGCACTTACCTCGTGCCATATCCACATGTTACACTTTTTACACTTAATTTGCCGTGACACATAGTCCTAACTACAATCTAGAGGAACACACACTTATCACTTAGCACTAAGCACTTAGCTCATAGCACTTCACTCATTTACACACACTCGCCACCTAGGCAACTAGTGATGAATCTTGTTACTACGCAGACCAGGAGAAGCCCTCTCCACACTAACCAGTGGTACATGTCCACCTCCAGGATTTCATCCTAATGCTTTTAGGATATCACTTAAACATTGAGCCTTCCCATAGGGACTTTTCTACAGTAGGGCTCTCAGACCTCTATGGTAGTAGTGTCAATCTCGGCTCAATTATTACACATTTTCACATTATCACTGTAACACCCCGGCCCCCTTGGGCCTTAGGCCCCGTCCTCAAGGTCGCGACAGGCGCCCTGGCCGCGACATGGTCGCGCAGAGCGGCCTGCCGCGACAGCATTGGCGGTTCGTGTCGCGGCGGGGTGTGCGTCGCGTCCTTGTCGCGTCGCCCCTGGCTGTCGCGACTCTGTTCTGACACGACTTGACCGCTGTCCTGTCTGTCAGAACGGTCGTGTCGGGTGGCAGGGTCATCGGCGTTGACGCGACCTGCCAGGCCGTCGCGACTGCTTTCCCGGTCTTCGAGGTTTGACCGTGCTTTTTAAGTCGCGCCTTGGCGGGCGGTCGCGACATGGTCGCGACGCTCCTGGGCGTCGCGACAGTGTCTTGTCGCGCCGGGCCGCTGCGTCGCGTTCTGGGGGCCATCGGTTCAAAAACCGAAGGCGCGCCCCATTTTCCCTCTCTCGCCCTTTTCACTCTTTCTCCCCTCTCTCGAGCTCTCTCTCTCTCTCGCGGTTTCTCGGTGTTTCTCCTTGCTCGCGGTGCTCGTGCTGAGGCGTGGACGTGCCGTTCGTGCAGGGGTCGTGCTTGCGGCGTGCGGTGCGAGGAGGAGGAGGAGTTCTTTCCTACGAGAAGGCCTTAACGGGTTCGTTCTTCGTGTGGAGGTAGGGACTCTTGATCCTCTCGCCCTAAGCATGATCCCTTCCCCCTCTTGACCGTGGTTTCCTTGTGGTTTGGGGTTTGGGAGTGTGAGAACTCCATGCTCGAGTTGAGTGAGGTTTCCTTCGAGCGTAGATCCATGCTTTGAGGGATCGTGGGTGGTTTGGTGGATTTATAGCTTTCAATATACATGGTGCATGATCCCCTCCCCCATTGTGGATGTTGTTTAGCGTTTTGAGGAGGGTTCCCGGAGAGACTGTTCCGGAGCCCTGCTCGGCTGGTGACGCGGTCGCCTCGGAGGCCGCGATCATGTCGCGGTGGTGCGCCCGACCGCGACATGGTCGCGACGCTCCTGTGCGTCGCGTCCGGGTCGCGACCTGCTAGGGCGTCGCGACATGGTCGCGACGGCCCGCTGCGTCGCGACTCCGACCGAGAGACAGGTTTGGTCTTTTCCGTTTCCGCTCTTCTTTTACTGTTCCCGTGGCACCTGTGCTAGTTCCCTAGTACGGTCTCACTCTAGTCTTTCGCCCGGTGCTCGGCACTTGAGGGCTTGTTCCGTGTGAGAGGTTGTTACCGTTACCTGGGACCCCCGTCCTCGGGAGCCTGTTGAGGGAGTACTCCGGGCTACGAGTGTGCTCGAGTTGGCAGCCACCAGGCGGACTCCGGAGCTTAGGGGAAAACGGTGGTTAGGACAGTGGCGTGTGAGTCGCTTGCAGAGCTCTCGTGGTTGGTCTGGGACGCCGAGGACAGTTAGGAGTTCTACCCGGCGCAGGCCAGCCAGTCCTTCTTCTCACTGCCTCGCTCCTTACGGCCCCGGAACCGTTTGGAGAGGTCAGGCGTGGGACCGTAGTCCGGCCAGACTACGGCGGTTACTGTTGTGTTCTTGTGTCCTACCTCGCTCTGACGAGACGTGAGGGTCAGGACCCGGGTCGAGGATAAGACGTCGGTGGACGCACCTGACCGTGACTAGTGGTAGTGCTTCCGTAGCTAGTGTTCCTTGTCCAGGCGGAGTTCCCTCCGTCTGTGTTTTACTAGCCGTGTGGTGGTCACGACGGGCAGTCGTACGGAGTTTCCGACCGAGAGTACTTTCCGTACCGTGCTAGCTTTAGCTTCGCTTCCGCACTTCCTTTTGTAGGTAGAAAGATATAAACTGCCGTCTTTCCTTTATTAATAATTGTTTATGTTCCTCTGCCTGTTTAGAGCCAGTAGGAGATTGGTAGTCCCTACTGAGCTTCTGTTGTGAAGCTCATCCCTCTGTTTTCCAGGTGAGTCTTCCCAGCAGCGGCAGGGCGCGCGTCGGGCGGAGGAGACGGGGCGGTAGTCTTGGTCCCCGTAGCTAGCAGTGGTTCCCCTCTCAGTGTACGTCACCCTCGGGGTATGCCCCTAAGGGACTTGTCTCTTCCCTTTCCTTACTTGTACTAGTGTGCGTGCGTTGGGACTGTACTTAGAGCGGTACGCAGCGGTCTCGCTTTACTTTCCTGTTTGCGCTTGTACGCTTCTAGCTTAGCAGTTGACGTTTACCTCCGTTACATATCCTGTCAGACGCGTGTTCTAGCCCTTCCGGGTCCCCCGGGTCCGTGGGCGGCGACCGCGAAAATCGGGTCCTCGGCGTGGGCCGAGGGTCGGGTTCTCGGGTCGTTACAGTTGGTATCAGAGCTTGGTCTGACAGGACTTGTAGTGGATCTAAACTGCAACAGTAAGTCCCAACAATAGTACAAGTACACTGCTAGCCGCCCGAGAGGTATTTGTAACCTTTGTCAGTTGTGTTGCCGTGTAGGTTATGGCTCCGCGTAGGCGCAGTCAGGCTAGGCAGCTGGTTGAGCAGCAGGATGAGTCCGACATGCCCGCTCAGGGGCAGGTTCAGGAGGAGGTGTCCGTGGAGGAGTCAGTGGCACAGCCTCAGGGTGCACAGGCAGCAGCAGCAGAGGCAGCGGTAGCAGGTGGGCAGCAGCAGCAGGAGTACCACCCTCAGCCTCAGCAGTATGCAGACTGGTTTCCCATGGCCGAGCAGTTCTTCAGAGCTATGTACCAGGGAGCGTGGCAGCCCGGGCAGGCAGCAGCAGGTGTCCGTTTCCGGTGCCTCCCCCAGCGGTACCGAGCAGCAGCAGGAGGTGGAGCCAGAGGTGGAGCAGCCAGTCCGCCAGCAGCGGTCGGGTACTGGGAGTACCCGGTCCGGTCAGCGGAGGGCAGCGGTGTCGGAGGCGAGGACCGCTCTCCTTGAGAGGTTCCTGCGTCTTCGCCCACCAATGTTCCACGGTGAGTATGATCCCGATAAGGCAGAGAGCTGGACCCATGAGTTGGAGCGCATCTTCGAGACGATGGAGTGCGCTGAGGAGGACCAGGTTCGACTAGGGGTGTACCAGCTCAAGGGAGCAGCCCACGAGTGGTGGAGAGTTCAGAGGCAGACGCACTTCCCAGAGCAGCGGTTGGAGCGGATCACTTGGCAGCGGTTTGTGGAGGTCTTCCACGGCGAGTACTTCCCCGACTATGCTCGACGTGAGAGACGGGATCAGTTCCACGAGTTGGTGCAGGGCGACCTCACAGTTTCTCAGTACCACCAGAGGTTTGTCCGGTTGTTGAGGCATGTGCCTCATGTAGCAGGCAGTGACCAGGCTTGTGCAGAGAGGTTTATAGCAGGGCTGAGACCAGACCTGAGGTGGGGTGTGACGTCACACATGTGTACCACCTTGGGAGAGGCCGTGGCGAAGGCCACCGCCTTGGACAGAGAGACCTGGCAGCCTCAGCAGCAGCAGCCGCAGCAGCAGCAGCAGGGAGGGGCCTCTTCCAGGTCCTCGCCTTACCAGCGTCCAGCAGGCAGCCGCGGTAGTGCGACTTCCTCTTCCTCCGGCTCGGGCAGTTCTGGCGGCGCCGGAATTCGCTCGCAGTTTAGGAAGTTGTCTACTCGCGGGGGTGGACGTAGCCGTCAGCAGAGGCGTCAGTCCAGGTTTGCAGAGCAGTCAGTACAGCAGGGTGCTGAGCAGGGCAGTCAGGAGCCAGTGTGCTACACTTGTGGTTTGCCAGGCCACTTCAGGAGGGATTGCCCCATGGGGCAAGCCCCGCAGCAGCAGCAGCCAGTGCAGTACGCGCAGCAGCCACCTCAGTACCAGTACCCTCCCCAGCAGCAGGCACCGCGCCAGCAGCAGCGGGGGCAGTACCAGCAGCCAGCTCAGCAGTTTCCGCAGCAGCAGCAGTACCAGCCGTACCAGCAGCAGCAGCAGTACCCCCAGCAGCCGCCGCAGCAGCAGCCGGCGCCGCAGCGTGGTCGTGGTCGTGGTCGTGTGATGGCGCTCACCCGGGAGCAGGCAGAGGCGTCAAACTTGGTTATAGGTACTCTACCTATCCTTGGCAGAGCTGCTCGTGTTTTGGTTGATCCCGGTGCTTCCTTGTGTTTTGCTTCCGAGAAGTTTTTCGAGTCTCTTGCTTGTCACGCTCCTGAGAGGCAGTGTGACGTGATGGTCGATCTCCCGTCCGGTGACTACATGCGTTCCTTTGGTTACCTGGAGGGTGTGGTGGTCGAGGTTGAGGGTCACCAGTTGCCGGCCAGGTTGTACGCGCTGCAGCTTTGCGACTTCGACGTCATCCTGGGCATGGACTGGTTGGAGGCTCACTCAGCCGTGGTTGATTGTCAGAGGAAGACCGTTCGGTTCGAGATACCTGGAGCACCTGTTCTCTGCTTTCGAGGTATCCGGTCTACCCGTCGGCCGTTCATTTCTTTCTGTAAGGCTCGTCGTTTGATCCGTGATGGCTGCGTTGCTTACCTTGCTTCGGTTTGTTCCTTGGAGCCTAGCGGGTCTTCAGTTTTTGATGTGCCAGTTGTTTCTGAGTTTTCTGACGTGTTTCCGGAGGATCTACCTGGGTTGCCGCCTGAGCGAGAGGTAGAGTTCTCCGTCGAGCTTTTGCCTGGTACGATGCCTTTGTCCAAGGCACCTTACCGGATGGCCCCGGCGGAGCTGCGTGAGTTGAAGCGCCAGTGCAGGAGCTTCTTGAGTTGGGCTTCATTCGCCGAGTCGTTCGCCGTGGGGTGCGCCTGTTTTGTTCGTGAGGAAGAAGGATGGCAGTCTTCGTTTGTGCATCGATTATCGGCAGTTGAACCAGGTCACTGTGAAGAACAGGTACCCGTTGCCGAGAATTGATGATTTGTTTGATCAGTTGCAATCGGCCCGAGTTTTCTCGAAGATCGACTTGAGATCCGGCTACTACCAGCTGCGGATCAGAGAGTCGGATGTTGGTTTGACGGCTTTCCGTTCCAGGTACGGTCACTTTGAGTTCGTCGTGATGCCGTTTGGGCTGACGAACGCACCTGCAGCATTCATGGATCTGATGCATAGGGTGTTCAGTGAGTACCTAGACCGCTTTGTTGTTGTTTTTGTTGATGATATTCTGGTCTACTCGGCTTCTGAAGAGGAGCACGAGGAGCACCTGAGGATCGTGCTGGAGACCCTGCGGAGTCACCGCCTTTATGCCAAGTTCGACAAGTGCGAATTTTGGCTGAAGGAGGTGCACTTTCTTGGGCACGTGATCTCGGGTTCTGGTGTGGCAGTGGATCCGGCCAAGGTTGAGGCCGTGTTGTCGTGGGAGCAGCCCACATCGGTGTTTGAGGTCCGCAGTTTTCTGGGTCTGGCAGGTTACTACCGGAGGTTCATTCAGGATTTCGCCAAGATTGCAGCACCGTTGACTCGGTTGACGAGGCAGGACACCAGGTTTGTTTGGTCAGAGGACTGTGAGCAGAGTTTCTTGGAGCTGAAGACGAGGTTGACTTCAGCGCCAGTGCTGGTCTTGCCGTCGGGCACCGGTGGGTTTGTGGTTTACACCGATGCGTCGAGGTCAGGTTTGGGTGCCGTGCTGATGCAGCATGGTGGGGTCGTTGCCTATGCTTCTCGGCAGCTCAAGAAGCATGAGGAGAACTATCCCACCCACGACTTGGAGCTGGCAGCAGTGGTGTTTGCTCTCAAGTTGTGGAGGCACTACCTGTATGGCGAGGCTTTTCAGATCTTCACCGATCACCAGAGTTTGCAGTACATCTTCACCCAGAGGGATTTGAACTCGAGGCAGCGCCGTTGGATGGAGTATTTGAAGGACTACGACCTGACCCTCTCCTATCATCCAGGAAAGGCTAACGTTGTAGCCGATGCCTTGAGTAGGCGCGTGCGTTTGAGTTCGCTGATGGTCAGAGAGTGGAGGCTGTTTGAGGAGCTGTCCCAGGGAGTGTTCGTTCCGTCGAGGACCAGAGATCGTGCCGTGGCTTCCAGTTTGTCAGTTCGGCCGTCACTGTTCAGGCAGGTGTTGCAGGCGCAGCGAGCAGATGCAGAGTTAGCAGACATTTTGCGGTTGCCAGATGTAGAGCTCAGCGAGGACAGCGAGGTCAGATTCAGAGGCCGCTTGTACGTTCCTGAGGAGGCGCGCCAGGCGGTGTTGTCAGAGGCTCACAGATCGAGGTATGCTGTTCATCCTGGTTCCACCAAGATGTACCATTGCTTGAGGAGGTCCTTCTGGTGGCCAGGGATGAAGAGGGGCGTGGCAGAGTTTGTTGCTCGGTGCCTTACCTGTCAACAGGTGAAGGCCGAGCATCAGCGTCCTGGTGGTGAGTTGCAGCCGTTGCCCATTCCTGAGTGGAAGTGGGACGACATCACCATGGACTTTGTGGTTGGTTTGCCCCGTACCCCGCAGAGGCATGATGGTATTTGGGTGATTGTGGATCGTTTGACCAAGGCAGCGCATTTTCTTCCGATCAGAATGTCGTGGTCAGTGGACAGGTTAGCCAGGCTGTACGTGGACAGAGTTGTTTCGTTGCACGGGATCCCAGTTTCAGTCGTCTCCGACAGAGATCCGAGGTTCACGTCAGGGTTTTGGCGCAGTCTTCAGAGAGCACTGGGTACAGACTTGAGGTTCAGCACAGCATACCACCCGCAGACAGACGGTCAGTCAGAGCGGACCATTCGGACACTGGAGGATATGCTGAGAGCGTGCTGTTTAGACTGGAGCGGCACTTGGGAGTCTCACCTTCCGATGGTAGAGTTCGCGTATAACAACAGTTATCACTCGAGCATCGGAATGGCGCCGTACGAGGCCTTGTACGGTCGCCCGTGCAGGACACCTCTTCACTGGTTCGAGGTTGGTGAGAGGCAGCTTTTGGGGCCAGAGTTGGTGCAGCAGTGCGCAGAGACAGTCAGTTTGGTCAGACAGAGGCTTCGGGCAGCACAGAGCAGGCAGAAGAGTTATGCGGATGTCCGCAGGAGACCGCTAGAGTTCAGCGTCGGTGACCTGGTCTTCCTGCGGGTCTCGCCGACCAAAGGGGTCATGAGGTTTGGCAGGAGGGGAAAGCTCAGTCCCAGATATATTGGGCCTTTCCCCATTTCTGAGAGGGTCGGCGAGGTGGCTTACAGGCTGAGTCTTCGGCAGAGCTAGCAGGTGTGCACAGCGTTTTCCACGTTTCACAGCTCAGGAGATACGTCGCAGATCCTTCGCACGTGTTGGACTACTCGCAGCTAGAGGTAGCGCCAGATTTGTCAGTGCCAGAGTACCCAGTTAGTGTTGTCGACCGCAGAGTTCAGCAGTTGCGCAGGAAGCAGATTCCGCTGGTTAAGGTCGTTTGGCAGAACCGCGTCGGTGGCGAGGCCACCTGGGAGCGCGAGGACGAGATGCAGGAGCAGTTTCCTTACTTGTTTGATTGATCGGTATGTGGTGATCTCCCCTTTTGTCGTCTTCCGGGTTGAGACCGAGTTGTTTTCATTTCGAGGACGAAATGTCTTAAGGAGGGAGGGTTGTAACACCCCGGCCCCCTTGGGCCTTAGGCCCCGTCCTCAAGGTCGCGACAGGCGCCCTGGCCGCGACATGGTCGCGGCAGAGCGGCCTGCCGCGACAGCATTGGCGGTTCGTGTCGCGGCGGGGTGTGCGTCGCGTCCTTGTCGCGTCGCCCCTGGCTGTCGCGACTCTGTTCTGACACGACTTGACCGCTGTCCTGTCTGTCAGAACGGTCGTGTCGGGTGGCAGGGTCGTCGGCGTTGACGCGACCTGTCAGGCCGTCGCGACTGCTTTTCCGGTCTTCGAGGTTTGACCGTGCTTTTTAGTCGCGCCTTGGCGGGCGGTCGCGACATGGTCGCGACGCTCCTGGGCGTCGCGACAGTGTCTTGTCGCGCCGGGCCGCTGCGTCGCGTTCTGGGGGCCATCGGTTCAAAACCGAAGGCGCGCCCCATTTTCCCTCTCTCGCCCTTTTCACTCTTTCTCCCCTCTCTCGAGCTCTCTCGCGGTTTCTCGGTGTTTCTCCTTGCTCGCGGTGCTCGTGCTGAGGCGTGGACGTGCCGTTCGTGCAGGGGTCGTGCTTGCGGCGTGCGGTGCGAGGAGGAGGAGGAGTTCTTTCCTACGAGAAGGCCTTAACGGGTTCGTTCTTCGTGTGGAGGTAGGGACTCTTGATCCTCTCGCCCTAAGCATGATCCCTTCCCCCTCTTGACCGTGGTTTCCTTGTGGTTGGGGTTTGGGAGTGTGAGAACTCCATGCTCGAGTTGAGTGAGGTTTCCTTCGAGCGTAGATCCATGCTTTGAGGGATCGTGGGTGGTTTGGTGGATTTATAGCTTTCAATATACATGGTGCATGATCCCCTCCCCCATTGTGGATGTTGTTTAGCGTTTTGAGGAGGGTTCCCGGAGAGACTGCTCCGGAACCCTGCTCGGCTGGTGACGCGGTCGCCTCGGAGGCCGCGATCATGTCGCGGTGGTGCGCCCGACCGCGACATGGTCGCGACGCTCCTGTGCGTCGCGTCCAGGTCGCGACCTGCTAGGGCGTCGCGACATGGTCGCGACGGCCCGCTGCGTCGCGACTCCGACCGAGAGACAGGTTTTGGCCTCTTTCCGTTTCCGCTCTTCTTTTACTGTTCCCGTGGCACTTGTGCTAGTTCCCTAGTGCGGTCTACACTAGTCTTTCGCCCGGTGCTCGGCACTTGAGGGCTTGTTCCGTGTGAGAGGTTGTTACCGTTACCTGGGACCCCCGTCCTCGGGAGCCTGTTGAGGGAGTACTCCGGGCTACGAGTGTGCTCGAGTTGGCAGCCACTTAGGCGGACTCCGGAGCTTAGGGGAAAACGGTGGTTAGGACAGTGGCGTGTGAGTCGCTTGCAGAGCTCTCGTGGTTGGTCTGGGACGCCGAGGACAGTTAGGAGTTCTACCCGGCGCAGGCCAGCCAGTCCTTCTTCTCACTGCCTCGCTCCTTACGGCCCCGGAACCGTTTGGAGAGGTCAGGCGTGAGACCGTAGTCCGGCCAGACTACGGCGGTTACTGTTGTGTTACTTGTGTTCTACCTCGCTCTGACGAGACGTGAGGGTCAGGACCCGGGTCGAGGATAAGACGTCGGTGGACGCACCTGACCGTGACTAGTGGTAGTGCTTCCGTAGCTAGTGTCTCTTGTCCAGGCGGAGTTCCCTCCGTCTGTGTTTTACTAGCCGTGTGGTGGTCACGACGGGCAGTCGTACGGAGTTTCCGACCGAGAGTACTTTCCGTACCGTGCTAGCTTTAGCTTCGCTTCCGCACTTCCTTTTGTAGGTAGAAAGATATAAACTGCCGTCTTTCCTTTATTAATAGTTGTATATGTTCCTCTGCCTGTTTAGAGCCAGTAGGAGATTGGTAGTCCCTACTGAGCTTCTGTTGTGAAGCTCATCCCTCTGTTTTCCAGGTGAGTCTTCCCAGCAGCGGCAGGGCGCGCGTCGGGCGGAGGAGACGGGGCGGTAGTCTTGGTCCCCGTAGCTAGCAGTGGTTCCCTCTCTCAGTGTACGTCACCCTCGGGGTATGCCCCTAAGGGACTTGTCTCTCCCCTTTCCTTGCTTGTACTAGTGTGCGTGCGTTGGGACTGTACTTAGAGCGGTACGCAGCGGTCTCGCTTTACTTTCCTGTTTCCGCTTGTACGCTTCTAGCTTAGCGGTTGACGTTTACCTCCGTTACATATCCTGTCAGACGTGTGTTCTAGCCCTTCCGGGTCCCCCGGGTCCGTGGGCGGCGACCGCGAAAATCGGGTCCTCGGCGTGGGCCGAGGGTCGGGTTCTCGGGTCGTTACAATCACAAGTTTCATTCATTTACCTACACATTTTAACACATTTATATGCACTTTAACATAATTACACATGTTCAGTTTTACAGTATATGATGCTTCTATTCACAGGATGATTAACTCATAAAACATCCTAATCATGCTACCAATCACAGATTTCACATGATTAAACTTAAACATGCTCATTATGTCAATTATCATTGTTAAACTAATAACATGTACCTAATGTTATCAAAACAGTATGATTCTTTTATCCGAGGTTGCACACAGATTACATGTCACATGGATAAATTTTCAAATTTTTTGAAACAATATATCTAATTTAATAATTACCATAGATTTCAGGCATATTTAGAAAGAAATTTGTTATCACATGATTCACAGTAAAATAGTCATGCCTAGCCATTTTAAACTTGAAGACAATAATCGTATGATCATATAAAATTTATGAAACCCTAACTTGCAACAAATCATTTATTTAACATTAAACACAGTAGATCATGCTCATTTTTCAATTACAGAAATTACCCTAATTTCTATCATGCTCAGAAAATAAATAAATCCTCATGGTATGACCTACTGACTGTACTGGAACAACCACAAAATTTACAACACATACAAGCAACTAGAAGGTTAGAAATCATCACACCATCATGGTACATAAAGTTATGTGAAAATCATAAGAAGTTGGCGTCAAAGGCCTCGCTGCCAACATACGTTAATGACACACTATGTAGCCGTTTACTCAAGAACTTGGAGGCACACAAGTGGCCGCCAATCTTCTGTCTGCAGAAGTGCAGACAGAACGCTAAAACTTGGAGAAGTTGGGGTTCCAGGACTCGAATAATATCTCGAAAAATACCTAAGACCTAGAGGATATGGGTAGGGATGAGATCCCTAGATCACTTGCCTTATAAAAATTCTACAATGGTCTAATTAGCTTGAAGATGCTCTCCTCGGCCAAGCCAAGAAGTTGCTCAAAACCACTTCAGATCCGGTCCTTCCTGCCGATGTAGGACGATCCTCGGAGTTGGGGATGCTTCCTCAATGCGTGGAGTACCTCCTAGTCGGTGCAGATCGCCAGAAGACTCCTCCAGTCGCCGATCCAGCTCTTTAAAGATCAGATTTTATCCACAAAGGGTTCTAGGGTTTCACAAAGGCCAAAAGACTTAATCCGGCCAAAATAGGGTGATTTATATAAGCTAAGGGGTTGGGGTACGTATTAGGGTAGGTTTCCTATAGTTATAGATGAGTTTCCTAAACAGGAACTGGAGGAAACACAGCCATTTCCAAATCTAAAATCACAATAAACTAGGAAATAAACGTCAACATTTGCTGCCGCTAACAGGGAGTCAGCGTCCATCGATCTAGACGTCAACTTCACCTGGCCATGCAGTCAATGGCATGCATGCTGCCATCAACATGAAATCAACGTCAATTTATGTTGACGTTAACTGGCATTTCGGCCAGAACACATAAATAATTACACATGTATACACTATATAGATACATACACCATGCACAGTGTTATTTAAGTACAATATACATTATAAACAATTTAATATGTACAAAAATTAATAGGTATCATATGCACAAGATAACATATATATATATATATATATATAATATATATATATATATATATATATATATATATATACACACACAACATGTTTACACACAATATGCATTAAATAAATAAATATAATATGTTCATAAATAATTAGATACTACATGCACATTTAAATATATTACATGCTTGAAATAAACTCATATATATATAATATCTATAGTTGTATAGCATAATTATATATTATATGCACAATATTACTTAATACAAGATGCATAAGATTTAAATAAGTATAATATGTACAAAATTAGCTAATTTTGTATATCCACAGAAATAATATACATATACATATATGCATACATTTGCACATGAGTACTTAATAATATTGTATGCATAAAATTAATACACACACTATGTACAATAACAAGTAAACATCACATACATAGAATATAAAATGAACAAAAATTTGGGGGTCTCATACCCTCCCCCCCTTGAAAAAGATCTTCATCCTCGAAGATCGGATTGAGTACCTCTAGTGACGTCGTCGATGTCATCTCCGGCTAACACATTCTCCTTGGCTGGTGTTGCTAGCTTCGTTGTTGCAGTTGCTGGAATATCTCTTGGAACGAGCTTCTTCAGATTTGGACACTCTCTAATCCGATGATCTTTACTGCCACACTTGAGACACATCTTCCTGACTTTAACCACACACATCTCCACTATGACACTTGCTGCATTGCACACACTCGGGCTTCTCTCCCTGGTACGATTCCACCCTACTTCCTGCTTGCTTGCTGCGCTGAGAGCCTCTTCCAAAGTGCGGGGGTCAAACTCTAAAAGTCTAGCTCTCAATGATGGTTTGAGTCCCCTCACGAACCTCCTTACATTGTGCTTCTGCCATGCTCCCTAGCTCGATCACCACGCTTACCATGACTCGCCATCGCCGCAAACAAGTAATCTAGTTAGAATCTAAGTTACTAAATCCTAACCATTTTCTTAACTATTTTCCATCCATTATTAGATGTTTTCTACATATATGGACAAATTTCTATAAACCTTTGCAATATTGTGAAGATGATGTTTTATTCATGTACAATCTCAACCTTGGGCTCTGATACCATCTCTATAACGACCCTCTTTATAACGGTACGATTATACCAATCCCCTTCGGTACAAAGGGCATCATTACAGTGGGATATTAACCAACACTAAACGAAGGTTGATATGTACATGAATAACAAAGGAGTACAGCGGAATAAAAGAAATAACTCATCTTATTCTATCATCATCTCATCATTCCACAGTCTATATAGTAAATGTAAATGACAAAAGTCCCATTAATACATTCCAAAAGAAATACATTGTCTATTACATTGTCCATATGAATAACTTATTACATACTATGAAATAAAACAACTATTTAGTAAACTCCACAAGCAGCTATTCCTCTCGCTCGATGTCGCTCCTTGCTATGTCCTCCTCAAGTACGAGGACACCTGCCTCACCTGTACGCCGAAACAAAGATGAGTCTTCTAAAAAGACCCAGCAAGCAATCTATAGATATCATTCTTACACATATCACACACATGCTAAACTATTACACAATAGGGAAACACATGCTATCTTTTAAATAATAATGAATCACATGGCACATGTTTTAAACAATTAACAACATACATAACCACCTAAACATGCTTCCTATACATTTAATTAACTCGATTCATATTTAAATCATAATTCATATTAATCATATTCTTGACATAATCAAATGTCTATGAATGACCTATAGCATGCTTTCTACAACAACATATAACATGATTCATGGTTTCACACTTTATTCAAATCGTTACACAATTCTACAAATTTAATTCATGAAACATGTACAAGATAATAAACACTTCTAGCATGATATCTAACCAATTTCACATGCAATTATATAACTTTTTCACACATTTCGCTTGCTGTTTTAATATGATAATCACATTTACACAATTTAACATTCTTTCACATGCTAACACATTCATACTACACTAACACATATTCACTTTTCATATTGCACTATTCACATACACTAGTACATGAATGTTATTAAATTATATAACATGATACTAAACATGATATTACATTTAACATATTAACACATGAATGATATGAATATATGAGTTTTTTACCTTGGCTTTCACATGCATTTATTCTCTCATTTACATTCACTTTCACTTACACATAATTTCACACACTTTGCTCATATTTTCACTTGCACTTTCACTTATCACATCATTGCACTTACCTCGTGCCACTTTCACTTGTTACACTTTTTACACTTAATTTTCCGTGACACGTAGTCCTAACTACCATCTAGAGGAACACACACTTATCACTTAGCACTAGCACTTAGCTCATAGCACTTCACTTCATTTAACACACACTCGCCACCTAGGTAAACTAGTGACGAATCTTGGTTACTACGCAGACCAGGAGAAGCCCTCTCCACACTAACCAATGGTACTTGTCCACCTCCAGGATTTCATCCTAATGCCTTTAGGAATCACATTAACGTTGAGCCTTCCCATAGGGACTTTTCTACAGTAGGGCTCTCAGACCCCTATGGTAGCAGTGTGAATCTCGGCTCATTATTACACATTATCACAAGTTTCATTCATTTACAATGCTTTTAACTCATTATATGCACTTTAACATAATTACACGTTCAGTTTACAGTATATGATGCTTCTATTCATAGTGATGATTAACTTATAAAAACATCCTAATCATGCCACCAATCACAGATTTTCACATGATTAAACTTAAACATGCTCATTATGTCATATATCATTGTTAAACTAATAACAATACCTAATGTTATCAAAACAATATGAAACTTTTATCATAGGCTGCACACAGATTACATGCCACATGGATAAATTTTCAGATTTTTCGGAATAGTATATTTAACTTTAATAATTAAGACAGACTTCAGGCATATTTAGCAAGAAATTCGTTATCACATGGTTCACAGTAAAACAGTCACGCCTAGCCATTTTAAACCTGAAGACAATAATCATATGATCATATAAAATTTATGAAACCCTAACTTGCAACAAATCAATTTATTTAACATTAGATCATGCTCATTTTTCAATTACATAAATTACCCTATTTCTATCATGCTCAGAAAATAAATAAATCCTCATGGTATGACCTACCGACTGTACTGGAACAACCCCAAAATTTACAACACATACAAGCAACTAGAAGGTCAGAAATCATCACATAGTCATGGTACATAAAGTTCTGTGAAATCAGAAGATTGGCGTCAAAGGCCTTGCCGCCAACATAGGTTAACGGCACACTATGTAGCCGTTTACCCAAGAACTTGGCGGCACACAAGTGTCCGTCATCTTCGTCTGCAGAAGTGCAGACGGAACATTGAAAACTTGGAGAAATTGGGGTTCCAGGACTCGAATAAAATCTCGAAAAATACCTAAAACCTAGAGGATATGGGTAGGGATGAGATCCCTAGATCACTTGCCTTATAAAATTCTACAATGGTCTAATTAGCTCGAAGACACTCTCCTCGGCCAGGCCAGAAGCTCTCAAAACCACTTCAGATCCGGTCTTCCTGCTGATGTAGGACGATCCTCGGAGTTGAGGATGCTTCCTCAATGCTGGAGTACCTCCTAGTTGGTGCAGATCGCCAGAAGACCCTCCAGTCGCCGAATCTAGCTCTTCAAAGATCAACTTTTCTCCACAAAGGGTTCTAGGGTTTCACAAAGGGCAAAAGACTTAATCCAGCCAAAATAGGGTGTTTATATAGGCTAAAGGGTCGGGGTACACATTAGGGTAGGTTTCCTACAATTATAGATGGGTTTCCTAAACAGGAATCGGAGGAAACACAGCCATTTCCCAAATCTAAAATCGCAATAAAACTGAGAAATCAACGTCAACATTTGCTGTCGCTAACAGGGAGTCTCGTCCATCGATCTGGACATCAACTTCACCTGGCCATGTAGTCACGGCACGCATGCTGCCTCAACATGAAATCAACGTCATTTTATGTTGATGTTAATTGGCATTTCGGCTAGAACATAGAAATAATTACGCATTTGTACACTATATAGATACATACACCATGCACAATATTATTAAGTACAATATACAATATAACAATTTAATATGTACAGAAAATTAATAGGTATCATATGCACAAGATAAACATATATATATATATATATATATATATAGATACACAACATGGTTACACAAAATATGCATGAAATAAATAAATATAATATGTTCATCAATAATTAGATACTACATGCACATTTAATATATTACATGCATCGAAATAAACTCATACATATATCTATAAGATGTATAGCAATAATTATATATTATATGCACAATATTACTTTATACAAGATGCATAGGATTTAAATAGTACAATATGTACAAAATTAGCTAATTTCTTATATCCACAGAATAATATTCATATACAGATATGCATACATTTGCACATGGTACTTAATAATTATTGTATGCACCAAAATAATACACACACTATGTACAATAACAAGTACACAACATAACAAGTAAACATCACATACATAGAATATAAATGAACAAAAATTCGGGGGTCTCACACCTAGCGACTGGGGATCGACTGCAAAAGCGTGGAGGTAGAATCAAAGCGTGGAACATCACTTCTTTGGCTTGGCCGAGGAGGGCTTCATCGCAAAAATTCGATCTTCAGGGTTTTTTAGAGGGCAAGTGACTTAGGGGTTTCATCCCTAGACTTATCACCTAGAGTTTAGGAATTTTTCAAGATTTTTAACTCGTGTCCTGGACCCCGCTAACTTCCTTGTTGTTTTTTGTTCGTCTGCACTTTCTACAAACAGGAGGTTGATGGCAACCTTCTTGCCGCCAAGTTCTTGAGTTAACGGTAATCAATTGTGCCATTAACCGACCCTGACGGCAAGCCCCTTGCCGTCAAGTTCATCTGATTTTACAGAATAGTGATTTTAATCTATGTGATGTGATTTTTCGAGGGTTTGTGAATGTATGCATATGTTATAGAATTTAGTCTAGTCGGTATTTTAGTAGATCAACCATAATATTTTGATAATTTCTTGGAGTATAATATAATATATATATTTTATGTTGAGTAAAGAAGTATGATAAGGTCATATTAAATTCGGATTAAATAGGTAGGATGTGTGATAATGTTACATAAACTTCCATGAACTTAGGGTTACTGGATACCTATTTTAAAGACTATTAGAACCTTTGTTCACTGTCTACCATGTTTAATTGAATTATCTTATTAAATGATCTCTGTTAAATATAAAAATAGATATACTATCATGAAATTCTAAAAAATAACCATCTGATATATTTCATGCGTGGAGTTTATGGTTAAAATTTGAATATGATCTAACATCTGTAAGTACTTTTTTCAAGTGTAAAGGCATTAAAAGCCATATTAAGCATGATTAATCAAGAAACAATATTTTATGTGATTAGTATCATGTTTAGGTGCTGTTAAACATCTTGTAATATTGTTAGACAGTCATGATAAGTTCTGTAACTTGAATACATGTGTTTGGATTATAAGCATGTGAATGGAGCATTAAGTGCATGTAAAATGATGTTAACATGTGATTAATTTTAAAATAATGTGATTAAGTGAATATTGTGCCAAA
>CM024758.1:117371276-117472821 GCA_014218235.1 Colocasia esculenta | reverse complement strand
ATGTGCTCCATAAGGAAGAGATCTCTTTAGGTCTGTTCTTGTAGTTTCAGAGATGATTTGATAGAGAATCACATGAAGGTTGATCTTGATGTCTTTGACCATGCAATAGAGGATGAACCTCTGGATGTCTGTCAATCTATCCCTTCCACCACCTTGAGGGGTAATAATGGTAGTCAAAATGTGGTGGATGACCCTTAACACAGGTGGAAATGTATTGGCATTGAACCTGGTTACATGGGTCTGTTTGGGATCTGATGCATCTGCAGGAAGGCCTGTCAAGATGGAATAGGCTTCATGTAAATCAAATTCAAACTCATGGTAGTCAGCCCCCTCATCTGGCACTTTTAAAATGGAGGCAGCTACTGCAGTTGGCATGTCTATTGCTATTCCCTTGACTTTGGATTCAAATCCTTCTTCTGTGCAGGTGAGGTTCTTGTAGAATTCTCTAACTAATCTTGGATAGCAGACTTGAAATTCAGAAATAAAGGGTATCCAAGATTGAAAGGAAAAATAGGTTTGAATTTCAGGAAGAGAGTTTGCTAGTTGGATGTCTGAAAGGTCTAGAATTCTGGGCTTCAAAATCAACTTGGCTGCACTTACTGATTCTGAGGGAATATCCTCTTGAGACTCAGAAGAAGAAGAGGAAGATGATTCCTCAGGATTGTCAGAGGAATCGCCCGGAATCTCTGGTCTAGGGTTTGAAACATTACTACCTCTGCCTGAAGTGGAGGTCCTACCTCTCTTGGAAGCTCTCTGAGGTGCAGAAGAAGATCCTGGTTGCTCGGCAGGATCATTTCTTCTCTTGGTTCTTCTTTCGAACTGTTCAACTGGAACCTCTGCCGGAACTGGCCTTGAAGAGGCCTTTGATCTTGCGCCACGCCGGGGACCCAACTTCCGGACCATGGTGCAAGAGGAGTGGAATTTGGAGAGGAAATGGAAGAATGGAGAGGTGATGAAGGATTGATGCGAGTTAGAGAGAATTTGGGAGGAATTCTTGCCGGAAAAGAGTGGAAATGAGGCCGTCGGGTCGACTGACGCCTAAATGGGGGTGCAGTGGTACACTGCCCCGCAGGAACAACAAGGGTTTAAGGTGAACCCTAACGGGTTGAAAAGGGTCTGGCAAGAAGGCAGTGTCGACACATGATGAAAGGTGTGTCGACCTGACCGAAAGTGTGTGTCGACACGGGTCACAATGTGTGTCGACACGGCCTTGATGAAAATTTGAATTTTTAAGAGGAAATTTTTTGAGAAATTTTGGGACATCTTTATAATGATAAATAATGAAAGGAATTATCATTTCAAGGATTTTTAAGAGGCTTAAAAATTCATTTGTTATATTTTGCAAAAATTCATCACAGTTCAAGTTTCTTTCAAACAATTTCCAACAGGATATTAGCATTCCAAGACTTGAATCAACAAAATGATAAATTGAGGGATATAATGTATTTGACAATCAACCAAAAACTACCATGTTTCTCAATTTTCAAGAATTAAAGATGTCATCTAGACCAAATACAGTTGTGTTGAAAGTAAAACACAAACTTAAGGAACAACTTGATGAAGGAAGAAGATGATTCTTTCTAAACAAATCTCCAATAATTTTCATATTTTGTTCTTTTAACAAACTATCAAATGATATAAATCTTTTTCACTCAAGTACTAGTGCTTTTTACACACCATAGTCCCTGGATACTTAAGATTTAGTCATTGTCAAGTCTCAAAGGGGTAAATGATGACCTTTTGACATGAAAATATACGTTTTGTAGACGCCAATATTTCCAGTTACTCAGTCATCATCAAAAAGCATAGCACATTTTTGCTTAGTTTTGAATTTATTTTCAATTTTGATCCCCTTTGAACAGAGTTAGCAATAGTGCCTCATGACATACATGGCACTTCATTCATTGTGAAGGTGTGCAGTTTCTCAGCACAAGTGCCATTGCTCTGTTGGATTTTACAAGATTTGGAGAGTTTGTGAGATAGAATTCAAATATATCCAGTCATCAGTTGCAAACAAGGAAATGTTTTAAGTTCAAGGCACAAATTGTTATTTAGTCTAGGAAGAGATCTGAATTTCTGTGGATTGAGAGACATAGTTGAAAGGTGATTAGTAAAAATATAATAAATCACTCAAGGTTCATTTTGTGACTCTAGACTTTAGAATGAGGACATCATGCAAGGAATTGATGAAATGCAAGAAGGGTTTTGAATTTTGCAAAAAGATGACTTGTGAATTTTCTAGCTCCCCCTGAGATGATGATTTCAACCATTTTTCATCAAAATAAAGATATGCAATTTTGAAATCAGAAAGAAATTTTCTTCTTGGACAACAAAGACTCCCCCTCAACAATTGTATATCCATTTCTTGGTACTTGGCGGAGACACATACTCTCGCATAGTGAAAGTGTCCAGACAAGCATAACCTGTCCTTCTCCAAGTCACCATTTGATATACCAAGAGATTTCAACACAATAAGAGTTGAAGAATTCATTATCAAAAAGAAATGGAAGTTAAAACTGTGCAAGTTTTGAAATCAGAAAAGAAATTCTCTTTGAACAATAAAAGCTCCCCCTCAACTATTGCATATCAACTTCTTAGTACTTGGCGGAGACATATACTCTCGCATAGTGAAAGTGTCCAGACAAGCATAACTTGTCCTTCTCCAAATCACTATTTGATATACCAAGAAGTTTCAACACAATCAGAAGTGGAGAATTTATTGTAAAAAGAAAGAATTAGAATTGAAAGTGAGAGAGATATGAACAATGTGAATGAGGGAAGCAAAGAGCTATGAAATGCAACGAACTCCCCCTTAGACAATGCATAACACTCAACCCAAACCTAGAGAGAAATCAAGAAGGTGGACACCTGCAAAGACCAAGTTCTCTCCTTAAAGATGAAAATCTATTTTCAGGAAGGGGTTTTGTGAATATGTCTGCAAGCATATGACTTTCTTTAGGATTAGATTGGAATCTAGCAAGTTCTAAGTCACATGTTCCAACAAGATATTTAAAAATTCTTTTCACAGCAAGCATATGACTTTCTTTAGGATTAGATTGGAATCTAGCACATAAGCACACACAAAACTGAATGTCAGGTCTAGAAGTAGTAAGGTAGAGCAGAGAGCCAATCATACCTCTGTAGGTCTTTGGATCTACTGACTTACCAGATGGGTCTTCTTCTAGCTTAGCATTTATTGCAATGGGTGTGCTTGAGTGTTTAAGGTTCTGAAAGTCAAACCTTTTCAGTAGCTCCTTGACATATTTGGTTTGACTGATGAAGATTCCTTCATTGGTTTGGTTAACCTGCAATCCCAAAAAGAATGTTAAATCTCCCATTAAGCTCATTTCAAATTCATTCTTCATTTGATTTGAAAATTCAGTGCAAAGGCTTTTATTAGTTGATCCAAATATTATGTCATCAACATAAATTTGGACAACAATTATTTGATTTTTTACTATTTTTGTGAACAATGTTTGATCAACATTACCTCTAGAATATCCTTTTTCAAGTAAAAAGGAACTCAAACGATCATACCAAGCTCTTGGAGCTTGTTTAAGACCATAGAGTGCCTTATTAAGCTTGAAAACATGGTTAGGATATTTTTCATTTTCAAATCCAGGAGGTTGTTCAACAAAAATATTTTCCTTTATATATCCATTTAGAAATGCACTTTTGACATCCATTTGAAAGACTTTGAATTTCATGGAGGATGCAAAAGCAAGGAAAATTCTCACAGCTTCTAGTCTAGCTACAGGGGCATAAGATTCTTCAAAGTCAATTCCAAATTCTTGGTTATACCCCTTTGCAACTAGCCTAGCTTTGTTTCTTATTACTTGACCAGCTTCATTCAATTTATTTCTGAAAACCCATCTAGTGCCAATCACTGTTTGGTCACTAGTTCTAGGCACTAATTCCCATACTTGATTTCTTTCAAATTGATGAAGTTCATCATGCATAGCATCAATCCAATCAGAACTGGATAAGGCTTCATCAATTGACTTGGGTTCAATTTGGGAAATTAGAGCTAGTGAGTCTTCTTCAATGTTTTGCAAAAAGGATGATCTGGTCCTAACTCTATCATTTAAGTTGCCAACTACACTGTCTAATGGGTGATCTCTTAGAGAACGAGGTTCAGAAATTACCTGTTGAGAAGTGCCCACTTCTGGAGCAATATTACCTGAACCACTTGAAGATGGTGAGTTGTTGTTCAGGTTCTCTTCAATGTTGTTAATCTCCTCAACGGTTGGTGAAGAATCCACAATGAGGTCATCCTCTTCATTGTCTTGTTTTTCCCTGCAAGATTTAGAATCATTAGTGGAAAAGGAATTTTCATCAAAAATAACATGTGGTGATTCTTCAACAGTTTTGGTTTTTAATATGTACACTTTGAAAGCCCTTGACACTTCAGAATAGCCAAGGAAGATAGCTTCCTGACTCTTAGCATCAAACTTGTCAAGGTTTTCTTTGTTGTTATTGTGTACAAAGCACTTGCACCCAAAAGTTTTGAAGTAAGCAACAGTTGGCTTTTTGTTTTTCAACAATTCATAGGGGTTTTTCTGATCTTTGGTCTGACCAAAGCTCTGTTTAGGATGTGATTGGCTGTGTTAACAGCTTCAGCCCAGAAGGATTTGGGCAGATTACTTCCTAAGAGCATGGATCTAGCCATTTCCACAAGAGTTCTATTCTTTCTTTCCACAACTCCATTTTGTTCTGGAGTTCTAGGTGAAGAAAACTTGTGAAAGATTTGAAATTCAGCACATAGATCAGAAAAGATGTGTTATCAAATTCACCCCCATGATCAGTTAAAATGTTTTTAATTTTAAATGGATAAGTTGTTAAGATAGTGGTACAGAAATTCCTGAATTCAAGGCATGCATCACTTTTGTGGGATAGAAAAATAACCCAGGTAAATCTAGTGAAGTCATCAATGATTACAAACCCATATCTCTTGCCACTTAAGCTTAGAACTCTTGTTGGCCCAAAGAGGTCCATGTGAAGAAGTTCTAGTGGTTTAGATGTGAGTACTTCATTGAAGGCTTTAAAGGATTTCCTAGTTTGTTTTCCTTTAGCACAGATCCCACAAATTTGACCTTCAACACTAGAAAAAGATTCAGGAAGACCTTTAACCAGATTCAATCTTAACAACTTATTCAAAGTTCTGAAACTTGCATGGCCAAGTCTTTTGTGCCAAGTCCATGCAATTTCATCTTTATTTGCAACAAAACAAAGATTTTCAGAAAAGTTTTTATTAAGGTTGATCATGTAGACATTGTTTTCTCTTTTTCCAAAGAATTTGATTTTATCAGTTGATGAATCAATTATCTTGCAAAAATCAGATTCAAACACAACTTTGTGACCTTTGTCACATAGTTGGCTGATACTGAGCAAATTATAATCAAGTCCATCAACTAACAAAACATTATCTACTGAGTTTGAAGAAGTTTGACCAACCTTTCCAGATCCAATGATCTTTCCTTTATTTTTACCTCCAAAGGTGACTGACCCTCCCTCCTTTTCAATTAGACAGGAAAATTTGGCTCTATCTCCAGTCATGTGTCGTGAACACCCACTATCAAGAAACCAAACATTGGTGTTGGGTGCACGACCTTCCTGCACAAAGATCAATGGAGAGAAGATTTTGGTACCCAAACAGAGTTGGGACCATCAGTATGATTGAGCACAGATATCAAATCCTTTCTCACCCAAATTTGATTTGTTTTTGACTTTTGTTTTGGTACTTTGGTGTTTTCAGCCTTTTTCTGTTTGTTCTTTCTTTTAGGAATGAAAGCACCAAGATCTTTGTTTTTGGTAGGAGGGGAGTTTTTCATTTGAAAATTTGAGTTCAGAGGAGGAGATGGAATCCATGGATTGTGTTGGTACATCCAGAAATTTGGATAGGGGTATTGAGGATAATACCAACAGGGATTTTCATACCATTGGTTCCAAGGATTAGTCCAATTTTCTTGAAGTGTTGTCTTGGAGGTCCAAGGTTTTTCATGGATTATTTCTTTTCCCTTTTTCTTATTTTTCAGATTTTTATTTGAATTTTTGGTTGAGTTGTTTATGGTTTTTGGTGTTGAGCAGGTCGACCTCTCCTGTACTGGTGTCGACACAGCAGCCACAGAAGTCTTCTTCTTGTGGACTAGTGTCGACCTGTCAGGGGACTGTGTCGACCTGATAGTCTTCTTTTGTTTTTGGGTTTTTGATTTGTTTTGAGTTTTGTTTGGGGTTTTGTTTGCTGTTTGTTGGATTTCAGTGTTTTCCAGATTAGGACCCTTGACAAAATTAATTAGTGGTGTTTTTCCCTTTTTCTCACTGGATTTGTCTTTTGTTGGTTTCTTTTTGTTGAATCCTAATCCATGAGATGTGGTTGTCATGTTGGATCCTAGCAATGCTTCTAGGTTATCTTGGCCTTTTGTGAAGGTTTGGATAACCTTCTCCCTTTCCTTTAGCTGGTTTTTAAAAGCTTCAATTTCTTCAATTTTTGTTGTTTTTCTTGTTTTTCAATTTCCAGCTTTTCAGTTAAGTTTCTGAATTCTTGGGAGGCCTTTTGAGAGGCAAGTTTTAAATTGTCAATTAGGTTCAGGAGATTTTCTTTTTCTTCAAGCAATTCTGTTACTTCAGTTTCCAGTTCACAAGATCTATTGTTTGAAGATTGGTTATGGTAAAGATTTTCAATTTTCTTTTTGATGTGTTTGTTTTCTTTTCTCATTTCAGAATATCTTTCAACTAGTTCTGCATACACATCCTGCCAATCTTCAACAGTATAGTCTTCAAAGGAAGTATTTACCTTTTCATCTGTGCTGTTGGCCATGAAGCAAACCTCCTCACTTTCAGAGCTTGAGGATTTCTTCTCTTCTTCTTCCTCACTTGAGTCTTCGTCAGACCAAGTGGCTACCATGGCCTTTGGCTTCTTATATTTCTGGAATCTCTTGTGCTTTTCCTTCTTGTTCTCAGGACACTCTCCCTTCATGTGTCCTGGCTTGTTGCACCTGTAACAGATAACATTTTCATCAGGTTTATGATTCTTATTGAAATTGGAAGAGGAGATGTTCTTCTTACCTGAGGGAAATTTCTTTTTCCCAGTCATTTTCCCTTTCCTATATTTCAAAAATTTCCTGAATTGTCTGGTCATGAGGGCAATCTCATCCTCATTCGACTCAGATTCTTCAGAACTTGTCTTATCCTGATTTTTATCTTTGTTGCTTGAAGAGGCTTTGAGTGCCATAGGCTTGGTCTTAATTAAGTGTTCTTCATTTCTTTTTAAGTTGATTTCATATGTCATTAAAGATCCAATCAATTCATCCAAAGAGATTTTGGACAGATCTTTTGAATCTTCAACGACAGTGGCCTTTGTATGCCAAATTGAAGAGAGTGAACGCAAGATTTTTCTTACCAAGTCTGCATCAGTATACTCCTTACCCAAAGCCTTGAGTCCATTGACTATCACCATGAATCTGGCAAACATTTCAGATATAGATTCATTAGATTTCATCATAAAGAGTTCATATTCTGAAACTAAAATGTTTGCCTTGGTCTCCTTGACCTGAGATGTTCCCTCATAGAGTAATTCGAGTTTATCCCACATCTCTTTGGCAGATTTGCACATAGAGATTCTCGAATACTCCTTGGGATGAACAGCACATTGAATCATGTTCATGGCACTGTAATTCAATGTAGCTCTCCTTATTTGTTCCCTCGTCCAGGTTTCTTCCTCACCCTGGTTTTCATAGGGACCAGCCTCAACTACTTTCCAGATCTCATAGTTCTGGGCCTTAAGAATACTTGCATTCTGTTCTTCCAATAAGAATAGTCCAAACCATTAAAGAATGGTGGCCTATTTATGGAATGGCCCTCAGCTATGAAACCCTTTGAGTCCATGACACTTAAGTAAATGCACAGAGAAAGAGTTAAATAAACAAGCAAACAATCAAACACTCAATACTCAGAAACAAAAACTGCTCAGTTCAAATCAGATCGATGTAAACCCGCTCTGATACCAATTGAAGGATCGAGATGAATGTGTGGAATAGATCTAGAAGGGGGGGGATGAATAGATCTTAGCCACTTTTGCGGAAGCTTAAGTAATTTGAAAACTATTTAGAATCAGAGGCAATGTTATCAGTGAAAAACTACAGATCTGATTAGATTTGAGTGAGTTGGAAAACTTAGATGTGAAGTAAGTTGATTAAGTGAATTTAACACGAATCCTATGCAAGCATCTAGCGGATGAATCAATCAAACCACAGAAGACAAATGCACAAGGATTTTTTAGGTGGTTCGGAAATCACCCATGTGATTCCTACATCCACCCCTCACAACCTGTGAGGCTTCACTAACACAACTGGGCTACACACCCAAAGGAGCCTGACAGCTCCAACACTGGAGAGCTTACAACTCACACCACTTCTAGAGCAAGACTACTCTAGAACAACACACTGAGCAAGACTGCTCAAACCAACCTTGAGCTTGACAACTCAAACTGAGCTCGACGGCTCACAACAACCTGAGCACAATGCTCACACAAATTGAGCACAGAGCTCACACTAAAACTTGCTAGACACCAACTTAAGACTAAGATCCTCTAGCAACAGATCTAGTCGAAATTTGAGAACTCTAAAGAGAGTTATGCAGAAGCACTTGCATAATCTCAAAAGATATCTCAGAAGAACAGAAGAAAAGTTAAATTGTACTGAAAGGCTTCGTTCTTCAGTGTACTCCCTTGTAGAGGCTTGAATTGGGAAGAAGCATGTGAAGCTTGAAGTCCAAGTCGATGCTCTGCAATCTGAGAAGTTGGATCTTCCTCGAATTCTTCACCAAAGAAGTCTTCTACAGAATCTGCCTCCTTGGAATGCTTCAGAGTAGTCTTCAGGAATCAAATTCCAATTCCCACACCTTGAATTGGTGGGAATTGGTCTTCTGGAAGCACTTGGAGAGCAGAGGAAGGAGACACGAGCTCTTCTGGCCTCCAGGAGCTTCTTGGAGGCTCTGAGAGAGTTGGGTCCTTCTTTATTGTGAAGGCTGGCCGAAAAAACCTTTTATAGCCTTAGGATTCCAAAGATACCCTTTTGGGGTACAAGGGCACGCGTTCCTAGGAGGATTATGATCGCCCTAGAAGGACACGTGGCGGCCATCAACTTTAGGATGAAAAGTTTCCGTAGTGTGTCGACCTGCCCTGGTGGTAGTGTCGACACACTGTCCCAGATATGAGAAAATGCTGTTCTGGGAAGAAGGTCCCGTGTCGACTTGCTCTTGAGTGTGTCGACCTGCTGTCCCAATTCTTCAAACTGGTTGTTCTGGGAACTGGGTCTAGTGTCGACCTGCTCTGAGAGTGTGTCGACCTGAGTAGGCTAAAACCTGGAAAACTTCAACTCGTGTCGACACACTCTTGACTTGTGTCGACACAGTCTCAACATTTTTACACATATTTCCTTTGAATCTGTGTTGATGTGTCGACACCATTGATGGGTGTGTCGACACATCTTTTGCATAAAATGTTTGTACCTGAAAATTAAACACATATATCATTAGTTAAATGATTTATCATGACCATAAATGATAAATGTGGTTTGAAAAATACTTTATGAACATGAATTTCAGGTATGATGTTTTTGACATGTTTCAATTAAATTGCTTTAAGAACACCTCTTGTCATCATCAAAATAGGAGGGAAATGATATGAATATGCATTCAACCCAACAGAGTGAAGAGCATACCATCATCTTGAAGCTAAGATACTGAGTAGATGTCTGAGTAGTATTTGTTGTAATGACATATGTTTCTTGGAGGATGATTGTTTTTGCTTTGTGGGGCCTAAGGTTGGCCCTGGCGTTCTTGGTTATATTTTGCTGTGGTTGTTCTTTGGATTAGGAAATTGCCTTAATTAATCCTATATCCTAGTTTTTTTCCTCTATTTTTGATTCGAATATAACTGCGCGTTCCGAAATTCCGCTTCGGGGCGTGTCATTTACACATTATCTTTCTTTTTGCCGTGACACATAGTCCGAACCACCATAAAGAAGGACACACATATCACATAACACATACCCGTCACCTAGGCATTATAGTGACGAATCTTGGTAACTGTGCAGAACTGGGAGAAGCCCTCTCCACCATAACCAGTGGTACTTGTCCACCTCCAGGATTTCATCCTGATGCCCACAGGATATCACATACACATTGAACCTTCCCATAGAGACTTTACTACAGTACGGCTCCACAGCCTTCTATGGTAGCAATGTCAATTTCAGCACACATTCACTTAATCACATTATCTTAATTAATCACATGATTAACATCATTTTGCATGCACTTATTGATCCATTCACATGCATACCATTCAAGCACATATATTTTAGTTTGCAGAACCTATCATGACTGTCTAACAGTACTGAAACATGCATAACAGTACCTAAACATGATACTAATAACTGAATTTATTATTTCTTGGATAATCATACTTAATACACCCTTTAATACCATTACAATTGAAAATAGTACTTACAGATATTAGAACAGTCCCAAATTTTAACCATAAACTTTAGGCATGGAACAAATCACATGGTTAATTTTTTAGAATTTTCCTGATAGTATATTTATTTTTAACATTTAACAGAGATCTCATGCAATTTAACAAGATATTTCAATTAAACATGATAGACAGTGAATAGACGAATCTAATAGTTTCAAAGCATGCATACAGTAACCCTAAGTTCATGCATCATATCTATTATTCCAAATTTATATCTGTCAAAATATACATATTACCCCATAACAGAAATTCTATTATATGTAATCATGATCAAAAATTCAACAGAAATTCATGGTTTGACCTAAAGACCATATCTCACTAGACAAAATTTTATCATACATACATACCTTCAAAAACCCTCAAAAAATCACATTACATGATTGAAAACAATATTCTATAAAACCAAATGAACTTGACGGCAAGGGGCTTGCCGTTAGGGTGGGTTAACGGCACAATCGATTGCCGTTAACTCAAGAACTTGGTAGCAATAAGGTTGCCGTCAACCTCTTGTCTACAGACAGTGCAGACCGAACACAGGAAAACATAGAATTTGGGGGTTCAGAACACGAACTAAAAATCCAGAAAAATACCTAAACTCTAGGTGATAAGTCTATGGACGAAACCCCTAAGTTACTTGCCTATCTAAAAACCTCTGAAGATCAAATTTTGGCGATGAAGCCCTCCTCGGCCAAGCCAAAGAGGTGATGTCCTTCGCCTTGATCTGATCCCCACGCTTGTGCAATCAATTCCCCGGTGTTAGGAGAGCTCCTCCACCTTCAGAAGAATCTCCCAAATGCAGAAGATCACCGGTGAAGCCTCGTAATTGCCGGATCAAGCCTCTCAAACTCTCTCTTTTTCCATCCCTGGAACCCAAATAGCTCTAGCTGAAAAAAGTCCTCTCCGAACCGAGATGTCTCGGTTATATAGACAATAGAGTCGGGGTAAACCTAGGTCTTACGAGTCCTAACCGTTGGGGATGGGTATCCTAAATAGACTCCGGAGAAAATGGGGCAGTTTCAGAACTGAAATCCCAAACACAGCTTGAGAAGTAAAGGCCACATAGCTACCGTCAACCAGAAATAGGCGTCAATTGATGTTGACGTCTAGATCCTCTAGCCACAGGGTAAACGACACAAAAGTTGCTGTCAACTACCCCTTAACGTCAATGGATGTTGACGTTAAACAGAGTTTCGGCAGAACAATCAAAGCATCAAACGGATATAATATGCACAGAAAATGAGGGCCTTACAATTTTAGTGGAGAATGGAAGGCTCTCCAAGAGGGAAGTAATAGATACATTGTCCAAAATTTAAAATTATATGGAAACACAGGTGAGCGAAATTGCTAGATTGATTGGTGTCTTGGACGAAGGCATGGACAAAGGTTAAAAGCCCACATTGTTTCTGATTAAGTGCAGATGGTTGCCAGATATTGCTTTATGTTATCAAAAGCGATGGAGGTGATCGCCTCGGTGATGAGACGAGGCTCCAGTCCGGTGCCTCACGTTTGCCAAGAGTGCTGAGGCAATTGCCTCCGTCGCTTTTGCGGTTGCCTTGGCCGCTCTGGGTGCTTTGAGCGCTTCAAGAGCTTGGCCTAGCAAGACCAAATAGGATCTGATCCAGTTCAGTCCCACCCTTAAAACCCTCCTAGAACCCAAAAGTGCATAAACTATCATGATCGACTCCCTAACTCTGAGCTCTCCCCCTCCTTTCCTCGAAGCTCTACCAACTGACCTCCAACGAGCAGTGGATGTGCTCCGGAGAGGGTGAGCAGTAGGACGAACCTCTCTGGCGAGGGCGAGTGTCGTACCTACTCCAGCAAGGTCTTTCCCCCTCTTCGATTCCTTCTCTCCAGCAAGCCAAGGTTGTGCCTCTCTCTCTCTCTCTTGCACATATGGTCACAAGCACATCCCTCTCTCTCTCACACACAGACATACACATGGTCACACGTACATCCCTCTCTCCCCCTCTTCGACTCTCCATCTCCCTTTCTCTCTAGGAGACACTATGTCACTATTTAACACAGGCTACACAGTGGCACAGTGAAGGGGGGCCAAACAGGGCAACCATCACATATAAATGGCATTGTTCTCATTTTTTTAGATGTCTACAAGTGCATCCATAGACATGTATGACTTTGTTTAAATTGCTCACTGTAATTTAGTATTACATTTTTATTTTCCTTTCATATTTACATGTATGTATGAATGCATTTTAATTGTTTACTTACAATTTAGTTTGTAAATGAATAGATTTAATTGGTTATATAATAACATGGCCCATAGAAATCAAGTTTGTGAAGTACATTTGTTTTTAGCTTGTATTTATGTGGCATTTAAATATATAGGTTTACTTTTTAATATATTATTTTAATAATAAATCGCCTCAAGCGCCTAGGCCTTTGAGGCTGAGGCGACCCCTTGGTCATGTCACTCGCCTCACGCCTCTAACTACATAAATATCACTAAGAAGGAGAAGTTTGATGTGGCCGACAGGAAAAGACTTATGAAGAATTGAAGCATAGGAGATTTGTGAAGCTAGGAGGCATCTTCGAGGATTGTTTGACATTTGTTTTTGTGCGGCTTTTTGGTTTTTTGAAAGCTAAATGATGTGGGTGGATTTCATAGCGGAGGACTATTTTCTGTCTTGGATTGGTTGGGTGTGCTTTTTGTCTTTGGGGTTGTTGGGTGTGATTTGTTGAGGGTGTCATAGTTTTTTTTTCTTTGCTCGCATGGTAGGTTTTGGCTTGCCATCTTTTGTCTTGGGGGAGTTTTCGGAGCTACCCTTTTTACTTGTACATCTTTTTTCCTTTTATAATATCAGTGGTACTATCCACTTTCCAAAAAAAATGGCAATGAAGATAAAAAAAACTCTATAAAATAACTTCAAAATTGCACTTTAATAATTTAGATTTGCTACTTCTCAATGCAACAGGGTAAAGCGGCTGTTGAACCCAAAATAGTTCACAGCGGATATGCCAAAAGTTATTTATATTCAATGATTACTTAGGTAATGTTGGGTCCAAATCCCTTTCAAATTAAGGGAGGGAACTTATTAATGAAGCCGACATCAAATCTCTCCAGTGAAGTAAAAGTTCAGAAAGAACGATGCTTCGAAGGAAATATGTTGCGGAAGAAATTCGGCAGTACAAGGTCAATAAGACAAAGTTCAAAGAATATTACAACTCAAGAAACACGTGCAAGAAGAAGCATCAAGCACTTGCAAATTGCAAATACAACTCCTCGTTGGAAGATCTCCAAGGAAACACAAAGATCTCACGGCATCAACACCCCTCGTAAGAAAACCACAAGGGTGTATTTATATTGAAAGAAAACCCATGTAACACCCTTTAACTGATGGAAATTTCCCATCAGTTAAGGGTTTTAACCCCAACCGATGGAGCCTTTCCATCAGTTAGGGGGAAATCCCCAACCGATGGAGTCTTTCCATCGGTTAAGGGGAGTCCCCTAACCGATGGAACTCATCCATCAGTTAAGGGGGGTTCCCGCCAACCGATGGAACTCATCCATCGGTTAAGGGGGGTTCCCGCCAACCGATGGAACTCCTCCATCGGTTAGGGGAGCCCCTCTAACTGATGGTACACATCCATCGGTTAGGGGGAATCCCACAACCGATGGTACTTATCCATCAATTAAGGGGAATCCCCCAACCGATGGTACTCTTCCATCGGTTGGGAGAGCATCCCCGAACCGATGGAACCCTTCCATTGGTTGGGGGAGCACCCCCTAACTGATGGAACCCTTCCATCGGTTGGGGAAATGCCCCTTAACCGATGGAATGGTTCCATCGGTTAAGCCCTTAACCGATGGAACCCTTCCATCGGTTACTTCTCTCTCCTCTCTCAATCTAAAGGGGCAAAAACCACTATAAATAGCACATGTATCCCGATGGCAATCAGGTAGCTTTTTCTGAAATTCAAAAAAAGAAGGCTTGCTTATTGAAGAAAACTCTGCTCGGCATGAAGGTACTCGTCCCCAGCAAGTCGAAAGGTCGAAAGGTCGTTCCCCTCTGGCTACGAAATTTCCCCAATCTCTCTTCATGTCTAGTTAGTCTCCACGGAGGATTCTAAAAATCCAAATAAATAATCCATATCTCCACATCGAGTTAGTCTTTGTGGAGATAAAATTAAATCGTGCTTGTGTGCTTTGGTGTTTAAATACCTTTCATGTTGAGTTAGTCTTCATGGGCATAAGGTATTTAACATCTTTATGTTCTTGTGTTATAAATGTTTTCATGTCGAGTTAGTCTCCATGGATATAAGCATTTTAACACATATGTTCTTCCCTTTCATTGAGCGAGTCTCCGAGAGGGTAAGTTTTTGTGCTCATATGTGTATGTCTTTCTAAGGAAACTTTGCCCAAGTGGAGGTTCTGCCCGAAAGCATACTCAAATGTCCACAAAATATATGTTCATATTTGTATATTTTATGGGGAGACTCTATCCATAAGGAGACTCTGCCCTACAATAATAAGGTCATATGTTCATCAAATATTTGTTTGTGTGTTTGTGCAGTAACTCTGCCCATGCGGAAGCCCTGCCCAAATGCACAACATTTTCAAATAATGAAGTAAATCCACGGGTATACACCCACCCATTTCTCAAATTGCATGCTAAACACACAAACGGAGTCCATGCTCTTTTCAAAATAAATTCCCCTTCCAAAACAAAATCCATTTTGTCCGATAAAAAAGGATAATAAAACACTACATTACTGTTTTCTAGAAAAATGTAAACCTCTCGACTTTTGCTATCAATGGTGTTCGAGTTAAAATTGATGTAAAACAACATCAAAGGCTTTTAACCCGATGTAAATAAACATTGATTCCGATCGATGGAGAAAGCGGTCCAGCACACGCTACCCTAATCGCCTGATGAAATAAAATCACAGAACAAACAAAGTTCAAAATAAATTGGTGCACTTGTCCATTCCTTGGACATAAAACTTTCTCTCTGCATCGGGCAGGTTTCAAACTCTGTCTGTTAGATAGGCTGGCATGCTTCACAAAGTAAAATAAATAAATAAATAAAATCAAACCAAATTCAAACCCCATAAAAAAAACCACCACAAAATTTTCTGCGGTCGACAATTGGCACGCCCGATGGGACCCTATCTTACCATTCATAGTAAAGTGGAGGTTTATGCATTTTTCTTATGAAAAATCTAATCCTGGTGTTTTCTTTGAAGGTGAAACTCGGACTAAAGGTAAAGTTCAAACTCTTGGAGACATCACCTACAGACCACTCGTCGTCAACAACCACATCAGGTTCGGCTACCTAACGACTACGATTATATTTGGAGACTTTCCAGCCAACGTCGGGTCCCCTTTCTTCTTAGGGGTGGTACCGGCCCAACAAAAGGAGGGTGCTACTCAATGGCTTCCCTCCAACAAATCAACAAACAAGACCGGTAGGACCCATGGGCATGTCAAATCTCATCATGCTTTCATCAATAAGGGCACCAAAATGCCCTCGAAAGATACTTCTATTGGGATCAGATAGGTGACTGAATCAATGTTAAATGCGAATGTGTGTGTATGGCAGCAGAATTGAAACAAGTGACACACACAATTCAATTAGATCAAGTTGTGGTGTGTGAGTATAGAGTATAGCGAGACAACAAACCACAAGCAAACCACAGAACACAGAGAATTTTAGGGTGGTTCAGAGAACACAACTTGTGTCTCCTACGTCCACCTCCCCACGATGGAGGAAACACTAACTCGAGCAGTACAACCTGGAGTACGACGACTCCAAGCACCTTTGAGTGCGACGACTCAAAGAAAACCCAGGAGACAGGCACGACGACCTACTCCACAGACCACTTGTGAGTTCAACAACTCACAAGCAATTGAGCACGACGACTCAAACACCAGAGCAGTACAGCACCAAACTAGAGCACTACGGCTCCAACCCTGAGCACACTGTGCTCAAAACCTTTGGATCACGATAGATCCAAGTTCTTCTAGAACAAGCACAAATAGAGAATAGATCCTCTAGCACGATCTATTTTAGTACAATGAAAAGAATGGAACAAACAAAATTTGTTGATCTGTGTAGAATGCATACACATATCACCCATTTAAAGTGTTAACTTGATGAATTACAGACTATAAGATGTTTCCAAGTTCTTCAGATCTGTCTTCATCACAAACTTCTTCAATCCCGAACTCCTCCACTTCTTCTCCTTCTTCTTATCGTTCTTCTTCTTCCTGGCGGCGATGCTCTGCTCCCTTTCTGGACGCAGATGCCTTTTCCCGCTCTCCCCTTTTTCGTGCTTTGCTATACATCAGATCCCAGCTTATATAGCCACTGTGCAGTCCATATACGTGAAGAGGTTATGTACAGAACCTAGACTGCACCCTGGGCTGCCATGTGTCCAAAAGGTCCTTACCACATTGCCACGTGGATGAGAGGGCAATTTGGTAATTAGCATCTTCCATAAAGTTCTCAGAAAAAGATCACATCTGTTGGATATGATGCTCTCTGCGATTCTGTGTTGTATACAAAAGTGAGTCAACTCTAGTCTCCAAGAGAGTCGACACTACAGACCAATCCCCAAAAGCATCTCATTAGCAAAACACTAGTGTCGACCTGACATACCACTAGTGTCGACCTGCTCAATAGTTAGAGTCGACCTGTTCAACTATTAGAGTCGACTTGTTGTGCATTCCTCCAAAATTGATTCATTGGATGGAGGCTAGTATCGACCTCATCTTCAAATAGATTCAACACAACTGACAATTACTCTTCAGAAACTTCCTGGGCAGACTTTGTGAGTCGACATGTCTGTCAACTAGAGTCGACCTGTCTATCAACTAGAGTAGACCTACTTTGACGAGAACTTTGTAAACCTGTATGAATGAAGAGTAGACCATCAAAACATGTCATTAACAATAAAATATTAGATATAAAATATCAAGAACATGTTGTTTGAGCATTACTGTAATATATTCAATATGTACAATATGTCCAATATGTCATCATGAAAATCTAAGTATGAGTGATGTTCATTAGTCATCATTGAAAGATCATCATTAAGAAATTCCAATACACACTCAACACAACATTCTCCCCTTTTTGATGATGACAAAATAAATGCACAGACTTGGTCTTTTCATACGAAATCTGCCAAAAGTCTTACAAAGACTCATTCTCCCCCTAACTGCAATAACTCCCCTATCCCTGCATTTTCTCCCTATAAAGAACTTTTTCCCTCTTTTTCACAGCATCAAAAAGATAGACAAGAGAGAGAAACAAAGATGGTATGAGATCAAGAAATGAAATTGAGAAAATGAATGGTTAGAAATAATCAAAATAAGTGAGGCAAAGTGTTATTGTCAAATGAGAGAAACTATTGTGTTTTTGTTATTGTGCAATAAAGTTTAATCACAAAGACCCACTCAACACAAAGCATAGCAAGACATAATGGTCTGAATGTAGTGAAAATGAAGATGCAAATGTGAAGTAATGTAGCAAACTGGAAAATTTAATACTTAAAAAAAATCCGAAATAATAATTTCTTTAAATCGAAATAATAGAAACATACGTACCATTATTGTATGTGCAAGAACACATCTAAAAATTCCTTAAAAATTATAAATCAACCCCAAATATTATCCTTAAGTATTCCACGAAGAAATGCGTGCAACGAAAAATCCGATTGGCAAAGCGTACGTCACAATGTGACTAATTATCCAAATTTGGAAACTAAGTTGGAAAACCGTTAACCCGGAAAGATCACGCGCCCATAAATTAAACGAACATGTCGGAGAGACTTCCAACATCATAAAATGATTACCCATTATTGGAATAGGACCAATGGATCTCTCATAGACCATAAATAAAATCAAGTAAGAAAAATATAATAAAATCCTTAACTCTATTATTCCCTAATTTAAAAGGGAAATCCCATAAGATAAATTTCAATAAATAATGGACTTTGTTAAATAGTCCATATAAAATTTATTGGGCCAAAATAAGGATTTTAAAAAGGAGAATAATGGAAAAATACCCTAAATTCGCAACTTAAATATTACTTAAATGGAAAAGAGGCATTTAATGTATTAAATAAGCAATTTGAGTTAGAATTGGATTCCTAAACCTACCCTAGTTACTTGGCCATGAATTTGGCTCCCATCCTAACCCAATTAGGAGTTGGCAAGCTTGGAAGGAGGAGGGAAAATAGGAAATCTCATAATTAAAGGGGAATTAGAGTTAAACTAGGAAAAGGAAAGCAAAGAAGCATAAATACTCTCTTAATCGCCCAAGGCCGGCCCTAGCTCGTTGCTGGGACTTGCTGAAGGTGGAGAAGAAGCCAAGGAGAGGAGGAATTCGTGGGGAGAAGGCTTCATCAAGCTTTATCCCGAGTTCTTCAAGTTCTAGCCCTAGAAGAGTAAAATGACTAAAGGTAGGCATTCTCACGAGCAAACCCTAATTAATTTCGTCTGTAGATTGTTCCATATACTAGGAACAAAACCATCAAGTTTCATATTTTCCCATTGAGCCAATCTTTTATGGTTGATTTTTGAAGTTCTGCAAACACCATGAACCCGACCCTTCTTCTTTATTCTTAATCTCCATGTATACTCAACCTCGTGCTCTCAAATTTTAACTGGAGTTACTGATGGATGTTAGGCATCTTTTGCCCCTAAAAGCCCTAATTTTCATCCATCCTATGTCATGAATTAAATGTTGCATGATCTTGATGATGTACTGTCGCGATTTAACCTTGACTTGTGTTATAAGTTCCATACCTTATTGTGGAGTTGTTTTAGATCAAGTGTTCAACATAGAACTTGTTACCCTATGAGTCTATTGTCATTTGACACTAATTTTGCTAATTTTACTTTACTGTACCAAGAGTTTTAGCCCAAACATGATCACTATGTCAGATTCACGTAGTCAGTCACAATATGTCTTATTACATAGTCAAACGATCTTTGTTTCTCGATTATTTGCTACTGTACAAAGTATTAGTTGTAATCTAACTAATAAAGGTGGTTTCACCCAATTTGGATCACCCTAGCATTTGTTTGATTTTTCAAACCCACAGGTGTCAAACCCAATCCAAGTCGGAGTTGGAAATAGGTAGAAAAAGCAACCCAAACGTCATTTTCAGGTAGCGACAGGTCGACACGTCGCTACCAGAAAGCGACAACATCATGGTAGCAACCCATACAAAACAATCAGCCAGTTTTGTGGTCTTCTTAAGAAGGCGACAAGATCATGGTCGCCTTCATGTTCTGAAGGCGACAGGCAATGTGTCGCCTTCTGCCTATGTCCACTTAATCGGCCATAACGTTTTATATAGACCTCGGATTGACGAGCCGTTTTCTTTGCTGGTTTCGTAATTCAAAAGGCTTCAAAATGGTATATTCATCTGTGAGATTTGAATAAAAACTCAATGAGTTATGACCTAAGGAAGTGAAGGGATGGGACTACATTGGCCTTCTAAAAGGCATACGTATTGGTTTCCATCGTTTTGTGTCGTTCCTTGCATGTGTGAGTCTGATCTATTCTAGGAAGGTTCTATAAAGTATTATCATGCATTTAACAACCCATTTGAAAGTTAAAACATGTTCACATGATTTTTAATTGATCTTAAGTTCATGATCATGCTCTCTACCTATCGATTATTCACTTTCTTGCCTTGTTAACGAACTTGCTAAAAATGCATAGTTTTCTAAAATTGGTCATGCATGTTTTAGTACTCATGATACTTGCCATATATAGAGTTTACAAAAATAAAGTTTCCATAAATGGAGTTTTTATAACTAGAGTTTCCATAATCGTATTCACATCCACACATGAGCGATTCTCACGCGCGGCATGCACATACACTCTAGCACGATAGGAAAGCCTCTTCTTGGCTTGTGGTGAACTCTCCGTCGGATATTCCTTTCACCGGACTAGTGACCCCTTGACCAAGGCCTCCGTAGGTCTCCTCTGTCCATGGATTCCCACATGGTCGACAGGCTGGTTGTACCCTAACACCTATGATACCCTTTAGGGATCGGCAAGATACAAACGGCCTTAGTTTGCTCTTGTTCTTATCTTGAATCACGCCGGATCTCTGGACCTGTGTGTAACATGGCCAGCGGAAAGGTAGTGTATTCCACCTGACTACCAACACCAAGTGCGCGTTTTGTGCAACTATTACTATCGCCTGTTTACTCGACATTTCACGTGCAATGACCATAAGATCTCATCTATACTCTACTCGCTCGTCTATTCACGTTCACTCTACTATCTCATCTCTCTCGTCTATTCATCTAGTACTCTCTTGGTACTCTTTGAGCTGTGTGGCTCCTACTGTTTTGTACTATTCATGACTGTCTATCGCTATAATATGGGTCTTGTGACTCTACTGTATCCAATGCATACTGTGCAGGGCACGGAGAGTGTCCGAGGGCTCCAATAAAGTCCTAGGGCAGAGAGCCACCAGAAAATACCTGCAGGGGCTATTGACGGTGTTCTGCATTGCACCGGTTCTGACTATACTGTATTGGCTAGACATCTGACTACTATCCTTTTAGTCTGAGAAGTTCAGACGTACTGTGATATTACTGTGCTATCACAAACTGTTATACTATTAGTCTGAAGAGTTCAGACGTACTGTGCGATTATTGTGCTATCGCAGACTGTTACTGAACGGCTGCTGTCCTAGAAGTTACTACTGTCGTATTCTACTAGTGCACCGTTGTGCAACCATACATGATATCTCGTTACACGCTATCTTGTCATATGCTCTACTTGATACTTGCTATCTTGAGTTATTGCGTTCTATCGTAACTTGATCGCATTCAAAGTGCTATACTCTCTCGTTGTCTATTGATAATAAAAGTGCTATATTTTCTCTCGGCTATCTACGGATAACCAAAGTGCCATTACTATTTCGATTGACGAAAGTTAATCAAATGTGCTATACTATCTCGATTGATGAAAATCAATCAAAGTGCAATTTACTCTTTACATGACCAACTACTATCTCTCCTTGCTATACCTGTCGCTTGCTATTGCTTGCCATTGTCGCTACATGCTGTTGCGTTGTTATCGTTTCTATCGTGACTTGACTTTAATCATCGTGCTATATTTGATTCATCTGCTATCTGAACCATGTTACTTGTGCTATTACTTTCTCGACTTTACATGACTCGCTCTATCATTAGTTACTCAACCATTTAATGCATTAATTATTTAAAGCCTGCTTGATCCTGAGATTTAAGTCCTACTGGGCGTTATCGCTCACCCTTCATTATTTGTTATTGTGTCTCAGGTAAGTCGGACAATGACGTTACACACACCAATGGGACATGACCCGAGTGATGAGTGACCCGGAGTCAAGTCATGAAGTTTCCCTAGTACAATGGAGTCTAGTAGTTATTGCTTTAGATTTCTTTTTAATGTAATGATGTCATTGAGCCCTATGTATTGGCTTCGAATTAGTGGTTGTAATGGTCTTAGTGATTTTATAATGAAATCAAGAGTTTATATCAATTATTGTTCCTTAGTTGCTCTGATGTTTGCGAAAGTATGTGCAATTGCCGTTACCATACTCGTTGTTCACGTTCTCCTCCGATTTATTCCGCTGCTAAATTGGATGGGCGTGACAGTTGGTATCAGAGCCTAGGATGTCGTTATTAGGATATTTAAGTCTAGGGATGTTCTAGGTGAACTGC
This sequence comes from Colocasia esculenta, assembly GCA_014218235.1. Classification (NCBI taxonomy): domain Eukaryota; kingdom Viridiplantae; phylum Streptophyta; class Magnoliopsida; order Alismatales; family Araceae; genus Colocasia; species Colocasia esculenta. The sequence goes on along the minus strand of CM024758.1, from coordinate 117,450,589 downwards.
CATAACCGTGTCTAAGTCAACCACCATACCTATGTGAGAGATTGGGTAAAGCTTGGGATTTTGCTAGGAGTTTAACTATATGTATAAGTACCCTAAGTTTAAGAAGGAAATTAATAAGTATTATTGCTCGCAGGAACTAGAGGAGATGGCTGGCGAGCATGCACCAATGCACAAATTACAACAGACCGTATAGGGTTAACTCAAGCCCTTAACAACGTAATTCAAGCAGGAGCAAGAAATGGGGCAGGAGACTTATATGGGAACTTTCAACGAATAAATCCCCCTAGGTTTAATGGAACTCTGGATCCCGATGAAGCTGAAAATTGGGTGAAGGCAATGGAACGGATCTTTAGGGTTATATTAATCTGTCACGTCCTAATAAAATCATCTATTTATCGGGAGTGACAGAATATCACAAGGAAAAGACACTATATCCATTCACATTTAGATAGCCTCATAAGTGTCTTATTACAAAAGTTTCCTCATTAAGATCTCATGAGGAATAGGTCAAAAGAAACTTATTACATCACATTTACTAATTACAACACTACAGAAAAGTAACGTAGATAGCTCCTCGTAGGTTCGTGGTTCACTCAGCACTCTTTCCCCCTTAATCTTTTGTTCCATCGGGATTACCTGAAAAGTAGAATTCTGTGAGCTAACTAGCTCAGTAGGATTCAAATCTTATAATCAAGGAGATCAAGAAACAAAGCAAGTGACAAGGAATTATACATGTAATCATGCTTTTGCATGCTAAACTGAGATTGCTATACAACACTAGATAGCAAAGTTATGGAACATTGAACTCAAGATTCAAGGATTCATAGTAACATTCACGAACTGTATTGAACTCATATGAACACACAATAAAATGAAATGATGACCAATCAAACACTTAATGATGCTATGCCAAACATCCACTGATCCTTTATCGTTCCGCGAGGCCACTTAAACGAATTTGGGTGCTCCTCCCAGGACTAGACTAGCCCTTATTTGCCAAGCATAATCTTAATTTGAGTCCAAGACTCTCAATTTGTCATCACCACACTCTTACCTTTGTAATGAATCAATGAATACAAAGGTTTTACTCATAATCACTCAAGGTTTACATACAAGGAACAAGGAACTTGATTTCGACATTGATTTCTCGAATTGACAATCTCACGAAGACAATTAAGTTCGGAACTTGTGATAATAACTCAAGGTGACAAGAAGGTTAACTTGACTGATTTAAATAGGTGTTTTGGTAGTAAAATCCATAATATAAAGGTAGACTAACAAGTAGGACAAAGGGGTATGATTTTCAGGAAAGAACGGAGTCAAAATAAGGCTAGAAACAAGGTTCAGTCAAGAACTGTCGACAGGCCTTGGTCTGCTGTCGACAGGGGCTGCACTGCCAGAGCTGGGTTTTCAGTTCTGAGTGCATCTGTCGACAGCAAGACAGGGCCTGTCGACAGGTACACTCAGTCTAAAGTTTCTGGGTTCTGGCCAGAGGTTCCTGTCGACAGGCAGACCTTCGTCTGTCGACAGGGGCTGTGTAAACTGTTTGAAAGCTGTTCCATTCAACCTCCGATGGTTCTATAAAGTTACTCTAATGTTCCTAACATGATTTGGATCCTAAACAAGTGTGGTTTCAAATATAAAACTCATGTAGACATGATCTGAAAAAGGGAAGATCATGGAATATAATTTGCAAAGATGTTCTAGCTAAAAGTTAACTCAAAGTAGATAATGTGGAGTACTTCTTCTTTGAACTCTTTTCTCCTCATCTTTCTACATTAATCTTATATAAGGTGAACTAACCTAAGAGTCTTATCACTTCTCAACACATCAGGTTAGCTAAAAGTATAAAACCGTTGAGGTTCTATCTAATCAAAACAATAGAATCAACACTCTAAATTGGGTTGAAATGTTCGAAGACAACAAGATGTAGATACTTGTGACTTGAGGATCAATTAAAACATGATGTAATGTTGATTTTCTATTATGAACATATTTCCTAAACTTCGACAACAATATGATCAATATCAACTTTCCAGATTTCACAATGGTCTGAATTTTCACACTGGAAGAATGGCATGCTTAGAATTCTTCATACCACTAATCAGAGGATCCAAGGGAAGTAGTAGAAGAAATTGGAAAGATCAAGAGAAGAATCCTACCTTACTGAAGTGAGGGTGAGTTCCTTTACTTAGAAATCCACGGAAATTAGAGAAAGACAATTGCAAGCTTGCACGCAAGATAGCCTCCTCTGCAATCCTTTCAGAAAATTAAAACCCAGAACTGTCGTGGAAGCCCTTTCCAGGTAGAGTTGGCAACTCAACTCAGAAGCATAGCAGTGGAGTATCCTCTGCTGCAACACACATACACCAGCTAGAGTGGAGAAAAGGTGTATACGAAGGTTGTGGGAGGCTTTTTATAGGCCCAGCCATTACCATGCACAGAGCCACGCAATGCTACAGGTGTTGGGGTAAAAACCCCATTTAACCATCCTTAGCCACCTAACCCATGCATGATTTGCAAGTTACACCTGGTAACTGAGGTGTTACCATGTCTCCCTTGGGTGTTGGCCTCACTAGAAGCCTCCACGTAGCCCACTGAAATTTACCCAGAAAACCCATTACGTAAATCCCCAATAATTCAACTGGCCATTTGTTTCTTAAATAAACCTACCCAAATCATATCTGATTGTCATGAAATTTTGACCATAGACTAATATGCTAGTTTTACTAATTGTGGTGATTTTTAATTAATTTTTAGATTTTATTTTACACTAGGTGAAAAATCACCCGAAAAATGGTCGCGTCGACTGTACCCTGAAATCCGTACGTCGAAAAATTCAGATAATTGCATATTTAATTTCTCCACATTTTTCTGAAAATTATGATGTTCTTGAATTTTTATTTCGATGTCGTTTTCCAGTAACGCACTGTGGAGGCACGCACTTCGAGGTACGACACTGGAATAATGTTCATTACCACTAATTAAGTCTATCATCCAATTATCACAATTTATTAATAACCCTAAGGTATTTTAATCAAATTACTTCTATTTTATTAATATTTTAAATTTCTGGGGTGTTACAACTCTCTCCTACTAAAAAAAATTTTGGTCCTCCAAATTTAATAACATAAAGATCATTATACTAACCTGAAAATAATTTTGGATATCTCGTCTTGATGGTATCTTCTAGTTCCCATGTGGCCTCCTCTTGTCCTCGCCTGCTCCATTGGATCTTAATAAGGGAACTTCCTTGTTTCGAAGTTGTTTGATTTTTCGATCAAGGATCTGCACCGGTCTTTCCTCATATGCCAGATTTTCTTGTATCCCCAGATTTTGGTATTCAATAATATGTTCCGGATCATACACATATTTCCTCAACATTGACACATGAAAAACATCATGTACGTTAGATAATTGTGGTGGAAGTGCCAGTTGGTACGTCATTTCCCCAACTCTTTTCAGTATTTCAAACGGTCCAATATATCTTGGACTCAATTTTCCCTTAATACCAAATCTTTTGATTCCTCTCCGGGGTGATACTTTAAGAAACACATGTTCTCCTGCTTGGAATTCTAGCTCTCTTCTTCTTTGATCAGCATAGCTTTTCTGTCGATCTTGAGTAGCTTTCATTCGATCTCGTACCAACTTAATAATTTCTGTTGTTTCTTGAATCATTTCGGGTCCAAGAATATGTGATTCCTTCAGTTCCACCCAACACAATGGTGATCTACATTGCCTGCCATACAAGGCTTCAAATGGTGCCATTTCAATAGTTGACTGGTAGCTATTATTGTAAGAAAACTCCATTATTGCTAAATGAGTATTCCAGTCGTTTCCAAACTCTAATATGCAAGCACGACACATATCTTCAATGATCTGGTTTACTCGTTCTGTCTGTCCGTCGGTTTGAGGATGAAAAGCAGTACTGAACTTTAACTTAGTCCCCAATGCATCTTGTAATTCTCTCCAAAAATGTGAGGTAAATCTTGCATCTCTGTCAGAAATTATGTCTTTTGGAATCCATGCAATCGGACAATTTCTTTCATATACAAGGCTTCTAGAATATTGACGGACCATCTTGTTTGAATTGCCAAGAAATGGGCTGATTTAGTAAGGCGATCAATAATTACCCATATTGCATCGAATCCACTTCGTGTCCTGGGCAGTCCGACAATGAAATCCATACCAACGCTATCCCATTTCCATTCTAGTACTTCGAGTGGTTTTAACTTTCCTGTCGGTTTCTGGTGTTCGGCTTTAACCTTCTGACAGGTCAAACATCTCGCTACAAAGTCCACAATATCTTTTTTCATGTTACACCACCAAAATGCTTTTTCAGATCTTGATACATCTTGACAACTCCTGGATGAATCGTATAATGTGATCGATGAGCTTCTTCCAAGATTTGCTTCTTGATTTCAGAATTATCCGGTACACATAATCTTTTCTGAAACCGAAGATTCCCATGCTCATCTTCATTAAAATCAGATCTAAAAGCCAATTTTTCTCTAGTTTCTGTCAAAATAGGATCATTGCTCTGCTGTTCTCTAATTTGCTTTAGCAAATCTGATTGCACCATCATGTTATCAATTACAACTCTTGCTTCCTGCAGTTTAGTCTTTAAGCTCAATGTAGAAAACTCTTCTAACAACTTACATTCCTTTACTTGCAATTGACATACCTTGGTTACAGGATTTCTACTGAGTGCATCGGCCACAGTGTTACCTTTCCCTGGATGATATTCTATTTTGAAGTCATAATCTTTGATATACTCCATCCATCTTCTTTGTCTCATATTCAATTCTTTCTGAGAGAACAAATATTTGAGACTTTGTGATCGGAGTACACTATAAATTGGTTGTCATACAAATAGTGTCTCCAGAGTTTAAGAGCAAAAACTACTGCGGCTAATTCCAAATCATGTACTGGGTAATTCTTCTCATGAGTTTTCAATTGTCTAGAGGCATAAGCAATAACCCTTCCTTCCTGCATCAATACACATCCCAGTCCAATACCCGAGGCATCAGTGTAGACTTCAAATATTTTTCCTTCTACCGGCAAGGCTAAAATTGGTGCGGTGGATAAACATTCCTTTAACAGCTGAAAGGCTTGTTCACAACTTTCATTCCATATAAATGCAGTTCCTTTTCTAGTTAACTGTGTAAGTGGTGAAGCAATTCTAGAAAAATCCTTGACAAATCGCCGGTAGTAACTGGCCATGCCTAAAAAACTTCGTACTTCCGTAAGATTCTTAGGCTGCTCCCATTTCTGTATAGTTTCTACTTTTGATGAGTCCACTGATAATCCTTTTCAGAAATGATATGCCGTAGGAACATTACTTGTTTCAACCAAAACTCACATTTACTGAACTTCGCATATAATTTGTGATCCCGTAATAATTGTAAAGTAATTCGCAAATGTTCTTCATGCTCTTCTATACTCTTAGAGTAGATCAATATATCATCTATGAATACAACCACAAATTGATCTAAATAAGATCTGAACACATCATTCATCAAGCGCATAAATGCAGCAGGTGCATTTGTCAATCCGAAAGGCATTACCACAAATTCGTAATGTCCATACCGTGTTCTAAAAGCCGTTTTATGGATATCCTGCTCCTGAATTCTTAGTTGGTGGTATCCAGATCTTAAATCAATCTTGGAGAAATAATGTGCTCCAGACAGTTGATCAAATAGATCATCAATTCTTGGAAGTGGGTACTTGTTCTTTATAGTCAATTGATTCAACTGTCGGTAATCTATGCATAATCTCATAGATCCATCCTTCTTCTTCACAAATAATACTGGAGCACCCCAAGGTGAAGTACTTGGTCTAATAAACCCTTTTTCTATCAATTCTAATAACTGCCTCTTTAACGCTTTCAACTCTTCCATGGACATTCTGTATGGTGTTCTTGAAATTGGTGTAGCTCCCGGTACCAATTCAATTGAGAAATTTACTTCTCTACTAGGTGGTAACCCAACAAGTTCTTCGGGAAATACATCAGGAAATTCCCTTACCACTGGAATATTTTCCAACCCTGAAATATTCTGATTTATCACGGTTACAGAAACTAAGTATCCTTGACAACCTTTTTGTACCAATTTACATGCTTTCACCGCTGATATTATAGGTATTTTCCTTATGCAAGGTTCATTAAAAGTTATGGGAGTGATTTCCTTTCCTAGAAAGGTTACTTGTCTTAATTGACAATCCAAGTTTGCATGATACTTAGATAGCCAATCAATCCCAAGGATCACATCATAATCCCACATTTCAAGACAAATTAAATCTCCAGGCAAATTATGCTCCTTGACTATAATTTGACTATTAGGGTAATATTCCTTAAGTTTCTTACCCTCACTTAAAGGTGTTGCAACCTCAAGTTGCGTGAGAAGTGGAACTGATTGCACTTCCAAAGACTTAGCAAACTCATAACTGATAAAAGAATGTGTTGCTCCTGAATCAAATAATACATAAGCGGGTCTTGAGTTTACTAGTAATGTACCTTCTATCAGTCCGCCTTCTGGTGGAGATTCTGATTCCACTTCCTGCACAGCTTGCAATCTACCTTGTTTGGCTCGAACATTTGGATTTGCTGGTGCATTTTTAATCATGGGACAATCCAGAATTCGATGTTGAGTGCTTCCACATTTCAGACATGCACCTAATCTACGCCAACAGTTTTCAGTCTTATGACCACTACGGTGACAATGCTTACATATATCTTTGTTTACAACCGGAGCCTTCCCTGCCTTTTTATTTGCTTGCTGAACTTTTGGGGCATTCCCCGACTCGAACTTCCTCTTACGGTCCGAGGATCCTTCCCCAACTTTCCCCTGATCTTATCCATAGTATCATTAGCAGTTTCTAGTGCTAAGGCCCTTTTAACCATTTCTGAATATGAGGTAATCAAATGAGGAGTTAGCTGCATAATGAAAACGGGACGCAATCCATTCATAAACCTTCTGGCTTTCAATTTTTCTGTCGATATCAAATGAGGGGCATACTTTGACAATCGGGCAAACTGAGCTTCATATTCCGATACAGACATTCTGAGTTGTTTTAAATTAGCAAACTCATTAGCTTTCCTTTCTTGAACTACCTCAGAAAAATATTGATCATTAAACAACTCAACAAATTCTTCCCAATCAACTTGCTTTGGATCTTCCAAAGTAGACTCCACAGTTTACCACCATGCTCGTGCATCACGATCTAACTGAAATGTTGCTAAACGTATCTTCTCTTCTTCAGTACATCGAATTACGTTAAAGATTCTTTCCATACCCTTAAGCCAATTCTCTGCCTCATCTGGGTCGGTACTTCCTGCAAATCTTGGAGGGTCCAAACTTCGAAAATCCTTAAAGAGACTTGCTCCATTGTGACTGTTACTCTTAGCTACATTTCTCATTACTCGCGTCAAATCATGCATTGAATTCTCCATTCTTTTCCAGTTGGCATCCCCACCATCCATGACAAGATTAGATAATAATCTGAAACATCCAATATAACATACATTAATTTCACAATCCATACACTAGAATTCATCACATATACATGTTGCAAATCCATAGAATGCACCACTTCATTCATTGATCGATATTTACATCAAAATGTACATTCATGATTAGCAACTAAAACTAATACCGTCTTCTACTTCCCACCTTTCCACATTACAAAAACATACTCCTTAACCTCTCACTCCCCATACACTTGGGAGTTATGTACATACCACCATCATTTATACAAAAAGAGAGGTTACAAAAGAAGGACATATTGCCTAAGTTCTCTCTAGTTTCGGGTCAAATCTATGACAACTTCAGCAGGTTGCGGCTGCTGAACTTCATCAGCTCCGTGGTATAGCTCCCTTGCCGCATCCGTCATGGCCTCCCAATATCCCTCAAACTGGTGGAGCAACATGTCTTGCCCCAGCTGGAGATTGTCCAACATATACATGACTTGGGTCATCACATCCAATGCGGCACTAGGATTTCCGGCAAGAAATGCACCCGCGGTCAAGTTAAGCACCTCTTCCTTGATTTGGACATGGGCTTCACGTTGGGCTTGAGCATGTAGCTCTATATCCTGACGGAGCATCTCCAAGGCTGCTACCAACCTTTGCTGAGCACTCATGTCCATTCTGAAATAATTAATAGGTTAAGCATTTACATGATTAGCAAAATCATGCTAACTAATCCCATGTTTCTACCCCAACTCACTGATTTCCCTAGGTTTATCGAACTAAGGCTTTGATACCAATTAATCTGTCACGTCCTAATAAAATCATCTATTTATCGGGAGTGACAGAATATCACAAGGAAAAGACACTATATCCATTCACACTTAGATAGCCTCATAAGTGTCTTATTACAAAAGTTTCCTCATTAATATCTCATGAGGAATAGGTCAAAAGAAACTTATTACATCACATTTACTAATTACAACACTACAGAAAAGTAACGTAGATAGCTCCTCGTAGGTTCGTGGTTCACTCAGCACTCTTTCCCCCTTAATCATTTGTTCCATCGGGATTACCTGAAAAGTAGAATTCTGTGAGCTAACTAGCTCAGTAGGATTCAAATCTATAATCAAGGAGATCAAGAAACAAAGCAAGTGACAAGGAATTATACATGTAATCATGCTTTTGCATGCTAAACTGAGATTGCTATACGACACTAGATAGCAAAGTTATGGAACATTGAACTCAAGATTCAAGGATTCATAGTAACATTCACGAACTGTATTGAACTCATATGAACACACAATAAAATGAAATGATGACCAATCAAACACTTAATGATGCTATGCCAAACATCCACTGATCCTTTATCGTTCCGCGCGGCCACTTAAACGAATTTGAGTGCTCCTCCCAGGACTAGACTAGCCCTTATTTGCCAAGCATAATCTTAATTTGAGTCCAAGACTCTCAATTTGTCATCACCACACTCTTACCTTTGTAATGAATCAATGAATACAAAGGTTTTACTCATAATCACTAAAGGTTTACATACAAGGAACAAGGAACTTGATTTCGACATTGATTTCTCGAATTGACAATCTCACGAAGACAATTAAGTTCGGAACTTGTGATAATAACTCAAGGTGACAAGAAGGTTAACTTGACTGATTTAAATATGTGTTTTGGTAGTAAAATCCATAATATAAAGGTAGACTAACAAGTAGGACAAAGGGGTATGATTTTCAGGAAAGAACGGAGTCAAAATAAGGCTAGAAACAAGGTTCAGTCAAGAACTGTCGACAGGCCTTGGTCTGCTGTCGACAGGGGCTGCACTGCCAGAGCTGGGTTTTCAGTTCTGAGTGCATCTGTCGACAGCAAGCCAGGGCCTGTCGACAGGTACACTCAGTCTGAAGTTTCTGGGTTCTGGCCAGAGGTTCCTGTCGACAGGCAGACCTTCGTCTGTCGACAGGGGCTGTGTAAACTGTCTGAAAGCTGTTCCATTCAACCTCCAATGGTTCTATAAAGTTACTCTAATGTTCCTAACATGATTTGGATCCTAAACAAGTGTGGTTTCAAATATAAAACTCATGTAGACATGATCTGAAAAAGGGAAGATCATGGAATATAATTTGCAAAGATGTTCTAGCTAAAAGTTAACTCAAAGTAGATAATGTGGAGTACTTCTTCTTTGAACTCTTTTCTCCTCATCTTTCTACATTAATCTTATATAAGGTGAACTAACCTAAGAGTCTTATCACTTTTCAACACATCAGGTTAGCTAAAAGTACAAAACCGTTGAGGTTCTATCTAATCAAAACAATAGAATCAACACTCTAAATTGGGTTGAATTGTTCGAAGACAACAATATGTAGATACTTGTGACTTGAGGATCAATTAAAACATGATGTAATGTTGATTTTCTATTATGAACATATTTCCTAAACTTCGACAACAATATGATCAATATCAACTTTCCAGATTTCACAATGGTCTGAATTTTCACACTGGAAGAATGGCATGCTTAGAATTCTTCATACCACTAATCAGAGGATCCAAGGGAAGTAGTAGAAGAAATTGGAAAGATCAAGAGAAGAATCCTACCTTACTGAAGTGAGGGTGAGTCCTTTACTTAGAAATCCACGGAAATAGAGAAAGACAATTGCAAGCTTGCACGCAAGATAGCCTCCTCTGCAATCGTTTCAGAAAATTAAAACCCAGAACTGTCGTGGAAGCCCTTTCCAGGTAGAGTTGGCAACTCAACTCAGAAGCATAGCAGTGGAGTATCCTCTGCTGCAACACACATACACCAGCTAGAGTGGAGAAAAGGTGTATACGAAGGTTGTGGGAGGCTTTTATAGGCCCAGCCATTACCATGCACAGAGCCACGCAATGCTACAGGTGTGGGGTAAAAACCCCATTTAACCATCCTTAGCCACCTAACCCATGCATGATTTGCAAGTTACACTTGGTAACTGAGGTGTTACCATGTCCCCCTTGGGTGTTGGCCTCACTAGAAGCCTCCACGTAGCCCACTGAAATTTACCCAGAAAACCCATTACGTAAATCCCCAATAATTCAACTGGCCATTTGTTTCTTAAATAAACCTACCCAAATCATATCTGATTGTCATGAAATTTTGACCATAGACTAATATGCTAGTTTTACTAATTGTGGTGATTTTTAATTAATTTTTAGATTTTATTTTACACTAGGTGAAAAATCACCCGAAAAATGGCCGCGTCGACTGTACCCTGAAATCCGTACGTCGAAAAATTCAGATAATTGCATATTTAATTTCTCCACATTTTTCTGGAAATTATGATGTTCTTGAATTTTTATTTCGATGTCGTTTTCCAGTAACGCACTATGGAGGCACGCACTTCGAGGTACGACACTGGAATAATGTTCATTACCACTAATTAAGTCTATCATCCAATTATCACAATTTATTAATAACCCTAAGGTATTTTAATCAAATTACTTCTATTTTCTTAATATTTTAAATTTCTGGGATGTTACAATGCAATGTTCAGAACAGGAGAAAGTCTTTCTGGCAACCTTCCAGTTGGACCGCAATGCTAGAACCTGGTGGGATGTTGCCAGTCGACAATTACCCAACATCAACATAGAGTGGGATAAATTTTTAGAACTCTTCAACACCAAATACTTTTCCGAGAGGATTCGTGAGAAGAAGACAAATGAATTCACAAATTTAAAACAACGAATGATGTCTGTAGCAGAATATGAAGTGCAATTTGAAAGACTAGCACAGTACGCACCACATTTGGTGAGTACGGAGAAGATGAAGGTGAAGAGATTCCTAGAAGGGTTGAGACCTGTGTTCTGGAAAAAATTGGCTCCACTAGACATTAAAGTATATTCAGTCATGGTATTGAGAGCTCATTAGTAGAAGACACCATGGAACTTCTTGAAAAGATTCATAAGAAGAAGGTGTTGAAAAGGGAACATGCTACTCATTCCAATGATAATAAAGGAATAAATACCATAGATAGCAAGAGAATAAAAGGGGAAGTGAAGCAGAAGGAATTCTGTAAATTTTGTAAGAAACCAGGGCATCAGATTGATAACTGTTGGAAGAAATTGGGCAGATGCTTGCGATGTGGAAGTCAACATCGAGTCATCGATTGTCCAACAAAGAAGAACCAAACTCCACGCCAAGGACGATTACAAGCCCTCGTAGATATGAATCATGCCAATGAAGGCGGACAAGGTACCATCACTAAACCCTTAGTTTGTTTTCATAGCAAAGCCCTAAGTGGGGGAGGTGATGGAATGAAATATCCATAGTAAATTGGTAGTCGTATCATATCATATGAATTTGGGGACCAAATTCTTTTAAGTGGGGGAGGATGTAGCAACCCGGAAAATTTAATACTTAAAAAAAAATTCCGAAATAATATTTTCTTTAAATCGAAATAATAGAAACATATGTACCATTATTGTATGTGCAAGAACACATCTAAAAATTCCTTAAAAATTATAAATCAACCCCATATATTATTCCTAAGTGTTCCACGAAGAAATGCGTACAACGAAAATCTGATTGGCAAAACGTACGTCACAATGTGACTAATTATCTAAATTTGGAAACTAAGTCAGAAAACTGTTAACACGGAAAGATCACGGGCCCATAAATTAAACGAACATGTCGGAGAGACTTCCAACATCATAAAATGATTACCCATTATCGGAATTGGACCAATGGATCTCTCATAGACCATAAATAAAATCAAGTAAGAAAAATATAATAAAATCCTTAACTCTATTATTCCCTAATTTAAAAGGGAAATCCCATAAGATAAATTCCAATAAATAATGGGCTTTGTTAAATAGTCCATAAAATTTATTGGGCCAAAATAAGGATTTTAAAAAGGAGAATAATGGGAAAATAGCCTAAATTCACAACTTAAATATTACTTAAATGGAAAAGAGGCATTTATTGTATTAAATAAGCAATTTGAGTTAGAATTGGATTCCTAAACCTACCCTAGCTTGGCCACAAACTTGGCTCCCATCCTAACCTAATTAGGAGTTGGCAAGCTTGGAAGGAGGAGGGAAAATAGGAAATCTCATAATTAAAGGGGAATTAGAGTTAAACTAGGAAAGGGAAAGCAAAGAAGCATAAATACTCTCTTAATCGCCCAAGGTCGGCCCTAGCTCGATGCTGGGACTTGCTGAAGGTGGAGAAGAAGCCAAGGAGAGGAGGAATTCGTGGAGAGAAGGCTTCATCAAGCTTTATCCCGAGTTATTCAAGTTCTAGCCCTAGAAGAGTAAAACGACTAAAGGTAGGCATTCTCACGAGCAAAACCTAATTAATTTCGTCTGTAGATTGTTCCATATACTAGGAACAAAACCCTCAAGTTTCATATTTTCCCATCGAGCCAATCTTTTATGGTTGATTTTTGAAGTTCTGCAAACACCATGAACCCGACCATTCTTCTTTATTCTTAATCTCCATGTATACTCAACCTCGTGCTCTCAAATTTTAACTGGAGTTACTGATGGATGTTAGACAACTTTTGCCCCTAAAAGCCCTAATTTTCATCCATCCTACGTCACGAATTAAATGTTGCATGATCTTGACGATGTACTGTCGCGATTTAACCTTGACTTGTGTTATAAGTTCCATACCTCTTTGTGGAGTTGTTTTTAGATCAAGTGTTCAACATAGAACTTGTTACCCTATGAGTCTATTGTCATTTGACACTAATTTTGCTAATTTTACTTTACTGTACCAAGAGTTTTAGCCCAAACATGATCACTATGTCAGATTCACGTAGTCATTCACAATATGTCTTATTACATAATCAAACGATCTTTGTTTCTCGATTATTTGCTACTGTACAAAGTATTAGTTGTAATCTAACTAATAAAGGTGGTTTCACCCGATTTGGATCACCCTAGCATTTGTTTTGATTTTTCAAACCCACAGGTGTCAAACCCAATCCAAGTCGGAGTTGGAAATAGGTAGAAAAAGCAACCCAAACGTCATTTTCAGGTAGTGAAAGGTCGACACGTCGCTACCATAAAGCGACAACATCATGGTCGCGACCCATACAAAACAATCAGCCAGTTTTGTGGTCTTCTTAAGAAGGCGACAAGATCATGGTCGCCTTCATGTTCTGAAGGCGACAGGCAATGTGTCGCCTTCTGCCTATGTCCACTTAATCGGCCATAACTTTTTATATAGACCTCGGATTGATGAGCCGTTTTCTTTACTGGTTTCTTAATTCAAAGGGCTTCCAAATGGTATATTCATCTGTGAGATTTGAATAAAAAATCAATGAGTTATGACCTAAGGAAGTGAAGGGATGGGACTACATTGGCCTTCTAAAAGGCATACGTATTGGTTTCCATCGTTTTGTGTCGTTCCTTGCATGTGTGAGTCTGATCTATTCTAGGAAGGTTCTAGAAAGTATTATCATGCATTTAACAACCTATATGAAAGTTAAAACATGTTCACATGATTTTTAATTGATTTTAAGTTCATGATCATGCTCTCTACCTACCGATTATTCACTTTCTTGCCTTGTTAACGAACTTGCTAAAAATGCATAGTTTGCTAAAATTGGTCATGCATGTTTTAGTACTCATGATACTTGCCATATATAGAGTTTCCAAAAATAAAGTTTCCATAAACGGAGTTTTTATAACTAGAGTTTCCATAATCGGATTCACATCCACACTTGAGCGATTCTCACGCGCGACATGCGCATACACTCTAGCACGATAGGAAAGCCTCTTCTTGGCTTGTGGTGAACTCTCCGTCGGATATTCCTTTCGCCGGACTAGTGACCCCTTGACCAAGGCCTCCGTAGGTCTCCTCTGTCCATGGATTCCCACATGGTCGACGGGCTGGTTGTACCCTAACACCTATGATACCCTTTAGGGATCGGCAAGATCAAAACGGCCTTAGTTTGCTCTCGTTCTTATCTTGAATCACGTCGGACCTCTGGACCTGTGTGTAACATGGCCAGCGGAAAGGTAGTGTATTCCACCTTACTACCAACACCAAGTGCGCGTGTTGTGCAACTATTACTATCGCTTGTTTACTCGACGTTTCACGTGCAATGACCATAAGATCTCATCTATACTCTACTCGCTCGTCTATTCATGTTCACTCTACTATCTCGTCTCTCTCGTCTATTCATCTAGTACTCTCTTGGTACTCTTTGAGCTGTGTGGCTCCTACTATTTTGTACTATTCATGACTGTCTAGTGCTATAATATGGGTCTTGTGACTCTACTGTATCCAATGCATACTGTGCATGGAACGGAGAGTGTCCGAGGGGCTCCAATCTAGTCCTGGGGGCAGAGAGCCACCCTAAAATACCTGCAGGGGCTATAGACGGTGTTCTGCATTGCACCGGTTCTGACTATACTGTATTGGCTAGACATCTGACTACTATCCTTTTAGTCTGAGGAGTTTAGACGTACTGTGATATTACTATGCTATCACAAACTATTATACTATTAGTCTGAAGAGTTCAGACGTATTGTGCGATTACTGTGCTATCGCAGACTGTTACTGAACGGCTGCTGTCCTAGAAGTGACTACCGCCGTATTCTACTAGTGCACCGTTGTGCAACCATACACGCTATCTCGTTACACGCTATCTTGTCATATGCTCTACTTGCTCTACTTGATACTTGCTATCTTGAGTTATTGCGTTCTATCGTAACTTGATCGCATTCAAAGTGCTATACTCTCTCGTTATCTATTGATAATAAAAGTGCTATATTTTCTCTCAGCTATCTACGGATAACCAAAGTGCCATTACTATTTCGATTGACGAAAGTTAATCAAAAGTTTTATACTATCTCGATTGATGAAAATCAATCAAAGTGCAATTTACTCTTTACATGACCAACTACTATCTCTCCTTGCTATACCTGTCGCTTGCTATTGCTTGCCATTGTCGCTACATGCTGTTGCGTTGTTATCCTTTCTATCGTGACTTGACTTTAATCATCGTGCTATATTTGATTCATCTGCTATCTGAACCATGTTACTTGTGCTATTACTTTCTTGACTTTACATGACTCGCTCTATCATTAGTTACTCTACCATTTAATGCATTAATTATTTAAAGCCTGCTTGATCCTAAGATTTAAGTCCTACTGGGCGTTATCGCTCACCCTTCGTTATTTGTTATTGTGTCTCAGGTAAGTCGAACAATGACGTTACACACACCAATGGGACAGGACCCGAGTGATGAGTGACCCGGAGTCAAGTCATGAAGTTTCCCTAGTACAATGGAGTCTAGTAGTTATTGCTTTAGATTTCTTTTTAATGTAATGATGTCATTGAGCCCTATGTATTGGCTTCGAATTAGTGGTTGTAATGGTCTTAGTGATTTTACAATGAAATCAAGAGTTTATATCAATTATTGTTCCTTAGTTTCTCTAATGTTTGCGAAAGTATGTGCAATTGTCGTTACCATACTCGTTGTTCACGTTCTCCTCTGATTTATTCCGCTGCTAAATTGGATGGGCGTGACAAGTAATGTGACCTATATGAGTAAGCAAAATATTTAACAAGGATGTTATAAGCTTGAAGTTTAACACAATGTAGAATAATAGGTGTAGACTCAGTATACATGAACCTGATTTTGGTCTTACGCTTTTCTGTCCTAGCTATTTTGAATATCTTTCATTTTTACTTGAAAAGAAATACATGAATAAATTGGTTAAATCTCACTGTTCAGTGCAAGAGATCACATTTACCAAATGCAAGATCTCCTGATTACTTAGTTGTTTAACTTTCCTTACCTTGCATAGAGATGACAAACTGTTGACCACTTTTTGACGCGAGACAAATCACTTGGTAGGTGAGATGGCCCGGTTACTCAGTAATATACAAGTTTGCATTGCTCTGTCTGTATCCTTCCAGATTACTGTTTATATTCTTTTGATGTTTTGCCGGAATATGTTTGCTTTGACCAGAAAAGTCATGAATATGAATGTAGAGATATTATTCTTAACATGTGGTAAAAATGAAGCTTAAACATGCACAAGTTAAACATTAAAGCCACTCATGTGCCTACAAGTGTTTTGCAAATCATTTTAAATACATTCAGTGTTAAGATTGCACAACCTTGACATGAAAGTGAATCTTTGAAATTAAACTAAATGCACAATCAATTTAGTTTCAATGTCTTAATTCTCTCACTTGAAAATAACACAAAGACTCAAAAATTCTGATAAGTGGCTCAAGATAGACAAGTAGTGCCAAGGAAAGTGAGTGAAAATTAACAGAAACTCCCCCTTTCATATAGCTTCCCCTCACAAGTGAACATGAAGATTATTGAAGAAATAGGAATTGAATGAAGTGAGAGCAGAATCAACAAGATTGTTTTATTGAAAGACAAAAACTCCCCCTCAACAATTGCATAGAAAGACTCTTGATACTTGGCGGAGACATATACTCACGCATAGTGAAAGTGTCCAGACAAGCCTAACTTGCCTTTCTTCAAATCACTACTTGATATACCAAGAGTACCAATGCAATGTGAGAAGTAGGAATTTATTTGCAAGAACAGAAGGCTTTTATTTACACAAAGAAATGAGATGAAGATATCAGACATGTGAAAACTTGCACAAACCAAGTTCTCTTCTAAGAGAAGTGAATCTAGGTTCTACAAGAGGCTTAGTGAAAATGTCTGCAATTTATTTTTCTGTGTCAATGAAGTGGAGTTCAAAAGAATTCTTTGAGACTTCATCTCGAAGGAAATGATGTCGGATATCAATGTGCTTTGTGCGGAGTGCTAAATAGGATTCTTAGACCAATTTATAGCACTGGTGTTGTCACAAAGAATGGGAATGCATCCTAATGTGTGATTATAATCTAGGAGTTGATGTTTGACCCAGAGAACTTGTGTACCACAGCTACCAGCAGCAACATACTCTGCTTCTGCAGTAGAAAGAGCTACAGAGTGTTGCTTTTTAGAAGCCCAAGAAACAAGACAGCCACCTTGATATAAACACAACCCACTAGCACTTTTCCTATCAAGCTTGCACCCGGCATAATCAGCATCACTAAATGCAATTAAATCCAACTTGCATCCAGCAGGATACCAAAGTCCCAAATCATATAAAGAAAGAAGATATTTAAAAATTCTTTTAACAGCAGTCATGTGACTATCTTTGGGATTAGCTTGAAATCTGGCCCACATGCAGACACTGAATTGAATGTCTGGCCTAGAAGTAGTCAAATAAAGAAGAGCCAATCATACCTCTGTAGGTTTTGGCATTAACAGGCTTACCAGAAGCATCACTTTCAAGTCTTACACTTGTGGCCATTGGTGTGCTGGATGGCTTGATGTTTTGGAAATCAAATCTTTTAAGTAACTCCTTGACATATTTTGTTTGACTTAGAAAAATTCCTTTAGAAATTTGATGCACTTGTAGACCTAAAAAGAATGTAAGTTCACCCATTAGACTCATCTCAAATTCAAATTGCATAAGATGGGCAAACTCGTTGCATAAATGATTATTTGTTGATCCAAAAATGATATCATCAACATACATTTGAACAACAATGAAATGGTAATTTATAGTTTTTGTAAACAAAGTTTGATCAATTTTTCCTCTGATGTAACCTTTATTTATAAGAAAAGAGCTCAACCGGTCATACCAAGCTCTTGGAGCTTGTTTGAGACCATACAAAGTCTTATTAAGCTTAAAAACATGATCATGAAATTTTTTATTTTCAAACCCAGGGGGTTGTTTGACAAAAACATTTTCATTCATGTAACCATTCAAAAATGCACTTTTGACATCCATTTGAAAAACTTTGAATTTCAAAGAAGCAGCAAATGCAAGAAATATTCGAACAGCTTCAAGTCTTGCTACATGGGCATATGAATCTTCAAAATCAATACCAAGTTCTTGGTTGTACCCCTGAGCAACAAATTTAGCTTTTTTACGAACAATTTGACCAGATTCATTCAATTTATTTCTGAAAATCCATCTAGTTCCAATGATTGTAGTTAGATCTGAGGATTTTGGTACTAAATCCCAAACTTGATTTCTTTCAAATTGATGAAGCTCTTCATGCATAGCATTTATCTAGTTTTCACAAGATAAAGCTTCATCAATATTTTTGGGCTCAATTTGGGACAATAGTGCCAAAGAATCCTCATCAAATACAAAATGAAAAGATGATCTAGTTCTAATTCCATCTTCCATATTACCAACAATGCTTTCAAGAGGATGGTCTCTTAAGAATCTGGGTTCAGAAATTACCTCATTGTTTGCATGAATTTCAGGAACATGATTACCTGAATTACTTGAAGTTGGCATTTCGATAACCTCATTTGCATTTGGTACATCCTGCTCTTCAAGATTTGTGGATGGATGTTCAAG
The DNA here is from genome assembly GCA_014218235.1 of Colocasia esculenta. Classification (NCBI taxonomy): domain Eukaryota; kingdom Viridiplantae; phylum Streptophyta; class Magnoliopsida; order Alismatales; family Araceae; genus Colocasia; species Colocasia esculenta. The sequence goes on along the minus strand of CM024758.1, from coordinate 117,431,736 downwards.
AAAATCATCTTCATCATCACACATTTGAGTTCTGCAAAAATTAGGAATGTCAATCTTTGTGGAATTTTCATCAAAAATGACATGTGGAGATTCTTCCACAGTCTTATTTTTCAAAATATAAACTCTGTAAGCTCTTAAATTTCAGAATAACCTAAGAACATTGATTCAAAACTCTTTGCATCAAATTTCTCAAGATTTTCTTTGTTGTTATTATGAACAAAATATTTGCAACCAAAAATTTTGAAGTATGACACACTGGGCTTTTTATCCTTTAACAACTCATAGGGGGTTTTTCTGATCTTTGTTCTTAACAATGCTCTATTCAATATGAAATTAGCTATATTTATAGCTTTAGCCCAAAAATATTTGGAAAGCTTACTTTCTAAGAGCATAGTTCTGGGCATTTCTAAAAGTGTTCTGTTTTTCCTTTCTACAACCCCATTTTGTTCTGGAGTTCTAGGGAAAAAAAACTTATGGAGTATGTTCAGATCAGTACATAGATCAGAAAAGATTTATTATCAAACTCACCCCCATGATTTGTTAAAATAGATTTTAATCTGAAAGACAAACCCACTAAGGCATAATTGTAAAATTTTCTGAAGTCTGAACATGCATCACTTTTATGGGATAAGAATAAGACCCAAGTGTATCTTGTAAAGTCATCAATGATCACAGATCCATATCTATTACCACTAAGACTTTGAGTTCTAGTTGGACAAAAAAGATCCATATTAAGTAACTCAAGTGGTTTAGATGTAAGTACATCATTGAACACTTTAAAAGATTTTCTTGTTTGTTTTCCTTGAGCACATATCCGACAAACTGGATTGTCAATAATTGGGAAAGATTCAGGAAGACCTTTTACAAGATTCATTCTTATGAGTTTGCTTATAGTTGAGAAACTTGCATGACCCAACCTTTTGTGCCATAACCACACAATGTCATTTTTATTTGCAATCAAACAAACATTTGAAAAAGAATTATCACTCAAATCTATCATGTAAACATTATTTTCTCTTTTTTCAATCAATTTGATTTTCTCAGAAGAGGAGTCAATTATTTTGCATGAATCAGATTCAAAAAGAATTTTGTGACCATTGTCACACAATTGACTAATGCTAAGCAAGTTGTAATTCAACCCTTCAACTAACCAAACATCATCACTCAAGGTTATGCAAGACTTACCAATCTTTCCTTTGCCAATTATTTTGCCTTTATTCTTACCTCCGAAGGTGACTGATCCACCTTCCTTTTCAAACAAGCAGGAAAATTTATTTCTGTCTCCCGTCATGTGCCGTGAGCATCCACTGTCAAGAATCCAGATGTTTGAATTGGATGCACGACTTTCCTACACACAACAAATTAGACAAGAAAAGTTTTTGGTACCCAGATGTGATTGGTACCAACATCCTAAGTCAGAAGAGAAATCAAATCCTTTCTAACCAATATTTGAACATTTTTCTTCACAGTGTTCTTCGGAACAGAAGATTCAACTTTTTGTTTTTCAAATTTCTGAACATTATACCTCTTAGCTAGTTTTTTCCACTGTGAAAATCTTGGCATGTAATGCTGTTGATGAGCAGGAAAATGTGAGTGATAAAGATAAGGATTGAACCATTGGTTACCATTGTACCTTTGGTTCCAAAGATTATTCCATCATGAATTGTAAAATGTGTAAACATTCCAATTTCCATGAGAAAAATGATTCTTTATTGTTTTGAAAGTTTTCTGATTTTTATAAGAATTTTTAGATGCAGATTATTTGTTTTCATAATTTGAGTAGGTCGACCTAGGCAGAGTGTGTGTCGACCTGGGTAGTGTGTGTGTCGACCTGGGTGGTGTGTGTGTCGACCTCATAGGTTCTTTTTGTTTTTGTATTTTTCTTTTGTTTTCAGATAAACCTACCTTGACAAATTTTATTAGAGGAACTTTTGATGATTTTGTTTTCTTTGGAGATGATTCAATTTTCTTTGAATTTTGTGGTTCAAAACCTAAACCATGTTTGTTTGAATTCATCTTCATTCCCAGTAGAGCATTCAGATTATCTTTGCCTTGTGTGAAGTTCTTGATGATGTCTTCTTTTTCTTTAAGGCAATGATCAATTTGATTTAAATTTTCTTGATTTTCCATCTCTTTTTCTTCAAATTTCTTGACATAATTGATAAATTCTTTATTCAATTTTTGAATTCTCAGTTTTAGATCATCAACAAAAATTAACAATTCATCATTTTCTTTGATTTTGTCTGAAATTTGAGCTGTCGATTTTTCTTTTCAAATATTTATTTCTTTTTCTAACTTCAAACATATTTTCAACCAAATTATCATATGCTTCTTGCCAATCTTCAATGGTAAATAGTTCGAAAGATATATCTACATGTTCTTCACTGCTTCTAGCCATGAAGCAGACTTCATTTCCTTCTGAACTAGAGGATTCTTCATTACTGTCTGAGCTTTGATCCTCATCTGACCATGTAGCAACCATGACCTTATTCTTCTTTTTGTGAAAGTCCTTCTTGTGGTTTTTGTGCTTATCCTTCTTAGCTTCTGGACATTCAGCCTTCATGTGTCCAGATTTGTTGCACCTGTAACACACAGGAATTTCATCATTCTTCTTGTGATCAACATGTGAAAAGTGTTTCTTTTTACCAGACATGACATTTTGCTTATTACCAAAATTCTTCTTGTTGGATTTCAAAAATGCCCTAACTTGTCTAGTTATCAAAGCAAGATTATCATCATCAGATGAAGATTTTTCAGACTAAAAAATTTCTTTAGATTTTCCTTTAGTATTTGAGGAAGATTTAAGAGCAATGGGTTATTTTTTCAGCTTGTGTTCTTCAGATCTCTTAAGATTTAGCTCATAAGTCATTAAGGATCCAATGAGTTCATCTAATGTTATTTTGGATAAATTTTTTGAATTCTCAATGACTGTGGCTTTAGTGTGCCACACAGGAGATAAAGAACGCAAAATTTTCCTTACTAAATCTTCATTTGAGTATTCCTTACCCAAAGCTCGAAGTTCATTGATGATAACCATAAACCTTGCAAACATCTTAGATATGGTTTCATCAGATTTCATAACAAACAATTCATAATCAGAAACTAACATGTTTGCTTTAGTTTCCCAAACTTGAGATGTGCCCTTATATAGCAATTCTAATTTATCCCACATCTCCTTAGCAGACATACACATTGAAATTCTGGAATACTCCTTCGGATGGATGGCACATTGCAGCATGTTCATGGCACTGTAGTTCAGGGTAGCCCTTCTGATCTGCTCCCTTGTCCATGTATCTTCATCTCCAGTGATTTCTACTAGTCATTTCTCCACAATCCTCCATACTTCATAATTATGTGCTCGAAGAAATACCATCATCATGTTCTTCCAGTACGGGTAATTAGTACCATCAAAAAATGGAGGTCTATTCATTGAATAACCTTTTGCAACGAAACCTTTAGAATCTATGATCAAGGCAATTAAATGAAACTATCAGCACAAATTAAGCATGCAATTGGGTAAATCAAATCTAGAAACACAGATGATTCAATAGAACACCTCAGAGTATAGACTCTGACCCGCTCTGATACCAGTTGTTGGGATCATATAGGTGACTGAATCAGTGTTAAATGCTAATGTGTGTGTATAGCAGCGGAAATGAAACAAGTGACACACACAATTCAATTAGATCAAGTTGTGGTGTGTGAGTATAGAGTATAGCGAGACAATAAACCACAAGCAAACCACAGAACACAGAGCACATAGAATTTTAAGGTGGTTTGGAGAACACAACTTGTGTCTCCTACGTCCACCTCCCCACGACGGAGGAAACACTAACTCGAGCAGTACAACCTGGAGCACGACGATTCCAAACACCTTTGAGTGCGACGACTCAAAGAAAACCTAGGATATAGGCACAACAACCTACTCCACAAACCACTTGTGAGCTCAACAACTCACAAGCAATTGAGCACGACGACTCAAACACCAGAGCACTACGGCTTCAAATTAGAGCACTACGGCTCCAACCCTAAGCACACTATGCTCAAAACCTTTGGATCACGACAAATCCAAGTTCTTCTAGAACAAGCACAAATAGTGAATTGATTCTCTAGCACGATCTATCTCAGTACAATGAAAAGAATGAAACAAATAGAATTTGTTGATATGTGTAGAACACATACACAGATCACCTAATTAAAGTGTTAACTAGATGAATTACAGACTCTAAAATGTTTCCAAGTTCTTCAGATCTATCTTCATCACAAAATTCTTCAATCCCGAACTCCTCCTCTTCTTCTCCTTCTTCTTCTCATTCTTCTTCGTCCTGGCGGCGATGCTCTGCTCCCTTTCTGGACGCAGATGCCTTTTTCCCGCTCTCCCATTTTTCGTGCTTTGCTACAGATCAAATCCCAGCCTATATAGCCACTACGCAGTCCATATACGTGAAGAGGATGTGTACAGAACCTAGACTGCACCCTGGGCTGCCACGTGTCCAAAAGGTCCTTACCACACTGCCACTTGGATGAGAGAGCAATTTGGTAATTAGCATCTTCCATAAAGTTCTCAGAAAGAGATCACATCTGTTGGATATGATGCTCTGCGCGATTCTGGGTTGCATACAAAAGTGAGTCGACTCTAGTCTCCAAGAGAGTCGACACTACAGACCAATCCCCAAAAGCATCTCACTGGAAGAACACTAGTGTCGACCTGACATACCACTAGTGCGACCTGCTCAACAGTTAGAGTCGACCTATTCAACTATTAGAGTTGACATGTTGTGCATTCCTCCAAAACTGATTCACTGGATGGAGGCTAGTGTCGACCTCATCTTAAAATAGAGTCGACACAACTGACAATTACTCTTCAGAAACTTGCTGGGCAGACTTTGTGAGTCGACCTGTTTGTCAACTAGAGTCAACCTGTATGTCAACTAGAGTCGACCTACTTTGACAAGAACTTTGTAAAACTGTATGAATGAACAGTAGACCATAAAAACATGTCATTAACAATAAAATATTAGATATAAAATATCAAGAACATGTTGTTTGAGCATTACTCTAATATATTCAATATGTACAATATGTCTAATATGTCATCATCAAAATCAAAGTATGAGTGATGTTCATTAGTGATCATTGAAAGATCATCATTAAGAAATTCCAATACACACTCAACACAAAACTTCGGCTAAGGGGGTCAAACCCTGCCCAACTCAAGTTCGAAATTACTGTGTTCAAGCAATCTCCTTCGAAGTTGTAACTGTTGTCCCCCTACAACGGGGGCAATACAAAAATCACAAAAAATAAGAGGTCATTCACTGCGACCTCAAGATCCGACAAGTCCATTATGGTCGGAAGCCTACGGGTGTGGTTTGACAAAAACCAGCCTATCATTCCTCGTGATAGGCATATTCCTACAATCTCCACCTCGAACCACTTCTCAGTCTCACAGTGGTTTCGAGGGAAACAAGAAAATTCTAAGGTGGAAGCCGACGTCATGCAAAAGACCCGGCGGTCCACCAAGGTCAAGCAAATCTGGGTTCCTAAAACGGAGGCCCAGAAAATCAAGAAAGCTCAAACAAGTGCACCAGAGGTGGTTGGAAGGAGACGTGATGCCAAATACGCTTCTTTTTAACATGCTGTATCCAAGTGCCTCAACGGACAAAAGAGAAAAGGGTGTATAGAAGATAAAACTATACCCCTCAAGACCCGGAGAATATCTGGGTAGTCAAAGAAAATCTTCCTCAACAATCCAAATCTCGTGTGTCGGTCCTTGACTGTATAATGCGAATCTCGGTCTTCGACAAGCTGGGGGCAACTTCTAATGTTGGTAGCCGTCCGTCAAAAAGACGGCGTGTCACCTGGGCAGTGGGAGAGAAACTTAGGTTCAGGATCTTCTCATGCTACGCCTCTGGGAAGGACTCTGATGAACCAGCAGAACAAATCGCGGAAGCCAATCCAAATTTCCCATTGAGACTACTCATCACAATACCAGACAATTTGCTAGAAGAAACTGCCAACCTGGCGGGCAAGCTAGGACGTTTAGTCAAGCTCCCCTTCATGTTGAGCCCCAACATGAGGAAGTTCAAATCCCCTTCTTTGAAGATGGAACTATTCAAGTTGAGGAAGGCAGACTCCCTACCTCCACTACCAATTTCGTCGTCGACTTGCCTACAAGGGACAATTTCCAAGCAATGTCAGACGATGACAAATATCAAGTTATGCAACAGTGGTATTCAGAAATGGCCACTTTTCTACATGAAATGAAGCAACTCGCTACTGTAGACACCACCGATGGACGACGTGTGGTCCACAAAGAGGGATAGATGAGGGTGGGGTGATCATGATCGCCAGGCATGCGAGGGTGCCGAATGGAAGATGCACGGTGAGGGGTGCGAGATGGAAGAAAGATCGCGAGCGTACCTTTTGGAGCGTGTGGGGATGGCGCAGGGGATGTGGTCCTTTCTTCCTCTACGAGCACGGACGACCATGGTAGAGGGCGTTTTCCGTGTTGATTACCCTGACAAAGAAAAAAGACAAAAAATGAAAAGGGGATTAGCCACGGGCGTTTTGTATACAATCCTAAAAAAAATGGAATAACATAAATAAAGAATGGGAGAACTCACCGCGTGGTGGCTTTTAAAACCCTAAAATGTAGGTGTGTGTGTGTATGCATGCATGTGTGTGCGTATAAAAAAGGAATAAAGAAGGGCCACGTGGGGCACGGACGAGATAGGAAAGAGGGGTGCTTCCCCAAAGGTTGATGGCGCGGTGGCGCGGCTGACTAGTATGGAGGAGGAAGAGGAAGAAACTTCCGCATTCCACCCCGATTGACGAGAGTAAGACGACGGCTCCAGACGCCTTGGTTCAGAGTTGGGTCGCCGGTCTGGCAAGGCTCCACCGTAGGGAAGTCGTGGGAAGAATCCGGCAGGGCTCTGCTGGGGTAGAGGTGGATTTGTTCAAATGGCTACCCTCGGGGTCTATTTATAGGCAACATAGGTTTAAATCGCATCCGACATAGCAGACGCGACCTTTAGAGTGAAACACGTCTGTGCGGCAAACCGCGATGTGAAAAGCGTCTAGCAAGCACGACGCGACTTGAATTGAATTGTGTCCGGGCGGTAGGCCGTGATTCATTAGGTCGAATTGATGTGATAGGCACATGATGAACGTAGCTCCAGCTACGCTTTGGAATCGCGTCGGGTCAGGCCGCCGTGACTTGAAACGTGGCGGCTTGGCCCGACGCGATTACAACTTGCGTGATTCCGAGGCAATCGACTCATAAATGCGTTGTCTGCTAAGGTGGGATTTTGGATTTGACCTTCTAAATCACGTCTGCTAACAAGGACGCGATTACATGATTTTCTTATGATTGCGGTCCTGCGTGCGACAACTTTCTGGGCTAATAGCCGGCTCTGAATCGCGTCCGGTCGGCAAGACATGACTATAAACTGAATTGCGTTTTCACGACACGACGCGATAAGCTTTCCTAATTTAGTTATGAAAATACTGCCGAAATGAAATTAGTGTCGCGTCGCCCATGGCGGACGCGTTCATGAAAGGGTTAGTTTTCGTAAATAAAATAAGAATTCATTGTTGCGTCGTGCAGGTCCGACGTGTTAAGATATAGTCGCGGCCGACTTTCGTGTCGCGTTAAGGTCGCGCCCATGAAGGTCATCACGTTAAGCATCCTTAATCGCGTCCGGGGTACTGGACGCGTTTAGAGAGGCGGCTGCCATACCCGTCGCCACTTGAAAATGATGCCTATAATTTCCGAGGGGCCCTGGAAATGGAGGGGAAGCACTGGAGAAGAAGGGGGTGATCTAGAAAGATGGGGAAAACTACTCTTGCAAGGCAAAATGAAGGCCATTTGTGGTATTATGGCACAATATGAAATTTGCCTGGGGTGGAGCCAAATTCGCGTGTCTACAGCTGCCACTCCTTGGCGTCTGCTTTGCAGGGGAGCGAAGCGGAGGGACACGAAGTGGAGTGCAATAGAGTAAAATGGAGTGTAATGAAATGGAAAGAAATGAAGCGCAGCGAAGTAGAGTGCAGTGGGAGCAGACTGGAAAGTAGACGCCAAGGTGAAAAATAGACACACTTAATCATTGGTGACTGCCACCTGATAAGAGTCTTTTCCCAACACCCAAGGAAGTCACCATCGGAGAAGAAGACCTAAAGAAACAAATGCTTGGACAAAGGAAAGGGATAAGAAAGGAAAGGTGCCACGCGCGGCATAAAAGGAAAGAAAAGATCAACTTCCAGCGTCGGGGAAGTACCTAAGGACACGATCCGTTAGGTTTCACCATTGGGGGCATCTGCCACTGTCGTAGGTGGATCTTTGGGAGAGAGGGAGAGATCAACTTCCAGCGAAGGAGAAGTACCTAAGGACACAATCCGTTAGGTTGCACCATCGGGGGCGTCTGCCACTGCCTCAGGTGGATCTCTAGGAGTAAAGGCGAAAAATATAAGGGATAAGTCTAAACAAAGGATTATTAAGAAAATCGGCCAGGAGGCAACAACAAAGGGAGTTTGGCATTCGACCCGGAATGGAATATTTCAAGGTTGCTTTTGAATTTGAGGCGTGGATGGCCCTCAAATTGCATTGCAAGAGTGGATTTCCACTGTGATTTCAATATACATGTATGCTGGGCTAAAAGAAAATAAGATTAAAAGAGGAGTAGAAAATAACCAAGGATAATATTGTTACGCCGGTGAGTCAGGACCAGGGTTTTATGCATAGGTCTGTCGTCTTCACATGCCAAGTGTAACGACCTATTCGTGCGGCTAAGGATCCTCTGGGATCATCATCGTTTTTGTTAAAGGGGAACTCAAACCCCAGATTCCTCAGAGCCACAAGGTCCTTGGTATGCTCTAAAGGTATACATTATAGATAACTTGATGGTGGGTGCAGCAGCTGCAGTTTGACGTAGTGCTAGATGAGGTAATTCGAATCTTGCGCTCAAAACTCATTAGCCAAGATAACAAACAACATGGCATAACAGCATTCATGGCTTATGGCATTAATAAAGCATTAAACAAACAACCATGGTTCATTCAGTTTGTTTGTTTTAACCATGAGGATAAAGGGTCTTGGATGAGGGAGTTTTGGAGTGCAAGAGATGAGGTACCGATGATTGGAAGAATTGATGCGAGGCATAGACAGGATCTGCTTGCCATGTGCAATACCATCGAGAATTTTTTGGAATTTTGAAAGTATTTGAATTTTTATGGATTTTGAAAAAATATTTGAATTTTTTTGTGTTTTGGAAAATATTTTGATTTTTTGTTGATTTTGGAATATCTGGATTTTTATGGAGATTTTGAATATTTGATTTTTTCTAGATTTTGGAAATGTTTGGATTTTTCTGGATTTTTGGAATATTTAAATTTTTTATGAAATTTTTAGAGATATCTGATTTTTGTTGATTTTTTGGAAAGATTTTTTTTGGGTGATTTTTGGGACATTGCCATGCCATGGCGGCATTAAGTTATAAAAATTGACTGGCGGGGGGTCCTTGTTGCCTCCCGTTTCATTAAAGAATGCCCAAAGTAGGGCGTGCATTTTAACGTGGCGCCCACGACTAATTGCACTTGGTTAACGGTGCATTATCAAAGCCATGCCTGAAAAGGCGACTAAGTCTGGAAGGGAGAAGGGAAGAAAGCTTGGAGGTAAGCTTGGTATGGGTATTGAGGAATTGGGTTTGACTTCCTTCCTTTGGCACAACCGTCAAAAGATTCAGTCTCGTTAAGCGCTGGGGCTTTTTCCAATTATTTTGGAATCTTGAGTGATGACCATTTGATTGTAGGGACATGCGTACGTCCGGGTCCATTTGGATCTCCGCGGGACTTTGCCTTCTTGACATGCCCTATTATCATTGATTGATTTTAATTTTTGCATGCATATGTCCAGGTCCATTTGGATCCCTGCGGGGACTTTGCCCTCTTGACATGCGTTTTGACTTTGATTTTTATTGCTCATTTGACTTTGCCCATTTGGGACATCCTCTTATGACGAAATGCCTTGGGTTGGTTGCCTTGCCCAGACTACCTCTTCTACACATACTTTGGCTGAATAGGAGAAGAAACATACATTTTGCACCCTTCAGGTGTGGCTGTGACGGTGACGATGTCTACCGAGAGCAATCGGCTTAGGGCGCCGTGATGTGTGTGAAAGTGCCCATGCCAAGGGCAAACTTTAATGACCTGGGAGGGAATTTTGGATTCCTAGCTCGGGATTCTTATAACAAAAATACTACGACGGCATGGCAATGATGAACATTCATTTTTTTGGATTTTCAACATAATAAGAGTTTTTGGAAGGTAAAAGGGGATGAATGCCCTGCGTTGGGGCGAGACTCGGGGGTCTACGAAGAATTTACATTTTATTTTGAAAATTTAAAAAGACAAGTGGGGGATAAATCCCCGAAAACAATGCGAGAAGGGTCGAAGGACCCGATTAAAGGTGGCGAAGAGAGAGTGGAGGAAAGATTTTGGAGACTCCGGCGGGGCCGGAGGGGTTTGCAAAAGAAGGAGGGCGCAGTGCCCTGGAAGAAGAAGAGAATCTGGCAGGGCCGGAGGGGAGAAAGGAAACAACGGGCCGCGAGGGGCCAGAAAGGAGGGTGTGCAGCGTGGGGCGCGAGATGGAGAGGTGCCACGTGGGGCACAAGAGGGAGTTGTGCCACGTGGGGCACGGGAAAGAGACGTGCCAGGCGTTGCACAACAGGAAGATGTGACATGAGGGGCACAGAAGGGAGATGTGCCAGGCGTGGCACAATGGGAAGATGTGCCCCGAGGGGCACGGAAGGGAGAGTAAGGAGTACAAAAGGGGGCGCGTTGCCCAGTGCAAGAGGATGGATTGTAGAACAAATGAAAATAAAATGCCTCCCGTGGGGAGGAGATGTGGAAAACCCACGGAAAGGTGCTAAGCATCACAAAAGATGATTGAAAAGGAAATGGAAAATATGGAGGAGACCCCTGGTCTTTTGCCTTGCCCGGCGTTTAGGCTCTTGCTTGGGGATCGACGTTCTGACCCTCAGGTACTTCCTCATAAAATGTGCCCAGTGGGCAGATGGTCTTGCTCTTCTCTGAGGGATTGAGCGGCTCTCAATGATTGGAGGGTTGTTGATTTCCGTCGGAGTTTCAAGCGACAGTGGTAACTCCCTTGGAATGTATTTTAATGAAAGGGTAGGGAGTTCCACTGGTGGATTCAGAAGCAACGATAAGGGGGCCGTGCCCAAAGTTTGTATAGCGTTGATTATGGAAGGGGGCATGACCCCTTGAATAACAGATTGTGCCGATGATTTGGCGGTGGAGTGTGTGAGCACAATCTGAGAAGCTGACCCCTTCACTGGAGTGGAAAAGTTCACGACAATGGTGTGAGGGGTCATGAGAGCCTGGAGGGAGAGATTCCCTATGAGTATTTTGAAATAAACCTGGTTGGCAACGGGTATGAGTGGCATATCATTAGAAGGCCTCTTGACAGCCAGGATTCGAGGGGAGGACTCCGCTCAATAAAAATGCCCAGTATATTGACAATGACTGTCATGCGAGGGATGCAATCTCAGAGTTTGAAAAGCATGCCCGGTCCTGGGGCTTCCTTCTTTTGCTGATTCTGCTTATTGCTCCTCAAAGGGGTGCACCCGCTTCGTTGGATGGGGGTGGATATGGTGGGTGTAATGAGAGGTTGTATGGCCTGTGGAGGCGCGATGGGTAGGAAGTTTTTCTCAGGTTTGGTTGCAAATGGTGTTGGCGAAGTGGAAGGTGTAATGATTGGTGGAGGCTTAATTACAGAAGGTTTAATGGTAATGGATGGTAATGCAGGAGGGGTAGGTAAATGGCGTACGAACATGACCTCGGAAGGTTCATCGTCGTAACACCAGGTGGTTTCCTGGATGGGTTAGGCATTGGCAACCTCAGCCCGAGCAACAGGCTGTGGTGGAGGTTGTTGTGGTGGAGGTACGGGAATCGGCGTGGGAGCCGGAGCAGGTGCAACGTAGGGCATGGGAGCTTCTTCATGAATAATAGGGGCATTGTAGGGCCCAGTTGAAGGTTGTTGGGTCTGAAAAGGACGAATCAGTGGACGCCTGTGTGGCGGCATGTTGTGGTAGATGGGAATTTACGGAGGTGCATATGGGGTGTATGTTGTAGGGTGGTGAGGTGGATGGTGGATGGCGTCCACTGATCCGTTCTTTCTTGGATTAATTTGATTAAAAAACTCTACGATCGGGGAGTCCGTCAGATGTGTCTGGATGTAACATCTCCGTTCGTAGAGCTCCTTCATGGAGGTGATCTGATTCATGGCCAAGATGTGCCTGAACCTTGGAGTAGAGTTAGAAATAATTATTTTAATTTGCTCTGACTCCGAGAGCACATGCTGCATTCTGGTGGCCATTGTCCTCCAACGGTCAGCAAATTGTACAAAGGCCTCGTTGGCCCCCATCTTCTCAGATGCTAGATCCGTGATAGACAGATAAGGGCTGACGCGGTCTTTGTACCTCTGAAAGAATTTTTTGTACAGGGGGCAGAAGTTTCCTACCTCATTTGGTTCTAGGGAGTAGAACCATTCGAGTGTAGGGCCGTCAAGAGATTTTCTAAATAAATATGCCAAGGTAATGGGGTCTCGCTGCCAATGCGAGGACTCATAGAGAAACTCCTTGACATGAAGGTAGGGATTGCCCGTGCCATTGTACAATCGGTACGTTGGCATCTTCGAAGGATGAATATAAATCTGTGGGAGAGCCGGCATGGCGGCGACAGGGTTACCCATGGGATTTGAAAGCTTATTTATTTGACTCTCCAGGTTGTTCAATTTGTTGAGAAGAGCATTTTGGAGTGGAGTGGGTTGCTGCTGGGCATATGAGGGAGTACATGGGGGCGGCCTTGAGTTAGTGGGCCTTCCCAAGGGACGGTTCGTACGGACTGGAGCACGGGAGTGCAAATGGCCAAGAGGCCGAGGTGATGAAGAATGTACAGGGGTATGTGGCGAAGTCGCTGGAATATACAAAGGTGGGTGCCTGGGAGAAGGAGAGGGAGAAGAAGAAGGAGAGGGAGTCACACCCTCAACTAAAGATTGGATCAAATTTAGTTGTTGAGGGGTGAGTTGATCGAGTGCATGCAGGACAGTTTGGACTGTAGGATCATGGTGGGGGGAAGGCTCTTACCGGGTTTTGATTGGAGTGAGGTATGGAGGGACATCAGATTGGTTAGTGCGCAGTGTGCGCACATGACCGTATGAAGTGGAAGGTTGTCCCTCACAGTGGTGAAATGGACGGACATGGGATTGGAAAGATTGGACGCTTGAATTATCCTCATAGTGCTCATAATAAAAATCGGCATGATAATATTGGTCCATTTTGACAAGGCAAGTAGACAAACAAGTTGGACAAAGATTAATCAAGCAATATGGTCAATCAAGTTATGATGCTTAACACTTGTTTTTAGGAGTTTCACAATTAATTAATAGATTGAAAAATCATTGTGTCACTCCAGGTGAGCTCCTAGTTGTGTAGAGTATGAATACTTTGGGGCACAACTAGCATCACCACTCACCACATAATGGGATGTCTAAACCCGGGTCAACGGAGGGGTACTGCCAGCTCGGACCGCCGTGAGGGAATCTACGGGGTACGGAGTCTTACAGGGTTCCAGGAGAAGGTTTGCTAGTCCAAAGGGACGGAATGCCCAATGGAGAGCTTGCCTTCACCGGAAGGGTGTGTGGAGCCTAGGATGTGAGGGAAGGAGGTCCCCCGACCAATGCAAAAATGTCCTGCATGTGACAGTTTATAGCAAAAATGGCAGCAAAGAGGGCGCGTTTCTGTCAATCAGTCAAATCGCGTCTGGTACAACGACCGCGATTTGACTGAATCACGTCCAGTCACCATGCCGCGGATTTGGAAGCCACTGAAGGCTGACAGAGACGCGGTCGGTCCCTGTGGATGAACTGTTAGACCGAAACGCGTCGGCTTTAGCTGCTGCGACAAGAAACAGAAACGCGTTCGGTTTTCCGGTCGCGTTATCAAGCACTGAATTGTGTCCTCTGTGTGGGATGCGATTCCAAACAGGCACCTGAGAGCAGAAAAGAATGCAGGAAAGAAAGCAGTAAACGCAGGATATGTGCACAAGGAAAAGGAAATAAATGCGTCGGCCTTGGCCGCCGCGACAACCTAAACGCGTCGGCTATGGCCTCCGCGACAAGAAAGCTTGACGCGTCGGCTTTGGCCGGCGAGACAAGAAAACAGTGACGCGTCGGCTTCTGCCGCCGCGACACAAAATCGAGACGCGTCCACTGCATTGGACCCGATTCCACAGGCAACCCGAGAAACAAAAGAAGATGCAGGAACTGTAGGGTATGTATAGAAAGAAGGCAAAAAATAGAGAAAAATGAAATTAAATACACATCATGCTTGCAGGGTATAAAGCAAATAAAAAGAAGAGTGCAACGTGGGGCACGAAGGAGGGGGTAATCAAAAGGAAAAACACAAAAGAGGTCCCACCGTGATCGCCAATTTGTAGACACCGCCGATGGACGACGTGTGGTCCACAAAGAGGGATAGATGAGGGTGGAGTGATCGTTATCGCCAAGCACGCAAGGGTGCTGAATGGAAGATGCACGGCGAGGGGTGCGAGATGGAAGAATGATCGCGAGCATACCTTTTGGAGCGTGCGGGGATTGCGCGAGGGATGTGGGTCCTTTCTTCCTCTACAAGCACGGTCGGCCGTGGTAGAGGGCATTTTCCGTGTTGATTACCCTGACAAAGAAAAAAGACAAAAAATGAAAAGGGGATTAGCCACGGGCGTGTAGTATACAATCCTAAAAAAAATGGAATAACATAAATAAAGAATGGGAGAACTCACCGTGTGGTGGCTTTTAAACCCCTAAAATGTAGGTGTGTGTATGTATGCATGCATGTGTGTGCATATAAAAAAAGAATAAAGAAGGGCCACGTGGGGCTCGGACGAGAAAGGAAAGAGTAGAGGGGGGTGCTTCCCAAAAACTTGATGGCGCAGCAGCGCGGCTGACTGGTACGGAGGAGGAAGAGGAAGAAACTTCCGCGTTCCACCCCAATTGACGAGAGGAAGACGACGGCTCCAAACGCCTTGGTTCGGAGTTGGGTCGCCGGTCCGGCAGGGCTCCGCCGTAGGGAAGTCGTGGGAAGTATCCGGCAGGGATCCACTGGGGTAGAGGTAGATTTGTTCAAATGGCTACCCTCGAGGTCTATTTATAGGCAACACAGGTTTAAATTATGTCTGACACAGCGGACGTGACCTTCAGAGTGAAACGTGTCTGGGCGGCAGACAGCGATGTGAAAAGCGTCGGGCAAGCGCACCGTGACTTGAATTAAATTACGTCCGGGCGACAGGCCGCGATTCATTAGGTCGAATTGATGTGATAGGCACATGATGACCGTAGCCCCAGTTACGCTTTGGAATCGCGTCGGGTCAGGCCGCCGCGACTTGAAACGCGGCGGCTTGGCCCGACACGATTACAACTTGCGTTATTTCGAGGCGATCAGCTCATAAATGCGCTGTCTGCTAAGGTGGGATTTCGGATTTGACCTTCTAAATCGCGTCTGCTAACAAAGACGCGATTACAGGATTTTCTTATGATTGCGGGTCTACACGCGACGACTTTCTGGGCTGATAGCTGGCTCTGAATCGCGTCCGGTCGGCAAGACACAACTATAAACTGAATTGCGTCTGCACGACACGACGCGATAAGCTTTCCTAATTTATTTATGAAAATACTTCTGAAATGAAATTAGAATCGCGTCGCCCATGGCGGACGCGTTCATGAAAGAGGCAGTTTCCGTAAAATAAAATAAGAATTCATTGTCGCGTCGTGCAGGTCCGACGTGTTAAGATATAGTCGCGGCCGACTTTCATGTCGCGTTAAGGTCGCGCAAATGAAGGCTGTCGCGTTAAGCATCCTGAATCGCGTCCGGGGTACTGGACGCGTTTGAGAGGCGTCTGCCATACCTGTCGCGACTTGAAAATGATGCTTATAATTCCCGAGGGGCCCTTTGAAATGGAGGGGAAGCACCGGAGAAGAAGGGGGTGGTCCAGAAAGATGGGGAAAACTACTCTTGCAAGGCAAAATGAAGGCCATTTGTGGCGTTATGGCGCAATATGAAATTTGCCCGCGGTGGAGCCAAATTTGCATTTCTACAGCTACCACTAGCCTTCGGCAATCTGTGGAGCCAGTTCCTATCCAAAATCAACAACAAAGTCAACATTCGGATGGGTCTGCCCCGACAAATCATCCGATGGCTTCTATAAGTGGCCCTCTCCCTCAAGCTACGGGTCAGAATATCATTGATCCGTCCAACACCATACCTCCTCAAACGGGAGCAATACAAGATATTGCCACACAAAGGCATATGATCGAAAACATCATTGAAGACAAATTTGCTCAACAAGGCGAAGGGATCCGGGTTATGGACTTATACTCTATCCCATATCCCGTGCATCATCAACTCAAGAAGTTACCACTTGGGTGCCCCAAAGTCCCAAAACTACAAAGGTTTGATGGACAGGGGTCACTAAGGGAGCATTTGGCATATTATATAGCTGCCATGGGCAATCTCGCCTTCGAGGAGTTTTATCTTCTCCGATATTTTGCAACTTCCTTGACTGGTGTTGCATTTCAATGGTACTCGAAGCTGAAGCCTAATTCAGTTGCTGATTGGGCTGACCTACAAAAGAAATTCATCAACCGTTTCCAAACGGCTGAAACAAATGTCTCTCTTGCCGAGCTATGTTCCCTTAAGCAAAAGAAAGGGGAATCGGCCCTAGACTTCATTAAAAGGTGGCGAGAGTTTAGCATGAAATGCGACAACCCTCCTGCCCAAGAAGATGCAATTACCATCTGCCGGAGAGGTCTGACGGCGGTAATCAATGAGAAACTCTTAGAGGCAAATATCAAGAGTTTCGATCAATTAAATTCCATCGTGGCAGAGATTGAGATGTTTTTAGCTGAGCAAATGGCTCATACATCTCACAAAGGCAAGCTCCCCAAAAAGTGCAATCTAACAGGAAAAGAGGTCAATGTTATTGACTTATCACTTGGCAATGAAGCAAAAGGAGTGGTAATGTCTGCCACTCCGAAGAAGAAATCAGAATCAAAAGCACTAATGCCAACATTGGCGGAGCATATGAAAGCTCCTTATTCCTTTAAAAAGGAGCATACCAAGAAGCTTTTTGATCCCTGCCTGGACAAAAATTAATGTCACTGCCAAAACCTAAGAAGCCGGCAAATGTTAGTAGGGTTAATGAACCCAACTATTGTCCCTATCATCGCATGTGGGGCACGCAATTGAAGACTGTTATATCTTCAAAAATGAGGTTCAAAAGATGATCCAAAGTGGCCTCATATCTATGCAAAGCGGTCTAGTGGACCCTCCTCAACCTCATGCTTGGGATCGACCAGAGCAATCAGTTAATGTGATACATGCGGGAGAGCCCGCTAGAAATTCAAATGATCCCAAGGTTGGCCCTTCATGTGACCCACCTCAGGACAATTATGGAGCTCATTCTCCGCCAAGATCTAGGCATCAAACAATGTGGAAAGCTATTCGAAAAGTTGAAAAGCAACTCCGGCGACTACGACAAGGCCAGCAGGAGTTGCGGCAAATCATACAAACTGTGGAGGAACACCAGGATGCTCCCACTCAAGGACTCTATGTTCCACAGACCACCCCCATTCATACACAAGCGACTCAGGAGTTGCCTTTGATGTCACCTTACTCAGATTCAGTAGGGTGGTTATCCGAAGGATCCCCAAACCTTGTTGAGGCGGAAAAATTATATTATTTCCCTCGACATGAAATGTTAGCACTTTTCCGGTTGTGCCTACGGGCCGGATGGTTGGATTACTCTGCTCTACCAAATGCATTATCCAAGTACTATCCATATCATCAGACAAAAAATCACGTCATTTAAGACTGCACTGACTTCAAGGATGATGCGAAAGTTATGATCAAACATGGGGTAATTGACCTGGGTGATTCTTTGGTCAGCCCTCCATAGCCCCATATCTGGCAGCCGCCGAGTGGACCAATCAATTCTACGTCTCATTCGGTTAATGTCATTAATGCATCTCTACCCTCTGATCTCCCTGAATCAGAAATGGAGGAATCAACTCTAAATCCATACTTGTCTAGCCGATGGTATTCAGATTGGCATCCCCTACACTAGCACTCATTTGCTGAAGAAAATACCAAACTGATATTTGATAATCTCATGAGGCAAGAGCTAATCCAAAAGTGAAATGATGCTTGATTGCTACTGTGAATTCCATTCCAGAGCCATGCACCCCACCAAAGAATGTCCGGAGGTCCAAGACCTGATCGAAACATTCATTCGAGAGGGGAAAATTGATCAATTTGGAAACTCTCTGGTTCTAAGACACTTCGGTGAGGCGTCACAACAAGTGTACGATTCAAGCATGATAAGTTAAAGCTATCAATCAAATTATCAAAATGAGGCTAAATATTATCAATCTCAACTTAGCCTCAGACAAAGCAAAGGCAAGGCTAAAATGGACAAGCGCAAAGCTGCCATTTTGTGATACAGAAATCAAGTAAGAGAGGAAGCTACGGCGGAGCCAATCTCGCAACAAGCAGAGGAGTTTGTGGATGAGTTCTACCAACTCCCACAAGAAGTTATTCAAGATGCAATCAATTCAACCTTTGACACACATGTCTCGAAGGGCGAATGGGTCACTGTGGGCCCTTGAAAGTCAACAAGCTCCAAAGCATTCAAGAAATCCATATCAAAAGGTGACACTAGAAAGGGAGCATCTTTAAGCCACCTCCTAAGCAAAAAGCAATGAGTCCAGCTGAAGTATCGCAAATGAAGAACAAAGAGAAAAATAGAAGGAAAAATGAGAAAAGAAAATTGAAGAAACAAATAGAGCGCGCTGTCTGTAGCACCCCGAAAATTTCAGTAATTTATTTTTTAAAATAAATGGAAAATAGATAATTTCCATATTATCAGAATGGTAGAACATATGTACCACTATCGTACGTGCAAGAACACATCAGAAAATTCTGTAAAAATTATAAATCAACCCCAAACATTATTCCTAAATGTTTCAAAAAGAAATTTGTGCCAAGAAAAATCAGATTAGCCAAGTTTAAAGCATTTTGTGACTTAATATTGTAATTCATAAATAAGTTGAAAAATCATTATCACACATACATGGATGAGTCAGAAAATTAAATACAAATCATATATGGACTTCAAATATTATACTCTAATGACCCATCAAGAAATTTGGGTCAATAAAAATCATTTGGGCTAGATTTAAGAGTTATTGTGACTATTTATCCTAATTAGGAAACCAAGTCAGAAAATCGTTACCATGGAAATATAACATGATCATAAATTAAATAAACATGTTGGAGAGGCTTCCAACATCATATATGGATGACCCATTATCGGAATTGGGCCAATGGATCACTTTTGGCCCAAGAACAAAATGGAGCAAGAAAAATACCAGAAATTTGCAACTCTAATTAAGCTGAAAATAGAAGGGGGTAATTAGGGCAAACCCCAAGGCAATTAGCCTTTCTTGGCAACCCAAATTCATGCATAACCATGGGGGGGGGGGAGGTTTCCTAAGGCCTCACACACTCTATTGGGGTGAGAAATCCTCAAAATAAGGAAGGTGGAATGCTAGAACTGCACCTTGCCTTTCCTTCACCCAAAGGGACTTCCAAAACACACTAGATGCATATATACATGCTATGAAACCCTAGGGGATGAAAATATACACTGTTGGGGTCGTGGGAGGCTGTTCTTGAGCACCCAAGGGAGGAGGAAACCGCCCCAACTCGGAGCTTCTTCCCTGCTGTGTTCTGCTTCAACTTGTGCAGACAACCCTTATTGTGGTCGACCAAAGGTGAGTCAAACCATAACCAAAACTTGCAAGGTTTATACCCCTGGAAAGAGAGTCGAGTCTACTTCCGAATCCCACTAGTTTGACTATTTTTCATTTAGTAGATCGGGTGCAGTAAGCGTTCTCCTCCAAGTGGTCTAAACACAGCTTTTCTAGAAAAATGTGACTTCTTCAACCCAAAAGGTAGGTTTTCTTGAGCCAAACGTTAACAAATCATATATCAATGTGTCGATCATCAAGTCTAGTTTCATTTCCAAGTGGTTTCATAGAATTCCATTGAGTACATCTTGATTTATAAGCATTTTGCCAAAGTCGCGCATGATAGGGACTTTTTATGTTCATCTGGATTTTTCTTGTATCTCGAGGCCATTTTAAATTATTTAAAAATCATAGTTCTCTCCTATTCCATGTTCCCGACAACATTCATGTTGACACTTTTGTCCCAAAAGCCCTAGTTTAGATGATATAAGCATTGCATGGATCGAGCACCTGTGTTTCTGTGTTTCCTGCGTTTTCGGGCTGATGTTTGAACCACGTCCGGTCTAGGCGACGCGATTCCAGTGCTGGTATCACGTCGACCCTAGCCAACGCGATTCAGTAAATTGCGACTATCTGGTACGAAGCGATTAAGCATCTGACCAGTCAACGGCGCGCGTGAGACTTCCCGCCGCATGGGAGTCTGTGTATGTCTGAAACGCGGCGGTATTCCCCGACGCGATTCAGGTGGTTTTCCCGCCATTGCCTTATTTAACAATTTCTCATGAACGCGTCGGGGTCCCCCAATGCGATTCAAGTATGAACGTGGCCACCAAAGTGGACACGATTTAGTCTCTTCACCGAACTCAGGCATCGACTGTATACCTTGATATGAAGTGCGTCCACTGTGTCGGACGCATATTTCCAAGTTTACCCGAGGACTGTTTTACATGGTATTAAGTGCATGATTTGCATGTCTTAGTTATGATCATTTCATGAGGTCTATTTAATGGCTTAAAAGTAATTAACCCATTAAAATCTATAATTACATTAATGTTATTCTAATTACTCGTTAATGATGTGACCATTCATGCAACTAGTGATTTACTCTTCTTACTATTCTATCTTGCAAAAATGAGAATTGTTATATTAAAATATTGCAAACCATGTTTAGTTAATTGCATAGTCTCATCTCATGTTAGCATGTTAATGTTTTCCGCAAGTTTGAAACCGGTGGATGTGGATTGAGATACGTACATCATTACACACTTGCACATCTAGGCAGCCCTCTGTTGGGGATTTGGAAGCTCTCTATCGGTCATTCCGTATCGGTAGACTGACGACCTTTTTTCTAATACCTCTGTAAATCTCCGTACTTCGTAGATTCCCTCATGGAGACCGAGTTAGTTGTACCATTGAAGTTCTCTGAAGATAGCGTGCACTTCTTTTCTTCTCTTGTTCGCGTAATTGTGATGTATAATCTAGACTTAAGCCATTAATGTAAATAGTGAATGAAAGTATATATTGGGCTGTTATGCTGCCAAAATTATCTCTTGACCATTGTTATCATGGAATCATGTTCACATTACATGCTACTTGTTCTCATCATCATCATGAACATGACACTACACATGCTTACATCTTGAAACTCTCATTGGCCATTATTAAATGACTGTGGGTATCTACATTTAAAATTAAGTGAGATGCTGACCGGGCACGGCGAGTGTCCAAGGGCTCCAGTCTAGCCCCAATGATGGAGTGTCATAAATATACTGTTAACCATGGGGTATAATGATTACTGACGTTGCATCTGCGCTGGGAGTACTTGCGTGTTGAATGCTAGATACAATAACCACATACACGTGTCCTAGTGTGCATTTCAAGGTGGATCTTTCCTTGGTGAACATTAGTGTCTTCGTTCTTGATTAGTGTTACATGATCGTGCTCGTGCTCGTGCTTGCTTGCTTGCGTGATATGGCCATCTTGCAAATTATTGCAATTTAAGTGATATCTTGCGTGCCTGTTACATGCCACACTATTGATACCATCTTGCTCGTTATATCGTTCTAGATCTTGCTCTATAATGATCATTCTATCTACCTTGTTTCTTGTATCATATTTTAATGAGTTTTATTCGTACATGCATATCATGACAATCATCGTGCTTACCTAGTTCTAAATTGCTAATCACTTATATCATTGCCCGCACATTGAGATATAAATCCTACTGGGCTAGTTTGCTCATTCCCTACTTTTAACCATTCTAGGTGATTATGAAATACAAGAAGAGGAGCAAGTCGAGGATGGGAATGCGTCCGAGTGATGAGCATTCCAACTATGTGTCTAGTTATAGTTAGTTTGCTTTGAGTGTTAGAATAATGTAGTAGGAAGTGAGGGATAAATGTACTTTTCATTTTATTGAGTCTAGTCCTATTATCCAATAGTTAAAGAGTTGTATTAGTTACCTTTGATACAATGAAATGAGATTTGAATACAAGATTAGTTGAGTTCATTATTTGGGCCCTATGATGATGTTGTGTTGTTATACACTTAGTGCATGCTAGCTAGAGGCTTATTTGCCGACTGTTCACGTCTCAGAATATTGACTCGAATTACCCGACTTAATATCCACTGCGAAATTCTCCAGACGTGACAGTTTAGTGGTATTAGAGCCTAGGAAAACCAAATAGGATATATGTCTCAAGAATAAGAGATACCTATGGAACCTAGGTCATAGAAATTAAACATAGTACCTAGCAAGGATGGGTAGAGACTGGGAATATGTTAGAAGGAACAAAACACCCCTACCCATTGACTCTCATAATGTATCTAGAGACATTAATTGGTTTCTATCATTTTCTCAAGAACCTCATAACTTCCTCATTCAACTGCAATGGCTCACAATCAGTGGCAAGCTATGCAAGAAACAGTAGCTGGATTGACTCAAGCATTACAAAATGTGGTACATGCTAGTAATCAGGCTGCCACGACTAGGAATGGAGCCAGTGATTTGCACCGCAACTTTAGGAGTTTGAACCCTCCTCGTTTCTCTAGATCCCCTGACCCAGACGAGGTGGGGAATTGGCAGGAAGAAATAGAACGAATCTCCCAAGTTATGCAATGTACCAATAGGGAGAAGGTGGTACTGGTCACTTTCCAATTTACTAAGGATGCTCGAGCATGGTGGAAGGCCACATCGGCCCATCTTCCGAATGTAGCTGAATTGGAGTGGGCCGGATTCCTGGAGATATTCTGGGGAAAGTATTTCTCTGAGAGAGTTAAGGAAAAGAAGGAGGCGGAGTTTGCCTCACTAAAACAAAAGAGCATGTCTGTGGCTGAGTATGAAGCTCAGTTCGCTCGCCTAGCAGTGTATGCCCCACATCTGGTGGGCACGGAAAGGTTGAAGGCCAACTGTTTCATGGATGGGCTCTGGCCCATGTTCATTGAAAAGCTCGGACCACACAACATCCAAACCTACACTGAGATGGTCCAAAGAGCTCAACTGGTAGAAGACACTATGGCTAAGGTGGAAGGCATAAGGGGGAAAGACATCTCAAAGCTGACCTTCATAAAAAAAGGATCAATCGATACAACTGGAACTTTCCACAACAACAACAATAACAACAACTACAACAACAACAAAAGGCCAACCACTGGGAAGGAATATGGAATGGAGAAAAAGATCAAAGTAGAAGAAACAACGACAGTGGAATATTGTAAATTTTGCGACAAGCCTAGGCACCAAGCGGACAAGTGCTGGAAGAAGGCCGGGGCTTGCCTGCGATGTGGGAGTCAGGAACATCGTATACCGAACTGTCCCATGCTAAAAGACCAAGTTGGAAGGAACCAGGGAGTGGTAAAGCGTCAAGGACGTGTGAATGCAATAACTTCAGCGGAGCTTTCCGGAAGAATGTATGATTGTTAAACCCCTAGACTGATCTTATGATGTTTTTCTTATTAGTACATTTCTAAGTGGGGGAGATAATTAAGGAGAAATTAGAAAGGAATAATCTAGTAATTATACCATAGTTCATCTGGTGGATTAGGATGGAGTTATAACAACCGTGGAAGGAAAACAGGAGTGGAAAGAACCAAATGAATAGTACGGGTGGCCATAGGTGTAGATGTTGGACTAGCATCCACGATGTTGAAACAAGTTAGAGGAAGTAAATCCGAAACGACCTCAAGGATCATAACTATCAAAATCCAATTAGTGATCTATGAATTTGGGGGCCAAATTCTCTTAAGTGGTGGAGGGTGTAGCACCCCGGAAAATTCAGTAAATTTTTTTTAAATAAATGGAAAATATATAATTTCCTTATTATCGAAATGGTAGAACATACGTACCACTATCGTACGTGCAAGAACACATCAGACAATTTCGTAAAAATTATAAATCAACCCCAAACATTATTCCTAAATGTTCCACAAAGAAATTTGTGCCAAGAAAAATCGGATTAGCCAAGTTTAAAGTGTTTTGCGACTTATTATCGTAATTCATAAATAAGTCAAAAAATCATTATCACACGTACTTGGATGAGTCAGAAAATTAAATAAAAATCATATATCGACTTCAAATAATATCCTCTAATGACCCATCAATAAATTTGTGTCAATAAAAATCATTTGGGCTAGGTTTAAGAGTTATTGTGACTAATTATCCTAATTAGGAAACCAAGTCGGAAAACCATTACCATGAAAATATAACATGATCATAAATTAAATAAACATGTTGGAGAGGCTTCCAACATCATATATGGATGACCCATTATCGGAATTGGGACAATGGATCACTTTTGGCCCAAGAACAAAATGAAGCAAGAAAAATACCAGAAATTCGCAACTCTAATTAAGCTGAAAATAGAAGGGGATAAGTAGGGCAAACCCCAAGGCAATTAGCCTTTCTTGGCAACCCAAATTCATGCTTAAACATGGTGGGGAGGTTTCCTAAAGCCTCACACACTCTATTGGGTTGAGAAATCCTCAAAATAAGGAAGGTGGAATGCTAGAACCGCACCGTGCCTTTCCTTCACCCAAAGGGACTTCCAAAACACCCTAGATGCATATATACATGCTATGAAATCCTAGGGGACGAAAATATACATTGTTGGGGTCGTGGGAGGCTGTTCTTGAGCACCCAAGGGAGGAGGAAACCGCCCCAACTCGAAGCTTCTTCCCTGCTGCGTTCTGCTTCAACCTGTGCAGACAACCCTTCTTGTGGTCGACCAAAGGTGAGTCAAACCATAACCAAACCTTGCAAGGCTTATACCCCTGCAAATAGGGTCGATTCTACTTCCTACTCCCACTGGTTTGACTATTTTTCATTCAGTAGATCGGGTGGAGTAAGCGTTCTCCTCCAAGTGGCCTGAACGCAAGTTTTCTGGAAAAATGTGACTTCTTCAACCGAAAAGGTATGTTGTCTCGGGCCAAACTTTAACAAATCATATACCAATGTGTAGAACATCAAGTCTAGTTTCATTTCCAAGTGATTTCATTGAATTCCAATGTGTACATCTTGAGTTATAAGCGTTTTACCAAAGTCGTGCATGATAGGGACTTTTTATGTTCATCTAGATTTTTCTTGCATCCTGAGGCCTTTTTAAATTATTTAAAAATCATAGTTATCTCCTATTCCATGTTCCTGACAACTTTCATGTTGACACTTTTATCAAAAAGCCCTAGTTTAGAAGATATAAGCGTTGCATATATCGAGCACCTGTGTTTCTGTGTTTCCTGCGTTTTCGGGCTGATGTTTGAACCGCGTCTGGTCCAGGCGACGCGATTCCAGCGCCTGATATCGCGTCGACCCTGGCCGACGCGATTCAGTAAGTTGCGACCGTCTGGTATGACGCGATTAAGCATCTGACCAGTCAACGGTGCGCGTGAGACTTTGCGCCGCATGGGAGTCTGTGCATGTCTGAACCGCGGCGGTATTCCCCGACGCGATTCAGGCGGTTTTCCCGCCCATTGCCTTATTTAACAATTTCTCATGAACGCGTCGGGGTCCCCCAACGCGATTCAAGTATGAACGCAGCCACCAAGGTAAACGTGATTTAGTCTCTTCACCGAACTCAGACATCAACTGTACACCTTGATATGAAGTGCGTCCACTGTGTCGGACGCGAATTTCCAGGTTTACCCGTGGACTGTTTTACATGGTATTAAGTGCATGATTTGCATGTCTTAGTTCTGATCATTTCATGAGGTCTGTTTATTAGCTTAAAAGTAATTAACCCATTAAAAGCTATAATTACATGAATGTTATTCTAATTGCTCGTTAATGATGTGACCATTCATGCAACTAGTGATTTACTCTTCCTACTATTCTATCTTGAAAAAATGAGAATTGTTATATTAAAATATTGCAAACCATGTTTAGTTAATTGCATAGTCTCATCTCATGTTAGCATGTTAATTGTTTTCCGCAAGTTTGAAACGGATGGATGTGAATTGAGATACGTACATCACTATACACTTGCACATCTATGAAGCCCTCTCTTGGGGATTTGGAAGCTCTCTATCAGTCATTCTGTATCGGTAGACTGGCGACCTTTTCTCTAAGACCTCCGTAAATCTCCGTACTCCGTGGATTCCCTCATGGAGACCGAGTTGGTTGTACCATTGAAGTTGTCTGGACATAGCGTGCACTTCCTATCTTCTCTTGTTTGCGTAAGTGTGATGTATAATCTAGACTTAAGCCATTAATGTAAAGAGTGAATTAAAGTATAAATTGGGTCGTTATGCTGCCGAAATTATCTCTTGACCATTGTGAGGATGTAGCAACCTGAAATTTTGAACCAAAGAAAAAAACATAATATTAAAAATTTTGATTTATTAGAAAATCAATTAAAAGAAAATCAATGGAAAGAGAAATAAATAAAACCCATTAAAAGAAAAGAAGTATTGGGCTTTATTAAATTGACCCAATAGAATTTAGTGGGCCAAAATAGGAATTTTGAAAAGGAGAATAAGGGGAAAATACCTTAAATTCGCAACTTAATTATTACTTAAATAAAAAGAGGGTATTTAATGCATTAAAATAAGTGATTTGAGCTGGATTTGCAATCCTAAACCTACCCCAATTGCTTGGCCACGAAATTCCTCTCTCTCAACCCAATTAGGAGATTTCTTGCTTAAAAAGGGGAGAGGAAAAGAGGAAATTTGGAATTTAAGGGAATTAGAGTCCAATTAGGAAATAGAAAGGTGAGAAGCTTAAATACTCTCCTAAAACCCTCATGGCCGGCCCTAGCTCGTGCCAAGGGGTTGCTGGACTAGGAACAGAGGACAAGAGGAGGAGAATTCGTGGAGAAGAGGGATCTCCCAAGTTCTTCCCCGAGTTCTTCAAGTTCTTACCCTAGCAGAGGAAAAATGTGAAAGGTAGGCATTCTCACCAGCATAAATCCTAATATTTTGTCTGTAGGTTGTCCCAATCATCAGGAACAATACCCTCAAGTTTCATGATTTATCATCGAGTCAATATTTACTTTTTGATTTTTGAAGTTCTGCACTTATCTTGACCCCGAACCCCCTTATTAAATCTTGTTCTCCCTCTACACTTGATCTCATGCCACGAAAATTTTATTGGAGATTTTGATGGATGTTAGGTTTCTTTTACCCGTGAAAGCCCTAATTTCTACCCATCCTATCTTGTGAATTAATTCGTTGATCCCAACTATACATAGTTCTATGTTCATCATGAATACTCTTTATTAAACCATGTTGAAACCATCGTTACTTTCAGATTCTGATTTACTGGAAGTACCCATGCATGTCTGGATCTGTTTAAAACTGGTTTCATGATTTTTCATGAACTGTACTAATTGTTCTTAATTTTAGAACAACTCTGTGTCAAGAAGGGCAACTCTTGGACCGCAATCCAAGACATGTCTGATTCCTGTCGGACTCGGGCACAGACCACCAGAACGCGACGGCCCGATAGGCCGCGTTCTGTGGTCTGGTTGCGACAGTCTGCCAGTCGCGTTCTGAACGCGACAGGCATCGCCGTCGCGATCGTTGTGCCTGGCCTGAACGGCTTGTCGCATTCCTTACAGGCCCCTGTCACGATCTGACCCTCTGTTATGACAGACCCGTCGCGATCCCTTTAAAACACCTGTCGCGATCTACCCTGAACCCGTCGAGACCCTTACTAGGGTGCATCGCGTTCACAGGATTTTGCATAAAAACCCTTGATTTGAAATGATCAATTTGCCTATTGTGCATGTACCCTTTAATTCCAGTATACCCGCAGTAAATTCACTTAATATAAATTGGACATTTATATGTGATTTAAAATGCATACACATGACTAATTTCCATCCATGATTTCACGACACAAGCATACACTTTGAACCATCCAAATATGGCTTAATTGGCATGAACATGTTACATAATTTATCTGGTAATTTATGTAATTAAATTGCCTCATTGTACATGCGTACGTTTTCGTGCGAGGTTTTGAATACCGATCTCGACGCTCCACTGTTCTTGAATTCCTCTAGAACGTCGAGCACTTGTTTCTATAATTACCCTCTTTCTTGACTTGGACGAACTCTCCGATGAATACTCCTTCTGCCGGACTAGTGAGTATTTGATCAAGGCCTCTGTAAGTCTCCTCTGTCCATGGATTCCCACATGGTCGACGAGCCGGTTGTACCCTAACACCTATTACACCCTTTAGGGATCAATATGATCCAAACGGCCATTAGAAGTTCGCTCTCATCTTGAATCACGCCGGACCTCTGGACCTGTGCTTAACATGGCCAGTGGTAGGGTTGTGAGTTCCACCTGACTGCCAACACCAAGTGCGTGTGTTGTGCAACTGTTACTATTGCCTGTTTACTCGACGTGTTACGTGCAATGTCCACTAGCTCTCATCTATCCTCTACTCGCTCATCTGTTCGCATTCTCTATACTATTTCGCCTAGTCATCTAGTGCTCTTATCTAATTCTTGGTACTCTTTATTGGTCATTGACTGATTGTCTAAAGATAAACAATACAACCAATGCCTGGCAATATATAAAGGGCCCGATCTGGTCCTGGGATGTGCGCCCGAAAGTGCTAGTGCCCATGGGAGTTAAATGATCAGAGTGTTTGGCATTACACTCGAGTGCTATCTATCTCGACTATCTAAAGGACAATCAAAAGTGCTATATTCTCTCGTTGTCTATTGACAAAACGTGCTATGCTATACTCGTTGTGCTATTGCTATACTTTGTGCTATTGTGTTATGGCCATCCTACTATTTTGTGCTATTCTCGACACTTGTGTTATTTTTGGAAAGTCTATATTTGGAAAGTCTTGCTATTTCGATCATGTACTATCCTGCTATCTTTTACGTGACTCTCTCGCTCTGTCTCTAGTTACTCTGCCTTTAATGCATTAATCATTTAAAGCCTGCTTGACTATTGAGATTAAAGTCATACTGGGCGTTATCGCTCACCCTGCGTTATTTGTCGTTATGTTCTCAGGTGAGACCGAGGATGAACCATACACTCAAGAGGACAGGAACGACCTGGAGTGATGTCATGAGTACCCTAGCGTCCTACCACTATGAATGGCGTTGTAGTGGTTAAGTTTGAAGTTTAGTCTTTTGCATTATTTCAATGTAATAGGGCCCTATAGATTGGCTCTGATATTAGTGGTTGTAACTAGACATTTGGAAAATTATTAATGAGAAAGAATTGTTTCAAAATTATTCATTTGTGCAAAGGTTTGATGTCTAGTTCTTGCTATATACCCGTTTACTTGCAACTGCCTCGCGTTCCGATATTCCGCATCGGGGCGTGACAATTTTGTGGTATCAGAGCCTAGGTTATTCTTAAGTATAGGATGATCTAGGTTAACCTGCCTTGACTAGAGTCAATTATCCTACCTATGTGAGATGTGGTTAGAGCCAAGGGTAACTAGCTAAAATGAACTCACACACGCACAAATTAAATTCCACATTGATATCATGACAATAAGTTATTTTGTAGGAACTAAGCAATCAAGATGACTGCTGAACGTGCTCAAATGAGGGGCATGCAACAAACCATCCAAGAACTGACGCGTGCCATCGTGCAAGCTAGCCAAGGAGGTGGCAATCATGGTGCAAGCGACCTGCATCGCAACTTCAGGAGTTTGAACCCACCTAGGTTCAGTGGATTCACAGATCCAGATGAAGCTGAGCACTGGCTCATGGAAACGGAAAGGATCTTCCGTGTTATGCAATGTGCAGCGGGGGATAAGCTGCTACTAGCTACATTTCAACTGGAGAAGGACGCCCGTGCTTGGTGGGACTCAGTGGAAGCTACTAGAGAGAATGGGCAATTTACCTGGAATGAATTCAAAGAAGCTTTCAACTCGAAATACTTCTCCGAGCGTGTCCAAGAAAGGAAGGCTGCGGAATTCGCTGCTCTTAAACAGCGGAGTTTGACTGTGGCCAAATATGAAGCCCAGTTTTCAAGACTGGTGCGCTATGCTGCACATCTGGTGAACCCTGAAAGGATGAAGGCTAAGCACTTTCTAAACGGCCTTAAGCCCCACTACATCACTCAACTGGCACCTCTCGACATCCATACCTATGCCGAGATGGTAAAGAAAGCCCAACTGCTGGAAGATGCTACGGACTTCACCGACCGTATCAAAGGGAAGTTCGTCAAGAAGGAAGTGACCTCGGGTCAGTCATCTACTAAGCCTACCAACGGCAAGAAGCGTCCCTTCCACATCACGGAGGGATCCGGCCAAGAAAGGAAACCCAAGGTCTTCGTACCCAACACTCCAGCCAAGAGCAACTGCAAGCACTGTGACAAGCCCGGTCACACCGCTGACGAGTGCTGGAGGAAAGCCGGCGCATGTCTGCGCTGTGGAAGTCGCGAGCACCACATCCTCGAGTGCCCGCTACTGAAAGAGAATGAAAGGCGCCCTAATGCGCCTAAGGAACAAGGAAAGCTGCAAGCCCTGCATAATGAAGAAACCACAGAGGAAGGAGGTGTGGTAGAAGGTACCCTTCAAGTTTTCTCTCTACCCGCATTTGTCTTATTTGATATTAGAGCAACTCATTCATTTATATCTCAAAATTTTGCGGATACCGTGAATACCAAACCTACATCCATGGGATGTGAATTCTCTGTCACTACGCCACTAGGAGAGAAGGAAAAACTAAACAAATACTTTCCATCTGCCGATGTAATGATCAGAGACCAAAACTTAAAGGTCGACCTGGTATGTATGCCCATGGAAGACTATGATGTAATCTTAGGAGCCGACTGGTTGTCTGCTTATGGGGCAAGTGTCGACTGTAAGAAAGGGAAAGTTACCTTTAGTGACTTTCCTAAATTGGCATTCTCTGGGATTAGACATAAGAGACGGATGTCTCTAATCTCCGCCATAAAGGCTCATAACATGATAAGGAAAGGTTGTATTGCCTTCCTAGTAGCCGTAGTGGTGGAAAAGAAGGGTTCTAAGATAGAAGACGTTCACATAGTTTAGGATTACCCCAATGTGTTTCCTGAAGATCTGCCAGGGATTCCCCTGGAACGTGATGTCAACTTCGCCATAGAGTTGATCCCTGGAGCTGCCCTGGTATCGCGTCAACCGTACCGGATGTCACCTGCCGAGCTAAAGAAGTTGAAGAGACAACTAATGGAGCTACTAGAAAAGGGGTTCATCAGACCAAGTACTTCCCCATGGGGAGCACCTGTGCTGTTTGTCAAGAAGAATGATGGATCGATGAGACTCTGCATCGACTATCGGCAACTCAACCAACTGACCATGAAGAATAAATACCCATTGCCCAGGGTCGATGAACTATTCGACCAAATATCCAGAGCTCAATATTTCTCCAAGATCGATCTTTGATCTGGTTATCATCAAATGAGGATCAAGGATGACGATATCTTCAAAATGGCTTTCAGGAGCAGGTACGAACATTATGAATTCGTTGTTATGCCTTTTGGTCTAACCAATGCTCCTGCAGCCTTTATGCAACTCATGAACATCATATATCAGTCATATCTTGACAAGTTCGTGGTCGTCTTCATCGACGATATCCTCATTTATTCAAAGACCAAAGAAGAGCATGAAGAACACCTGAAGATCGCACTGCAGGTCTTGTGAGACAACCAGCTGTATGCAAAGCTTAGCAAGTGCGAATTCTGGCTCGAAGAAGTGTCCTTCTTGGGCCATGTCATCTCTAAGGACAACATCTCCGTTGATCCCTCCAAAGTCGAAGCTGTACTCAATTGGGAGAGACCAACCAACGTCACCGAGATAAGAAGCTTCTTAGGACTAGCTGGCTACTACAGGCAGTTCATCAAGGACTTCTCCAGGATCGCCGTTCCTCTCACGCGTCTGACATGAAAGGAGAATCCCTACTCCTGGAGTAAACAGTGTGAGAAGAGTTTCCAAACTCTTAAAGATTGCCTGACCTCAGCATCTGTTCTCACTCTGCCAATAGAGGGAGAATGTTTCTCTGTCTACATCGATGCCTCAAGGATTGGGCTAGGTTGTGTACTGATGCAAAAGGAGAAGGTCATTGCCTATTCTTCAAGACAACTGAAGATACATGAAGTCAACTACCCTGTACATGATCTCGAGCTGGCTGCTGTAGTCTTCGCCTTGAAGATCTAGAGACATTATCTATATGGAGAGAAATTCACTGTCTACTCAGACCATAAAAGTCTGAAGTATTTATTCTCCCATAAAGAACTCAACATGAGACAGAGAAGATGGCTAGAATACCTCAATGATTTCGACTTCAACATTCAATACCATCCAGACAAGGGAAACGCCGTGGCTGATGCTCTTAGTAGAGAGCCAATGGCATCTGTTTCAAGTCTAGTCCTTGGTGAGATGAAACTACTAGAACAATTTGTGAGGTTAGACATAAATATTGAACATAGGGATGATCGAGTCTTGGTTGCCAATATCAAGATTCAATCCGACTTGCTGGAAGAAATCAAAGCCCAACAAGATAATGATCCGTTCTTGGTTTGCATCAAGGAAACTCTAGCCGAAAGGCCGGACTTTGCCATGACTGAGGATGGAAGGCTAGTATTTCAAGGGAGGACATGTGTTCCCGACAATGAAGAACTGAAGAGGAAGCTAATGGATGAAGCTCACAAGACAAGGTACACTATTCATCCTGGAGGTACCAAAATGTATCAAGACATGAAGAGAACGTTTTGGTGGCCGAACATGAAAAGAGAGGTAGCCGAACATGCTGCTCACTGCCTTACTTGCCAACAAGTAAAAGCGGAACATCTGCGCCCTGCCGGTGTACTCAGACCATTAGATATTCCGGAATGGAAGTGGGAAAGCATTGGCATGGACTTCATCATGGGGTTACCCAAGACTCGTGGTGGACTCGATGCCATATGGCTCATTGTTGACCGGCTAACCACATCCGCTCACTTCCTTGCTATAAAGAGTAAGTGGTCGGTGGAAGTACTAGTTGCCTTATACGTCAAGGAGATTGTAAGACTGCAAGGAGTTCCATCATCCATAGTCTCGGATCGGGATCCGAGATTCACATCTCATTTTTGGAAAGGACTACAAGGTGCACTTGGTATTAAACTCAACTTTAGTACCGTGTTCCATCCACAAACTGATGGACAAACTGAAAGAACCAACCAAATTGTTGAAGACATGTTGAGAGCCTGCACTATAGATTTCCAAGGATATTGGAACGAGCACCTACGTCTAATTGAATTCGCCTATAACAACAGTTATCAGGCAAGCATTAAGATGACACCATTCGAAGCACTCTACGGAAGAAACTGTAGATCACCTGCATGCTGGAATGAGGTTGGGGAACAACAATGGCTAGGCCCAGAGATGGTACAGAATACCACAAGAGACATTCAGGTAATCAGAGACCGGCTCAAGATTGCTCAATCCAGACAGAAGAGCTACGCCGACAAAAGAAGGCGAGATCTGGAATTTCAAGTGGGTGATCATGTATTCCTAAAGGTGTCACTTATTCGTGGCATCCAAAGATTTGGAGTAAAGGGAAAGCTCAGCCCAAGATTCATCGGTCTTTTTGAAGTGCTCGAAAGGATTGGTGAGGTTGCATACCGACTGGCTTTACCACCGGATCTGGCATGTGTACACAATGTGTTCCATGTCTCCATGCTCAAGAAATATGTCTATGACCCTACACACATCATCCGCCATGAGAAGTTGGTGCTGAACAAAGATGTGACATACAAAGAGAAGCCAGCCAAGATACTGGAACGGAAGGTACAACAGCTCAGGAACCGCCCCATCAACGTGATGAAGGTCTTATGGAATAACCGTGGAGTGGAGGAAGCCAAATGGGAACCAGAAGGAATTATCAGACGTAACTACCCCGATCTTTTCGGTAAGATATTTCCTCCCTTACGATCATATGAATTTGGGGACCAAATTCTTTTAAGAGGGGGAGGATGTAGCAACCTGAAATTTTGAACAAAATAAAAAAAATTACATAATATTAAAAATTTTGATTTATTAAAAAATCAATTAAAATAAAATCAATGGAAAGAGAAATAAATAAAACCCATTAAAAGAAAAGAAGTATTGGGCTTTATTAAATTGACCCAATAGAATTTAGTGGGCCAAAATAGGAATTTTTAAAAGGAGAATAATGGGAAAATACCTTAAATTCGCAACTTAATTATTACTTAAATAAAAAGAGGGTATTTAATGCATTAAAATAAGGAGATTTCTTGCTTAAAAAGGGGAGAGGAAAAGAGGAAATTCGGAATTTAAGGGAATTAGAGTCCAATTAGGAAATAGAAAGGGGAGAAGCTTAAATACTCTCCTAAAACCCTCATGGTCGGCCCTAGCTCGTGCCAAGGGGTTGCTGGACTAGGAAGAGAGGCCAAGAGGAGGAGAATTCGTGGAGAAGAGGGATCTCCCAAGTTCTTCCCCGAGTTCTTCAAGTTCTTACCCTAGCAGAGGAAAAACGTGAAAGGTAGGCATTCTCACGAGCATAAATCCTAAAATTTTGTCTGTAGGTTGTCCCAATCATCAGGAACAATACCCTCAAGTTTCATGATTTATCATCGAGTCAATATTTACTTCTTCATTTTTGAAGTTCTGCACTTATCTTGACCCCAAACCTCCTTATTAAATCTTGTTCTCCCTCTACACTTGATCTCATGCCACGAAAATTTTATTGGAGATTCTGATGGATGTTAGGTTTCTTTTGCCCCTGAAAGCCCTAATTTCTACCCATCCTATCTTGTGAATTAATTCATTGATCCCAACTATACACAATTCTATGTTCATCATGAATACTCTTTATTAAACCATGTTGAAACCATCGTTACTTTCAGATTCTGATTTACTAGAAGTACACATGCATGTCTGGATCTGTTTAAAACTGGTTTCATGATTTTTCATGAACTGACGTGGCACGAGGTATGTGCAAGTGATATAATATGTGATCGTGATCGTGAAAAGTGAAAACTATGTGAAAACTAAGTGAAAAATAAGTGAAATCAAGTGTAAGTGAATGTTAATGTGATAAATGTGAGAATAAGTGCATGTGAAGGCAAAGGTAAAAGTGCATGTGAATATGCCATGAGAAACTAATGCATATGTTAATGTGATTTATGTTAAATGATAATTGTGATATCATGTTAGTACCATGTGTAGAAGTATGTTAAATATGTCAATGAATTAGTTATTACTTGATGAGCATGTTAGTAGTATGATGTTATAAGTTTTAATATAAGCCATGTGTTAGTGTTATGTGAAAGTAAGAATTGCAAGCATGTGATTATATGAATATTTTTATGTTAGTGACACCATGTTATAAGTGACCATGTTTAGAATTCTTGTTATACATGTGTTAGTATAGCTTTGTTTAGTAGATTCTATGTTTACATTATCCATGTTATAGCATGATCATATGTTAGTTTAATTGTTAATTACTAGTAAGTTAATAATAATGTGATAGTTAGTAAAATGTTAAACTGTTAGAAGTATGTGTGGTAAGTGCATGGTTTGCAATTCTAAGTTGCTTGCTGAGTCTATTGTGTAGAGTCACCCTTGCTAACATTTCAGGAAGAGTCAGAGATTTAGAAGCCGAGGAGTTAGCGAGATCCGACGTGGAGCGTGAAGAGTAGATTGGAGATTTATCGTTTATTTTCTTAGTATGTGATGTAGTTGTAATATGGACTTTAGTTTATTGTATTTGGAAACTGGCTATAATGAGTGGATGTTATGTTATGTTATTTCGTTTCTTGGACTATATAGACAGTGGTATGTGGATTATAAAGTTGATGGAATAAGAGTTATTTATTTTCCGCTGCAATATTCCTTTCTATTTGTGTATATCTCAGCCCATGTGACTATCGTTGGGGTTTTATCCCCTGTAGCGACTTGCTCTCGTCCGATGTGGGTTGGTATAACCGTACCGGGCGGAAGTGGGTTGTTATACCTGCCCACTTCAACCTCTGAATAGCTTTGACTACACTGTGCATACCATGCTTTTCCAGATCATCTAGATCCATGGCCTTGTTCCCACAAAGCTTGATCTTTACCGTTGAAAATCTTTCATGTTGATCTGCCGTGAGGAAGGCGACGTTGTAGCCACCCACGCTACCAGAACTCCTATAAGCAGCCATGGAATCAAGCAAGGTAGGGTTCTGGAGGATCGTGGGAGAAGAAGGAATAGAACCCCTCAAGAAATTTGAGCGGGAAGTAAGGTTTTCTTCGAAAGCACAGAGAGGGATGCCGGAGTCGATGAGGGTTTCACAGGTTTTCGAGTTGAAAGAGATAAAAGAGAGAGAAAGCGAATCGGTGAGGAAAGGATTACGGACGTAGCGGAGGGACATAAAGTCGCTTTTTGAAATGGTGGAGCAATAAATGCGGATAACGACAAAATAGGAGAGGATAACGCAAATAGTAATGGATTTACTTAAATCTAGCGGGGAAGGATAAGTCTTATCCTAAAATCTATTTTATTTTTTCAGTTACGTACAGATATATCTGTTACAACTTGCACATGCCTAGTTCCCTTCTAAGAGACATAAATCTCTCTTCAGGTAAGGCTTTTGTAAAGATATCTGCTAACTGATTTTGAGTATCTACAAATGAAATATTAATATTACCATTAGCTACATGATCTCTAATAAAATGATATCTGACCCCTATATGTTTCGTCCTAGAGTGTTGTACTGGTTTTTTAGTCAGATTTATTGCACTTGTGTTGTCACACAACAACGGGATGGTTTTGATGTGCAATCCATAGTCCTCAAGCTGTTGTTTGATCCATAAGAGTTGAGTGCAACAGCTCCCAGCAGCTACATATTTAGCTTCAGTTGTTGATAGTGCTACTGAATTTTACTTCTTTGAAGTTCTTTGAAGACCAGGAGATCAAGCATCCTGCAAGAAATTGACAACCACCACTGGTGCTTTTTTCTATCTACTTTACATCCAGCATAGTCAGCATCCGAATATCCAATTAAACTAGTTTCACAAGATTTAGGATACCATAGTCCTAAATTATGAGTCTTAGTTAAATATCTAAAGATCTTTTTAACATACATTAAATGAGATTCCTTAGGATCAGACTGATATCTTGCACACATGCATACACTAAATAGAATATCAGGCCTACTGGCTGTTAGATAAAGCAATGAACCAATCATACCTCTATAAAGTTTTTAATCAACTTTCTTACCTTCTTGATCACTGTCTAACCTGGTGGATGTTCTCATTGGAGTGGACAGTGGTTTAGCATTCTCAAATCCTAATTTCTTCAACAGTTCCTTGGTGTATTTTGCTTGACAAATGTGTGTTCCTTCATTGCTTTGCTTGATTTGTAATCCAAGAAAGTAGTTGAGTTCTCCCATCATGCTCATCTCAAATTCTCCCTGCATAAGCTTCTTAAAGTACTTGCACAAGGATTCATTAGTATATCCAAAAATAATGTCATCTACATAGATTTGCACAAGTAATATATTTTGGGCACTTGATTTAATAAACAACGTGCTATCTACCTGTCCTCTGATAAAACCATGATTTAGTAAGAATGCACTAAGTCTTTCATAACATGCTCTAGGTGCCTGTTTTAAACCATATAATGTTTTATGCAGTTTGAAAACATGATTTAGAAAATCTGAATCATCAAAACGAAGAGGTTGTTTCACATAAACTTCCTCCTTTTATAGCCATTTAAAAATGCTGATTTAACATCTATTTGAAAAAATTTTAAATCTAAGGTAGATACATAAGCAAGTAATATTTGAATAGCCTCTAGTCTAGCCACTGGTGCATAGGTTTCATCGAAATCTATGCCTTCCTCTTGGGAAAAGCCTTGATCAACAAGTCTAGCCTTGTTTCTAGTGATAACACTAGCTTCATCCAATTTGTTCCTGAACACCCATTTGGTGCCAATCACAGGATGATCTGATAGTCTCGGAACAAGGGACCAAACTTGATTTCTCCTGAACTGATTAAGTTCATCTTGCATGACTAATATCCAAGATTCATCAGACAATGCTTCATTGACTGTTTTGGCTCTATTTGGGATACGAATGCTAAATAATCACATGGAATAGTATTACCTCTAGTTCTTACCCGAACTAATGGATCTCCAATGATATTGTCTAATGGGTGATCCTTTTTGTACCTCCATTCCTATGGAAGATCATCATGAGTGATATCCTTCTATTGCAGTTCTTCCAAGGGTGGATCTTCATCATCTTTGATGGTTGTTTCTTTCAGTTTCTTGGATAGGTTTTCTGCATCTTCATCATCACTACCAATATCCTTTCTTAAGGAGGGATTAGACTCATCAAAAATAACATGCACAGTTTGTTCTATTAATAAACTTCTTTTATTAAAAACTCTATAGCCTTTAGGTTTAGAAGTGTACCCCATAAAGATGCCTTCATCAGATTTGGGATCCAACTTACCTATATCTCTCTTACCATTGTTGTGAATGAAGCATAGGCATTCAAATGTTCTGAGATGGCTGATCTTGGGCTTCTTTTGCTTGTATAACTCATATGCAGTCTTCTTCAGTATTGGCCTGATCATGACTCTATTTATAATGTAACAGGCTGTATTTATGGCTTCTACCCAAAAATATCATGGAAGGTTATACTCAGATAGCATGGTCCTGGTCACATCCAACAGTGTTCTATTCTTCCTCTCAACTACTCCATTTTTTTGTGGGGTTCTTGGTGTTGAGAAATTATGTTCAATCCCCAGATCATCACAAAATTCTGCAAACCTGTCATTCTGAAACTCTCCTCCATGATCTGATCGGATACTAATGATGTTGTACTTCTTATCTTTCTGAACAAGTTTACTGAACTTCAAAAAACTCTCAAATGTGTCATCTTTATGCTCAAGAAATGATACCCATGTAAATCTTGAATAATCATCGACTATAACAAAGCCGAAATTCTTTCCTCCCAAGCTAGTTGTTCGCATTGGTCCAAACAAATCCATATGAAGCAGTTCTAATGGTTTGTAGGTGGTGACTATTGTCTTGGATTTGAAAGAAGATCTTGCATGCTTTCCTTTTGCACATGGTTCAGAAATGCTGTCAAGTTTTGAGTTTATCTTCGGCAGATCTTCCACTAGATCATGTTTGATGAGTTTTCTTATTTCATCCAAGCTGCAGTGACCTAACCTTCTGTGCCACAGTTCAGCATTCTACTCCTTACTTGCTGCTAGACAAATGTCTTGTTCCTTCAACTCTTCTAGATGCAATACATAAATTCCTTTCTCTACTGGCTTCAAAGATAGTTGTACCATCCTTGATGATCAAACACTTAGATTCCTGAAACTTGATCTGGTGACCCTTGTCGCACAGCTGACTGATGTTGATTAGATTGTGCTTGAGTCCTTTGACGCATAGAACATCTTCTATCAGGATTCTATCTTGGCTTCCAATGGATCCGCAACCAATTACTGACCCTTTTCCATTATCACCATAGGTTACTGTAACTTCTTCATCCTTGATGTGTGAGAACAGTCTTTTGTTACCGGTCATATGCCTTGAGCACCCTCTATCCAGGTACCACTTTGATGCTCTAAGGCTTCCCTGCAATAAATCAATGAGATTTAGGTACCCAAGTTCTTTTGGGTCCGAGTTGGTTAGCTTTTTCATAGTTTCTTTTCGGAATCCATTTTAAGTGTTTGGTTGTACAGGCTATTTTAGTGTGACCTAATTTATTACAATGAGTATAACAAGGGACATTATTTATTATTCTATTTGGTTTATGGTTCTTATTGTTATTTGATTTATAGTTAGGATTTTGTTCAGCTATGAATTTTGGTGTTGAATAGATTTTAGGATGAATGACAGTTTCTTTGTTATCTAGTGGAGTATATCCTAAGCCATATTTCTTCCTACCTGATCTTCTTTCTCCTTTTAATATTAAGAAAGATTTTCCATTTGTGAATTTTTCAATTGTAGCTGTTAAATATTCATTATCTTTTGTTAGTGTGTTAATTTTACTTTTAAGTTTGCTTGTGGTTTCCTGATTTTCTAAGTTTGATAACTTTTCATTTTTATTTTTATATCTTCGCATAACAGTTCATTTCTTCTTTTTAATTCAAAGATTTGTTTTTCTAATTACTCAGTTTCAGATTTTAAATCTGAGTTAGTTATTTCTAAGCATGCATAATTTTTCTTAGTTATTTTTAAAAGCTTACAGACGTCTTTATATTTACTATATAGTTCATTAAAAGCATCTTCTAAACTATCTAAATTTGATTCATTGCAAGATGTAAAGGATCAGTCAGAAGTTACCTTATCATCAATATTTGCCATGAAGGCCAGGTTGGCCTTTTCTTCTTCTTCACTGGAGCTAGACTCACTGTCTGAGTCACTTTCGTTGTTACATGCAGCAGCCATGGCTTTCTTCTTGTACTTCTTTAATTTCTTCATGTTGTCCTTCTTTTTTAACTCTGTCTTCTTTAGTTTTGGACATTCAGCCTTGATGTGTCTAGGCTTCTTGCACTCGTAGCATATTGGTTCAAATCTCTTGACTTCTTTGCCTTCAAATCTTTTGAAGTCTCTACCCTTCTTGAAATATCTGTTTCTTGACTGGTATTTCTTCTTAGCTAGTATGCACTGCAGTCTTCTGGAGAGGAAAGCTTCTTCATCTTCACTGCTCTCATTACTTTTATCACTTTCTGATTCGCCATCAGAGGTGTCTTCTGTGGCCTTGAGAGCATTGTTGTGCTTTTTCTTGCTTGAAGATTCTCCCAGCCTTTCCATGTTTATCTCATGAGCCATCAAAGACCCAATGAGTTTTCAAGTGACATTCTCCTGAGATCGTTAGCTTCTTCTATTGCTGTTACCTTTGGAGTCCAAGAAGTTGGTAGAGACCTTAGTATTT
The DNA here is from genome assembly GCA_014218235.1 of Colocasia esculenta. Classification (NCBI taxonomy): domain Eukaryota; kingdom Viridiplantae; phylum Streptophyta; class Magnoliopsida; order Alismatales; family Araceae; genus Colocasia; species Colocasia esculenta. The sequence goes on along the minus strand of CM024758.1, from coordinate 117,390,527 downwards.
TTCTTATCATATCTCTAGTCTCATAGGTTTTTCCAAGCCCAGTCAGACCATTGGTGATGTCTGTGAATCGACTGTACATTTGGGAGATGGACTCCCCAGACTACATTTGAAATCTTTCATACTGAGCTACCAAGATATCTATTGTTGTTTCCTTTACCTTGTCAGTTCCTTCATGTGTGAGCCTCAACTTGTCCCACATCTCTTTAGCTGACTTACAAGCTGATATCCTGATGAATTCTTTCTTACTTAGCGAACAACACAGTATACTTATAGCTTTGCTGTTTTGAGATAGCTTCTTCTTGTCTTCATCTGTCCATTTGTCTTTACTGTTGGTTACTTTGAGATCTCCTTCTTCGATAATTGTCCAAAGCTGGAAGTCGAGACCTTGGAAAAAGAATTCCATTCTTGTCTTCCAATAGTTGTAGTCTTCACCATCGAATAGAGGAGGTCTATTGACTGACTGTCCTTCTGCATGACCTTGAGCTGCCATTTGTCTTTGCTCTTCAGATCATGAGATCTACTTACTCAAAGAGACTTGGCTCTGATACCACTTGTTGCCCAGATAGCAAGCCCAGGGGGGGGGGGGAGAATGGATTGCTAGAAATTTTTTTAAAGTAATTCCTGTAAATAAAACGCTTGACAGATAACACTAAGTTCGATAGTTAGAGTTAGTGTTAAATAAAGACAAAGAGAACAAACACACAGACAACAGGAAATTTTATCCTGGTTCGGATCTCTTATCACAAGGAGTCCAACGTCCAGTCCCCAAGCAACACCTTGAGATTTCACTAAGCAAGGTTACAGTCCCCCTTAAGGACACTTACACATCCAGCAACAGCTGGCCTTCTCTTCTCAACTTAAAGAGGAACTAAGCAACACCTGATGCAACAGGTCTTTCCTTCTTGCCGAAGGGAACAACCACCCACTCAAATAGGTCTTCTCTTCACACCTGAAGAGAAACACTCACAGAAAAAAGAGTGAGAGGTGGATGGCCCCTAGACCAAGCTAATACAAACTGCTTGATCTAAGGCAAAGTCTGAGAGACAAAGAATATCAACAAAGAACTCTCTCTCAGATCTACTCAGGCTCTCAAAGGCTAAGCAACTTGCTATGGAGAGCTAAGAGCTACACAGGGTTTGAATGAACTAGCGAGCTCTTCTTTCCTTCTAAGATCTTCCAAATGCGAGCTTGAAAAGTTCTCCCGAAGAAGATGTATTGTATGGAGTCACCAGTCTTCTATTTATCTTCTTTGAAATAATTTGACCGTTGAAGTATCCGTTGTCTCACATCTTCATGCACGTTGGAGTGAATGGTCCGAAGTGTGGAGTAAGAAAATCTGCAGCCATTAATGTTGGGGAAGACATTCACACACAAAGGAAGATTGTCTGAATCTTCTAGCTTCTGTCAGGTTGACAGGTCCATCTTTGTAACATGTGTTTCTGCCGGAAACCCTGCACACAATAAATACTGACACATAGACAACTTATCTTTGTCCAAACTGTCAGTCAAAATTAGTAGTCGTGCTATATGAAGATACACCAAAAGAGAAATGACATTCTATCATTACATAAAGCGTGACTTTATGTGACACAAAGGAGATAAGCAAAGATATATCGTGCATAGATTTGTTCCATCACAATAAATATCGAAGACCATAGAATACAGCATGATACACGGGAAGATTTGAAATCCACAGAGATTTGAAAATGTATTTGAATATCATGTGGAATGAATATTTAAAAAGGAATTTAAATAAGAATATTCAACGGCTGTCTAAAATATAATCTTTAATAGAGAGTTGATGTATGGTGTACAGAGAGAGAGTCAATGATGATATGAAATCGATGATACAATCATAAATCATGTGAGAATGTAATCCATGTTGAAACCAAGTCGATGTGAACATAATCCATGTTTGAATGTAATGAAATCGATGTTCTGTACAAAGTCGTTGTTTAATGGAAGTCGTTGTTGTACTGAAATCGATGTGCAGATGAAAACATTGTTTGAAATGAAGTCATTGTTCAAGTAAAGTCGTTGTTTCACATGAAGTAATTGTTCTACTGAAATCATTGTTTAAGTGAAGTCGTTATAGAGATGAAATCGTTGTTTCATATGAAGTCGATGTTTTACTGAAACCGATGTTTGAGTGAAATCGTTGTAGACATGAAGTCGTTGTTACATATGAAGTCGTTCTACCGAAATTGATGTTTAAGTAATGCGACGTCGATGAAGCTACCAAATCGTTGTTCAAGTGAGGCGAAATCGTTGTAGCAACCAAATCATTGTTTAAGTGAGGCGAAATCTTTGTAGCACCGAAATCGTTGTTTTACTTATGAAGTCGATGCTGGAATGAAATTGATGTTTTACTGAGGAAGTCGTTGTTTAAGTGAAACCGATGTGGAACCGAAATCGATGTCTTCTAATGGAAATCATTGTGAGCTATTATATGGAAGTCGATGTATACTTAGACAAAATATTTGCAATAAGCTTCAAATGATAGTGAGTGTAGATAACTTTCAAATTTTGCTTGAATTACTGCCCGTGGATAAACTTCAGAAAATGTTGTTAGAAAGTACTTTTCAAGGTTTTGTTAATCACCAAAAATACTTATAATTAATCATAAATTATATGGAGATGGACAGATCATCAGATAAGGGCAAATGCCTCCATACATGCCTTCAGAGGTAGGTGAGATAAAGGATAAGATATAAAATCATTCAGACAGAAGTTCAGAACATTTAAGAATGAACATACAGTTGCACACGTTTTTCTTCTAAAAGTCATGGTATTTCTGACAGTAGTAGGTAGGTTCTGATAGATAGCCCATTAGACTTATCAAGCAATTAATTTTTGACCATCCGTCAACTAGAGATCAACTTATCTTCCTATCAGTAAAAGAGATAGCAAATATATCTTATATATTACAGATCCAAAAGGAGATACTACTCAGATAAAATTATTTTTGAATAAAATATTTTTCCCAGCCAAAAGAGGAATAATTGAAACTTTCTCAAAGTAAGAGATACTTCAATGCAAAGTTTGTGTAATGATGTATGTTAACTAGTACTTATTAATAGAGATTTGAATTTTCAGCTAAGTACTGATATACAACAATTGACAAGAGATACTTCGACTTTTAAGAAGTCGGAGTAAGGCTAATAGAGACAATAAACTTTGACTTCAGAAGAAATGCTACTACTTCGACTTTATTGATGTTAGATGAGAAAGCAATGACTTCAACTTCTTTGGGAAGTCGGAGTGCCAACAAATAGATAGAAGACTTCGATTTATATGAAGTGGGAGTGCGCCCAACTTTGACTTTTAAGAAGTCAGAGTTTCCTCAGACTTCGACTTTCTAGGAGTTGGACTAAGGCTCAAAACGATACAAAGACTTCGACTTTCCAGAAGTCGGAGTTCTCCTAGACTTCGACTTTTCAGAAGTCAGAGTAAGGCTGGACTTCAACTTTTTAGACATCGGAGTAAGGCTGGACTTCGACTTCCCAAGAGTCGGAGTAAGGCTGGACTTCGGCTTTCAGAAGTCAGAGTTCTACCAGACTTCTACTTTCCAGAAGTCAGAGTGTTTCCAGACTTTGACTCTTTAGAAGTCGGAGTGAGGCTAGACTTCGACATTCTAGAAGTCGGAGTGTTGCCAGACTTCGACTTTTCAAAAGTCGGAGTGTATCGGATGGTTTATCAATTAGAGCATTACTTCGACTCTTCAAGAGTCGGAGTCAAGAGTCAGAGTTAGAGTGATATAAAGCATACGCTATGGACTTAGAAAAAATTCTTTGTGATATACAATATACGCTGTGGACTTAGAATCTGTGTAGGCATAGTTTTTTTGTCAGAAGGTATGATTGTATAATAGCTTTTTGATTTCCATAAATAGTAAAAGTGGAAATATTAAAAGGTTTTTGTCATAACAAAAATATTGTGATAGATATTTTAGTAAACAAAGAGATAGAAAAAGAGTTGCTCAACACGTACATGGTTCAGATACAAAGCAATCTGTGAAACATAAAATTGCGTCATACATGTCCGTCGCCTTCATGTCGCGACAGAACGATATGTAGCGATGGCTTTTAAAACGTGACGGCCTTGTCAGTCACGTTCATGATGTGATAGGCAACAGGTCGTGACAACCCTGAATCGCGACGGTTCGACACATCGCGTTCATGAGTTGTTTTCAAAATTTCGATATAAAAATTGTCCAAAAACATATGAGTGGGAAACTGGTCAAATCGAGATGGCAAGTTCTGTCGCGTTCAGGACCGGCACTGACATCCACGTGACACACAATTTTATGTGTCAGAATGGTCAAGTCAAAGTCAAAATCACGACGGAGAGTTTCGTCACCTTTCATGAACGCGGCGGTCTTGTACGTCGCGTTCATGCAAAGAAGAACGTGACATCTGGAATGGTCGCATTTTAAGGTTTCATCTGATAACAGTCTAAACTGGGTAGTCATGCATGCAACAGTTATAACTCAAGATCTAAGGCTGCTGGGACAAAAGTATGAACATGAGAGTTGTTGGGTACGATGAGTAGAAGAGAACTATGGCTTTGGTTTCACATGATTTGGCTTTGGGATGCGTTAAAACTGACATGAACATTGAAGGCCCTAAACATGCGCGATGTTTGGAAAACGCTTAATACTTATAGAACGGTTGATGAAAATTAGGGAAAACAAGTGCATATGAAACTAGAATCGATGCTCTATCCATTGGTATGTACTACGTTTAGTTTTTGCCTGAGATCACCTACCTTTGGATGGTTCTAAGATAGGTCTTCTGCACAGGTCGCAGTAGTGAAAGGTCAGAGAAAAAGCAGGGTTCTTGGCCATCCTCCTCCTTTCCTGGTGCCCTAGCTCGTCTCCTCTCGACCCCAGCACGATGGTGATCCTTCCCAACTAGTCTTATGGCGATTATTTATATGATTAGGGTTGATTCAAGTACTAATGTGACTACGGAAGGTTGGGTTGCGGTTTTGGCTTGGCCCCTTCCAAGTTTTGGGGATTCTCCTCCCAATTGGAGTAGTAATTCCATTAGGAAACCTCCTAAAATGGTTGGGTATGAATTTGGTTGCTATGCATGGCTAATTACCTTTGTTTCAGCCCTAATTTGCCCCTTCCTATTTTCTGTACAATTATGGTTACGAATTTTGGGGTTTAATGTCATTGGGTTTTGTTCTTTGGCCCAATAAGAGTTCTGTTGACTCAGAATAATTTAAATGGTTGATTCCACTTCTTAGGAGTTTAACTATGATTTTTTTTATTTTTATGTATCATTCTTATTTATTTGCTATTTTTAATAAATTTTAATTCAATAAATTTCTGAGGCGTTACAACCTCCCCCACTTAAGAAAATTTGGTCCCCAAATTTATACACGATGGTATAGTGCCATACCTGAGAATAGTTCTGGGTGATTCTTCTTCATCCTTTCCTCTGATTCCCAGGTAGCATTGGTAACTCTTTCCCAACTCCACTGGACCTTCACCATAGGTATGGTACGATTCCTCAGCTGTGTTAGTTTCCAATCCAATATCTTGATCAGTTTCTCCTCATTGGTTAAATCCTCTCGAATGTCCAGGTCTTCATGTTGGATGACATGATCAACATCGAACACATACCTCCTCAGCATGGATATGTGGAAGACGTTGTGTACATTTGCTAGTTGTGGAGGTAGTGCTAGTCTATAGGCTACCTGTCCAACCCTTTCAAGAATTTCAAAAGGGCCGATAAATCTTGGACTCAACTTTCCTTTGATCTCAAATATTTGGATTCCCCGTGAAGGTGAGACCTTCAGAAAAATATGGTCGCCAACTTGGAATACCAACTCTCTCCTCTGTTTGTCTACATAACTTTTCTTTCTTGACTAAGCTATCTTCAAACGTTCCCTAACAATTTGAACCTTCCTGACAGTTGCTTCTAATAAGTCGGGTCCAATCCATTGGTTTTCTCCGACCTCCTCCCAACAAAGAGGTGATCTGCAACTCCTGCCATATAAGGCTTCAAACGGTACCATCTTAATGCTTGATTGGTAGCTATTGTTATATGCAGACTCCATTAAAAATAACTGCTCATTCCAGCATCCCCTAAAATCAATCACGCAAGCCCGAAGCATGTCTTCTACTATCTGATTGGTTCTTTCAGTTTTTCCATTCGTCTGAGGATGAAAGGCAGTGCTAAAATTTAACTTGGTACACAGTGCTGCTTGTAACCCTTTCCAGAAGTGTGAGGTGAATCTAGGATCCTGATCAGATATTATAGCAGATTGAACCCCATGAAATCTAACCACTTCTTTGATATAGAGTGCAGCCATCACATCTATTGTCCATGTGCTCTTAATTGGCAAGAAATGAGCTGATTTAGTCAATCTATCTACTATTACCCATATTGCATCCATACCTCCTCTAGTCCTGGGCAATCCCATGATAAAATCCATACCAATACTATCCCACATCCATTCTGGGATGTCTAGTGGTTGTAATCCTCCTGCAAGCCTGAAATGTTCAACCTTGACTTGCTGGCAGGTTAAACAATGTGCCACAAAGTCAGTCACATCCCTCTTCATATTTGGCCACCAATAAGACCTTTTTAGGTCCTGATACATTTTCGTTGATCCGGAATGAATGGTATACTTTGATTGGTGAGTTTCTATTAGCAGCTTCTTTTTGAGGTCTTCCAGATCTGCTACACATGTTCTGCCTTGGAATAACATCCTTCCATCATGTGCTAGGGAGAAATCTGGTCTATGTTCTAGCTTCTCTTTAATATCAACTAAGAAAGGATGTGCAACTTGCTTCTCTTTGATTTCAGTGAGTAGGTTGGACTATACCTTGATGTTAGAAACCATCACTTGTTTCTCCTTCTCCTTCATATCTAAATTCAGACTTGCAAATTGTTCTAGCAACTTCCATTCACCCAGCATCATACTAGCTAGCATAGCTCTTAGTTGTCTACTTAGAGCGTCTGCCACCACATTGGCTTTTCCTGGATGATATTGAATGGAAAAGTCAAAGTCTTTGAGATACTCTAACCACATTCTTTGCCTCATGTTGAGCTCCTTCTGTGAGAAGAGATATTTCAGGCTCTTGTGGTCAAAAAAGACTTTAAATTGTTCACCATAAATGTAGTGCCTCCATATTTTCAAGGCGAACACTACAACTCCTAATTCCAGGTCATGTATGGGATAATTTGCTTCATGGGTTCTTAATTATCTTGAGGTATATGCTATTACCCTTCCTTGTTGCATTAGGACACATCCTAGACCTGTTCCAGAAGCATCTGAGTATATTTCAAATCCTCCCTCTTCAATGGGTAGGGCGAGGATAGGAGCAGAGGTCAGACACTTCTTCAAGCTATTAAAGCTCTCCTTGCACTTATCAGTCCACACATACAGGGTTTCCTTTCTGGTCAACTGGTTAATGGCATTGCGATCTTTGAGAAATCCTTTATGAATCCTCTGTAATACCCTGCTAATCCCATAAAACTTATGATCTCTGTGACACTTGTCGGTCTTTCCCACTTCAATACAGCCTCTACCTTTGATGGATCAATAGCGATACCATCCTTGGTTACTACATGGCCCAGAAAGGATGCCTCTTCTAGCCAAAACTTACACTTACTCAGCTCAAGATTTTCAATGTAATCCTCAAATGTTCTTCATGTTCTTCTTTTGTTTTGGAATAAATCAGTATATCATCAATAAACACCACAGTAAATTTTCGAGGTATGGTCGATAAATACTATTCATCAGCTACATGAAAACTGCAGGAGCATTTGTTAGTCCAAAAGGCATAACAATGAATTCGTAATGCTCGTACCTGCTTCGAAAGGCTGTATTGTGTATATCTTCTCCTTTGAATAGCCAGATCTGAGATCTATCTTAGAGAAATATTGAGCTCCAGATAGTTGATCAAATAATCATCAATCCTTAGTAGGGGATATTTGTTCTTGATTGTTAATTGATTCAGTTTCCTATAGTCTATGCATAACCGCATTGATCCATCCTTCTTTTTGACAAAGAGAACAGGTGCACCCATGGTGATGTGCTTGGTCGGATAAACCCTTTCTCTAGTAGTTCCATCAGTTGCTCCTTTAATTCCTTCAGTTCCGCGGGAGACATTCTATAGAGTGCCCTAGATACTGGTGCTGCTCCAGGGATCAACTCAATAGTAAAGTCGACCTCTCGCTCAGGAGGAATACCTGGCAAGTCTTCGGGGAATACATCAACATACTCGCTGACAATAGGGATGTTCTCAATCTGGACTTCCTTCTTCGTGGTGATAACAGCAGTTAGAAAGGCTATACAACCTTTCCTAATCATCTTCTTGGCTTGTAGTGTAGATATGAGAGATACTCTCCTATGGTTTCTATCTCCCGAAAACACTAGCTTTGGATGCGAACTAAATGTTACCCTACTTTTCTTACAGTTGACACTAGCCCGATGTTCGGACAACCAGTCTGCTCCTTATATCACATCATAACCTCCATGTCCATGCATATTAAATTTGCAGGTAAATTTTGAGTTCCAATTAACACCTCACTAGATGGAAAGTGGTTCTAAGTTTGGTGCCAGGACCAATAGGGGTTGACACAACTAGTTCAGCTTTCATTGGGGCGGGTTTTATAGGTAGAGTATCAACAAAAGTTTGTGATATGAAGTAATGAGTAGCTCCCATATCAAGTAGAACGAATGTAGAGCGGGATAGAATAGTAAGTGTACTTCAACCACACCACCTTCCTCTGATGTAGTTGGTTCATGTAATGCCTGCAGCCTACCTTAGCGCTTCTGCCCACCTTGGCGTGTATCTGGTGTCTGGTTCATCATACGCGAATAGTGAGAAATCATGTGACTCTGTCTTCCGCAGCGTAAGCACCTCCCCATTGCCTTCCAACAGTCCTCAGACCTATGACTAGCCTTGTCACAGTGCTTGCATAATTCCCTGTTGATGGGGGCTGGTTGATATCCTCCATCCCTGAACTTCTTCACCGATTGACTTCCAACTTGGCCCATAGGCCTCTTAGTTCCGACCACAACTGGTGGCCTTTTTGGTACTGTTCCCTGTTCCCTCTTCATCATACTGTTCTTGATGTTTTCCGTTATAGCTAGTGAGTCCTCCAGTAGTAGTGCCTTTCTTACCATCTCCGGATAAGTTTGCAAATCCATCGGTCCCAGTTGTGTAATGTACTAGGGCCTCAGACCGCTCATTAACCTCCTGGCATTCAACCGCTCGGTTTGGACCAAGTGTGGGGTATAACGGGCCAGCTTAGAGAACCGGGCCTCGTATTCAGCTACGGAAAGACTCCGTTGTTTCAGATTGGCGAACTCCGCCACCTTCCTCTCTTGTACTCTGTCAAAGAAGTACTTGTTGTTGAAGTACTCCTGGAACTGTGCCCAGGTGACTTGGGCGTCACCCAGTGTAGCCTCTATAGTTTCCCACCATGCGCAGGCCTCCCTCTCTAGTTGATAAGTAGCCAGAGTGACTTTGTTCCCATTCATGCATCCCATTACGCAGAACACACGCTCCATGTCCTTAAGCCAGTGCTCAGCCACATCTAGATCAGTGCTACCACCAAACCTTGGTGGGTTCATATTGCGGAAATTATGATGGAGATCCCCCTAATTTTCACCCCTTCCTTGGGTGGCCTGAAGTAGTGCTTGAGTTAGGGTCTCAATCGTCCTCTGCATATCTCTTTCACGTGCAGCGGCCATTGAAATCCTTCAAGATAACAACATCATTATCATTAGATATTAACCTTAATTTAGCATAATCCTAATTAGGTGAACTTAACCCATGTTTCTACCCCAATCTCACTGTTGATTTTGATAGTCAACATATGGGGTTTAGTCTTGGCTAAGCCTAACAATTTCCTATTTTCCTAGAACTTAAAGGAAAGACTAGGCTCTGATACCAACTGTCACGTCCCGAAATTTAGCAGTGGAAAAAAATATCAAGAGCATGAACGATCGAGTATGAGTATCACAGTCGAGTAGTTCAGAGTGACAACTAAGTAGAACAAATAACTTGAGACAATAATATTGCCAGCCAAATACTCGTTATTTCATTCCATCAAAACTAACTTAAAACCTTACATAATCAGAGCCAAACATAAGGTACATTATTGTATTCCAAAGTACATATGACATCAAGAAAAGTAAAGCTAACTATTACAGACTCTGTGAACTCTAATCTCGATGGCTGACATGACAGGTACGCTTGAGAAGCACATCACTCCTCCCCGGTCCCATCATTCTCTATTTCCTCATAATCATCACTTGAAAATGTTAAGGAAAGCAGGTGTGAGCACACTAACGCCCAGTAGGATTTACATCTCATGGTGAGGGCATACTTTACATGAATTAACAATTTATTAGGCAAGATACTAGCATGCAATACTTATGGCAAGACAATCATGATAACGATATGGGCAATTCCAAGATATAACGTGTGCAAAACGATTCAATAATAAAAGTCCAATGACATTATCATGTGAGAAAGAATGATTAACAATAGAATGGATGACAATACGATCATTGGTCAAATAGAAGGGATTCAACAGTCTATAGCATGTATAGTAGATATCACAAGATGAATTCCGTAAAATTCCAATGGACAGTGACATATTGGATTCAATAATGATGACATGTACAATAGATTTGACTATTTCCCATATAACAGTTCAATCAATCAATCAATCATTCAATCATTCAATAATAGTGGGAAATTACCCAGATCAATCTTGCAGTCAATTAGGTGATTGCCAGGCACCTCAATGGATCATATAAGTATTTCGGGTGCTCCTCCCTAGACCAGACTGGGCCCTATTTGCACAGGCATGGTTGTGAACCGAAATTTCAATAGTATCTGGTAATTCCATTCATTCATTTATGGCCAATATGAATTCCAACAATAAACAATTATGTTCTAAAGATCATGTTAATGATTATAAAGAACAAGGCAAGTTGACATGATCCTGAATAAATTTCGACAGCATAACGGCTTAATCACTTCAGTTCAATCTTTACATTTAATAACTTGGTTTCAATGTATCAAATCACTCTCATGAGAAGGAGATAAGAATAGAGGTGCTTTCTATTTTCTGGGAACTTCAATGGTACAACCAACTCGGTGTCCATGAGGGAATCCATGGAGTATGGAGAATTACGGAGATCTTGGAGAAATGGTCGCTAGTCTTTCGATACGGAATGACCGGCCGAGAGTTTCCAAATCCCTAAGAGAGGGCTGCCTATATGTGCAAAGTGACGTATAGAGCGTGTCTCAATCCACAATCCATCAGTTTAAAACAAGACGGAAAGCTTATAACAAGCAAGCATGACATGTATGCAATTCAGTCTATCACATGGTTGTGATAGTTTTAACATATGGCACTTTTCAGTTATGAACAAGATAGAGTATGGAAAAAGCACAATGATATTCACATGGTACATGGAATCAAGTATCATTAAGAGCACTTAGAATAACAGTTCATATTCATATAGCTTTCATGTAGGTTGATAACTTTTAGACCATTGAATAACTACATGACATGATATGATAGTAGGACATGCATATGGTGGACTGTACAACTCACAAAAATAGCCTCAGGTTGGCCTATAAATCGCGATGGGTTCAGTCGTCACATTTAAGAAGGTCGTACATGGTTCAGATACAAAGCAATCTGTGAAACATAAAATCGCGACGGACATGTCTATCGCTTTCATGTTGCGATAAAACGATATGTTGCGATGGCTTTTAAAACGCGATGGCCTTGTCAGTCGCATTCATGACGTGACAGGCAACAAGTTGCTACAACCCTGAATCGCGACGGTTCGACACGTCACGTTCATGAGGTGTTTTCAAAATTCCGATATAAAAATTGTCTGAAAACATATGAGCGGGAAACTGGTCAAATCACGACGGCATGTTCCGTCGCTTTCAAGACCAGTGCTGAAATCCACGTGACCACACAGTTTTATGTGTCAGAATGGTCAAGTCAAAGTCAAAATCATGACAGAGAGTTTCGTCACCTTTCACGAATGCGACGGTCTTGTACGTAGCGTTCATGCAAAGAAGAACGTGACATCTGGAATGGTCGCATTTTAGGGTTTCATCTGAGCACAGTCGAAACTGGGTAGTCAAGCATGCAACGCTTATAACTCAAGATCTAGGGTTCTGGGAAAAAGTGTGAACATGAAAGTTGTTGGGTACGATGAGTAGAAGAGAACTATGGCTTTGGTTTCACAAGATTTGGCCATGGTATGCATTAAAACCGACATGAACACTGAAAGCCCTAAACATGCGCGATGTTTGGATAACGCTTAATACTCATAGCACGGTTGACGAAAATTAGGGATAACAAGTGCATATGAAACTAGACTCCATGCTCTATCCATTGGTATGTACTACGTTTAGTTTATGGCTGAGATCACCTACCTTTGGATGGTTCTGAGACAGGTCTTCTGCACAGGTCGTAGCAGTGAAAGGTCAGAGAAGAAGCTGGGTTCTTAGCTGTCCTCCTCCTGTCCTGGTGCCCTAGCTCGCCTCCTCTCGACCCCAGCATGATTGTGATCCTTCCCAACTAGTCTTATGGCGATTATTTATATGATTAGGGTTGATTCAAGTCCTAATGTGACTAGGGAAGGTTGGGTTGCCGTTTTGGCTTGGCCCCTTCTAAGTTTTGGGGATTCTACTCCCAATTTGAGTAGTAATGCCATTAGGAAACCTCCTAACATGGCTGGGTATGAATTTGGTTGCTATGCATGGATAATTACCTTTGTTTTAGCCCTAATTTGCCCTTTCCTATTTCTGTACAATTATGGTTACGAATTTTAGGGTTTAATGTCATTGGGTTTTGTTCTTTGGCCCAATAAGAGTTGTGTTGACCCAGAATAATTTAAATGGTTGATTCCACTTCTTGGGAGTTTAACTGACTTTTATTTTGTTTTTATCTATCATTCTTATTTATTTTCTATTTTCATAAATTTTAATTCAATAAATTTTTGGGGCGTTACAACCACTATGCAAGCTGAAGACAAACCAACGACGCTGACATACTGGCATCAGTTTACAAATAATTCAAGCCACAATCGCGAAAGAGGACATGGCAAATGGAAAAAAGCAATGCCCGCCACCGCCAAAAAACTTGGTGTTATGAGTTCAGATAAAGTAATACTCTTCCGTGGTGAAGAGTCAAAACCTCTGCCTGAAATTGAAATTCGGGCAGATTCTTATGTCTTCGACCCTTCAGACGGAGAAGAAGGGTTGCCTAATCTAGCCTCTCCGCCAAAGGATGGGGACCAAAGTCCATGTACTTCATCTAATAAGCCAGACAACGCTCCTCTCCCTCAAAGAGAAAAGCCATCAAGTTCCCTCTTTCAAAAGGAGCTCGTGAAGCCAAAGGAGCTGTTTGAATCCTTAATTGGGATATCTTCCCTATTGGACCAGGCATGCGCTGAGGCTGACGAAAAAATTCTTCAGTAACTAAAGTCGCTCCTCGTTAGTATTACTGTCTGGAAGGCTATTGCTCGGAGTAAAGACTTGAGAGAAACTCTCATCAAAATACTCCAAGAACCAGAAACATATGAAGCTTATATGGCTAATATCCAGGCGCAAGCATATGAAGCATTGACAACAAATGCCACCTTCACAGATGGAGATATGCTATTATCTTCTCCATGCCACAATCGTCCTCTATATATGAAAGGGCGGATTAACGGCAACGAGTTAAATTGGATCCTGGCCGATCCAGGGGCATCCATTAATTTAATGCCCTACAAGACTTTTGAATCCTTACATCTCATGCCTCACATGCAATAAGTAAGGGATGTAAGGATCAAAGGCTTTAATCCAAATTCTGAAGAAGCCATGGGAAGAGTCACCGTGGACCTAACTCTGGGTAACTTCGTCACGATGGTGACATTCTATATCATTGATGCTGATACAACATACAAAGTATTGCTCAGAAGACCCTGCCTGCATGAAAATTGGGTCATCCCGTCAACACTCCATCAATGCATCAAATATGCAAAAGAAGGAAAGCAACATGCAGTCTTTGTTGATCAAGCCCCGCTTCGGGAAGACGAATGCAATCTGACTGATGCCTGCTATATCTAGGAGGACCAGTCTTTCAACCCTCTATCCGAGCAAAAGGGAAGGGTAAACAAACTGGTTGCTCAGATGAAGATAGTGAGACTGGCAAGCTTTTCTCAATAAACAAAGGTCTTGCCAAGCTCCACAAGAAAAATCTCGAAGCAAACCAACCCACCCAGAAAGGCGAAATATCAATTATGAGGCCAATCATGTAAGTCGGGCCATTAACAAAGGCATTCCTCTGCCTCCTAATTACATACAAATCTCTTTTCCTAAGCAAGATCAAATCATCAGATGATTGAAAACGTTCGTCGTTACTTATCAAAGAAGAGAAGAAAAGAAAAATGTCGGAAACGCAATAAAGCCAATTTTCCATTACAAGGGGGAGTAAATACCTCAGGCATCTCCAGAGGATGATTTCAATTGGGAAAATAAACCCAAAAATCATCTCGAGCCTATTCAATATATGGTTGATATGCCACAGAATATCAAAGAACTGTGTAAGAAGTAAAATATCCCTCAGGTGCAAAATGCGTCCCGACGGGATTTCTACAATCAATTATGGGAACCTCCCCAAGTGCGAGGACAACCTCCCTTCTCCAAGAAAGACACAAGAGGGTTAGGTTATGACACCAAGACCTTCTTCACAGTCAATATTGTTGGGCTATCGCCGGAGACCTGCAATTCAGAAAGCAGCAAAGAGTCTTCCGGCTCCAACTCTCAAAAAGATACTACCTCTCCTAAAAGAGAGCCATCAAATGAAGAGTCGTCAGAAGAATCTGACAGAAGAGCTTCATCAGCAAATCCTGAAGATATAAATTACTATGAGGTCTATGTCACCAATTCTGAAGACGAAGAAGACTTCGTGGATCTGCAACCAGCTCCTCAAGAATTTGAAGATGACGAACAAGCCACAGTTGATGAATTGATTGAGCTCACCTCGGGGATCTAGAAAACCCTCGACCAATCTTCATCAGCGCCCTTCTTGATGAACAAGAAAGGAAGTCTTACCAAATTTTCCTGCTGGAATTCTAAGATTGCTTTGCTTGGAATTACAAAGAGATGCCCGGGCTAGAGCCATTAGTCGCCGAGCATGAATTATCTATACTCCATATAGCCAAGCGTATCAAACAGCCTCAAAGGCGCATATGGCATGAGCTGGAGCTTAAAGTAAATGCTGAAGTTGACAAACTCTCTAAAGTAGACATCATCGAGCCATGCGTATATCCAACTTGGCTCCCCAACATTGTTCCAGTAAAGAAAAAGAATGGCCAAGTCTGGATCTGTATTGATTACAGGGACTTGAATAAAGCATGTCCCAAAGATGATTTCCTGGTTCTAATTACGGAAACCATGGTGGACATGACCATCGGTCATGAAGCATTATCTTTTATCGACGGATCTTCAGGCTACAACTAGATCCGCATGGCAACCAAAGATAACGATCATACTACCTTTAGATCACCCAAGGGAATCTTCAACTACAAAAGGATGCCCTTTGGATTGAAAAATGCAGGAGCCACATATCAAAGAGCAATGACCAAAATATTTGATGAAATGCTCCAAGATGTGGTCGAATGCTATGTTGATGACTTAGTCATCAAAAATAAAAAACGAGAAGATCATCCATTTGATGTCCGTCGTGTTTTTAAAAGACTTCATCATTACAAATTGAAGATGAATCCTATGAAGTGTGCCTTCGGGATTTCAAGCGGTAAATTTCTGGGTTTCGTCGTCAAATATCGGGGAATAGAGATAGACCCCGACAGAATCAAGGCAATCCAGCAGCTACCACCTCCTTGAAATCTGACCGAGCTGAGGTCATTCCAAGGAAAATTGGCCTATATCAGGCGATTTATCTCCAATCTCTTGAGAAACTGTGCACCCTTCAGAAACTTAATGAAGAAGGATGCTTTTTCATCTGGGATCAAGAATGTCAAGATGCCTTTTCATCTGCACCAATCGGTGGAAAACCTCTTATACTCTATATTGCAGCTATGGACACCTCTCTAGGAGCTCTATTAGCATAAACGAATGAAGAAGGCAAGGAGCACCGTCTATATTACCTCAGCAGAAAGCTGATTGGTCCAGAACTCCGATATGCTCCAATGGAAAAAGTTTGCCTAGAACTAGTATTCGTCGTCAAGAAATTAAGACATTACCTGCTGGCTCATGGAGTAAAACTCATCTCCAAATAGATCCTCTAAATATCTGCTAAGGCAACCCGTATTGTCAGGGAGACTCGGGAAATGGGCCTTACTACTTATGGAATTCAACATCACCTACGTCCCACAAAGGGCAATCAAAGGGCAAGACTTGGCTTAATTCTTGGCTGCACATCTAGTGCCAGAAGATTCACCCTTGTCTATTGATCTTCCGGAAGAAGAAACTCTCTCTCCCACAAATGAGAGGGAGAATCAAGATGAAGAAAATCCAAATCTCGAAGAGGTCATCACAATTGAATTACCTTCTTGGGAATTATACTTTCATGGAGCTTCTCAAAATTCCATTTTACATATGGTTCCGTCAGCCTCACTACTAGGGCAGACATCGTCTTGTCACTCCACAAAGAGGAATCTTATATAATTCTTGTGCTCTTATGAAGCCATTAAGAAACAATGAGGCTGTGTACGAGGCTCTAATTATTGAGCTCTGGCTGGCTCTTGAAATGGGGGTGTCAAAAGCATACAAGTTTATGGTGAATTACAGCTGGTCATCTGACAAGTGTTGGGCCAGTATGAAGTCCGAAAAACAACAATTACTTCCATACCATGCTACGATTATGGAACTCAAAGGAAAGTTCACTTCTTCGACATATCTCATGTACTAAGGAGTGAAAATTCTCAGGAAGACGCTTAGCCAAATTGGCTCTGCCATAAAACTACCTTCTGAAGGAGAATTGGACATAATTGTTCGACATAGAAGATTCATGCAAGTGTCCTCGATAGTGAGTCCAATTTCAAAATTGAAGAAGTATACGCCACAGAAGAAAGTGCAAAAAGTGCAACAACTCAATCTGAAGATTGCATGAGCCGATTATCAAAATCAAGAAAGGTTGGCTCCTTCTGATCGAGTTCAGAAAATCCAGCTCTTGCATAGGGCTACATCATATCAGCTAATAGAAGATCAATATGTAGATTAGCCCACGAAAAGAAAGGACCAATTCTCCTCAGATGCTTGTGCCAAAAGAAGCCAAACTTATCATGGAAGAGTTCACTCTGGATTGTGCGGTGAACACCAAGTGGGTGAAAAGATGAAAATCAATATCAAATTAAAAGGCTTCTATGGCCTACCATGTACGCGGATTGCATCCAACATGCATGTACATGTCATCAATGTCAGGCTTTCGGCCCTGTGCCAAGAAAGTCACCAAATACACTAAACACCCTACAGTGCCAACTGGCCTTTCGCTGAATGGGGAATGGATATTGTGGGACCATTCCCACTTTCATCTCAAGGTCATAAATTCATATTGGCTACTATAAATATTTTCTCGATGGGTTGAAGCTATTCCATTGCGGGAAGTAACAGGAGAAGCAGTTTCCAGATTCGTCAAGCAAAATATAATATACATATTAGTACCCCTCACAGAATCATGTCTGATAATGGGACACCATTTGAAATAAAAACAATATATGCCTTGGCAGCCAAATTTCATATTGATTGGAGGCATCATCAGTCTACAATCCACAAGCTAATGGGCCAGCATAAGCCTTCAACAAAACCCTCTGCAAGCTGCTCGCTAAAATGTCGACAGTTGAAAGCTGAATGAATGGGGAGAAAAAATTCATGAAGCTTTATGAGCTTACCGAACAGTATACAAACCCCTACCGGATGCTCGCCTTTCTCCTTGGTATATGGAGTAGAGGCTATGATACCTATAGAAATTGAAATGGCATCCTATCGGGTAGAAATCCAAACTGGACTTCAAAGTCAGATCAAAACAAATTGAAAGAAGATTTGAGAGAACTTCTAATCTATAAGAAAAGCAGCTTGAAGCATATAAATGCCTCCAAGCATATCAAGCTAGAATAGCTCATGTATCGACAAATTGACAAAACCAGAACATTCAGCAGGGGGATCTAGTCAGGTCAAATGTAGAGAAGTAATAGCCGAAAAGTCAAGTGGCAAGTTGCAACCCATTTGGCTTGGCCCATACATTATCACCTTGGCATATGAAGGAGGTGCATACAGGCTGGTGGACCATAAAGGCACCGTGCCCTTCCCTCCTCTCAATGGGAAGCATCTAAAGCTATACCATTCGCCAGAAACATGACTTCTTTGGCCAATCACCAAAGCAAAAATCCAGCCACCAAAATAGGCAAGAGTCGAAGAAGGATAAAAGGTACCCTCTCGAGGATTGGTGCTGAAATCAAGTTTGCACAGATGGGGGCAAAAGAAATCAAACCTCCATCTGTCCATCATACAGTCTAAACCCCAAACCTCAAGCCCTGTCAGAGCATGAAGCCGAAGACACTCCATGTATAAAGCCAAGAATGAGTGAAAGAATGTTGAGGAGTTATCTTACACCTCTCACTTTTCATTAATTCAAAATCCAAACCATAGCCAGCAAACCACAAGGGTAAGCAAACCAAAATCCTAATTCCAAATCTTAGCCAGAAAACCATCAAGGTAGGCTATACAAATTCAAATTCCAAATCATAGCCAGCAAACATCAAGATAGGCTATATCGAAGTCAAATCCAGCAAACACAAAGGTAGGCTAAACCAAATCCTAACTTAAATCATAGCCAGCAAACCATCAAGGTAGGCTAAACTAGATCCAAATTCAAATCCAAATCCCAAGTCCTAAACTTTAGCCAGCAAACCACAAAGGTAGGCCAACCCGAACCAAACCCAAAATTTTAGTAGCAAACCACAAAGGTAGGCTAAACAAATCCTAACTTCAAATCTTAGCCAGCAAACCCACAAAAGTAGGCTATACCAAATCCAAATCTAAATCACAGCCAGCAAACCATCAAGGTAGACTACATCAAGTCAAATCCAAATCCCAAGTCTCAGGCGGAAAACGATCAAGGTAGGATATACTGCAAACTAAATCCAAATCCCAAACCTTACCAGCAACACAAAGGTAGGCTAAACCAAATCCTAACTTCAAGTCATAGCTAGTAAACCATCAAGGTAGGCTATACT
>CM024758.1:117337755-117371176 GCA_014218235.1 Colocasia esculenta | reverse complement strand
TTCTTTGACAACGAACGGACCTTCCCAATTTTCTTGCAATTTGCTCCTGGGACCTGGTGCCTTTATGATTTTGCGCTTTAGGACCATTCACCCACTTCGAATTTTCTCTCGAGGACCCTTTTGCATAAAACGTGCAATTCTCTGACGGTAGACTTGAGCATGGTCAGCCGCTATCATTCGCTTTTCATCTAAGAGTTCAAGTTGTGCCAACAAGGCCTCCCGACGTTGATCGGGGTCAAGTTCGGCGTCCAATTGAACTCTTAGTGAAGGACAAAGATCTCATATGGGAGTATCGCATCCGATCCGTATGTCAAAGCATAGGGGGTTTGCCCGTAGGAGTTCGGACCGAGGTGCGATAAGCCCAAAGAGCTTCAACTAAGCGGTCTGGCCAGTCAGCATTGTTGTGAGATTTGCATGTTTTCTTTATATTTTGATGAGAGTTTTATTAGTAGCTTCCTCTTGTCCATTACCTTGTGGATAATATGGGGATGAATGATGCAAGTTAATGTCATATTTACCACACATGTCGCGAAGCTCCTGTGAAGTGAATTGAGGTCCATTGTCGGTGACGATGTCCCGAGGCACGCCGAACCTTGCAAGGATGTTGCGCTTGATGAACTTGACCACTGTTGAAGCTTTGACCTCAATGAATGCTTCTGCTTCAGCCCACTTTGTGAAGTACTCCGTGGCGGTCAGGATGAAAGACTTCTTACGGATTTCTCCAGTTCTGTCCGCGAGTGGACCGACCACGTCAAATGCCCACATGGCGAAAGGCCATGGAGCGATGAGAGGGTGAAGAGAAGAGGAAGGAGCATGAATTTTGTCACCGTGCAATTGACATTTAGCACAGTGACGGACAAAATGACAATAATCTTCTTCCATGGTAGGCCAATAATAGTGTCTTAGCAACTTTTGGGCAATTGCTCTACCATTAACATGGCCACCACATTCACTAGAGTGAGCGGCTTCAACAACATTTTGAGACTCGAATTCATCGAGGCAACGAAGATAGACTCCACTGAGAGATTTCTTGTATAGAATGCCACCTATAATCTTGTAACGCTCCGAGACGCGGCGAATGGCCGTCTATCGGCAGAGGTGGCATAATCGGGGAAGGATCCATCTTTGAGAAAGTTCTCGATGTCAAAATACCAAGGATGGCCATCTTCGAGGTCAATTTCTGCTCTTTTGAGAGCGCATGAACCTGAAGGATGGAGAAGGAGACATGAGTTGAGAAAACCAAGGATCGACATGGGAGGGACTCTTAATCTCTGGACAGAGACGGTTTCAGAAGTTCTTCCCAAAGGAATAGGAATGGAAGAAGCTAGGGAAGCAAGCGAATCTGCTAGATGTTCTGAGCCCTAGGAGTGTGGACTAGGGTGAGCTTCCTAATTGCCGTATGACCTTTCCTACCAACTCCTGGTATGGTTTCAACTTGGGGTCCTGGGTCTGGTACTTGCTGAGGGATTGCCAGAGTATTAACTGCGAATCACCAATTATCCTTAACTCCTTGACTCTGAGCAATAATGCCATTTTCAGCCCAACTAAGAGCGCCTCATACTCGGCCACATTGTTCGTGGCTCGGAAGGTTAATTGGTAGGCGTGCGGAATGACTACCCCTCCGGAGAGAGGAGGACTGCCCCTATTCCACACCCTTTGGAATTGAGGGCCCCATCGAAGTAAAGCACCCACGAAGGTTCACCATCGATAATGGCTCCTAACTCTTCATCGGGAAAGCTTTCATCGACGGGAGAGCATGAAGGTAAGGGGTGGTGGGCCAAATGCTCAGCAATAGCATGCCCCTTGATTGACTTTTGGTTGACGTAGGTGATATCAAATTGATTAGGAAGCTTTGCCACCTCATCAACCGATCAGTCAGGACGGGCTTCTCAGCAAGTACCGAATTGGGTCCATGCGCGCCAGAAGTTTCACTTCATGAGCAAGGAAATAGTGCTTTAACTTCTGGGCAACCCAGACGACGCCGCACACGTTCTTTCCATGGCGGTGTACTTCTTTTCAGCTTCATTGAATAACTTGGATAAATAGTACACCGCTCTCTCCTTCTTCTCGTCGTCGTATTGGGCCAAACTGCTCCAGTTGAATCTTCAGTGGTTGACACATAGAGCAATAGAGGCCGACCCGGAACCGGAGGAGCGAGAACAGGGGGATTGAACAGATAACTCTTCAATTCATCGAAGGCCTTTGACACTTATCATTCCAATCAAACTTAGCCTCTCCTTAAGCATCTCATAGAAGGGCTTACAACGGATTGAATGCTGGGAATAAATCTCCTAATGAACTGAAGTCTACCAATTAGCTCTCTGACTTCTCTGATATTCCTAGGGGGAGGCATGTCGATTATTGCTTTGGCCTTGTTAGGATCATTTCAATTCCCCGCTTGCTGACTATGAACCCAAGCAATTTCCCTGAAGAGACACCAAAGACACACTTCTTGGGGTTCATCTTGAGCTTATGCTCTCTAGACCGCTGGAGAACTGCCCGGAGGACCTCAGCATGGCCATGTCGAGTCTTTGATTTAACCAAGACATCGTCCACATAGACCTCCATGTGCACATGCATCATGTCATGAAAAATTGCCATCATAGCCCTTTGATAAGTGCTCCCGCATTCTTTAATCCGAAGGGCATGACGACATAACAGTAAGCCCCCCAAGGTGTTGTGAAAGAAGTTTTCTCCTGGTCTTACTCCACCAGACAGATCTGGTTATACCCAGAGAAACCATCCATAAATGACAACAACTCAAAACCGGCAGTGTTGTCCACTAGGACATCTATGTGTGGGAGAGGGAAATCGTCCTTTGGGCAAGCACGATTAAGGTCACGGAAATCTATACAGATCCTAACCTTACCGTCCTTCTTCATCACAGGGACGATATTAGTTACCCATTGTGGATATAGCACAACCCTGATGAATTTGGCTTTATGCAACTTGTCAATCTCCTCTTTGATCTTGAGTGCAAGCTTAGGATGTAGCCTTCTCAATTTTTGTTTGACGGCTTGCGCGTCGGCTTTTAAGACTAACCGGTGTTCGACCAAAGAGGTGTCGAGTCCCGGCATATCTTCGTAGGACCAAGCAAAGTCGTCGGAGAATTCTTTAAGAATAGCTACCAGAGCTTCTTCTTCTTCAACACTCAAGTTGGCACTAATTAACACTATCTTCGGGGATTCTTCAGTGCCAAGATTGACCTCTTTGGTGGGCTCGTCGGCAGCCATGGTTGGCTCGTCGAACCTCTTTGTGCCATCCACATAGGAGGTCACTGGGTCCTCTTCTTCCAACCCAGGATCTCCCAGCTCACCCTTCTCATCAAAATCTAGCAGATAAACTCCTAAACCATCGTCTAAAGAGTCGCCTTCTTCAAAATCTGATTCAATAAGGGCAGGCTCCTCAAGAAACTCTAGGACTAGACTTAACTTGGCACACCTCTCAGCCAAGGCCATGACATAACGGGCAGGAACTTGCCTACCCTTCTCTTTATGCACACATGGCTGAGAGGGACTGAACTCCTCTAATCCTAAACCTGACTCTAGACTAGACCCTAGACCTGACTCAAATCCAAATCTAGACCACTATTTACAAGACTGCTATGTACAAAACTATGCACAGGAGAGGTGCCCCTAGAGGTGCAAGAAGAGGAGTTTAGGCCGGAAAGCGTCGGCCCCTGGCCGAGCGGAAGAGGTTCCACAGAGGAAGGGTGCTCAATGAGACCTCACATTTCCAATTTTCAAAATTGGCATTTTTTTTTTAGAATCAAGGCCAAGAACCATGAGTTGTTGACTCAAGGTATCCTCGACTGGCCAGGTGAGGGATGGAGGAAGGACAGGGGGAGAAAGAAGAGAAGAGGAGGTGGTCAAGGCAGGTTGTGAGGGGGATAGAGATGATGAAGAAGGTGGAGATGGTAAGTCTGAACCGAAGAGCGAGAGAAGGCCAAAGTCTTCAGAAAGGTCCTCTATTTGGGCATCCTCTCCTCTTCTTCTTCATCCTCACTCTCAAAGCAAGACAGTTCTTCTATTAAAGGCTCCCTGGTTCCCAGCTGGGTTGGCCCTCGAACAAAGTGCTCCTTCAGAGTCCAGGTAAGAGGTTGATAGGGTATGAATGGATTTGGATGGACAGGTCTGGCGGAAACCTAGACCGGCCTTGGCTAACAACCTCCTAATTTCCTGGACACTATAGATCTCTCCTTGCTTGTCCTTACCAAGGCCATGAACATAGCCGATATTATCATCACTTCCCAACCCTTTCCTGGGGGCATGGGACATGGGGTTCTTCAACTGACTGGGGAGGTTGGCTAAGGTCACAGGGTAAGGGGAAGTCAAAGAGAGACATGATTGTTTTCTTCCCCTTATCTGGAATGAAGAGGTGCGGCATCTGCTCCGTGGCGATAGCATTAAGGGTCTCCAAGGTGGGAATGCTCTTAATTTTGATGACCCGCCCATTGAAAGGGAATTTGAAGCATTGTGAGCGGTGGAAGGGACCCCTAGAGTCTGCTCTAGCCAGGGACGACCAAGGAGGCCGGATCGACGTCAAGAACTAGAAACTCAATGGACATGATGACGGGTCCGATTCCCAGCTTGAGAGAAATTTTGCCTTTGGCAACCCTCTTGGAGTTGTCATAGGCAGCGATGGTGGAGCAGTTCTTTTCCAGATCCCCCTCCCCTAAACCCATCTCTTAAGGGTCTTCATCGGACAGACATTAATAGATGCTCCGGTGTCGATGAGGGTGGGTCTACCGAAACCCCGTTGAGATTAGCGGTGAGACAGAGAGGAAGCGAACGACACTCGGGGGTGGCAAGATCTTCATCCGAGAAAGAGATTGAGGGTCCTTAGGTGAGGGAGAGAATGGCGTTGGTGACCCCGCTAGGAGGAGGTCATCATTGACCATGATCTTTTGGAGAAACTGGAGGAGGGTGGATTGATGAGACGGCGACCTCCAAATCAATTCTAAAATAGACACCCTCGCGGGTGTCTTATCCAGATGCTGCAGAATATCATATTCGGTGCCGGCCGATGGTGGAGGTCCATTATCCTCCTCATTTTGGGACGGCCGCGGAGGTGGAGGAACAATTCGGTTCCTGAGCGTGACGTGAACGGTTTCCTGGGACTTAGGGAGGATGAGCTGGAGGGGTTGGCAGATGACTCACAAGCAGAGGGGGTGAGGATAGTGGGGTAGGCATCCTGAGGAGGTCGAATGAGCACTAACGGTTTCTCCTCTAGAATGGTATCTACTGACGTGGAGGGCTCCTGAGACTCTACAACGGGCATGGGTACCATTCCTCAAAGCCTTCTACCCCCCACTGTTGCTCTCTCCTCACAACCCGGGGCCCTAAATGTATCATGGTATGCTCATTCTCTCGGGTTTTGGAGGAGGAGGGATTGCTGCTTTGGTGGTGGGGAGAGGATTAGTGAAAATACCAAGGTCCTTTTTGG
Source organism: Colocasia esculenta (assembly GCA_014218235.1). Taxonomy (NCBI): domain Eukaryota; kingdom Viridiplantae; phylum Streptophyta; class Magnoliopsida; order Alismatales; family Araceae; genus Colocasia; species Colocasia esculenta. Next base: position 117,365,731 of record CM024758.1, on the reverse strand, counting down.
TGTACCTAGACTTGTCTATGGCCACCTTAACATCATCCCAGTTGACCCTACCTTGGTCGTTCATGTCATAGACCCAGTCAGGAAAGGTAAAGCAATTGGTGATGTCGTGACCATGGTTCCGATGATAAGGACAATATCTGGAGGTATCGACCCTCGGATTGGTGTTTTCCCTTTGTGGGGGAAGCTGGATGGCATCACATGACATGAAGGCAAAGAAGATGTCCTCAAGGGTCTCAGGGAGAGGAGGATAATGGGACCTTTAGGACCAGGGGGGGTGTAGCCAGGGGGAACAGCAGAGGGGAACTGCAAAGTAGTTTGGAAGGGTGTGACGGGAACTGATGGGGGTGGAAGGAGGGACGGAGGATGGAGGGCTTGTTCGGAGGCCTCAATGGTTGACTGCAAGCACTGACGGACTCGTTGACGGTCACCCCCTCAGTGGTAGGTGTCGTGGGAGCCTTACGTCCTTTGGGCTCCCTTCAAGAAATATGGGCGAGAGGAGTCCTTGATTTGATTCTGAACTACCCTTGCCCGATTGTAAAGATGTGCGAAGGAAGGGAACTCGCTGAGCATAAGGATAGATCGAAGCAAAGGGGTGGTATTGGTAACTAATTGGTTATGGCTTGGGACTCCGGGATGGGTATATCAGCTCTTGAAGCCATAGATCTCCATCGGTTAGCATAAGTAACAAAGTCTTCATCCGGCTTCATCTTCTCTGCCACCAAGTCGGGGAGTGTAGGGACTTGAGTGGCCATGTATGAGAAATGCGAGATGAATCACTCAGAGACAATGTCAAAATTAACGAGATCTGATGCGGGTAAGGAGGTGAACCACCTCAAAGCTTCCCCTTCTAACGACTGTTGGAAGAGGTGAACTAAGAGGACCGATCGTATAGCCACCGATGGAATCCATGGTAAAGCCAGCAAGGTGGAATTGAGGGTCAGAGGTCCCGTCATACTTGCGGTATTTTGGAGCCTTGAAACCCGGAGGAAAGTAAGCATTAGGGAGCTTGCAGTAGCTCTGGAGGGAATGAGGCTTGGAGAGGGATAGAGACTCAGCCAAGAGTCTTTTAACAAGACCTTCCACCTCAGACCGAGGGATGGATTTAGATTGAGTGAGAGGAGTAGTTTGAACATGGGACGGGTGGATGGATGGAGGAGTTGGGGTAGAAATAGGTAAAGGAGTGGGAGGAATAGGAGCAGAGATAGGGATAGGGGAGACAGGAATCCGAGAAGGGGTGAGAGGCCTAGGAGTGGGACTAGATGAGGAACCATGGAAAGGAGAAGGGGATGGAGGGGAAGGGGAGGTTGCTGCCCTGATGGTATGCTTAGAAAGCATAGAAATGATGCCCTCGGGCGAATAACGGGAGAGGAGTTTGGAGAATTCGGGGTCTTCTTGAGTATTTTGGGCATAGGTGGGGTTGGCCCTCAAACTCACACTATCCTCATTGTCATCTTGAGAAGAAGATTGAGCCGACTCTTCGGGCTGAATATCAGTGTTAATTATACCGACAATTTCGTCATTGATGTTATCATCATATTCAAATGCCGGTTTATTGGACATGTTGACAGGGTCCAACCAAGAGTCCATTAGCAAACAGAACCTACTGATTTTAAAGTGGTTTAGCTGATCAATTACACCGTTATGAGGAGAAAGTGGATTTCTACCAAGCAATGTTATCAAACACGTCCCCAAAGTTTTAAAGATTAAGGTTGTGTGTTAACTTGACTGGACTTGGCCGGTTCTTTCAAATCTTACTCAAACCCGGATGAGTAGGTGAACTAAACAGGAAGGTGTAAGGTCCTCCTGCCCCGTACCGTGAGGGAATCCATAGAATTTAGGGACTTACAGAGTTTCTTTGGAACCAACCCGATTTACCCGAGGGAATCCCCGAGTAAAAGGTTGTAGACCAAAGAAGGGTTGTCCTAAAATGTGAGGGGAGGCTAGAACAGATGAGAGGAAGGAACCCCCCGTAACTGAGGACTGTTAGAAACAAATAGGAAGCAAACAGAAAGCAAATCAGATCAAAACAGCGAAAACAGAAGTTTCTGTGAAGTAACGACATGAAGATGGACGCTCAGTTCATCAGAAACAGATTGACGGCATGATCGACGGACCTAAGAAATGTAAACGACTACCTATGTGGACGCTGAAAGGAACTAAACGGTAGGAACTCTGGACGCTTACCTGGGTCGACGGCAGAATTGAGTGCCGTTTACCTGGATGAAGAGTGAAACCGTGGCAGCACTGTTGTCCACCGTGATCGCCAGAAGAGAGACTGCGGATGATCCGTTCCCCTTTCGGCACCCCGCTGACTGTCGGGGATGTCCTCCGGGGCTGACGATGCTGTGGCCGATCCTCGGTGGCGATGAAGGGATGAAGGTTGACTTCGTTGACCCCTTTTGTTGACTGGGTTGACTAGCGAGAAGAACAAAGAAAACCAGCAAAGAAAGTGGAGAGATGTGATCGCCAGGGCCTTACCTGTGCCCAAGGAAGTATGATGGTCGCGTCGGTGAAGCTGCCTTGCATGGCGGATGGAGATTGGGGGCCTCGACTTCTCGTCCTTCGGCCGGCCAAACGAAGAGAGCTCCACAGTCTTCTCACAGTGTTCCTGCCAATACAAAGCTCTATTAGAATCAAATGCAGTGTAGTAAATGTTCAAAACGAAAAGAGAAAAAGCCCAAAAGGCGAGTCCCGTACCGGTTGCGGACTTGAGAAGAGGGGTGGCCAAGTGTTATGACCACCCTTCTTCCCTCCGTTTTTGGTTGGGAACCCCTTTCTAGGTGTATAGGAAGGTGCCCTACATGCCTAGAGTGAATGGGAAAGTGTGTGTGGCATGCAAAGACTAGAGAGCAAATAAGGAAAGAGAGATGGAGGGAGGTGTAGATCCTCGTTTGATGGCATTGCAGCTCCTTGCAGGGATCCTCCAGCTCGGGAAGAAACCTCCTAGATGTCCCAATGTGTGAGAGGAAGAAGAGTTGGAGTTGTGGAAGGTGGGGTGCAATTTCTCTCTCCTCTCTCAAAGCTTCAGCATGTGGACGTCCAGCCTCCTCTCCTTGGCTTAGAGGGCTCAAGGCAATGTTTATAGACAGTGGGGTCGGACCTCAGCAGCCTTAGATGCTCAAGTGTGAAGAAACACACTTGTACACTTGGCAATCCAAGTACAAAAGCTCAACCAATGGGGAGAGGCCAAATAGGATTTTTACTGGGTCAAGGGGGTGCCAAGGTGGCCCATATGCCCTTTGGGAACGGCCCCATGCATTGCATGAGCGAGAGAATGGCGCAAGTGGGCTATATTCTCGGGTAGTTGCGCAGACCAGGTAAACCATTTTAACGTCAAGCTATATTGCCGCCAACACTATGCAGACGTCCAAGGATGTGGACGCCAAGATGGTCAACGTCAATGAGGCTTGCCGTCAACAAGTAGTCGGCGGCCATCGATGCTGCCGTCTACATGGCATCCGAGGAAAGTCAAAAATGGTCAAACGAGGCTTATGGGTCAAAAGAGCCTTGCGGGAGATGGGCCAAATCTCACGTCTACATTCACGTGGTTCACGTGCTGGTTTCACGTGACTTGTGCGGTGTGCACGTGGTTTCCGTGTACATGGCAAGTAGTAGACGCCTACCGTGGATACCTCTTCAGTTGGGAGCCCCAGGTTTTGTGTGAGCCAGGCACGTAAGTGCTCGGGGCTTGTCCCGGTACTGGGTGCCGACGAGGTCTTGTCGTCTTCTTGGACACCCTCACTCTTGTGTTGAGTAGTACGTCCGGCTGAGGGAAAGACGACAGTGGGACAGCGACTAGAGAGAGAGTTTGTTGTGTTGTCGCTTGTAGCGCGCTCGTAGTTGGGGGAGACGGACACCAGTAGACGTACTGGACCCCAGCTAGTCCTTTTTTCCAGTGCCTCACTTTAGGGAGCTCGGGCCAGAGTCCGTAAAGGTGCCAGGCATGGGCCTGCGAGGTGTGTGACTTGCAGGTTGTGGTGGTTTAGTTGGACTCCACAGTTCTTTGTACTTGTTTAGTGGAGCGGCAGCTGGACCTTCGTCCGTGGCTACGAGGCTGAGAGGTAGTCCTGTGTTGTTTGTTCGGGTCAGTAGCTGGTCTCGCGAACCAGTTGACGTGGCCCGAGTGTGGCGTTTCTCTACAGTAGCTCGTGCATCTGTTTGGTTTGCTGTTTATTTATTTACGTCGATTCCTATTAAGAAGCGAATGGTAAGTGGTACTTACAGTTTTATATCCTGCTAGATATAATATAAATTGCTAGTGTAGCATTTCCTGCTTTGCTACCTGTGTTGGTTTGCTCGGTTTCTAGGGAGTTTCCCTACTGAGCCAGTGACTCGAGAGGCTCACCCCTACCTCCTACCAGGTGAGGGAGTTCAGAAGATTTCACACCCGTCGTCTAGTGGAGGGTCAGCACCACCAGCAGTGTAATTTTACTTTTCTGTTGTTCACCTCGGCGTATGCCCCAGTTTCTGTTGTAGTTTGGTTACAGTTGTACTACAGTTATGTATATTTCTTGTAAATATTTGTGAGATTGGTAATCTTATGAATTTTGTGCTGGTTCCTTTATGTTTCTACGGACTCGTGGTATGATATCCCTTGCGAGGCTTCGGCCCGTTCACGGGAGGCGGACTCGAGTTAGGCTCGTTATTAGGTTAACAGGTCTGAACTGCGAGGATCGTCACAAAAACTTTCAGAATTTTGTTAATAAAATTGAAAATATTAAAACAAATAAAATCTGCTCCATACTTACTGATCATGGAGGAGAATTTGACAATAATTTGTTTTTTGAATTTTGCATAGAAAAGGAATTGATCACAGATTTGCTTCCCCAAGAACTCTGGAACAGAATGGAATTGTAGAAAGGAAAAATAGGACATTGGTTGAGATGGCCCGAACTTTGTTGATTGAGAGTCAGCTTCCAAGGAGCTTCTAGGCAGAAGCTGTCAACACTTCATGCTACGTTCTCAACAGAGTCATGGTAAGACCAGTCCTTAAGAAAGCTTCATATGAACTCCTAAAAGGTAAGAAACCTCACATTGCTTATTTTAGAGTCTTTAGAAGTAAAGTCTTCATTCACAATATTGACAAACATGATCTAGATAAATTTGAAAAGAAAAGTGATGTATGCATTTTTCTAGGGTATTCTGAAAAATCAAGGTCATATAGAGTATTTAATAATGAATCAAGAACTGTGGAGGAAACTCCACATGTCATCTTTGATGAAAATTGTGAAAATTCTAATGACCATGATTCTTTCAAGAAACCAAGAAGAAGATGCTGATATTCTTTTGAAAGAATCATATCAACCACTGGAGAATGAAGAAGTTGTTGAACATGAGGATGTGTCAGTAGGATCGAAAATAGGATGGACCAGATCTAGAAGGGGGGGGGGGGTTGAATAGATCTAGTCCAAATACTGCGGAAGCTTAGCCAATTTTAAAAAAATGCTTTAAATCAAAGACAAATTAGAAATGCAATTCACAGATCTGATGTGTGATTGTGTGATTTGAGTAATTAGAGTGTGTGATCAAGTCAATCAGAGTATAAGCGAAAATCCTATGCATACATCTAGCGCAAAGTGAAATCAAATCACAGATCAAACCACTACACAAAAGATTTTTAGGTGGTTCGGAAATCACACCAGTGATTCCTACATCCACCCCTCACATAGTGAGGCTCCACTACTCAACTTGAGTACACCACACACTGGAGCTTGACAACTCCAACACAGTGAGTTCAACAACTCACACACAACCTCTAGAGCACAACCACTCTAGAAACCTGAGCACACAGGCTCAACCACACACTGAGTGTAACACTCAACACAACTGAGCACAAAGGCTCACAAACAACCGGCTAGATAAAAAACAACAAGATCCAGATCCTCTAGCAATGATCTGATCTATAAAGAGTTCATTCAAAGAGATGGTGCAACAATTCTATGCACAATCTCAAGAATGACTCAGAAGAACAAATGGAGAATTGAGGAATAGTATGTAATCTTGTTCTTCAGAAGAACTCCCTTGTAGAAGGCTGACTTAAGAAGGTCCTTGATTGCTTGAAGTCCCTGGGCGATGCTCTGTAACTGGTGCCTCTGGATCTTCCTTGAACTCTTCTCAATTGGCTGCTTCTACTTGATCTGCTCCCTTGGAAGTGATCTCACATCATCTTCATGGATCAATATTCACTTCTTATGCTTGCAAGGATGGGAATTGGCTTACAGCAGCACAGGGAGAGACATCTTCTCGCCGCCAAAAAGACTTTTCTGGAAGGCTCTGAGGTGTTCTTTTCTTGGATGGCCAATAAGAGGGGTATTTATAGCCCTAACATGGCCAAAAGTGCCCTTGGGGTGCGTGGGCACATGATCCAAGGCCGATCCAAGTGATCCCTAGAATGCCACATGTCTAGGTGGGACTTAAGATGAAAAAGTTGTCGGAGTGTGTCGACACAGTCACTGGGTGTGTCGACACACTGTCCCAATTCCACAAAACAGGTCTTCTAGGAGATGGCTCTAGTGTCGACACACTCACTGGCTATGTCGACACACTGTCCCAGTCTGGCAAAAGGGTCTTCTGGAGACTGGGTCTAGTGTCGACACTGCCTGGGACTGTGTTGACACAGTGAACCCTGTCTTCATGAATTTGCTTCAGGGATTGATGCCCAGTGTCGACACCATCAGTGGGTGTGTCGACACTACCATGACAAGAATATATGTCCCTAAAAATTAAACACATAAATCATTAGTACAATGTATTATCATGAATGTATGTGATATAATGTGTTTGGAAACATGCCTTTTGAGCATTGTCATTACATATGTGATGTAATTACCATGTTCCATTCATTAAGCATTAAAATCACAACATGTTATCATCAAAATCATGAGGGGAAATATATTAAATTCACACTCAACCCAACAATCTCCCCCTTTTTGATGATGGCAACATTAAGTCAACATGAAAGTTTGAATTTCAAAGAAATGTGATTTTAAGTCATTCATTCACATAGTATCCAAGCACATACACATGAATGACAATTAACAACATGTTTCAACATTTCCATTCAACTCATCAAAGGCCATTGAGCACAATTTAGTAACATTTGACAATTGTCACAATCAAACACACAATGCTACTAATAACCATGTCATTTCATAAATGGCCAAAAAAAACCATACAAAGCTTGATATTACAAGCATTCATCCATTCATAGACAATCATTCATGACATTCATAAAAGGTATTCCTTTTCATTCAACAAAGATATTCATTACAAAGATATTCCTTCTCCCCCTTTGACATCATCAAAAGATAAGATCCATCAAGAGGATGGATGTGGAGGAGGAATAGGAAGAAGAAAATCTCTGCCGTTTGTAAAGGCAAATGGCGGTTGTGGGTCGACTTGGGGAAGAAAAGGGCTTTTGGTGGTTAAGATAACCCGCGGGAACACCAAGCACCAAAAACCGACGCCCAACAAAAGAATGCCTGGAACTGTCTATGTGTCGACATGATATGGGTGTGTCGACCTGGGCTATGACTGTGTCGTCACACAAGAGTGAGGGTGTGTTCGACCTGGCCTGAAGAAGTTTTGAAGATAAGAGCATGAGGAAACTTTTAAATTATGGGACTCTGTTAAAATGATGAAATATGGATGGAAGAACTGGACAAGGATTTTTAAGAGGCCAAAAGAATTCATTGTAATATTTTACAAAAATCCAACAATACTTCAAGTTTTTACACAACAACCTACAAGATATATTCATTAAGTGACTTTGAGCCATTAAAATGATAGTTTGAGTGATATAGGACATCCAACAGCCAATGACAAACTACTACCAATCTTCAAATCCAAAGAAATAAAAATGTCTTTTACATGAAATCAATTGTGATGAAGTTAAACAAGTTTAGCAAACTGATGGAAGACAAAAAATGTTTATTTTAAGCAATTCTCCTTGGACACATTTTTTTTTAATCAAACTATCAAATGTAGTAAATCTTGTTCACTCAAGAACTAATGTTTTTTAACACACCATAGTCCTGGTTACTAAAGATTTGCTCATTATCCAGTTTCAAGGGGCAAATGACAACCTTTTGACATTAAAATATACGTTTATCAAACACCAATATTTACAGTTGCTCAGTCATCATCAAAATGTAAGAGCTTTCTTGTTTTTTATTTTTATTTGTTGAACCCCTTTGAACAGAGATAGCAATAAATACCTCATGACATACATGGCACTTCATCATTGTGAAGGTTTGTAGTTTCTCAGCATTTGTGTCATTGCTCTGTTGAGTAATAAATGTAAGGAGAATTTTATAAAATTGAGATCATTTATATCTCACATCAGTTGCAAAAGAGGTGTTTAAATTCAAAGCACACATTACCTTCAGTCTTTGAAAGAGATTTAAATTTCTGTAGTGTGAAGAGTATAGTTGAGAGTTGACTGTAAAAATGTAGTAGATCAATCAAAAGTCATTTTGAGGTTCTAGACAAACTTAATGAGCACATCATGAGTGGAAAATTGATATAACTCAAGAGGAATCTGAATTTTGTAAAAGAATGATTAGTGAATTCATTAGCTCCCCCTGAAATGATGATTCCAAAAAATTTCATCAGGACAAAGTTATGCAAGAATTGGGAAAACTGAAATGTTTCTTTTGAAGAACAAAAAACTCTCCTTCAACAATTGCTATTTAATTCTTGATACTTGGCGGAGACACATACTCTCGCATAGTGAAAGTGTCCACACAAGCAGAACTTGCCTTCTTCAAATCACACAATTGATATACCAAGAATTTCAACACAATGTGGAGTGAAGAATTTATTGACAAAAGAAAGGAAGTTGATTTGTGAGAGATGTGAACAGCATGAATCCAGGAAGCAAAGAAGAATGACGGGAATATGAATCCCCTCAGCAATCCATGCTAAACACTCAACCCAATGAGAGATATCAAGAAGATGGACATTTGCAGACACTAAGCTCGTCCTCAAGGATGAAAATCTGTTGTTAGGAAGAGGTTTAGTGAAGATGTCAGCAATTTGTTTTTCAGTTTCAATAAAGAGGAGTTCAAATATTTCTGCTACCTCATCTCTCAAGAAATGATGTCTAATTTCAATGTGTTTTGTTCTAGAATGCTGAATTGGGTTTTTAGACAGATTTATGGCACTTGTGTATCACAAAGAATGGGACACAACCTAACTCTTGGTTATATCAAGAAGCTGATGTTTCACCCAAAGAATTGAGTGTCACATCGACCAGCTGCAACATACTCAGCCTCTGCAGTTGATAGAGCAACTGAGTGTTGCTTTTTGGAAGCCCAAGAGATTAGGCAGCCACCTAAGTACAACACAAGCCACTTGTGCTTTTTCTATCAAGTTTACACCAGCATAATCAGCATCACAATAGGCAATCAAATCTAATTTACAACTAGCAGGATACCAAATACCAAGATCACATGTTCTAAAAGATATTTAAATATTCTTTTAACACTAACATGTGACTTTCTTTAGGATTTGCTTGAAATCTAGCACACAAGCATACACTGAATGTATATCAGGTTAGAAGTGGTGAGATAGAGTAGAGAACCAATCATACCTCTGTATGTCTTTGGGTCTACAAACTTACCAAGTGAATTTCTTCTAGTTTCATATAATTGCAATGGGTGTGCTTGAGTGCTTGAGGTTCTGGAAGTCAAACCTTTCATAAGTTCCTTGACATATTGGTTTGGCTTATGAAGATACCCTCACTGGTTTGGAACCTACAATCCCAAGAAAAATTGTAAGTCTCCATCAAGCCCATTTCAAATTCAGTTTTCATTTGATTTGCAAATTCAGTGCACAGGCTTTTATTTATGGATCCAAAATTATGTCATCAACATAAATTTGGACTGCAATTATTTGTTTGTTTTACAGTTTTTGTGAACAAAGTTTGATCACACATTACCTCTGGAGTATCCTTTTCAAGCAGAAAAGAGCTCAAACGGTCATACCAAGCTCTTAGAGCTTGCTTAAGACCATAAAGAGCCTTATGAAGCTTAAAAACATGATCAGGATGTTCCATTTTCAAAGCTGGAGGTTGTTCAACAAAAATATTTTCTTTATGTATCCATTCAAAAATATCACTTTTGACATCCATTTGGTAAACTTTAAACTTCAATGAGGATGCAAAGGCAAGAAATATTCTTACAGCTTCTAGTCTAGCTACAGGGGCATATGACTCTTCAAAATCAATTCCAAATTCTTGATTGTACCCCTTGGCAACTAGTCTAGCTTTATTCCTTACTACTTGACCATTTTCATTCAATTTATTTCTAAATACCCATCTAGTGCCAATGACTGATTGGTCACTAGGTCTAGGTACTAATTCCCACACTTGATTTCTTTCAAATTGATGAAGTTCATCATGCATTGCATTTATCCAGTCTGAACTCATTAGAGCTTCATCAATTGATTTGGGTTCAGTTTGGGAAATTAGTGCTAGTGGCTCTTCATGAATGGCATTCAAGAATGATGATCTTGTTCTAACCCTATCATGCACATTGCCAAAACATTTTCTATTGGGTAATCTCTCAAAATCTGTGTTCAGGAATTACCTGTTGAGGTGCATTTAAATTTGAACAACATTGCCTGATCTTTTTTTTTTTCAACGAAAAGGACACAGGAGCGAAAGTAGCTAAGTGCGTTATCCCCCAGCGGGATAACGTTCTCACTCCCCTAGCCCTGCCCTGCGCCTGAGATTTATATATCAGAAATAACATAAAATACCAGCGGGGCATACCCCTGATCAAACAAATCACAGCAATCTAACAGACGGGAGTCCAGATTTATCAAGAACAACTGGACCTTTACAGCTGGTAGGGAAAGAGGAAGAGGAGAAAATCGATTTATGCTGAGTGTGGCAAGCATGAGTCGCTAAGGCATCAGCCACTCTGTTAGCCTCCCTAAAGATATGATCCACGCCAACATGCATCTGCAGAAGTAAAGAACGAGCCAGGTTCCACCACCAGGAACACCTCCAGGACTGGCACTTGTCATGAGTAAAGGACTGGACTAGAACAAGAGAATCAGAGTACACAACTGTAACATGCAAACCATGAATCTCAGCCAATCTCAGGCCATCGGTAAGCGCACGAACTTCAGCAAGCAAACTATCTCCCTGGCCATAGAAAAAACTGAAACTTAGAAGGACCTCGCCAGCTGGATTACGCAAGCAGCCTCCCCTGCCACAAGACCTCGGGTTCCCTTTGCACGCACCATCCACATTGAGACAAACACCCTGTTTGGAGGGATCCACCTGACAATCTGTGGAGTCTTGAGTTTGACAGTAGGTTTAAAACCAAAGGAAAGCAAAACCGCCATGTACTCAGCCGAATAATCATGCTTAAACTTGACACCCTGAATGGCCACACTCACAGCATATCTGATATCCGCCATAATCTTCCCCACAGGCTTATGAACAGAATCAAACCTCTTAGCACATCTATACTTCCAGATCCCAAACAACGAGAAGCACAACGTAAACGGAAATAAATCCCATGGCGCTATTACAATTAACAGTAGAAATGATGTTCCATAAGGTGGATGTTATGTGCGATCCAAAAACCTGACCATGGAGGAGAGGGCGAGCCCAGTCCCAAAGTGAACCGCCAGGTCCCCCTTGAGGAAAAGATGATCTAAATCATCAATAGAGGGGACGAACAACAGGAGCAAGAAGAGACTAGATAGATACCACAATCCGATATTCTGTCATCTGTGGGCACCGCACGATATAAGAGACGCCATCGAAACAAAGTAGCCCTGGGATTGAAAGTATGGTTCCAAATTTTAAGAACAGAAGGGCGGTGAACACCATGCGGCCTAAGGGCCCTGAAGGCGGACTTGGTGGAGAAAGACCCATCAGCACTACTCATCCAAACACACTTATCAGGAGCATTCGAAATGTCAATATTGTTCATTAAAATCTCAATCGCAGCATGATTCCTCAGAGGGTGATTCATGTTGGCCGCTACCTCCTGGATAGAAGTGAAGTGGTACTGATTAGGAGCATTGATTAAAGAGATAATCGGGACGTTGCCAGTCCAAACATGCTTTAGGATATCAATATTCTTGCCATCACCCAGGATCCAACGGCTATTTTGTAAGATAATGGAATGAGCAGCATTAAAGACTTCCTTGGGAATCCCTATAGGGAAGACCTTGACAACTTCATTAGACCTAGAGTCCAAGAATCTACTTTTAGCATAAGCAGACCATAAAGTTTTGCCATGAATTGCATTCCAGATGATCTTAGCCATGAGAGAGATTTGAACATGCCACATACTTCTAACCCCCAGACCTCCTTCATGTTTAGGCTTGCATATTCGATCCCAAGAAATCCAGTGACGTTTTCTACTTTCCTCACCACCATTCCAGAAGAAAGAAGCACAAAAGCGGTCGATCTGCTGAACAATGGACTTCGGCAAGCAAGTGGCTGAAGCAACGTAAATCGGGATTGAACACAAAACTGAGTTTATGAGAACAATTCGACCAGCCTGAGAAAGCAATTTAGCTTTCCAAGAAGCCAACAAAGTATTCACCTTATCAATGATGTGCCTGTAGTGGGAGACTAAGGATCACCATGACTGATCGGAACCCCCAGGTACTTTAGCACCCCCTCCTCCTTACGAAATCCTGTTAGCACTTTTATTCGGGCACCTGAACCAGCTGAAGCTTTAGGAGAAATAAGGAAACTACTTTTAGAAGCATTCACCTTTTGACCAGAAGAGACCTCATACGCCTTTAAGAAGGAAAGAAATTTTTGATGTTGTTGGTCTGGCCATTCATAAACACAAGAGTATCATCGGCATACAAGAGGTGGGATATCTGCATACAAACGAGGTCCTCTGTGAGGTTGCAGGACGCCTGAAGACTGAAGAGCTCGCAGTCCTTGGCTTAAAGCCTCCTCCATGATGATAAATAAGCAGGCGCAAAGGGTCACCCTGGCGGAGACCCCTTGAAGACTTAAAGAAGCCCACTTGTTGACCATTAAAGAGTACAGAGAACCAGCAATTACTAACCATCATACCCACAAGGGAAACAAACCGAGAGGAGAACCCGAAACTCCGAAGCACCGCAAACAAAAAGTTCCACTCCACTCTGTATAGGCTTTCATCATGTCCAATTTGAAGATAACATTTCCCCCCCCCCGAACCTTCCTACCAATATCCTTCAACATATGCCTGGAGATCGATACATTTTCAATGATAGAACGACCCCGAACAAAGGCCCTTGCTCTTCAGAAATTATAATAGGCAGAGAAAAGGAGAGAGGCGATCAGAATAATCCTGGAGATTATTTTGTAACAGAAATTGCACAGGCTGATAGGGCGAAAATCACCGAAGGTAGTCGGATCCTTCACTTTTGGGATCAAAGCAATAATAGATGAGGCCCCCATGGTAAAGGAAGACCCTAAAAAACCCTGAACAGCTGGACCACATCATCACCAACTACATCCCAACAGATAGAATAGAAAGCTCCAGTAAAACCATCCGGTCCCGGAGAACCTTTCCCGTTCATGATCATAACAGCCGCCCTGACTCATCCCTACTGGGAACTTCACAAAGAAATAAATTCTGGTCTTCTGAAATAATAGAAGGATTACCTGAAGGAGATCATCGTTCACCACCGTATTTTTCGATTTAAGCAAACCTTCAAAGAATGAACTTGCAGCAGCACCTTTGAGAAGTTCCTGATTATCACACCAATCATCTGAACCTTCAATCTTGAGCCTGTGAATGTAATTCTTTCTATGATTAGCCTTGACAACTGCCTGGTAAAAGGAGGTGTTTCTATCCCCACTCTGCAGCCATGACATTCTAGCTTTTTGACACCACATTTTTCATCATTCACAAGCGCTTGCCGAAGTCTAGCATGTGCTGCAGACATATGCATTCTATTAGCTTCAGTAGGAAGAAGGTCAAATTCTGTTCGGCAGTAGAGACATCAAGCTCAGCTGCATTAATGGTTTCCTGAATGTTCCCGAACACATTTTTATTCCAATCACGTAAAGCCAGCTTGACCGCCCGAAGTCTACAAGTGAGGGTCTCAAAAGCATAAACTTTAGGATGAACACTTTCCAGGCGGTAGAAACCACAGACATAAACCCCTCATGAGACGCCCAGACCTCCTGAAAAATGAAACGGCTAGGAAACTTGGATATAGCCTTCTGCTCAATTAGTAAAGGCGCATGATCAGAAACCCCCTCGGAAGATGCCGAACCACTGTATCCGGAAAAAACATCCTGCCACGCATTATTAAACATAGCTCTATCTAAACGAGCCCTCACTGACGCACTACCAATACGTTTATTCGACCAAGTAAAGGCCGACCCGATATACCCTGCATCAATCAGTCCAGCCGCCATAATAAAATCATTAAAGTCAGACATAGAAGAATTACTAGCAGGATTCCCACCAATTCTCAGAATGCTGTGAAATACAGTTAAAGTCTCCGCTAACTAACCACGGAACATCAGGGTTATTATGAGCAAAATTGATTAAATCAGCAACAAATTTCTTCTCTCCCCTGATTACAGTCTGCATACACATAGTGATGTAGAATTTCCGTTGTCAATATTGCACACCAGCGTGATAAACTGATTAGAAGTAGAAATAACATTGCCTGATCCACTTGGAGTAGGTGAGTGATTGTTCAAATTTTCACCAAGGTCTTCATTCTCCTCAACAGTTGGTAAAGAATCAACAATGAAGTCATCTCTTCATTATCTGGACAGTCTCTGCAAGATTTAGAATAGTGAGTTGAAAAGGAATTTTCATCAAAAACTACATGTGGAGATTCTTCAACAGTTTTGTTTTTAAGAGAGTAGACTCTAAAAGCTCTTGAAATTTAGAGTAGCCAAGAAAAATGGCTTCATTTCTTTTGGCATCGAATTTATCAAGGTTTCCTTATTGTTGTTATGTACAAAACATTTACACCCAAAGACTTTGAAATAAGACAAGGTTGGCTTTTTGTTTTTCAATATTCATAAGAGGTTTTCTGATTTTGGTCTGACCAATGCTCTATTGAGAATATGATTTGCTGTATTTAGCTTCAGCGCAGAAGGATTTGGGCAATTTGCTTTCCAAGAGCATGGATCTTGCCATTTCCACAAGTGTCTATTCTTTCTTTCCACAACTCCATTTTGTTCTGAGTTCTTGGTGAAGAAAACTTGTGAAATATGTGAAGTTCAGCACATAAATCAGAAAAAGATTTGTTTTCAAATTCACCCCCATGATCAGTCAAAATATTTTTGATTTATGAGGAGGAAAACTAGTTAAGGCAGTGGTACAGAAATTCCTAAATTCAAGGCAAGCATCACTTTTGTGGGATAAAAAGATAACCCATGTAAATCTAGTAAAATCATCAATAATTGACAAAACCATATCTTTGCCACTAAGACTTAGAATTCTTGTTGGGCCAAAGAGGTCCATATGAAGCAATTCTAGTGGTTTAGATGTGAGTACATCATTGAATTTTAAAAGATTTTTTGGTTTGTTTTCCTTGGGCACAAATCCCACAAAGTTGATTCTCTACATTTGAAAAAGATTCAGGAAGACCTTTGACCAAGTTTAGCCTTAACAGTTTATTTGTGTTCTGAAACTTGCATGACCAAGTCTTTTGTGCCAAGTCCATGCAATTTCATTTTATTTGCAACAAGACAAATATTTTCAGAAATTTTTTATCAAGGTTGATCATGTAAAATTGTTTTCTCTTTTTCCAAAGAATTTTATTTCATCAGTTGAAGAGTCAATTATTCTGCAAAAAACTGATTCAAACACAACTTTGTGACCTTTGTCACATAGTTGGCTAATGCTCAGCAAATTATAATTCAGACCATCAACTAATAAAACATTTTCAATTGAGTTTGAGGAAGATTGACCAACCTTTCCAGATCTAATATTTTTTCCTTTATTTTTACCTCCAAATGTCACAGAACCTCGCTCCTTTTCGATCAGGAATGAAAATTTTATTTTATCTCCTGTCATGTGTCGTGAACACCCACTATCAAGAAACCACACATTTGGGTTGGGTGCACGACCTTCCTGCAAAATCAATCAGTGAAGAGAAGATTTGGTACCCAAACATTGTTGGGACCATCAGATTGTTTGAACATTGACAACAAATCTTTTCTAATCCAAATCTGATTTGTTTTTTGCTTTTGTTTTGTTCAGTGGTGTTTTTGCCTTTTTCAATTTATCCTTTCTTTTGGAATAAAAACACAGTGTTCTTTTCTCATTAGGATGAGAGTTATGCATTTGGACATGATTGTTCATTTGTGGAGGTCCAAACCAAGGATTTTGTTGGTACATAAAAAAGTTGGATAAAGAATTGAGATGGTACCAAAAAGGATTGTGATACCATTGGTTCCAAGAATTAATCCAATCAGCTTGATGTGTTGTCTTGGAAGTCCAAGGTTATCATGAATGTTTTCTTTGTGTTTTTCTTATTTTTAAGTTTTTATTTGATTTTTTGTTGACTGGTTGGTGGTTTTTGAGGTTGAGCAGGTCGACCTGTCTTTGACTGGTGTCGACTAACAGTCACAGAATTCATCTTTTTGTTGACTGGTGTCGACTCAACAGTCACAGATTTCATCTTTTTGTTGACTGGTGTCGACCTGTCAGGTGAGTGTGTCGACCTGTTTGGTTTCTTTTGTTCTGGTTTTCAAAGTTTTGTTGTGTTGCTTGACACTTGCTTGTTTTTGTTGTTTTCAGGGCTAGGACTTTTGACAAAATTATTAAGGGTGCTTTTTCCCTCATTTCACCAGATTTGTCTTTCTTGGATTTTTGTTTGGTAAATCCTAGTCCATGTGATACAGATTTCATTCTTGCACCTAACAAGGCATCCAAATTGTCTTTTCCTTTGGTGAAGGTTTCAATGACTTGTTCTTTTTCTTTCAGCTGGATTTCTAAAGTTTTGATTTCATCAACACTTGTTGTTTTTCTTTTGTTGCAACTCCAGTTTTCAGACATTTTTTAAAGTCATTGTTGGCTTTTTGAGATGCAAGTTTGAGCTCATCAATTGATTTAGAAGACTTTCTTTCTTCATTGAGCTCAGCTACTTCATTTTCAATTCAGAAATTCTTTTGTTTGTGGATTGGTATGCAAGATGTTTTCTATTTTCTTCTTTAGATGCTTGTTTCTTTTCTTGTTTCAGAATAGTTCTCAACTAGTTCAGCATAAGCATCTTGCCAATCATCAATTGTATAATCTTCAAAGGATGTACCTACCTTTCCATCAGAACTGTTTGCCATAAAGCAAATTTCCTCACTTTCAGAGCTTGAGGACTTCTCTTCTTCATTCTCACTTGGATCTTCATCTGACCAAGTGGCAACCATTGCTTTAGGCTTCTTGAATTTGTTGATCTTCTTGTTTTTCCTTCTTGTTCTCAGGACATTCTCCTTTCATGTGTCCTGGTTTGTTGCACCATAACAAATAACAACTCATCAGTTTTTTATTTCTATTTGAATTGGCATTTGAAAAGGAAGTATTTCTTTTCCCAGATGAGAATTTCTTTTTCCCAGTGAATTTTCCTTTTCTAGATTTTAGAAATTTTCTGAATTGTCTAGTCATGAGGGCAAGCTCATCCTCATTGGACTCAGACTCATCAGAACTGTTTTCTCTTGATTTTTATCTTGTTACTTGATGAAGCTTTAAGTGCCATGGTTTGGTCTTGATTATGTGCTCTTCATTTCTTTTCAAGTTTATTTCATAAGTCATTAAGGATCTATGAGTTCATCCAAAGAGATTTTGGATAAATCTTTAGAATCTTAATAACTGTGGCCTTAGTGTGCCAAATAGATGAGAGAGAGCGCAAGATTTTTCTTACCAAATCAGCATCAGTGTAGTCCTTACCTAGAGCCTTCAGTCCATTTACAATAATCATGAACCTAGCAAACATTTCAGAAATTGATTCATCAGATTTCATCATGAATAATTCATATTCAGAAACAAGAATATTTGCTTTGGTTTCTTTAACTTGGGATGTTCCCTCATAAAGTAACTCAAGCTTATCCCACATCTCCTTAGCAGATTTGCACATGGAGATTCTTGAGTACTCTTTTGGGTGGACTGCACATTGAACCATGTTCATGGCACTGTAGTTTAGGGTGGCCCTCCTAATTTGTTCCCTTGTCCAGGTTCCTCTTCTCCTGGTCTCATAAGGACCTACCTCAACTACCCTCCAAATCTCATAGTTCTGGGCTCTAGGAAAACTTGCATGCGATTCTTCCAATAGGAATAGTCAGTCCCATTGAAGAAGGGTGGCCTATTGATGGAATGGCCTTCAGCAATAAAACCTCGAGAATCCATTGATCAAACTGAAGTATAGTGAAAGAAAACTTAACAACAAGCAAGTGAAACACACAGAACAAACAGAAACACTCAGATCAGATATGAACCCGCTCTGATACCAATTGTAGGATCGAAAATAGGATGGACCAGATCTAGAAGGGGGGTTGAATAGATCTAGTCCAAATACTGCGGAAGCTTAGCCAATTTAAAAGATGCTTTAAATCAGAGACAAATTAGAAATGCAATTCACAGATCTGATGTGTGATTGTGTGATTTGAGTAATTAGAGTGTGTGATCAAGTCAATCAGTAGTGTAAGCGAAAATCCTATGCATACATCTAGCGCAAAGTGAAATCAAATCACAGATCAAACACTGCACAGAAGATTTTTAGGTGGTTCGGAAATCACACCAGTGATTCCTACATCCACCCTCACACAGTGAGGCTCCACACTCAACTTGAGTACACCACCACTGGAGCTTGACAACTCCAACACACTGAGTTCAACAACTCACACACAACCTCTAGAGCACAACCACTCTAGAAACCTGAGCACACAGGCTCAACCACACATGAGTGTACCACTCAACACAACTGAGCACAAAGGCTCACAAACAACCGGCTAGACCAAAAACAACAAGATCCAGATCCTCTAGCAATGATCTGATCTATAAAGAGTTCATTCAAAGAGACTGGTGCAACAATTCTATGCACAATCTCAAGAATGACATAGAAGAACAAATGGAGAATTGAGGAATAGTATGTAATTCTTGTTCTTCAGAAGAACTCCCTTGTAGAAGGCTGACTTGAGAAGGTCCTTGATTGCTTGAAGTCCCTGGGCGATGCTCTGCAACTGGTGCCTCTAGATCTTCCTTGAACTCTTCTCAATTTGCTATTTCTACTTGATCTGCTCCCTTGGAAGTGATCTCACATCATCTTCATGGATCAATCTTCACTTCTTGTGCTTGCAAGGATGGGAATTGGCTTACAGCAGCACAGGGAGAGCAAGAATGGGAGGGACCTCTTCTCGCCGCCAAAAAGACTTTTCTAGAAGGCTCTGAGGTGTTCTTCTTGGATGGCCAATAAGAGGGTATTTATAGCCCTAACATGGCCAAAAGTACCCTTGGGGTGCGTGGGCACATGATCCAAGGCCGATCCAAGTGATCCCTAGAATGCCACGTGTCCAGGTGGGACTTAAGATGAAAAAGTTGCCAGAGTGTGTCGACACAGTCACTGGGTGTGTCGACACACTGTCCCAATTCCACAAAACAGGTCTTCTGGAGATGGCTCTAGTGTCGACACACTCACTGGCTGTGTCGACATACTGTCCCAGTCTGGCAAAAGGGTCTTCTGGAGACTGGGTCTAGTGTCGACACTATCTGGGACTGTGTCGACACAGTGAACCCTGTCTTCATGAATTTGCTTCAGGGATTGATGCCCTGTCGACACCATCAGTGGGTGTGTCGACACTACCATGACAAGAAATATATGTCCCTGAATTAAACACATAAATCATTAGTACAATGTATTATCATGAATGTATGTGATATAATGTGTTTGGAAACATGCCTTTTGAGCATTGTCATTACATATGTGATGTAATTACCATGTTCCATTCATTAAGCATTAAAATCACAACTTGTCATCATCAAAATCATGAGGGGAAATATATTAAATTCACACTCAACCAACAGTGTCGACTCACAAAGCATCAGGTCGACACCAGATCAAGTCAGTACAGTGACAAGAGGTAACTTCAAATATTCCAAAGATCATCCACTGAGAATGTAGTAGGTAATGTCAATGATAGAGTTCATATTAGATCTCATTTTAAAAATATCATTGAACAAGACCAAATGGCCTTCATATCTCAAGTGGAACCTAAAAACATAAAAGAAGCCTTGAAAGATAACTCTTGGGTAGCAATGCATGATGATTGAATCAATTCAAAACGAATAATGTTTGGAGTCTAGTTCCCAGAAATCCTGAAAATTCAATAATTGGAACTATGTGGGTTTTTAGGAATAAATTGAATGAAGAAGGGAAAGTTGTGAAGAATAAAGCTACACTGGTTGCAAAAGGATACAATCAGGAATTTGAGGTTGACTTTGAAGAGTCCTTTACACCAGTATCTAGGTTAGAAGCTATAAGGATTTTATTGGCATATGCATGTTCAAAAAATTTCAAATTGTTTCAAATGGATGTGAAAACTGCTTTTCTGAATGGTTATATTAAAGAGGAAGTATTTGTTGCTCAACCACCTAGATTTGAAGATCATGATAAACCTAACCATGTTCATAAACTGCACAAGGCTCTCTATGGATTGAAATAGGCTCCAAGAGCATGGTATGACAGGCTGAGCAGTTTTCTGGTTAGTAAGAATTATTCCAGAGGTAAGGCAGATCAAACTCTTTTCACAAAATCTATCCACAATCACATCATTGTAGTTTAGGTATATGTGGATGACATCATTTTTGGTTCCACCAATCCTTCACTGTGTAAAGAATTCTCAAATCACATGCACAGTGAATTTGAAATGAGTCTTATGGGAGAATTACAATTTTTTTTTGGCTTGCAGGTCAAATAACTTGAAGATGGATTCATCATCAACCAAGCAAAATATGTCAAAGAATTGCTGAAAAGGTTTAAGTTTGAACAAGCTAAGCCAGCATCCACTCCCATGAGTACAAGCATCAAATTGGATAGTGATGAAAAATGTAAAATAGTTGATGCAAAGTAATATAGAGGTATGATTGAATCTCTCTTATATCTTACTGTAAGTAGGCCTGATATTCAATTCAGTGTGCATCTTCGTGCTAGATTTCAGTCTAGTCCCAAGGAAAGTCACTTTCTTGCTGTTAAGAGAATTTTTAGATATCTCTGTGGTACTTGTGAATTGGGTTTATGGTATCCAGCTAGGTGTCATACTAATTTAATTTCATATTCTGATGCTGACTATGCTGGTTGTAAACTTGATAGGAAGAGTACTAGTGGTTATTGTCAATTCTTGGGAAATTGCATGATAACATGGGCATCCAAAAAGCAACACTCAATTGCACTCTCTACTGTATAAGCAGAATATGTTGCTGCAGGGAGTTGTGCAGCTCAAGTGTTATGGATCAAAAGTTAATTACTTGACTATAATATTGATATTGGATATTCATCTATTATGTGTGACAATACTAGTGCTATTAATCTCTCCAAAAACCCAATTCAACATTCTAGGACAAAACATATTGAAATTAGACATCATTTCTTAGGGATGAAGTTGCAAATAAGAACATTAAACTGGAATTCATTCCTACTGAAAAACAAATTGCTGACATTTTTATAAAACCATTGGCAGAAGATAGATTCGCATCATTGAGAAGGGAACTTGGAATAAGCAACATGCAATAAAAACTGAAAATAATTTGACTTCTTATACAAAGATTGTGTGGTATATCAAATGGTGATTTATGGAAGGACAAGTTAGGCTTGTCTGAAAGCTATCATTATGTGTAGAGGAAAATCCTCCGCCAAGTACCAATGATCTTTCTTGTATAAGAGTCATAAAATTAAAAAAAAATTAAAAAAATTGGTTGTGTTTGAAACATGTTTGCTCATGCATGATTGTCTGCTGAAATTGAGTGATTGATAGTGTATGATTTGAATGCCAGTTGTTTCATTAATGCACATTTTGAGGGGGAGCATTATTGTTTGAGAAATGAAAGTGAGTTCTGAAAGAAGACTTCAAAGGTATCAGATTTGCACATGAAGTATTTGAGAACAAGCTACTGTGTATGATCAAATTTGTTGAGGAAATGTGAGTATCTGCAATGCTATCAGGTCGACACACAACCAGTGTAGTGTCGACACTAGATCATTGTTCCTCAGTTGTGAGTGCTCTTTTCACAGATTTTGTGTCAACACACATCCATTTCTGTGTCGACACATCTTTCAATCTGAATCATATTCACTTCATTTAACTTCTTGTGAATTCCATGATTGAAAAAGGAACTTCTTTATTTTTGATGAAAATTGATCAGGTCAATAATTTAGGGGGAGTTAAAGGCTTTACTGCCTTTTCTCTCATCAAACCAAAACCAATTTAGTGATTTGATGAATATGAAATTCATGAAATGATCATCAATTTTTCTGAAAATAACCAGGAATGCATTATTAATAGTCTTAACATATTCTTCAAGTCAACATTCTTTATTTTCTGAACTCTAAAGTAATTTGATTTCTTTGGTTGAAAAATGTTCAATTTAGTATTGTCCTTACACATTTCTTTTGAGTTTGATGAAGGTTAAAGTTGTGTCAATTTCTTGATGTTCATTAAAACAAGTTATTTTCTGGCAGAGCAATGGCATGTACACTGAGAAACTGCACACTTTCACAAAAAGTGATGAGTATGTATGTCATGAGGTGTCATGCTATCTCTGTTCTAAGGGGTCAAATCAAAATTATGTAAGATCAATGTTAATTGAGTAACTGGAAATATTGGCATCTGATAAACATATATTTCCATGTCTAAAGATTTTCGTTAACCTCCTGAGGCAAAATAATTAGTAAATCTTCAGTAACCAGGGACTCTGGTGTGTGAAAAACATGTGTACTTGAGTGAAAAAGGGTTACTATATTTGAATGTTCATTGCCTTTATTTCAAGAAAAAATCAATCAAACAAAATGGACAACTTTTTACCTAACTCAGATCTTTTAAGGATGTTTAATCTCAATATAAATTGCATTTGTCCTGGAGAACTCATCTTACTTTGATTTAGTAAGGTTTAAAAGAATGAATTGTTCTGAAGAGAATATTTTAATTCAATTAAGTTGTAATCCAGGTTTTTCAGAATTACTTAATGATCAAATCTTGTATGATATTTCTCAAACTAGTAAATTTGCCAAGGTATGATGATGAGAATTTGTATGAGAAATCTTTAACATATTAAAAATCCTTGAATAATTTGTTTTAGATCCTTTTTATCTTAATAAAGACTTTCCTTCTCATCATTCTCAAAAATTCAACATTTCTTGTCAACTCAGGTCGACACACATTCATCTTGTGTCGACTCAAACTACTCTCAAGTCAACACACATCTGTTCCTGTGTCGACACAACATGTTGTCAGGACGACACACATCTTCTATGTGTCGACACAACTGGACCCAAGCACTGGTTCCGGTTTGGGATAAATGGACCTGGGGTTCATTTTTTCACCTCTCTTTTAGTGTCGATCCTATTCATAAATGCACTCACTTCTAGGTCGACCCTACTTTTCAGTTTCCCAACCTTTCAAACTTCCCTCTTCTCCAACAACCTTGGAACCGATCCTCTGCATCTTCCAGGGTTCTTCGTCCATCCTCCAGGCTTCTTCATCTCTCCTCTTCTCAAGCATCCATGTCACCTAAGCAGACTCCAAGGCGTGGGGCCAAGTTCAGGGTGGCTGTAAAAGGTGTGGTTATCAAGGAACCTCCAACGGAGAGAAGAAACAAGTTCCGCCATGATCCGTTCAAGAGGAAGTCAGATTCTGTTCATTCTGGTACACCCTCCAAGCGGGGCAGATCAACCCTACAAAGTAAAGGCAAGTCTCCTATGCCATCTCGATACCCTAAGAGAAAGGTTCTTCATGACTCCAGTTCTTCCGATGAAGATGGTTCATCTTTTGATGGTACTCCTTCTACAAACCCTAAACGACAGTTGTTAGAAGAGTCTTCTTCTGACACATCTGGGTCTCCAGTGGCAACACCCTCTAAAACCGTCATTAAAGGAAGGTCTATCTTGAAACCTAGGGCTGTTAATCTCTCAGATCAAGAACTTGCAGATGCATTTCCTGAGTTTATACCTTCTTTGAATTTCAAGGGTGGCTTCAGTTCATATCTAAGTTCAGAACCTTCTATCCTCGATTAGTTCAAGAGTTCTATTTGAATATTAAGGATACAAAAGAAGGTTTTAAATCAGAAGTCAAGGGTGTTAAGATTCTTCTTTCTCATGCATTGGCATCCCAATTGTTTCACATTCCTGACTCTGGTGAAAATTATTGCACCTATCAGTTCTTCATGAGGCATATACACTTCTCACTGGACTCCCTCATGACAAGAAAAACTCCAAATAAACCAATGTCACTAGTTTCAGTACCAACACTTTCCCTTCTTTGCTCAGACTAGTGCATCATGTCTTTACCACCATAATCACTCCTCAAGGTGGTGGCAGAAATAGGCTTACTACATTCAAAGGTTTGTTTTGTACTGCATGAAGAAAAATATCAAAGTCAACTTGATTTTAATCATGTCTCAAATCATCTCTGAGACAATTCAGAAAGAGCTTCACAGATCTTTGCCTTATGATGCTCATTTGACTACTGTCTTTGAGCATTTTAGTGTCTCTTTTCTAAATGAGAAAGTCCAAAAGATACGTCAGAATAACATCTACTGTTTGCACCAGATGAAGACATTTATGAAGTTCAGAGTTGAAGGAGATCAAGTGATTAGAGGGCCTGTTGTGGATCAGCCAGCAGAAAATTTAGAAGAAGAGCCTGTCCCAGATGTTGAAATTCCTCAGGGTGATCCAGTGGAACAGCCACATGTTGAGCCTGATATCCCACAAGATATGCCAGTACCACCCACTCCTCAAGGCTCTCCAATTCCTTCCCATTTGCTTGTTCCTTCTAATTTCTTCCAGTGACATCACAGTTCAGCATCCACATCGTCTGGTGGATCATCTGTTCCTCCTGAGCTTTACAAATTCCTTCAAGTTTAGTTTGACAATTTGAACTCCTCTATGAGAGAAATGTCTGCTGCTTTTGAGCTTCGTATTCAAAGGCTTGAGAATACTGTCAATAGTCAATTTCTGAGATAGCAAGAATTAGCTGAGCATGCTACAAGAAGATTCAACAGACTAGTTGGCACCTTGGGTGATGCTTCTACTCAACTT
The DNA here is from genome assembly GCA_014218235.1 of Colocasia esculenta. NCBI lineage: Eukaryota > Viridiplantae > Streptophyta > Magnoliopsida > Alismatales > Araceae > Colocasia > Colocasia esculenta. The sequence goes on along the minus strand of CM024758.1, from coordinate 117,340,492 downwards.
TAGTGTCTTCAATTTGATTTGCAAGCTGTACTTTCAAACATTCTTGAGCATACCCAACAGAGTATTCAAACTGGACAAGATGTTGTAGTTCAAGTGTCAAAATGTAGATTGTCCTTTGCACACTTTGTTGAAGATATAGAGCATATGAAGGCACATACAACTCACATTGATCAAGAAATTACAGATCTCAGAACTGATTTTGAGAATATATGGTAGACAGGCAATGTTGCTAGTTCATCATCTACTGCTCCTCCCATGTCTCAGAGATTCACTCAACTCCAAGTTCATATTTCAGAAAATCTCCAGAAAATGGAAGAGACACTTCATATAATACTGACTTCTATGCAATTCCAGTTGAGGAATAATTTGGTGATTTGGAAGCACAAATGAAGTCTGTTGAGGACAAGTTGCCTCCTCCTCCATCTCCATAATGCTCTTTTTATTTTGATGATGTCAAAGGGGAGAAAAGGTGTAATGGGTGCTTCCTTAGTTCTTTTTGATGGTGATGATTTGAATAATTGAAAGTTATGTTTGCTTATTTTGGGATTTGAACAATGAATGTTATGTTTGTTTTTATATGAACATCATGTGAATGCAATTAAACCTTCAATGAATGTTGTGTTTCTGTGATAAGTGATGTGAATTTGTGATTTGATTGCCTTAAAACATCTTGTTTGAGAAGACAAAAATGATAAATGAATCATAGTTGCCATCATAAAAAAGGGGAAGATTGTTGGATCTCTTGTTTTGATGATGTTGAACTATGATCCATACAAATGTGAAAATCATGATTCAATCATATCTAACACTATTTTCTATGTGTAGCTCACAAAAATGTTCATATGATGACAGTGGTGTCGACATAATTCAGATAGTGTGTCGACACATGAGTCAATCCCAGAGCAAATAATCAAGAAAGCAAGCCAGTTGTGTCAACACAAGGCCAGTGGTGTCGACACATCCCATGCATCTAGTAAGCAGTGAAGTATAAAAGAGTCAGTGGTGTCGACACATGTTGATGTTGTGTCGACACATTGCATGTATCCAGAAAACAGTAAGAACTTAAGTGCCAGTTGTGTCGACACAGGATGATTGTGTGTCGACACATCCTGTCCCTCCCAGAAGCTTGTTTTGCAGTCAGTGGAAAGTGTGTCGACACAAGTGCAAAGTGTGTCGACACAACAAAACAGACAAAGTTGCCAGGACTCAAAGCCAGGAACATATGTCGACACATAACTCATATTGCGTCGACACACTTCGACTATTTTTCCAGATCTAAGTTTAAGGACATGTGGATGATTTTGGTTGAAGGCTTTTGAGTGGGATTTTTGTGCCCCCAAATTCCAAGGCATTTCGTGGACACATGGGACTTTAAATGCCCATCATCCACTCATCCTTTGGGGGACACACACTTTAGTTCTCTCAACTCTCAGAAGCATAAGGAAATTTCATAGAGAGACTTCATCCTGGAGAATTGTGCCCAGATCTGAAGAATTGGGAGATCCAAACACCTTGGCTGATCAATCTCAAGTGGAATTCCCAGATTCTAGAGTCTACATCCTGGAGCTAAAGCTAGAGATCTGAACTCTCATCTGGAAGCAGAACAGGGGGATTTGAACCAAACTTCTTCAATTTGCAATTCAAGTGTTCTGTCTGGTTCCTTACTCAAAACTCATTTCCTTGTGTGTGTTTTGTGGAATTGGAGCAACTCTTGTGCTCAATTTCATGTGTGTGTTCAGATCTGAGATCTCTGTCATCTCAGATTGTGTGTTGTAGTGTGACCTATTTGAACTAGCGACATAAGCCACTTTGTGTGTGTGTGTGGATGGTGGATGTAGGATACACAATTGTGTAATCCGAACCACCCTAAATCTTTGTGCCTTTGTGGTTTGATTGCTTGTGCATTAGATGTTTGGTAGGCTCGCTGCTATCACATCATTTGGTCTGTCTAAACTGTTCAAATTGTGCTTAAGTCTTAGATTCGAGCTTCATATTAATTTCTCTTAGTTTTTAATCGAGCAAACTTTGAATTCAGTGAAATCTATTCAACCCCCCCCCCTTCTAGATTTCATCATAGCTATTTTTCCGCAACATTTCATTCTTTTCCTAGTTGCCATGTTTAGATAATTAAAAAAAAAATCAATCACTTGAATCTAATAAAAAGATGTCATGTCAAGATTAGAAACTTTCCATCTTTAGGACATGCATCATTTAGACCTTCATCTTTAGGTATTTTTCTTTTTGAAAAGTTTCCAAAAAGTTTCTTGTCGAAGATTGTGGTAGGCAAGGTGAGAATTTTGCAACCTTCTTTAAAAAGCATGATCATGCATTGCCTTGCTTACATAGATCCTCTTGCTGATTTTGTGGTGTGCACATCATTTCTAAAATACTTTAAGGGCAATATCCTTACAAAGATAAGGTGGGGATTTGATCACCCTTCCTTAGCCCACAAACCACAATTCCCTGCATCTTTGGCATTCCTAACCCTTAATAAAAATTAGTAAACATTAGCCTTAGGGTTCACACTAAGGTTTAGATCCACTTGGGCCCACTAATTGGTTTTGGAAATTGGTGTCTAAGGCTAGAGGTTAAAAGGCAAACGCCTAAGTGGGAAAGTGGTTCTCTAATTAGGTCCCTACAAAGTAAGGGGAGCCTCCCACTACCCCACCTCTTAACTGGCCAGTGGATATACCTAATAGTGGACTTAAGTTGGGTCTAGGCCACTTTGTGAGAAATC
>CM024758.1:117297894-117337655 GCA_014218235.1 Colocasia esculenta | reverse complement strand
TCAAAGGTGAGTTGGAGTCGTCATGCTCAAGTTGTGTGTTGAGCCGTCATGCTCAAGGTGTTTTGGAGTCGTCGTGCTCTAGTGTGCGCTATACTCGGGTTTGAGTAGTGAAGCTCACTATGTGAGGGGTGGATGTAGGAATCACTGGTGTGATTTTCGAACCACCTAAAAATCCCTGTGCAATGGTTTGATCTGTCTCCTTGCGCTAGATTACATAGGATTTCGCTTTCACTCTCTTTTCAATTGATTCACACATCATATCCACGCAATCACACTTACTTATGTCAGTTCAGTAAGAGTTTCTTTGAATGGATCATATGCTTAAACTATTGTCAAATTGCTTAAGCTTCTGCATGAATTGTGTTAGATCTATTCAACCCCCCCCCACTTTCTAGATCTGTTCATACTCTAAATTCGATCCTACATGTTATAGGTTATTCATGTGTACTTGCTTATTTGACATGAATCATGTGCCATACTTCTTATTGTTAAAGGAATAGCATGCATGTGATATGTGTAAGGATGTGCCAATGGGTTGCTTGTTGGGTCTTTATGAAGACTCATTGTACGACCCTCTTTATACCAGTACGATTATACCAATCCTCATCAATATAAAGGGTGCCGTCACAGTGGGACATGTACCAACACAACAAAGTAGGTAGAGATGTACATAATAACAAAAGGAAGTACAGCGGAAATAAAAGATATTTTTATTCCATCATCATTCACACATTCTACAGTCTATATAGTAGCAATGAAAATAACTCAATGTCCACAATTATAATAGTCCATAAAACATAATGTCATTGTTCAGAAACTAATGAAAGAAAGTGTAGTGTAAGCGGAAAATCTCCACAAGTGCAGCTACTCCTCTCGCTTGGAGTCGTTTCTCACTATGTCCTCCTCTAGCATGGGGACACCTATCTCACCTGTATGTTAAAGCAAGTATGAGTCTTCCAAAAAGACCCAGCAAGCAACCCATGGGCACATCCTTACACATATCACATACATGCTAGTCTTTTAAATAATAAGAGAAATATGGCACATGATTCATGTCAATTAAGCAAAAACACATGGATAACTATAACAGGCTTTCTACACATGGCATTTAACTTGATTCATGTTTTCCTTCATCAATCATTTCATAATCTAAAAACATAGATCATGGAATTAAGCACATGGTTACTAACAATCTAGCATGATGTCTAACATTTTTCACATGCTTTTAAACCACATATCCACATCTTTTACTTGCTGTTTTAACATGAATAAAACACATTCAAATGGTTTCACATCTTTTCACATGAATCACATTAACACAACACTATCACATGATCACATTTACACTCTTTTCACACTTTTACACATTTAATTGCCGTGACACATAGTCCGAACCACCATAAAGAATGACACCCATTCACGTAACACATACCCGTCACCTAGGCAATATAGTGACGAATCTTGGTAACTACGCAGAACCGGGAGAAGCCCTCTCCACCCTAACCAGTGATACTTGTCCACCTACAGGATTTCATCCTGATGCCCACAAGATATCACATACACATTGAGCCTTCCCATGGGGATTTTCTACAGTACGGCTCCACAACCTTCTATGGTAGCAGTGTCAATTTGGCACAATTCCACTTAAACACTTTCACTTAATTAAGCACACAATTAACATCATTTTATGTACATCCTTGGTCTATTCACATGCATACTACTTAACACATAAACTTCAGTTACAGAACTTAACATGACTATTTCACAAGTCAAATTAAGCATAACAGCATCTAAACATGATGCATTCTACTGAAATTACATGCTCTTAATAAAACATACATAATATGGCTTAATTACCCTTTATAAAAACAAGCAGTATCTACTGATGTCAAACAGTTCCACTTTTTAACCACAAACTCTACGCATGGAATATAACATATGGCTAAATTTTAGAATTTTTACAATAGTAAGACTATTTTTAAATTTAATATTGATTACATGCTATTTAGCAAGATATTCCACTTAACATGATAGATAGTAAATACAGTCAGCTCTTATAGTTTCAAAATGTGCAAATAGTAACCCTAAGTTTATAAAAATTTCTCTGCAATAGTAACATGCATTAAAACTATTTATTCAAGATTAAATCCTATCAAATCATGCATAATTCTCTGTAACAGAAATTATATTAAATGACAACATGATCAGAAATTCAACAAAATTTCATGGGACGATCCTAAAACAGTACCTGTACATTCATGATTTTACAGGCGTACAAACATCCAAAAGTTTGAAAATCATAGCATAGAGATCAAGATCATAATTCTGTAAAACTGAAGAACATGGCGGCAAGGGCCATGCCGTAAAATGGGGTTAACGGCACAATAGGTTGCCATTAACTCAGGAACTTGACGGTAACAAGGTTGCCGTCATCTTTTGTTTGTAGAAAAGTGCAGAACGAACTCATAAAAAGAGAGAATTTAGGGGTCACGGACACGAATTAAAAATCTACAAAAATATCTAAACTCTAGGGGACATGTCTAGGGATGAAACCCCTAAGCTACTTGCCTAAAATAAAATCGAAGAAGAACAAATTTGGTGATGAAGTCCTCCGTGGCCAAGCCAAGAAGGTGATGATCTTCAGCCAAATCCGGTCTTCATGCTAGCATAGATGGCCTCCCGGAGTCAAGGGAGCTTTTTCACCTCCAAATGAACCCTCCAGTCGAAGAAGTTTGCCAGAGAAGCTTCCCAAATTCCGGATCAAGCCTTACCAAGTTCTGTTTTTCTCTCAACTGAACCCTAGGATTTTCCTCTGAACCAAGGGTCTAATCTAGCCGAAATACTTAGGTTATATAGGCTAAGGGTTGGGGTAAACCTAGCATTAGAAGTCCTGACCATTGGGGATTGGGTTTCCTAATCAAACACCGAAGAAACCGGGGCCTTTTTAGATCTAGAATCCCAAGCACAGTCGGAGAAGTAAATGGCCACTATGCTGCCGTCAACTGGAAATAGGCGTCAATCGATGTTGACGTCTATCTCCTCTGGCTGCTCAGTCAATGGCACACATGTTGCCGTCAACCTGCCATTAACGTCAAGGGATGTTGAAATTGATAGGGATTTTGGGTAGAACATAAAAACATCAACCATGTATATGCACAGTCAATGATTAATACTATATACATAATTAAATAAATACATTATATGCACACAAATAAACAAAATTATATGCACAAAATTTGAGGGCCTTACACTCATACTTACTTTAACGTACAGGTGAGTCAGGTGTCCTCGTGCTGAGGAGGACATAGTGAGGAGCGACTCCGAGCCAGAGGAGTAGCTGTACTTGTGGAGACTACTTGTGCAGACTGTATTTTGATTACTAGTATGTGAACAATGATGTTATATGGACTTGTATAATGTGAACATTTGTTATTTACATTGATGATGGAATAAGATTATATTTTATTTTCGTTGTAATTTCTCTTGTTATTTATGTACATCTCGACCTACTATGTTGTGTTGGGTACATGTCCCACTGTGACGGTGCCTTTTATATCGATGTGGATTGGAATAATCATACCGATGTAAAGAGGGTCGTTACACGATGTTTAAGATTATCGATGTTGAAGTCGATGTGAACATAATAATCTATGTACATATGTAATCGATGTTGAGATGTAATCGTTGTTGAACCGAAATCGATGTTGAAACATAGTCGATGTTTAAGTGAAATCGTTTTTGAAAGAAATCAATGTTTCAGTGAAATTGATGTTGAATCGATGCTTGAATGAAATCGATGTTCAACTGAAGTCGATGTTCTAAACAAAATCGATGTTTCAGTGAAATCGATGTTGAAATCGATGTTTAATGAAATCGATATTTAAGTGAAATCGATGTTTAAGCAGAATCGATGTTGATGTTCTTCAAACGGTAATCGTTGTGTGCTTACAACATTAGTCGATGTGGACTTTAGCAAATCATGATAGTACCATAGTTAGTTGTATTTGTGAGGAAAACATGATATTAAATATATTCATGATATTTAAGTTAATCATGAGTTTTGTTATCATCAAAATAAAGGATAAAATATAAGAGTGGTTCAACAATCTCCCTCTTTTTGGTGATGACAAAACTTATGAGAATTTTCTAACAAAGATACTCAAAATATGGAATAGATATAAAATTCACAGGTTAAAGATACTCTTCGCCTTTTTGTCAATAACCAAAAAGGAATGGTCTTACCATTTGCATTTAACCCTTTATATGCACATCTTACCAATATGTTGAGAGTTTGAATGAGAGGGGTTCAACAATGTGTTTATTGCTCCCCTTAGCGTTTGCTCCCCCTGAATGTAAGGCTCCCCCTCAGTGTTTGACTCCTTTGTCTGTTGACATCTTCTGTTGTATTTGTATTTGCTGTTCTGTTTGGAGGTCTTTACAAAGTTTCCCTACATTGATCACAAATTCTTGCGAGGATATTAGTAGCATTGTAATTTAGGGAATAAACAACAAACAGAAATGTAAGTTTAAAAACAAAAACTAAAATCTAAGGATGACTATTTCCTCTTTAGATAGGAGTGAAGTGAAGAGTAGATAGTCACTAATCGAATGCTTTAGATCATCCCTACCCATACCCATTTGAATGCCTTTTTGTTGTTTTGTTCATCAAGAGCAAATTGGCATTCTCTTCATCTTCTTGTACATGAGCTTCTAAGGAGTTATCCCATGTAGCTATGAAGGTCTTCTTTTTATATTTCCCATGCTTCTCTTCTTTTCTTTTCTTCTTTTCTTCTTTTCTTCTTTTCTGATCTTTCTGATCTTCTGAGCTTTGGACAATCTGGCATTAGATGTCCAGGCTGCTTACATTCGTAGCATGAGGGTTCCTTCTCCTTTTTCTTTTTCCTCTTGACTAAGATCTTTCGAATATCTTCTTCTTCCTCACTGTCATATCACTACTATCACTGGTAGTGTCTTCATCCGAAGTGCTTTCTTCTGCCTTCAATGCATTGTTTGGCCTTCTTTTGAAAGAGCTTTCTCCTAATCTCTCCATATTTATCTCATGAGCCATGAGAGACCCAATGAGCTTTTCCAGTGTTATTTTGGAAAGGTCATTAGCTTCTTCTATAGTAGTGACTTTTGGAGTCCGCTCCTTTGGGAGAGATCTTAGGATCTTTCTGACCATATCTCTGGCTATACTTCTTTCCCAAACCTACGAGTCCATTAATAATTTCAGTAAAATCATTGTATATCTGAGATATGGACTCACCTGATTCCATTTGGAACTTCTCATATTGTGTGACAAGCATGTCTATTCTTGTCTCTTTAACTTTATTTATTCTTTCATATGTGAGCTTCAATGTTTCCCACATATCCTTTGTGTTTTGCACATAGAAACTCTATTGAACTCTTGCTTGATCAGAGTGCAACACATGAAGCTTTTTGCCTTGCTGTTCAAGGATAGCCTGTTCTTATCTTCAACAGTCCATTCTTCCTTCGGCTTGGAGATTTGGAGATCACCATCTTCTATGATGCTCCAAATTTGGTAGTCATAGCCTTGAAGGAAGAACCCCATCCTAGTCTTCCAGTATAGATAATCTTCTCCATCAAATAATGGAGGCCAGAATATGGATTGACCTTCTGCAAAAGCTTGAGATGCCATGGATCTTTGCTCAAAGATTGTTGGATCTTCTAGAAGTTCAGAGACCAGCACTCTGATACCACTTGTGGCCTATTTACGGTTGGCAGCAAAACTAACCTAGAGGGGGGGGGGGGTGAATAGGTAATCTGAAAAATTGAAATAAAATGACCACTTGAAAATGTTTGGTTAGTCTAAATAAGCGTGTGCAAGGAAATTAAATGCGTTGAAGCAAGCACACAAGGAACACAGAGATTTATCTTGGTTCGGCCCTTCCCACATAGAAGTCCTACATCCAGTGCCCAAGCAAACTCTTGGGATTTCTCTAACCAAGGGTACAATCCCCTTTTAGGACATACAACACCCAGCACCCCAGGGTCTTCTTCTCTTCCCGGGCAAGAAGGTAGCCCACTGTTTCACCTCAGCCAGGTGCTTCTTTTAGAAGCTCAGAAGCTACTCACTAGTACACACCCCAGCAGGTCTGTCACATCCTAATAAATGTCTATTTATCAAAAATGACAGAAAAATAGACTTAACAAATAGAGCTTATATTTTTATACATCTGTCATCATTATTGCAGAAGCTTTAATTACATAGTACTCCTCGTAACAATCCACAAGAGGAGTAAGAAAAATAAAATAAAATAACACCTCCATTCAATTCTAACTACAACACTAGAAGGGTAATCTAAGGAACTCCGTCGACTGGTTGACCCGCTCAGCACACCCACCTTAAGAGCTAGGCTCATCATGATCACCTGAAAAAGTAAGATTAATGAGCTAATGAGCACAGTAGGATTTACACATTCTAATCAATAGGAGTATGATAACTAAAGAGATGAGTCGGAAGCTTAATTGGTAGCAATGTCAAATATCGAAGGTGGTTGTGTAATCATGTCAACTAGATAATAGTTATAGAACAAGAGTACTAAATCAACTTGCACATATAAGAATTCTAGATAATAATCACATTCTGGCTCAAGTACATGTCAACTCATTAATAAAATAAGATGATGACCAATCAAGCAAGTATGATGCAATGCCAAACATCCAAGAGATCCATTATCGTTCTGCACGGCCATTAAACGAATTCGGGCTCCTCCCGGGACTGGATCAGCCCCTCTGGAACAGGCATATATCTCAATGAGTCCAAAGACCCAAAATTGTCATCATAAATTATTCTGTAAAATATTCTAGTGTGGAACACAAGTACTCAAGATCTCACTAGTAGCAAAGGAAGGTAGTCAATACAATGACTTCAGAAGGTTGTAGCTATGTAGGAGTCAATTACATTTGGGGGTGTTCAAAGAACATACACAATTGGATGTGCATGGAAATTGAATGATCCTTTCAGTGTAAAGTAGTTGGAATCCAAGAAAATGAGGGGAACAACTTTGGTTAATACCAAAGTGTGTCACCTTTGGTTAGACATGAAACAAATCTGGTTAAACACCACAGACAGGTGTATGTCGATAGCCAGAGAGTGGCTGTCGACAGCCACTGTCCATCAAGAACCAGATTTCTGGAACCTAGTTCCTATCTGTTGACAGGCCAAAGGTGGTTGTCGACAGATGAAGGCCATCTGTCGACAGATGAGGTCGGTCTGTTGACATCTACAGGTGTTTCTACATTTTTGGGTTCTGGAAGCTTAAGGCCTGTTGACAAATGGGTTCTAACTGTTGACAGTCGTAGGTTAAACTTCTAGAAATGGTTTTGCAACATGTCAGAAGACTCTTCTAAGTGTTCCTATGATTCCAAACATGGTTAACAACATCTATAGGGTGTTTTTACATTTCTAAACACCACTTACATGAAGGAAAGAATAGAACAATAAGAGTACAATCTGTACACATGGAATGGGTATGACAACTCATGAAAAGATGATTATTGTATATAACACTTCTAAGAAATTTTTCCTTGCATCTAGTAGGAAGTTCTACGCAAATATTGTAACACACTCTTCCGACCGCACACACATATACATTATCACATAACTTTTGATCGAAAGAGGTGTTACGCTGAAAAATTTCGTTATGGGTAGATAAATCTGTGTAATGCACAAGTCTAGAAAACCATTCCACAAGGCAACATTGAAAGTATTATACATCAAAAAGTAACAAAGTATTAATACCATTATTACATAATGCCAAGCTTCCTCTCTCAAGGCTTTTATTAGTACAACAAAATCTCTAAAAAGTCACTAAAACTATGCTATTTTCTTCATCTCTTCTTCATTCGTAGCGGAATTGTGAATCATCTGTAGCTGAGATTATACACACTTCAATCTGAAAGGGGTGGAGGAAAACAAAGGCATGAGTCGGAGGAATCAGTAGGTGAAAGTAAGAATATATGGATCAAAAACATTTTTACTCATGAAACTTCATACTTAACAGGAACATATAGCCCAATTGGTTTCATAACGGGTTCAAACGAATTTCAGAATAAGAGTCATAAATGTCTTTCAAAATTCAGGTTATAGCTTGATTTGGAAACGAATTTGGCAGGCATCATACTGCTCTCAAGAGGTTAATAAATAACGTAAATACATCCTCAATGCCGAGGCGATTCCAGCACCTTGGATCTTGTTCATTGCGCAAGAATGGGGTTTATTACCCACCATCATCAGACCACTGACTTGGATTCACCTACAAACTGTCACCCAAGATTCAAGTGACTGGTGCTACCACAGGTGATCCTAATTCCCTCTTGAAGAGAGCACTGTCTTCTGATCATTAAGTTTTATATCATGAGCACAATAGGGATAGAAATTCAAAAGATAGTTTGATGATTGAGTAATCAAATCATCTTGGTCATAGAGTTGTTTAAAATCCAACGAAATGAAAAACTACTTGTAGGGTCAATAGAATAGTGAGTCTTCAAGGGATAGGACAAGAATTGGTGCTGAAAACACAACAGGACAGTATGTGTCGACAGCCAGAAGGTGGTCGTCGACAGGTACTGGTTCCTATAACCATGTTTCTGGGATTTGGACTGTGCCTGTCGATAGGCAAGAGTCATCTGTCGATAGGTCAGAGTCATCTGTCGACAGATAAGAGCCATCTATCGACAGCTACTAATTTTCCAGAAGTTTTAGGTTCTGGAAGCTTGAGGCTGTTGACAGATGATTTTCAACTGTCGACAACTGCAAGTCTAGCTTCCAGAAATAGATTTATACAACTCTAAAGACTCTTTTGAATGTTCCAATGAACCCCTACATACTTAACAACATTAAGGGGGGGGGGGGTCTTGAACACGTTCTAAACACTACTTAGTGAGGAAATCAAATGGAAAAACAAGGACATACTGTGGCATATACACCTATAACGAGATGGTAACCGAAGACATACTCTTCCAAAGCACATTCTCTTACGACAAATAGGAAGATTTCGCCAACATGCTTGGAGTAACATGAATATTAATTAAAGCATGATCACATGAAATAGAAACACAATTCTAAGGATGTTTCCAGAATCAGTGACAAGTGTGAACATGATCTAATGCCTAAACTTGGACTTCTTATTCTGAAAGAAGAAGATTGGAGAGGAAACGTAGGAAGGAACCTACTTGACTGAAAAGAGAAATGAAGATTATTCTTCTCCTTCACATAAAAATCTACAATAGCAAGAAGAAGAACGAGAAAACCACACAGGTAGAAGCTTCGGTATGTGCAGTTGAGGAGACAATAATCAACAGAAGAAGGTACAATAGCAGCCACAAACAGTAGCGCTACACTCCAGCAGCCACAGCACCAACAGGGATAACAACAGCAGGAACAGCAGGAAAAGGAGGTGGAAAGATTTGCATGATGGGTGAAGAGAGAGTTTTTATAACTCTTCCAGATTACATGCATGCCGACACGTCGGCCTCACAGGTGTTACGGTGAAAACCCATTTGGTTTTACATAGTAACACGTTTCTCATGCAAGTCTCAAAATTACACGTAAAGTAAAAACGTGTAACTGTTCTATTCTATGTGAAATGAGCTTACGTGGCCCTTATACGTAAGCAACCGATAATTCAAGAAAATTAGTTATCGTAAATGGTTGAAATTTAGCTGGCCCATTTGTCCTTAAATTTTATAACCAAATGATGTCCATTCAAGTTGAAATTTCAACCATAGACTAATAGACTGATTTTACAATTATGGTGATTTTCGTTTAATTTTTAGAATTTATTTTTCATCTAACAAAAATACCCCGAAAATAGTTACGTCGGCTTAATCTCGAAATCCGCCGTCAACAATTCTGGATATTTACATTCTAGTATCGGCATATTTTTCTGAGAATTATGGTAGTCTCAGAATTAAAATCTGTTATCAAAATTCAGTGTCGCCCTATCAGGGTACGCACGACCGAAAGTAGTACCAGCATAGGATAATGTGTCCTAAATACACTGTAATTCTAAATATCTCAATTTAGGACTAATTGGTTCGCATAAACAAATTTCTAAGTAAATCATGATGTTTAAAATTTGAGGATATTACATTTCTCCCCCTGTTAAAATAAATTTCATCCTCGAAATTGACAAAATTTACTTACCAAATAGTTGTGGATACTTCTCTTTCATCTCTTGCTCTAATTCCCATGTTTCTTCTTCGATGAGTGATTTTTCCATAAGATCTTCACCATAGAAACTGCCTTGTTTCTGAGAACTTGTTCTTTCTTGTCCAATATTTTCACTGGTTTCTCTTGTACGGTTAAATCTGGCTGTATCTCCACATCTTCATGGCTGATTATATGAGAGGAATCCATTATGTATTTTCTCAACATGGATATGTGAAACACATTATGAATGTGGAACCAAGAGGGTGGTAGGGCTAATTGATGTTCTACTTCCCCTATTCTTTGCAATATTTCAAAGGTCCTACATATCTTGGACTGAGCTTTCCTTTCTTACTAAATCTCATGACACCTTTGGCTGGAGAGACCTTTAGAAATACATGTTCTCCTACGCTAAACTCCAGTGGCTTCCCTCTCTTATCAGCATACGTTTTCTGTCTATCTTGAGATTAGCAATCTCTTCCTGATTAATTTAATCTTCTCTGGGCAATTCTAAATAATTCGGCCCAATGAGACTCTTTTCTCCCACTTCTGCCCAGTAGAGGGGTGATCTACAAGGTCTACCATATAATGCCTCATATGGTGCCATCCCAATACTCATATGGTAACTATTATTGTATGCAAACTCAATTAAGGGTAGGTAATCATCCCAGCTGCCACGCCAATCTAAACTACAGGCTCTCAACATGTCTTCTAGTGTTCTGATAGTTCTTTCTGATTGGCCATCGGTTTGTGGATGATATGCTGAACTAAATCTTAATTGTGTACCCATGGCTACTTGCAGACTTTTCCAAAATCTAGCAGTGAACCTTGGATCTCTATCTAAAATAATTGACAAGGGAATTCCATGAAGTCTCACTATTTCTTTTATATACAATTGAGCCAAATCTTCCAATGATTGAATCTTTGTAATTGCTAGAAAATGAGCTGATTTAGTTAGTCTATCCACAATTACCCAAATAGCATCATACTTTTTCCTTGTCTTTGGCAAACCCATTACAAAGTCCATAGTTATCTACTCCCATTTCCACACTAGAATTTCAATTAGTGGCATAAGCTCTGCTGGCTTCTGGTGCTTAGCTTTTATTTGTTGACATGTTAAACACCTATTCACAAATTTTTCTATGCCCTTTTTCATTCCATGCGACCAAAATTGTTTTTTCATATTTTGATACATTTTAGAGCTACCAGGGTGGATTGAATACTGAGATTTATGTCCTTCTCTCAATAATTCTCTTTTTGTTTCTTCATTTTCTGGTATACATATATATTTTGAAATCTGATTATCCTTGACTATCTCTGATGTATCCTACTTTGTTCACCTTCTCTTTTAGTTTTTGATCTTGGTTTTGAACCTCACCAATTTTATCTACTAGTACTGACCTTACTGTCAATTGTGCCAGTATCAAATTTTCTCACCACACCTTGGTGAGTAATCAATCAGATTTGTCATTTCTTTCCATCGTTGGTGTAATTGTAGTGCTCTTGATTTCTTTCTACTTAACGCATCAGCTACCACATTAGTTTTACCCAGATAGTAATTTACTGTAAAATTATAATCCTTCAAAGATTCTAACCATCTCCTTTGTCTTAAATTCAGTTCTTTATGAGAAATATGTACTTTAAACTCTTATGGTCAGTATAAACTTCAAATTGTTCTCCATATAAATAGTGGCGCTAAATCTTCAAAGCATGTATAACTGCTGCCAACTCTAGGTCATGGGCTGGATAATCATTCATGATCCTTTAATTGTTAGAAGCATATGCTACCACTTTCCATGTTGCATAAGAACACATCCAATTTCTTTGAGATGCATCTATGTACACTATAAATCCTCCTGATCCTTGAGGTAAGGTATGAATTGGTGCAATGGTAAGCTTCTTTTAATTCCTAAAAACTAGCCTCACACCTTTTATTCCATACAAATGGTATCTCTTTTCTGGTTAACTGAGTCAAAGGCGTAGCTATAGAAGAAAAATCTTCAATAAATCTCCTGTAGTAGCCCGCTAATCCCAAGAAATTGGATTTCTGATGGATTTTGGGTCTTTCCAATTCAGGATTGCTTCAACTTTACTCGGGTCTACCGCCACACCTTCTCCAGAAATCACATGGCCCAAAAATTTCACTTCTTTGAGCCAAAACTCGCATTTACTTAATTTAGCATACAATTGATGATTCATTAAGATTTGTAGTACAATTCTCAAATGTTCCTTGTGTTCTTCTTCATTAGATGAATATATCAACACATCATCTATAAATACCACCACAAAATTGTCCAAATATGATGGAATACCCTGTTCATTAAGTCATAAATACCGCAGGTGCATTAGTCAATCCAAATGGTAGTACTAAAAACTCGTAGTGTCCGTACCTAGTTCTGAATGCTATTTTGGAATGTCATCCTCTTTAACTCTCAATTGATGGTACCCAGACCTTAGAACTATCTTAGAGAATATTGTAGCAGACCGAAGTTGATCAAATAAGTCATCAATTCTAGGTAGTGGATATTTGTTTTTATTGTGACCTGATTCAACTTCCTATAATCAATACATAATCTGAGGGATCCATCTTTCTTTCTCACAAACAATACCGGAGCTCCCCATGGTGACACACTATGTCTAATAAAACCTTTGTCTAATAAGTCTTGCAACTGCTTCTTTAATTCTGTCAACTCAGCTAGTGCCATTCTATAAGGGGCTATAGATATAGGTAAAGTCCCAGGAAAAGTTCAATAGAAAAATCAATTTCCCTACTTGGAGGTAATCCAGATAGATCATTTGAAAAAACATCTGGAAATTCCTTCACAACATCAATATCTTGGATTGATATCTGTTTATGCTCATTTGATATGGCCACTGCACTTGCTAGGTAGCCTTGACAACCGTTTCTCAACCATTTAACGCTTTAAGTGCTGATATAGTCTTCTTATTTCCATTAATCCTTGGACATCCATAGCTGAAATCTTCTAATCCCGGCCTTTTAAATGTTAAGACTTTCTTATGGCAATCTAGTAATGCATGATTTTCTAGCAACCAATCCATTCCCAGTATTATGTCAAAATCTTGCATGTTGTCCAGTACATAAACATATGTTGTAAGTTCATGCTCTCCTATTTTCAAGTTTATTTCAGGGATGACAGAGGTAAGAATAGCTATTTGACCAGTAGGACAATCAAGTACCATACCTTCTACTAATTGTTCTGATTTCTAAGATATAGAATTAACAAACATCTGAGAAATAAAAGAGTGAGTTGCTCCAGGGTCAAATAACACTCTAGCATACATATTTTCAGTCAGGAGAATACCTTCAGCCACAGTGGGGGCGCCTTGGACTTCTCCTTTGTTAGAGCAAAGATTTTAGCTGGTCCTTGGGCGGTTGTTTTGGGGCTTGCTGAAAGTAGGGTTGTGGCTTTTGTGCTTTTGACTGGTCTGCTTTGAGTGGACAGTCCTTAATCATATGCCCTTTCTGACCACATCCAAAACATTTTCCTGCTACCTTCCATCATTCATCACCTGGTGTTTCCCTCCACATTGAACACACACAGGCCAACCCTTTTTCTGTTCTCCCTGCTACTTAGTGAATCAATTTTTCGCTTCTGACCTTTCTTTTCCTTGGTATACAATTTTTTCTTCTTACCCCCATTAGTTTCTTTGTTTTTCATATACTATATAAATCAGATTCCACTATATACGCAGTCTTTAGTTCCACTTCCATGCTCTGGGGATCCAGTGGAGCTACCCTGCTCCTCACATTGGGTTTCAATCCTCTCACAAATTTCTTTACTCTTCTGAGTTCATTATCACAAATGTGGGGTGCATATTTTTCCAATTCAGTAAATTTTGTTTCATATTCCGCCACAGCCATATCTTTTTGCTCCAGCTGCAAGAATTTCACTTCTTTCCTATCATTGATGTGCGGTGGGGTGTATTTCTTATACATTCTCTTAAGAATTCTTCGCAACTAATGTTATCCCTCTGTTTCTGAATACATTCCTTATAACAGATTGCACATCATTGCTCTATCCTAAAGCATATAAGTTGCCAGTGGGACTTGTCCTCCTCTTCACATCTAATGGCCTTGAAAATCTTTTCATCTCTCTAACCCATCCTTGTACAATCTCAGGTTGACTATTTCCTTTGAAGGCTGGAGGTCCATCTTCTTAAATTTTTTAATAGAGATGCTCCAGAAATTCTTTCTCCACTCATGTCCTGTTGATTCTTCATTAGAGTCTGTACTAACCCTTGGAATAACTGCATAAAAGTAGCAAAATCAGGAGTCCCAGCTCTTCCTTCTTGAGGGTTACTTGCCGATACAATTGGAGTTCCTCCCTACAACCTTCCTCAATTTCCTCAAGTCTATCCCCATTGGATGTGTCGATAGCTTTCCCTTTGTCTGTCATTTCCTGGATACCATCAAACACATCCAATTAATCATGCTAGCCACTTGAATTTTAAGAACAAAATAATCTTTAGAAAACTAGAATACACACAAATGTTCACACAAGTGTTTTATTTATTTCCTTGTGAAAATGGTCACAAAGTTGTCCATTACCCATAACTGTGCTCTGATACCACCTTTGTAACACCCTCTTCTGACCTCACACACATATACATTATCACATAACTTTTGATCGGAAGAGGGGTTACGCTGACAAATTTCGTTGTGGGCAGACAAATCTGTGTAATGCACAAGTCTAGAAAACCATTCCACAAGGCAACATTGAATGTATTAAACATTAACAAAGTAACAAAGTATTAATACCATTATTTACATAAAGCCAAGCCTCCTCTCTCTAGGCTTTTATTAGTACAACAAAATCTCTAAAAAGTCACTAAAACTATGTTATTCTTCTTCATCTCTTTTTCATCCGCAGCGAAATTGTGAATCATCTGTAGCTGAGATTATACACACCTTCAATCTGAAAGGGGTGGAGGAAAACAAAGGCATGAGTCGAAGGACTCAGTAGGTGAAAGTAAGCATATATGGATCAAAAACATTTTTACTCATGAAACTTCATACTTAACAGGAACATATAGCCAATTTGGTTTCATAACGGGCTCAAACGAATTTCAGAACAAGAGTCATAAATGTCTTTCAAAATTCAGATCATAGCTGATTTGGAAATGAATTCGACAGGCATCATACTGCTCTCAAGAGGTAATAGATAACGTAAATACATCCTCAATGCCTAGGCGATTCCAGCACCTTGGATCTTGTCCATTGCGCAAGAACGGGGTTTATTACCCACCATCATCAGACCACTGACTTGGATTCACCTACAAACTGTCGCCCACAGCTGATCAAGTGACTGGTGCTACCATAGGTGATCCTACTTCCCTCTTTGAATAGAGCACTGTCTTTCGATCATTATTTTTTATATCATGAGCACAATAGGGATAGAAATTCAAAAGATAGTTTGATGATTGAGTAATCAAATCATCTTGGTCATAGAGTAGTTTAAAATCCAAGGAAATGAGACAAACAACTTGTAGGGTCAATAGAATAGCGAGCCTTCAAGAAGCCACGGCTTCAGCTATCCCGAAGACCGTCGTTCTGTATATTGAACGTCTTTGTGCTGGTTTTTTTTGGGCCGGTTCAGGTGGTTGCTGGGAGATGGCCAAAAAATCAATTTCTGGATGATGTTTGGTATGGGGAACATCCTCTTAGAGAGCTCTCGTCCCCATCATCCCAGTAAGTAGTTTCCCCTACTGTCCAGAAGTTTTCCTTGATCAGCATCACCCTCTTCGTAACTATATTCCACCGGGTCTCTAGGAGTAACCCTTGCTTCCTATGAGGACTTTCCTGTTTGGGAGGCTACTTCTTCTGGAAACTTTAACATTAAAAGTGCTTATGAGTTGGTTCTCCCTCATGGTATCAAAAGGTCGTCGCTTCTTCGCATCTGGCAGCAGTGATTTAGCAGGCGGGCCTCTCTATTTGCTTTGTTGCTTCTCCATAGAGCAATTCCTATTGATCATCGCATTGCTGAATGTGGTATTCCTCTTCCTTCCAGATGTTCCTTTTGTAGGTCCCCTCAGATTGTGGAACTAAATCACTTATTTGTGCATAGTGATCTTGCAAAGGATTTGTGGTCTTGGGTGGCTCCCCTTCTGCAGAATGGTACGGGTATTCATATGAATATTTCTATGCGGCTGTGGAGTATTATCAGGCAAGTGATACCAACATCCTCTTGGTTTTATCTCTATCTATTGCTCCATTCTTCTTATCTGGGAGATATGGAAGATTAGATGTAAAATGAAGTTTGAGCAGGCTGGGTATTCTTCTAATGTCCTCAGACAAAATATCCATGCAATGGTTACTATTTCTATTGACAAAATGGTTTTCGAAGAAGCAGCTACTCTCCGATCAAATGGCAGTTTTTTATTACTTCGGTTTTGTGGTTCAAACTTCTGTTACACTGTGCAAAATGGTCTCATGGATTCCACCCTTACATGGCTATCTTCTGAATGTTGATGGTGCTTATAAAGGTAACCCGGGTCCTTGTGGGGGAGGGGGCGTTGTTAGAAATTCTGCTGGTTCTATTGTTCTTGCTTTCTCACACTTTTATGGAGTGGCAGTAGTCTTCTTGATGAAGTCCGAGCGATGGCGTACGTCTGGCTGAGGAACATGGCATACATTTAAATCAGATACATTCAGATTCCATGATTTTGGTTACCTCCCTTCACACCGGGGTTGCTCCTTCTTGGACGTGTTATGGTGGTGGAGAGTTGTATTTGATTTTGTTCAGCAGTTTGGTGTTCAGGTGAAGCATGTTTATAGAGAAGCAAATCAGGTGGTAGATGCTTTGGCCTCCTTTGCTTGCACCAGTCATTGTAATGGAGTGTTTACCTCCTCATCCCAGCTTCCTAGGCCTTGCTTTCCCTACTCTCATTGGGGACCGGTTGGGTCTTCCAATCTAAGATTTTCGTAATAATTTGTACTTCTCAGGGTATGCCCCATAGTACTTGTTAAACAATCATCATATATAAATTTTAGTGTTGCAGGTGTCGCGTGGGGGAGTGATTACATACTATCTCACTGGGATGGTATGCATTCGATCGGCGCAAACCCTGTTCCACTTTTTGCCAAAAAAAAGTCTTCAAGGGATAGGACAAGAATTGGTGCTGAAAACACAATAGGACAATATGTCTCGTCAGCCAGAAGGTGGCTGTCGATAGGTACTAGTTCCCAGAATGTTTCTGGGATTTGGACTGTGCCTATCGACAGGCAAGAGCCATATGTCGACAGCTCAGGGTTATCTGTCGACAGATAAGAGCTATCTGTCGACAGCTGCTGATTTTCCAGAAGTTTTAGGTTCTGGAAGATTGAGGCCTGTCGACATATGATTTTCAACTATTGACAGCCGCAAGTCCAGCTTCTAGAAATATATTTATACAACTCTAAATACTCTTTTGAATGTTCCAATGAACCCATACATACTTAACAACATTAGGGGGCGGGGTCTTGTACCAGTCCTAAACACTACTTACGTGAGGAATCAAATGGAAAAACAAGGACATACTATGGCATATACACCTATAACGAGATGATAACCGAAGACATACTCTTCCAAAGCACATTCTCTTATGACAAATAGGAAGATTTCCACCAACATGCTTGGAGTAACACGAATATTAATTAAAGCA
Organism: Colocasia esculenta; assembly: GCA_014218235.1. Lineage (NCBI taxonomy): Eukaryota > Viridiplantae > Streptophyta > Magnoliopsida > Alismatales > Araceae > Colocasia > Colocasia esculenta. The sequence continues at coordinate 117,319,819 of CM024758.1, read as the reverse complement.
TGATCATAGGAAATAGAAACACAATTCTAATGATGTTTCCAGAATCAGTGATAAGTGTGAACATGATCTAATGACTAAACTTGGACTTGTTATCCTGAAAGAAGAAGATTGGAGAGGAAATGTAGGAAGGAACCTACTTGACTGAAAAGATAAATGAAGATTCTTCTTCTCCTTCACGTAAAAATCTACAAGTAGCAAGAAGAAGAACGAGAAAACCAACAGGTAGAAGCTTCGGCAAGTGCAATTGAGGAGACAATAATCAGCAGAAGAAGTACAATAGCAGCCACGACCCCAGCTGCTACCCTCCAGCAACCACAGCTCCAACAGGGATAACAACAGCAGGAACAGTAGGAACAGGATTGGAAAGATTTGTACGATGGTTGAAGAGAGAGTTTTTATAACTCTTCCAGATTACATGCATGCCGGCACGTCAGCCTCACAAGTGTTACGGTGAAAAACCATTTGGTTTTACACAATAACACATTTCTCATGCAAATCTTAAAACTTACACATAAAGTAAACTTGTAACTGTTCTATTCCATGTGAAATGAGCTTATGTGGCCCCTTATACATAAGCAAATGGTAATTCAACAAATTAGTTACCGTAAATGGTTGATAATCAGCTGGCCCATTTGTCCTAAAATTTATTAACCAAATGATGTCCATTCAAGTTGAATTTTCAACCATAGATTAATAGGAAGGTTTTACAAATTATGGTGGTTTTCGTTTAATTTTTAGAATTTATTTTTCATCTAACAAAAATTACCCCGAAAATAGTTGCATCGGCTTAATCTCGAAATCCGCACCGTCAACAATTCCAGATATTTACATTTCTGATATCGACACATTTTTCTAAGAATTATGGTGGTCTCAGAATTAAATTCTATTATCAAAATCTCGTGTCGCCCTATCGGGGTATGCACGACCGAAAGTAGTACCAGCATAGGATAATGCATCCTAAATACACTTTTAATTCTAAATATCTCATTTAGGACTAATTGGTTCGCATAAATAAAAAATTTTAAGTAAATCATGATGCTTAACATTTGAGGATATTATAAATATGCTTAGATATGACATGAGTATGAACCAAAGCTTGATTATAACGAATACGAGAAGCATTTCTAAGGGTGTTTATAGAACCAAAGTCAAGTGTGAAAGTGGTAACTCTTAAACACAAAGCTCTTTATCAAGAGAGGAGACAAGAAGGAGAGGATCCTACCTGACTTAGGAAGGTTGAAGGTCCTTCACCTCTCCCAAACGAAGGAACCAACAGCAGTAAGAAGAAGAAGACTTGCGGGAGTGGTAGCCACAGCTGGTGCAACAGATGGAGTAGCAGTAAAAGCAGCTTCAGCAAAAGCAGCAGCAACAGCTACGACAAGGCAGCAGCAGCAGCTCCACAGAGTAATGGCAGTAGCAGTCTTCAGCAGCAGGGAGACTAAGCAAGTGATGGAAAAGCCCACACGAAGGGTTAAGGGAGGTTTATATAAACTCCAGGTTTCCATGCATGTATGGCACGTAGCCATACATTTGGAGCCGTAAAACCCCTCTTTCGCCTCCCAAAGCCACATTCACCATGGGGTCTTACCCCCCTCACACGTAGTAAACTACATGTAATCCACTTACCCAAGGTGCAAGGAGTCTTACGTAACCCATGTTACGTAAGCAAAATAATCAAAAAAAATGGATTACGTAATAGGTAAAATTCAGCTGGTCCATTTGTCCTTACATTTTTGGTGTCCAAATGATATCCAATTAAGTTGAAATTTCAAAGATAAGCTAATTGGAGGTTTTACAAATTATGGTGATTTTATTTTAATTTTTAGAATTATTTTGTAAGGCCCTTGATTTCTCATCTTTTGGTGATTTCTTATGTATGTATAAATGTATGCCATCGATGTATAAATTTTATTGTGCATAATACTTACTTGTTACATTGCGTGAATAAGTATTATTTTAATGTGTGCATTGTAGATTATATATATATATATATATCTATATATATATATTATATAGTATACATGTGTGGTGTACATAAGCTTCTGCAGTTTTAAATTCTATTCTGGCGGCTAGTTGCGTCAACATCGGCTGACGTTGACCATAAATCAGCGGCCACATCGATGGACACCTACTCAGAATTGACGGCTATTGATGTTGACGTCAATGTCTCAGATCTGTTGCGATTTCAGATCTTGAACACCTCCGAAAATGTTGCCCTTGGTTTAGGAAACTGTTCCCCAATGGTAACCCAACCTTACCCAACTTCGTCTCCGACCCTAGCCCTATAAAACACCCCATCTCCGGCCAGATCTAACCCTTTTGACTCTTTGTCAAAAACCCTAGCATTTTATGTGCGAACCCCGACTTTGGAACTCCTTGATCCGGCGATTTGAGGCTTCATCCGACGTTCCACAACGACTGGATAGGGCTCTGAACATCCGGGAACGGCTTCCCCACACTGGTGTGCAGCAGAAATCAACACAGAACTCAGATCAAGGGAGTTTTGAGGACTCTTTGGCTTTGGCCAAGGAGGGCTTCTCCCCGGCTTAAATCTTTGCTTGTGGATTTTCCAAGAGGCAGTACAAGTCCCCATCCACATCATTCCTACTGTGTCTAGTAAGTCCTAGGAATTTTTCGGATTTTATTTCGAGTCCTGGAACCCCAATTTCACTAAGTTTCATACGTTCAGTCTGTGTTTTGCACAGACAGGAACTTAACGACAGGATCCTTGCCGTTAAGATCCTGAGTTGGCGGCACACTATGTTGCCGTTAACATGAGTAAACGGCCATACCCTTGCCGTTGAGTTCTTCAGGCAAGAACAGTGGACTGTCTGCCTTTATAAGCCATTTTTTTGGGATTTCTGCACATGAGGATATATGGTAAATTTTATATGTTATGAAATATGTGCAGTGGAGCATGTTTTCTAATTTCTGTGAAATTTTGTTCAAGTGTATTATTTATTAAATTTTTGAAATACATGTTAAACAGGTTCTGAATATTGTAAATTACTGTTTACATTATCCTTGGGGATTTAAGTGACAGATTTTTTTGTGGTGCTTAAATCGATGTCAGAGCATGTTGTTAAAATGTGGGATTTTCTTATGACTGTGTAAAGTTTTAGATTTTCTGAACTGAAAAATAGTGAGCATGCTTAATTAGTGAAGAAATTCTATTAAATGATATGGAACTTGTTAAATCTCTAGAATTTGGAACATGATTAGAACTATCAGTATACATGTATATAATGAACTGTGAATCTGAATAATGAAAATCCATGTTAGTTTGGTTATTTTAGTCTTATGTGATTCCACTGATAGAATTTTCATAATTAGTGTGAAATCATAAAAATGCAAAAATTTATATACATGATGGCTAACCTGTAATAGGTGTTTGGTTAAAATTTTGTATGAAATGATGACAGTAGCTATATATGTAGATTTTGTGTGCAATATTGATAAAAAATGCATGTTAATATGATTAGTATTAAAATCTGCTAATTTCAACTGATTAGACTTGTTTGAATCTGTTAATACTGAGAACAGTAGTACCATGTTAGTTAACACTGAAGTATGTAAATGTGTAGCATGTATTGGATGTGTTAAAATTGTGCATTAAGCGTGTGTTAAAATTTAGACAAATGTGTAAATATGCCAATGGGTGCACTGCTACCTTAGAGGGTTGTGGAACTGTACTGTGGTAAAGTCCCACACTGGAAGGTCATAGTGTGTGATGTCCCACGGGCATTGGGACTAAAACCTGGAGGCGAACAAGTATCGCTGGTTAGGGTGGAGAGTGCTTCTCCCGTTCTGCGCAGTAACTAAGATTTATCACTGAAATGCCTAGGTGATAAATATGTGATGTGATTAGTGGTGGTGTCCTTCTAAAAGTGGTTTGGGCTATGTGTCACGGCATTTAATAATGGTGAACTTGTGTTTAAGTGAAAGTGAATGTGTAAATGGTGAAATTGTGTAAGTGATCAGGTGTTAATATGAATTATTGTGACAGCATGTAAATTGATAATTCTTAATGATTATAGAATCCATGCTAAATTGTCTCTTATTTATGTGTACAAACTCCATGTTTAAAATGACTAATGTTTACTTGTAAGTATGTGTGAATGTGGTTAAATGAGCTTAGTTTAATATATTGAAAAGTGTGCAGAAAGCATGTGATAGGCTTTAAGTTATTGAAAATTTTGTATAAGACAATTTCCATGTGTAACATGTGTAGACATCATGTTTAGGATTTTTTTACTTGAATTAATTGTTAAATCCATGTTTATATGTTATTGTGTAGAATGAAAATGTTAATGTTATGTGATGCATGTAAGTTTAGTGTGATTGGTGTTACTTGTTGAGTTCATTTGAACTCACTCTTGCTTCAGCGTACAGGTGCAGAGATTTCTACTTCTTCCGAGGAGATCGTTAGGAGCGACTCGGAGCGAGAGTAGGAGACCTTGTTTTGGACTTGGTGTTGTACTTTTATTTTTCATAAGTATGTAATAAGAGTAGACTTGCTCTACCTTTGGGATTGTGTACTTATTTAGTGGAAAGTTGTGGATAATGTATTTATTTCATTTCTCAGTTATGAAAAGTTTAGATTTCTTTTCTTCTATAATTATGGACTGTGAATAGAATGTGGATGATGGAATAAGAAGTTACATTGGGCTATTTCTTTTCCGCTGTTATGTGAATGTATTTATGTATATTTCAGCCTATCGTATAAATGTTGGGTAAATGTCCCACTGTAGCGGCGTTCATATATTGATGTGGGTTGGTATAACCGTACCGGTATAAGGAGGGTCGTTACATTTTTTTTAGCAAGCAAAAATTGCCGGAAAAATCATTGTGCCGACTTAATCTTGATATCCGTGCGTCAATAATTCTGGATATATATTTCTAATATTATCACAATTTTTTGGAAATTTTGTGTTTTCAGATTTCAATTTTGTTACAGAATTCCGGTGACGTCCTGTCGGAGTGTGCACCTCTGAAAACAAACTGGAATTATATTTATTAATATAATTAATCCTAATTAAAGATAATTACATCTCATGAAAGTAGTTATGTTTCAAAATTAAAATCATCACATTTTATCTAATTTTTAAATAAATAAAATTTTGGGGTGTTACAACTCTCCGCCACTTAAGAGATTTGGTCCTCCAAATTTAACAGATAAGATTTAACAGCAAGTGATACTAACCTGTAAACAATTCGGGATACTTGGTTTTGATAGCATCTTCCAATTCCCATGTTGCTTCTTCTTGTCTTCGCTTACTCCATTGAATCATTAGTAACGAAACTTCCTTGTTCTGTAGTTGCTTGATCGTTTCGATCAAGGATTTGCATAGGTCTTTCTTCATATGCCAGGTTTTCTTGTACTTCCAGATTCTGGTATTCAATAACATGTTCTGGATCATAAACATATTTTCCCCACATTGACATATGGAAGATGTCATGAACATGGATAATTGGGGTTGTAATGCTAGTTGATACGTCATTTCCCCAACTCTTCTTATATCTCAAAGGTCCAATGTATCTTGGACTAAGTTTTTCCCTTAATCCCAAATCTCTTGATTCCTCTTCGAGGTGACACTTTGAGAAAAACATGATCACCTTGTTGAAATTCCGCTCTCTTCTTCGTCGATCAGCATAACTCTTGTATCGGTCTTGAGCAGCTTTCATTTGATCTTGTATTAACTTTATAATTTCTGTAGTTTCTTGTATCATTTCAGGTCCAAGAATATGGTGATTCCTTCAATTCAGTCTAGCATAACGGTGATCTGCACTGTCGACCATATAAAGCTTCAAATGGTGTCATTTGAATTGTAGACTGATAACTTGTTATAAACAAATTCCATGATTGCTAAATGGTTACTTCAGTCATTTCCAAATTCTAAAACACAGGCACGACACATATCCTCAATCATTTGATTTACCCCTTCTGTTTGTCCATCGTTTGAGGATGAAATGTCGTACTAAACTTCAGTTTGGTTCCCAGTGCATCTTGTAGTTCTCTCCAAAAATGTGAAGTGAATCTTGCATCTCTATCAGAAATGATATCCTTTGGAATTCCATGTAGTCGAACAATTCCTTCAAGTACAGAGCTGCTAATATATTGACAGTCCATTTTGTTTTGATGGCCAAGAAATGAGCTGACTTTGTGAGTCGATCATTATTACCCATATCGCATCGTATCCATTACGTGTTCTGGGTAATCCCCAATAAAAGTCTATCCAAACACTGTCCCATTTCCACTCTGGTATCTCTAGGGGTTTTAATTCCCTGCGGTTTTTAGTGTTCAGCCTTGATTTTGACATATTAAACATCTAGTAATAAATCTACAATGTCTTTCTTCATGTTACACCACCTGAAATTTTCTTTAAATCTTGGTACATTTTGACAGCTCCCAGATGTATGGTATAATGTGCCTGATGAGCTTTCCTATAATATTTATTTCTTGATTTCTGAATTATCCGGTATGCACAATCTGTTTCAGAATTGAAGATTCCATGAGCATCTTCATTAAAATCAGTTCTGGAATTCAATTTTTCTCTAATTTCTATCAATGTAGGGTCATTGTCTTGTTGTTCACCAATTTGTCTTAAAAATATGATTGCACTGTCAGGTTATCAATCATAACCTTATCCTCTTATGGTTCAGCTTTTAGATTCAACGCAGAGAATTCTTCCAACAGTTTCCATTCTTTGACTTGCAAATGAAATATTTTAGCCGTGGGATTCCTACTGAGAGCATCACTACAGTTTGGCCTTTTCCAGGATGGTACTCAATCTTAAAATCATAATCTTTGATATATTCCATCCATCTTCTTTGTCTCATGTTCATTCCTTTTGTGAAAATAGATATTTCAAACTTTTTATGATCAGAGTACACTATGAATTGAGTATCATATAAGTAATGTCTCCAAAGATTTAGAGCAAAAATACCGCTGCTAATTCCAAATCATGTACTGGTATTTTTCTCATGATTCTTTAATTGTCTAGATGCATATGCAATAAATTTTCCTTCTTGCATCAAGACACATCCTAACCCGATATTCGATGCATCGGTGTAAACTTCAAATGTTTTTCCTTCTATTGGTAAGGCCAGAACTGGTGCGGATGATAAACATTCCTTCAACCTTTGAAATGCATATTCACAATTCTCATTCCATTCAAATGTAGTTTGTCACGTCCCAAGAATTACGCAGCGGATATTAATAATAATTCAGAAATAATTCGAGTCGATATCCCGAGACGTGAACAGTCGGCAAATAAGCCTCTAGCTAGCACGTGCTAAATGTATAACAACATACATCATCACAGGGCCCAAATATTGAACTCAACTAATCTTTTATTCAAATCTCAACTCATTGTATTCCAAATGGAAACTATTACAGGACTAAGACTCAATAAAAGAAAAAGTACATAATACCTCACTTCCTACTACATTATTCTAACACTCAAAATAAACTAACTATAGATAGACTCATAATTGGAACGCTCATCACTCGGACGAATTCCCATCCTTGACTTGCTCTTCTCTTGAACTTCATAGTCACCTAGATTGGGTAAAAGTAAGGGATGAGCAAACTAGCCCAGTATGATTTATATCTCAATGTGCGGGCAATGATATAAGTGATTAACATTTTAGAACTCTGTAAGCACGATGAATGTCATGATATGCATGTGCGAATAAAACTCATTAAAACATGATACATGAAACAAGCTAGATAGAGAGATCATCATAGAACAAGAACTAGAACGATATAACGAGATGAAACTAGCAATAGATCACTTTGTAGGAGCACGCAAGATTTCACTTGATGTCAATAGCTTTCACGAACGCAAGATATCACTAATTGCAATAAATGCAGGATGGCCATATCACGCAAGCAAGCAAGCATGCATGAGCACGATCATGTAACACTAATCAGGCACGTAGACACTAATGTACACCAAGAAAAGATCCATCAAGAATGTACACTAGGACACTTGTATGTGGTTATTGTATCTATCATTCAACAAGCAAGCAAGACTCCAGCGCAGATGCAACGCCAATAATCATTATACCCCATGGTTAACAGTATATTTATGACTCTCCGTCATTGAGGCTAGACTGGAGCCTTGGACACTCACCGTGCCAGTCAACATCTCATGTAAAATTTTAAATGTAGATACCCACAGTCATTAATAATGGCCAATGAGAGTTTCAATAAGTAAGCATGTGTAATGTCATGTTCATGATGATGATGGGAACAAGTAATAAGTAATTGAACATGATTTCATGATAACAATGGTCAAGAGATAAATTTGGCAGCATAACAGCACGATATATACTTTAGTTCAATCTTTACATTAATGGCTTTAGCCTAGATTGAAAATCACACTCACGAGAACAAGATGAGAGAGGAAGTGCACGCTATCTCTAGGGAACTTCAATGGTACAACCAACTCGTCGGCCATGTGGGAATCCATGGTCAGAGGAGATTTACGGAGGCCTTGGAGAAAAGGTTGCTAGTCTACCGATTCGGAATGACCGGTAGAGAGTTTCCAATTTTCCAAGAAAGGGCTGCCTAACAGTGCAAGTGTGTAGTGATGTACGCATCTCAATCCACAACCATCAATTTTAAACTTGCGGAAAACACTTAACATGATGGCACGAATTGAACAATGCATTTAATACACATGGGTTTGCAAGATTTAAGAATAATAATTATCTTTTAAAACATGGTAGAATAATGGAAAGATTGAATCACAAGTTGCATGAATGGATCATAACATTTAAAGAGCAATTAGAATAACCTTCATGTAATTAAAACTTTTAAATGGGTTAACCACTTTTAAGCCATTAAATAACCATCATGCAATGATCAGACCTATGACATGTGAATTACATGCTAAAAGAAATCATATTTAAACAGACCTCAGGTACAGTGGTTAGATTTGCAAGAAAATAAGTGGTTCATGTAAAAATCTTGAGATCGCGACGGACACTTGTAAAGGTCGCGACGGGGTCAGATCAGAACGCGACAAGGGGATGTGAAGAACGCGACAAGGCAGTCAGAACAGGCAGAGAGATAGCGACAGGGCGCTCGTCACATTCAGAACACAACGGGTTTGTTGTCGCAACAAGACCTCAGAATGCGCCTATCTGGCCGTCCCGTTCACAGGGTCTGTGCCTGAATCCGATAGAGAAAGGACAGTGCTTTGGATTGCGGACTAGACTTTCCTGTTTTGACACAGGGTTGTTCTAAAATTAAGAACAAATTGTACAGTGCATGAAAAATAATGAAACTAGTTTTAAACCAACCTAGACATGCAAGGGTGCTTCCAGTAAATCGGAATTAGAAAACCATGATGGTTTCAATAGGCTTTAATCAAGTCCAACACAAATGTAAAACCAAGTGCAACCCGAAAACATAGGTCATGCAAAGACCCTTATCACACTTATAACTCTCTAACTAATGACATTTAGACAAAACATTAAACACAAGATATGACGTGACAACTAGTAGAAAATCTTTTATGTTGTGAGTTTGCTCTAATTCAGTCTCAAATCGCATGAAACATATAAAGAATAGAAAAAGCCCTGACAGTGCGCGACTTGGGGAAAATGCTTATAACTCAAAATCTACTCATTGGAATTCGATGAAACCAGTGGGAAAAAGTTAACTTGATGCTCTACACATTAGTATAGGATATGTTAAGGTTTGGCCCGAGAAAACTGTCACGTTCTAGCAAAACTACATTTACCGAATATGACAGATATTAAACATGACGAGTAACACACGGTTTGTTCATACCAACTAAGTTTGCGGAATTATTACATGATACTCCTCATTTTAGTCTAAATGAGGATTAAACAAAAGTAATTGTAACCTTATTACATTCTCACTCCTAACTACAAAGAAAACAAAAAATAGCTGCACAGCACTTCTGGATATAGGGTGGTCCTCTCGGCACTCAAATCCCCCTTAAGCAATACCTCCATCTTGTTCACCTGAAATATTGAATTGAATGAGCTAACTAGCCCAGTAGGATTCAACTTTTCCAAAAGGATTCAGACATAAATATATCCAAGGTAGAATGAGTAAAGATCATTAACATGGTGTGTTCCAAGAACGAAAACATGAGATCATTCAATAACATGTGTGGACAAAGCACAATGTTGGAATTAGAATCAATATTTCAGAATGATACTTGAGTTCATAATCAAATACAATATTACACACACAAGCATGACATGATGACCAATCAAGCACGAATTGATGTATGCCAACATCCATGACGTCCTTATCGCCCCCGAGCGGCCACTGACGATTTCAGGTGCTCTCCCCGGGACTGAACCAGCCCTTATTTGCAAGGCATTTTTCTCGAATGAGTCACAAGACTCACAAAGTGTCATCATCACACACTTATCCTTGTAATGAATCAAGGTACACAAGGATCCACTCAAGAATCACACCCAAGAATTAAGGAACTTTGTTCCTTCACTAGTTTCAGAATTACGAATCTCACAAGAACAATTTGTTCGAAACTTTGAAGAAATTACTCATAATAGAATGAAAGGTTCACAACTGATTTAGTAGGTAAAACCATAATAAAAACCTCAATATATAGATGGACTAATGGTTGGTACCATTGGGTAGGATTTGTATCAAGAAATAGAGTAGAACAAAGGCTGAACACATGCACTGTTGCCATCTGTCGACAGGCACAAGGGTGCTGTCGACAGATCTGGCTTTCCAGACATCAGGACTTCAGTTCTGTATGGATCTGTCGACAGCAAGAAGTGGATCTGTCGACAGATCCCTACAGGTGAAAAATTCAGGTTTCTGGCTATGAGTTCCTGTCGACAGCCAGGTGTTCGTCTGTCGACAGAACTTGCTCAAACTTTCAGAAATGATTTTAAATCAACTATAAATGATACTAACAAACCCCTCTATCATTCCTAACATGATTAGGACTTAATCCAAACATAATCTTAGCCTCAAACCTGAAGCTATCATGACAAGAGAATGAAAGATAAAAACATGGAATGTGGTTCATTCGGTTGATTCTTTAAAAGGACAAATGAAAGAAGAGTTCAAGGAAAATGGAATGGAAAGTCTTTCTCTTAAACTCTCTCTCTTTCACTAATTACTTATCAAGTTCACACACTTAAGACCTTCATGATCTTTCAATAAATCAATTCACAAGAAGAAAGAACCATCATGGTTCTGTCTCCACTACACAAGTGCATTGATAAAACTTCAGATTTTGATCAAGTTGAAGGAAGGAAGGAACAATCTATGAACTCTCATGGATTAAAACTAACTAAAACATGTTGGAGAATATAGTTCTATCATGAACATATTCTCAGAATTTACAGAGTAACAGACACAAGGTAGATTCATTTTAAACAATGGAACCAAAGGTGGAAAGTAAGAGATTTAGGAATTGAATCCTACCTTTCTAATATGAAGCTTCCCAAGAAGAAGAGTAAAAGATCTCAAGTAGAGAGTTACACGGACAAAGCTTGTTGTTGTAGCAGTGGCAGCCTCCAAGATGGCTTTTTCGTGCAATAGTTCTAATAAAAGCTTGGACAAGAACAAGTTGCACGAAGGAGAGAGAGACAGCAGTTTACACTAAAACTGCTTCTGCACAAGATTTAGCACTCCAAAACTACCTCTAATCATGAGATCACTCAGCACAATAGCAGCAGCATATCAGTAGAAAGTTTCAGAAACATAGCTACGAAGGTTCTTGGGGTGTATTATAAGCTAGAGATCTCCATGCACACAACACATTGGTGGTTAACGTGGCATGGTAAGAAGTCTTTTAACCCATGTTACACGTAGCCCATGCAAAGTTACCATGGCTACATGCATTCAGTAATAATCATAGCCATTCTCAAGTGTGGTGGCTCTTTAAGGGCCTCCACGTAACCCATCAGAAAATCCCAAAAATGGCTTACCGTAATTGACTCATAATTCAACTGGTCCAATGATCACTATGCAAACACATCCAAATGGTGGTCCGTTGAGTTCAAATTTCAACCATAACCTAATGTGATGGTTTTACAAATTTTAGTGATTTATTTTAATTTTTAGATTTTATTTTACAGTAGGTGAAAAATCACCCGAAAAATAGTCGTGTCGACTTAATCTCGAAATCCGTACGTCAAAAAATTTGGATAATTACATTTCTGACTTCTCCACATTTTTCTGGAAATTATGATGTTCTCGGATATTTATTTCGTTGTCGTTTTCAGTGTCGCCCTGTGGGAGCAAGCACTTCAATGTACGACACTAGGATAATGTTCGTTACCGAATTATACACAAATATATTTTTTTTCAATTTATGACTATTGCTTAAGTCTAATAACTTTATTACACATGGTTTTTCAATAAATAAAAATTCTGGGGTGTTACAAAAACCTACCTTCTGGGTTGAAGAAGTCCCATTTTTTCAAAAAACCATATTAGACCACTTGGAGGAAAACACTTAATACTCCGTGTATACTGCATGGAATTTGGGCATCCCACTTGGGTTAGAACGTAGACTTGACCCTATGTCCAGGGGTATAGGCCTTGCAAGGTTTGGTTTAGTTTTCTCCTACCTTTGATCGGCTTCAAGGGGACGGTTTGTGCAGGTCACAGCAGACGAACGGGGGAAGAAGAGATGTCCTTTTGTGGTCGATCCACAGCTCCCCAGCCCCCAAGAGCTCCTCCACACGACCCCAGCAAGTTGTAAACTCATTCCTAGGGTTTGGGTGATGAGTATTAAGCAACCAAGTTTTTTAGGAGTCCTATTGTAACTAGGAAGAAGGGTTGCGGGATTGGCTTGTGTCTTTCCAAAATTTGAAGATCTCTCCCTCCATTAGAGAGACTTGGCCATCAAGCAACCTCCATGGGTGGGTAGGCACGAATTTGGGCTGCCAAGAGTTCAAGATCTCTTCCCAATTCAACTCTAATTGCCTCTTTTTAATTTCAGCTAATTTAAGCTACGAATTTCCATGCATTTTCTAGCTTCTTTGATTTTTGGGTCATATGTGGTCCATTGGCCCAATTAAGATATTGGTCATTAGTATATAATGTTGGAGTCTCTCCAACACTTTTATTAAATTTTGGTTGCGTCGTATTTTCGTGTTAACATTTTTCTGACTTGTTTCCTAATTGGATAATCGGTCACAATAACTCTTAAACCTAGTCCAAATGGTTTTTATTGACCCAAATTTCTTGATGGGTCATTAGAGGATATTATTTTAAGTCCGTATATGATTTTTATTTAATTTTCTGACTCATCCAAGTACGTGTGATAATGATTTTTCGACTTATTCATGATTTACGATAATAAGTCGCGAAACACTTTAAACTTGGCTAATCCGATTTTTCTTGGCACAAATTTCTTTGTGGAACATTTAGTAATAATGTGTGGGGTTGATTTATAATTTTTACAGATTTTTCCGATGTGTCTTAGCACATACGATAATGATTCGTATGTTATAAATACTTTGATATTATGGAAATTATTTATTTCCATTTATTCGAATTTTTATATAGTTAAAATTTCCGAGGTGCTACACCCTCCCCCACTTAAGAGAATTTGGTCCCCAAATTCATGTATAGAAAGTTATTGTACCAGTGAGGTGTACTTACTTGTGAATAGCTCCGGGTATCTTTTGCGCATTGCTTCCTCGGTTTCCCACGTGTCGTCTTCATCCATGCGTTGATTCCATCTAACCCTTACCAGTGGGATGATCTTGTTCCTTAATTGGCGCAGTTCCCAATCCACAATCTTAATTGGCTTCTCTTGATATGTTGTCTTTGTTGAATTCCAGGAGCTCATATTCTATGACATGCCACGGATCCTGTACATACTTTTTCAACGTGGATATGTGGAACACGTTGTGTATTCCATCCATTTGTGGTGGTAAAGCGAGATGATATGCCACCTCATCGATTCTTTCAAGGATCTCGAAAGGCCCGACAAACCTTGGTGACAACTTGCCTTTAATGCCAAATTGCCTGATCCTACGGCCTGGAGACACTTTCAAGAATACATGCTCACCAACCTGAAACTCCAGGTCTCTTCTTCTATTATCTGCATATGCCTTTTGCCTTTGCTGCGCCACTGTCATTCTTTCTTTATTAAGATTTACATTCTCTGTGGTTTCCCTTATCATTTCTGGTCCTAGCATTTGTTTTTCGCCAACTTCATACCAGCATATTGGAGATCGGCAACTCCTGCCATAGAGTGCTTCAAATGGTGCCATTTGAATGCTAGCTTGATAGCTATTATTGTAGGCAAACTCCACAAGAGGTAAGTGTTCGTGCCAGTTACCTCCAAAATCTAGGACACATGCTCTAAGCATATCTTCAATCACCTAGTTGGTTCTCTCCATCTGACCATCTGTCTGTGGATGGAAAGCAGTGCTAAAGTTTAGTTTAGATCCCAAGGAGTAGTGCAGTCCTTTCCAAAAGTGGGATGTAACCCCTATCAGATACGATAGACACCGGTACTCCATGTAATCTGACTATTTCCTTCACATATAATGCAGCAAGAACATCTACTGACCACTTATTCTTCACTGGCAAGAAGTGAGCCGACTTAGTTAAGCGGTCGATAATAACCCAGATACCATCGAATCCACCTCTAGATTTGGGTAGTCCGAAAATAAAGTCCATCCCTATCCTTCCCATTTCCATGCCGGGATTTCTAGGGGTTTGAGTTTACTGCGGGTCGCAAGTGTTCCGCCTTGACCTTTTGACATGTTAAGCATCGGGCGACATATTCCGCCACCTCTCTCTTCATATTAGGCCACCAAAAGCTTCTTTTCAAATCTTGATACATTTTGGTAGTTCCAGATGAATGGTATACCTGGTCTTGTGAGCTCATCCATAATCATTTTCTTTGTCTCTGCATGGTCGGGTACACAGACTCGATCCCGGAACAATAGTCTTCCATCTTCAGTTAATGAGAAATCCAGCCTCTGGTCTAGATTAGCCTTAATCTCCACAAGTATGGGTCATTGTCTTGGAGTGTTGTGATGTCCTCCAATAGTGTAGGTTGTGCTCTAACACTAGCAACAAGGCATCCCTTCTCTTTGATGTCAGCATCAATATTTAACTTGGCGAAGTCCTCTAATAACTTCCATTCGTCCACCATTAAACTTGACAATGTGATCATTGGCTTTCTACTTAGAGCATCCGCCATAGCATTTGCTTTTTTCCTGGATGGTATTGGATCGTGAAGTCGAAGTCTTTGAGATACTCCAACCACCTCCGCTGTCTCATATTCAAGTCCTGCTGAGAAACAGATACTTCAAGCTTTTATGGTCAGAAAACACAATGAATTCTCACCATATAGATAATGACGCCATATCTTCAAGGCGAAGACTACAGCAGCTAGCTCCAGATCATGTACAGGATAATTATCCTCGTGCTTCTTCAATTGTCTGGATGCGTAGCATATAACTTTCCCATTTTGCATCAGCACACAGCCTAGGCCGATCCCGGATGCATCGGTGTATACTTCAAAACTACCCCCAGCAACTGGCAGTGTCAACGGGTGCCGAGGTAAGTGCCCTTCAATGCCTGAAACTTTCTTCACATTCATCAGTCCATGCAAATGGATTCTCCGTCCTGGTAAGCCTGGTCAATGGTATAGCTATCTTTGAGAAATCTTTAATGAAGCGACGATAATAATCGGCTAAACCCAGAAAGCTTGCAATCTCTGATACAGTTGTCGGCCTTTCCCAGTTCTTTACCGCCTCCACCTTAGATGGATCCACAGAGATTCCCTCCTTGGATATGATGTGACCAAGGAAAGACACTTCCTTCATCCAGAATTCACACTTACTAAGTTTAGCATAGAGTTGATTTTCTCTGAGCACTTGCAGAGCAACCTTCAAAGTGTTCCTCATGTTCTTCTTTGGATTTGGAGTAAATAAGGATGTCATCAATGAACACCACTATAAACTGGTCCACGTATGGCCTATAAATATTGTTCATAAGTTGCATGAAAGCCGCTGGAGCATTTGTTAAACCAATGGCATGACCACGAACTCATAGTGACCATATCTACTCCGGAATGCAGACTTGTGAATATCCTCCTCCTTTATTCTTAGTTGATGGTAGCCTGATCTTAGATCTATGGAGAAATATTGTGCACGAAGATCTGGTAAACAACTCGTCGATGCGGGGGTGGATACTTATTCTTTATTGTCAACTGGTTTAACTGACGGTAATCAATGCATAGCCTCATTGTCCCATCCTTCTTTCTGACAAATAGCACTGGCGCTCCCCACGGGATGTGCTAGGCCTGATAAAACCTAGTCTAGCAATTCTTGGATCTGTCTTTTCAACTCCTACAATTCAACAGGGGACATGCGATACGGAGCCTTGAAATAGGGGCTGCCCCAGGGAGTAACTCAATGGTGAAGTTTACCTCCCGCTCAGGTGGTATACCAGGTAATTCCTCTGGAAATACATCAGGATAGTCTCTGGCTATTGGAATGTTTCTAAGGTTGGTTTCTTCTTTTAGTTGCCAAGACGGAAACTAGGAAACCATCACAACCCTGGTTGATCAGCTTAGAGGCCTTTAGGGAGGATATCAAGATAGGGTGTTTGTGATAACGGGTGCCAAGTAGTGATAGAGTTGGAAGGTTTTCTTTAAAAGTGACTCTTATGGCGACAGTTTACATCGGCATCATATTCAATTAGCCAATGACACCCAAAATGGCATCATAAACCTTCATGTCTAAATAGATAAGGTCGGCAGGGAGGTTGTGTCCTCCAATTATAGTTTCACATTTCGGCAAGTAGTGAGTGAGTTTAGATTCTGAGCCTAGTGGAGAGGCTACAGTGATCTTGGATTTCAAGGGTACAGGTTTGACAGGTAGAGTTGCAGCAAATGTGGTGGAAATAAATGAATATGCAGCTTCAGTATCGATAAGCACAAATGCAGGTTGCGAGTGTATGAAAATGGTACCTTCCACCATACCCCCTTCCTCGGGTAGGTCAGCTTCTAGGACAGCATTAAGGCGTCCTTGATGTTGTGGTATATTCGGGGCTTTGCCTGGTTGGTCCTTCATCATTAGACAGTCAGGAATATGGTGATCACGACCACCACATCTCAAGCATGCCCCGAGCTTCTTCCAGCATTCTTCAGCTCGGTGCCCCGGTTTATCACAGAATTTGCAGTTTTCAACCAACTACTACCTTCCACTTGACTCTCTTTTCTCCAGTAACATCTCTTCCGACATTCGGCCTCTTGTTGTTGTTGTTGACGTTGTTGTTACGAAAAGTTGGAGCACTATTAGGTGCTCCCTTCTTGACGAAGGCCGGCTTGGAGTTGTCCTTGCCCCTCATGCCCTCTACTTTGGCCATGGTGTCTTCTACCAGTTGAGCTCTTTGGACCATCTCAGTGTAAGTTTGAATGTTGTGTGGTCCGAGTCTTTCAATGAACATGGGCCTGAGCCCATCCATGAACCGATTTGCCTTAAGTCTTTCAGTTCCCACCAGTGTGGGGCATACACAGCAAGACGCACGAACTGAGCCTCATACTCAGACACAGACATTCCTTTCTGTTTTAGTGCGGCAAACTCCGCTGCCTTCTTCTCCTTGACTCTCTCAGAGAAATACTTTCCGGAATATCTCCAGAAATTCGGCCCACTCCAGTTCGCCAACATTAGGCAGGTGGGCCGATGTGGCCTTCCACCATGCTCGGGCATCCTTAGTGAATTGAAAAGTGGCCAGTACCACCTTTTCTGTTAGTGCATTGCATGACTTAGAAGATCCTTTCTATCTCCTCCTGCCAGTTCTCTGCTTCGTCGGATCAGGGGATCCAGAGAAATGAGGAGGGTTCAAACTCCTAAATTGCGGTGCAGATCACTGGCTCCATTTCTAACTGCAGCAGCCTGATTTCCAGCCTGAACCACATTTGCAGGGCCTGAGTCAATCCAGCTATTGTTTCTTGCATAGCTTGCCATTGGTTGAGAGCCATTGCAGTTGAGTGCAAGAGTTATGAGGGTTCCTGAGAAAAGGATGGAAACCAATTAATGTCTCTAGATACATTATCAGAGTCAATGGGTAGGAGTGTTTAATTCTTGCTAACATATTCCCAGTCTCTACCCATTCTCACTAGGTACTGTATTTAATTTCCATGACCTAGGTTCCATAGGTATCTCCTATTCGTGAGACATATATCCTATTTGGTATTCCTAGGCTCTGATACCACTAAACTGTCACGTCCCGAGAATTACGCAGCAGATATTAATAATAATTCAGAAATAATTGAGTCGATATCCGAGACATGAACAGTGGGCAAATAAGCCTCTAGCTAGCACGCGCTAAATGTATAACAATATACATCATCATAGGGCCCAAATATTGAACTCAACTAATCTTTTATTCAAATCTCAACTCATGTATTCCAATGGAAACTATTACAGGACTAAGACTCAATAAAAGAAAAAGTACATAATACCTCACCCTACTACAATGTTCTAACACTCAAAATAACTACTATAGATAGACTCATATTGGAACGCTCATCACTCGAACGCATTCCTATCCTCGACTTTCTCTTCCTCTTGAACTTCATAGTCACCTAGATTGGGTAAAAGTAGGGGATGAGCAAACTAACCCAGTAGGATTTATATCTCAATGTGCGGGCAATGATATAAGTGATTAACATTTAGAACTAGGTAAGCACGATGAATGTCATGATATGCATGTGCGAATAAAACTCATTAAAACATGATACATGAAACAAGCTAGATAGAGAGATCATGATAGAACAAGAATAGAACGATTAACAAGATGAACTAGCAATAGATCACTTTGTAGGAGCACGCAAGATCACTTGATGTCAATAGCTTTCACGAACGCAAGATATCACTAATTGCAAAATGCAGGATGGTCATATCACGCAAGCAAGCAAGCATGCACGAGCATGATCATGTAACACTAATCAGGCATGGAGACTAATGTACACTAAGAAAAGATCCATCAAGAATGTACATTAGGACACGTGTATGTGGTTATTGTATCTATCATTCAACAAGCAAGCAAGACTCCCAGCGCAGATGCAACGCCAGTAATCATTATATCCCATGGTTACAGTATATTTATGACTCTCTGTCATTGGGGCTAGACTGGAGCCCTTGGACACTCGTCGTGCCGGTCAGCATCTATGTAAAATTTAAATGTAGATACCCACAGTCATTAATAATGGCCAATGAGAGTTTCAATAAGTAAGCATGTGTAATGTCATGTTCATGATGATGATGGGAACAAGTAATAAGTAATTGAACATGATTTCATGATAACAATGGTCAAGAGATAAATTTGGCAACATAACAGCACGATTTATACTTTAGTTCAATCTTTCCATTAATGGCTTTAGTCTAGATTGTAAATCACACTCACGAGAACAAGATGAGAGAGGAAGTGCACGCTATCTCTAGGGAACTTTAATGGTACAACCAACTCGTCGGCCATGTGGGAATCCATGGTCAGAGGAGATTTACGGAGGCCTTGGAGAAAAGGTTGCTAGTCTACCGATTCGGAATGACCGGTAGAGAGTTTCCAATTTCCCAAGAAAGGGATGCCTAACAGTGCAAGTGTGTAGTGATTACACAGGTCAATCCACAACCATCGGTTTAAACTTGCGGAAAACACTTAACATGATGGCATGAATTGAACAATGCATTTAACTACACATGGGTTTGCAAGATTTTAAGAATAATAATTATCTTTTAAAACATGGTAGAATAATGGAAAGATTGAATCACAAGTTGCATGAATGGATCATAACATTAAAGAGCAATTAGAATAACCTTCATGTAATTAAAACTTTTAAATGGGTTAACCACTTTTAAGCCATTAAATAACCATCATGCAATGATCAGACCTAAGACATGTGAATTACATGCTAAAAAAATCATATTTAAACAGACCTCAGGTACAGCGGTTAGATTTGCAAGAAAATAAGTGGTTTCACGTAAAAATCCTGAGATCGCGACGGACACTTGTAAAGGTCGCGACGGGGTCAGATCAGAACGCGACAAGGGGATGTGAAGAACGCGACAAGGCAGTCAGAACAGGCAGAGAGATAGCGACGGGGCGCTCGTCGCGTTCAGAACGCGACGGGTTTACTGTCGCGACAAGACCTCAGAACGCAGCCTATTGGGCCATCACGTTCACAGGGTCTGCGCCTGAATCCGACAGAGAAAGGACAGTGCTTTGGATTGCGGACCAGACTTTCCCTATATTGACACAGGGTTGTTCTAAAATTAAGAACAAATTGTACAGTGCATGAAAAATAACTAAACCAGTTTTAACCAACCTAGACATGCAAGGGTGCTTCCAGTAAATCGGAATTAGAAAACCATGATGGTTTCAACAGGCTTTAATCAAGTCCAACACAAACGTAAAACCAAGTGCAACCCGAAAACATAGTGTCATGCAGACCCTCTTATCACACTTATAACTCCCTAACTAATGACATTTAGACAAAACGTTAACACAAGATGGACGATAACAACTAGTAGAAAAACTTTCATGTTGTGAGTTTGCTCTAATTCGGTCTCAAATTGCATGCAACATATAAAGAACAGAAAAAGGCCTGACAGTGCACGACTTGGGGAAAACGCTTATAACTCAAAATCTACTCATGGAATTCGATGACACAGTGGGAAATGAAAGTTAACTTGATTAGCTACACATTGGTATAGAATATGTTAAGGTTTGGCCTGAGAAAACCTACCTTCTAGGTTGAAGAGTCCCATTTTTCAGAAAACCTATATTCAGACCACTTGGAGGAAACCCTTAATACTCCGTGTATACTGCATGGAATTTGGGCATTCCACTTGGGTTAGAACGTAGACTTGACCCTCCTTCCAGGGGTATAGGCCTTGCAAGGTTTGGTTTAGTTTGGCCTACCTTTGAGCGGCTTCAAGTGGACGGTTTGTGCAGGTCGCAGCAGACGAACGGGGGAAGAAGATGTCCTTCTTGTGGTCGATCCACGCTCCCCAGCCCCCAGAGCTCCCCCAGAATTGTAAACTCGTTCCTAGGGTTTGGGTGAAAATATTTAAGCAACTAAGGTTTTAGGAGCCCTATGTAACTAGGAAAGAAGGGTTGCGGATTGGCTTGTGTCTTTCCAAAATTTGAAGATCTCTCTCTCCATATGAGAGTCTTGGCCATAAAGCACCTCCATGGGTGGTAGCCACGAATTTGGGTTGCCAAAAGTGCAAGATCTCTCCCAATTCAACTCTAATAGCCTCTTTTTAATTTCAGCTAATTAAGCTATGAATTTCTATGCATTTTCTAGCTTCATTTGATTTTTGGGTCATATGTGGTCATTGGCCCAATTATGATATTGGTCATTAATATATATGTGGGAGTCTCTCCAACACTTTTATTAATTTTTGGTTGCGTTGTATTTTCGTGTTAACGGTTTTCCGACTTGTTTCCTATTTGCATAATCAGTCACAATAACTCTTAACCTAGTCCAAATGATTTTTATTAACCCACATTTCTTGATGGGTCATTAGAGGATATTTTTTAAGTCTGTATATGATTTTTATTTAATTCCTGACTCATCCAAGTACGTGTGATAATGATTTTTCAACTTATTCATGATTTACGATAATAAGTCGCGAAACACTTTAAACTTGGCTAATCTGATTTTTCTTGACACAAATTTCTTTGTGGAACATTTAGGAATAATGTGTGGGGTTGATTTATAATTTTTACGGATTTTTTCGATGTGTCTTAGCACATACGATAATGATTCGTATGTTTTAAATACTTGATATTATGGAAATTATTTATTTCCATTTATTCAAATGTTTATATAGTTAAAATTTTCAGGGTGCTACATAGTTCCCTTCCGAGTTAGTTGTGTAAGAGGTGAAGCAATTCTGGAGAAATCTT
>CM024758.1:117087261-117297794 GCA_014218235.1 Colocasia esculenta | reverse complement strand
GGACCCAGCTGTCCTAGATTTGTTGCAGCGGTATCAGCTGAGATTGAAGCGCTCAAAAGGCAGATAAGAGGCAAAGAAGCAGAGAGCCACATAGTCAGAGAAGCTGAAGGTCTAGGGGAAACTCCCATGCAACCTCAGGATCAGTGGGAGTCTCAGCACAGCGCACTATCGTGCAGCCAGTGAATGAGCAGCCACAACAGTCACCGGCAACTACCGTGCAGCAGCAGCACTCGCAAGCCCAATATCAATTGTTACAGCCGCAGTTCTTTCAGCAGCAACAACAGCAATGCCAACCACAATCAGACCACCTCCAACAGCAGCAGCACTCACTGCCGACTCAGGTTCCTGAGCATCAAGTTGAAAGTCAAATGCCGCCATTGCTGCCGCCAGTGGCCATTATAAACACTCCAAGCAATCAGCAAGCCCACTTCTACCCTCAACAAATGGACCCCGCCGTCATCAGCAAGTTGATGGTAGAGCAAATGATTGAGATGAAGCTGGCAGAGCGGGGTGATGGAGAGCATGCCGCTTTCGACGTATATAGGGTGCCTTACCCTGCACATCATGCTGTGAAGAGATTGCCTCCGGGCATCACCAAGCCCCCAAAATTTGACAAGTTCAATGGACGGGGATCCCCAAAAGAACACATTGCATACTATATCAATGTGATGGGGGACTTGGCTTCGGACGAGTCTTATCTACTCAAATTTTTCGGCTCTTCTCTGACTGGATTGGCCTTTGAATGGTATTCCAGTCTGTCTGCAGGATCTATATCCGACTGGGCAGATATGCAAAAAGTTCAGAGAAAGATTTTATATAGCGGAGAGGGAGGTTACAGTGGCTGAGCTCTATGCGACTAGACAAAGAAATGATGAGTCTGCATTAGACTATATCCAACGCTGGAGGAACCTCAGTATGAGGTGCAAGCGCCCTCCTCACCAAGAAGATGCAGTGCAGATCTGTAAACAGAACTTGAAGAGGGAATTGTTGGAAAGGATGATCGGGATGGAAATCCGATCCTTTGATAGACTGAACAATGTAGTGGCAGAGATTGATGCCTTTTTGGTCAAATACTCTACCAGCTCATCCTCCGCACCGAAGAGCAAGCCAGCTGAAAAGAAGCCCGCAGGGAAGGAGGTACACGTTGTTGACCTCAAGACATTTGAACAGGAGAAAAGCAAAGGCGAAGCAGCTGCTGGATCTTCTGATAGCAAACCTGGGTCTCAGAGGAAGCTCATCCCCTTCCAAGACAAGGTGAGGAAGCCATATTCCTTCCCTAAGGAGAAGACCAAAACTCTGTTTGAGTGGGCTCTCAGATACAACAAGATCGTGCTCCCAACATCTAAAAGACCGGATGAAGCCTCAAAGAAAGATGATCCTCGGTACTGCATGTACCACCAGATCCTTGGACATGCTTTGGAAGACTGTTACGTGTTCAAAGATATTATGGAAGGTTTGGTCAAAAAAGGAGAGCTGCAGATGGGGGAGTACAGAGTAAATCCTCCTCAGCCACATGAGCCCCCTGCTCGGCAAGCTGCAGCCAACATGATCTCGTTATATCAACAGCTGCCAGAGGAGATCTCCGAGGCCAGTACTCAGAAAACTTATGAGAACTATGTCCTCACTCCTATCAAAGAAAAGGAGGGATGGCATGAGGTGCCTAAAAGAGCAAAGAAGAAAGCAGAAGTGAAACCAGCATCACAGGTGCAAGTTCAAGAAATGAAGCCAGTACCACAAGTGCAAATTCGAGGGGTAACACCCCAGTCACCTACACCAGTGGTTACTCCCGTGTGGTATGAAACACTCCCCCAGTTCGTCATCCCAAGGAACAACAACAGAAGGAGGCGGACGCCCTTGCCATTATATGGAGGGGGCAACCCGTCACTGGAGCGATTGCAGGCATTAATTGACGAGCTAGATGAATATGAGCAACCGGATAGGCATCCCGTCCGATTGCAAGAGTACGTGCCATGGGAGGAGCTTGAAAAGCTGACTCTGGAAGCACCCATTGCACAAGAGATGCCCCAGTCTGAAGAGGAGTTATTCTGGGGGCAAGAGTCAGTTGAACTTAAAAAGAAGAAGAAGAAAAGATCTAAGAAGAAGAAGAAGGCAGTTGCAACTCTTTCATGCAACACCATTTCGTCTCTCCTGGGCTTAGTGGAGCATTATGATGATGAGGAAATCTGTTCCTCATCCAATGACGTCAACCAGGTTGGGTCTTCAGGGCTCGAGTTTACAACTAGAACTGGAAGAAGATGGGGACGTCCGGCCCCAGCAAATCAGAATATTATCTTCCGAGGAGAGCCATCCTACCAAATTCCTGAGCCTGAGGTTCGAGGGACACAAATCCCACCTCCTCCAGGGCTGTACAAGAATGAAGAGACTGGGGCACGGTCCCATCCTTTGCCGAATTTTTAGCGGCCAAGGAGCAAGCTCAGGTAGCATTTACACCCCTGAAGACACAAAAGAAGGTCAGCCAAAAGCCAGTTGGCCCTGTTGTTGATGTTCAAGCAGAAAGCCATGCAGACGACCAAGAGAAACTTAAGCGGGATGATATGGGAGCTGCTGACCGGATCATCAAGCTGCTAAAAAAGGTTCCCACACGTTTCAGCATCTGGGACATTCTATCCTTCAGTGAAGAAACCAGAAGGGCAATCATCTCAGCCCTACAGACTCCAACACAGTATGAGGCATGTTTGGCAGAGATGCAAGTGGAGACTGCCGTTGCCAGCACGGAGTCCATTACATTTACTCCGGAGGACATGCTCCTCCCCATGACTACTCATAACAGGCCACTGTATATGAGGGGGCAATTGAATGGGCTGCCCCTAAACAGAATTCTGGTGGATCCCGGAGCAGCAGTCAACATATTGCCATATAAGATTTATCAGAAATACCACTTTGATGTGCACCTCACTTCCGTGCATGATGTGAGGATTGCAGGCTTCAACCAGAAATTTGAGATCCCTTTAGGGGTCATAGAGCTTGACCTGGTGCTGGGAGATTTTGCAACGAAAGTTCAATTCCATGTCATCAACGCCAACACTTCATACAAGGCCCTGCTCGGTCGGCCCTGGCTTCACCAGAACGGCGTAGTCCCGTCCACATTGCACCAGTGCATAAAATACATCAAAGGAGGGAGGAGCACAGAACCTTTGCCGATGCACATCCATTCGAAGTCTATGAGTGTCATCTTCTAGACGCAAGCCTGTACCTGGAGTACTCAAAAGAGCAAACCCCTTCCAAGGGTAGAGAAAAAGAGGTCGCAATCACAGATGAGTGGTTTCCACCACCTCCGCCAGGGGTTGTCGCTGTAGAGCCCGCACCAACAAAGGGGGCATCTATGCATTTATGCGATACCCCGGTCTGCACACACGACCTCAACATACAAGAAGGGAATGAAAAAGGAAAGTCCATCCTGGTCCCAGAAGGCCTCACGAAGCCAATCGTTGAGGTTGACTGCCAAACAGTGAAAGCATTAAAGACCATGGTGATATCCCACCCATGTGGGCGCTTCACGGTTTTCTATGCAGCCGAAGAGCATTTAATAAGAAGGGATGATGATTGTCAGATTCCCGAAGAGATGGGAGACCCCCTTGTGCCGATTTTGGGTCTCCCCGACATGTCATCTGCATTAACCGAAATGACCATGAGACAACAGATTCCTTTCTATCAACGTCTCAGTCAGAGGGAGATATTCAGGAAGCTTTGGTATCCTCCAAACATGGATAGGGATTTATTGAAAATCACGCCATGTCCAGGGCTTGGTTTCTCGTTGGGAGGACAGTACACCGTTGACATGGTCAGCATCGTCAATCGAAAAGAAGAAGGCTCCTCAGGGGTAGTATATGATGACTATCTAGAAGAGGGACCTGAAACTGAAATAGACACAATTGCAAATGAAGAGTCTCCCCTGGAGGTGGTAGTATCCCCGATAGGCACTCCCCCGGAGTCATCTATCACCCAAGTGTTGCCAGTAGTAGAAGAACTGACAAATAACAAAGTTGCCGAATCAGTTTTCACTGAGCTGGGAGAGATACAAGGCCAGACAATTACAACAGACAATTTACAAAACTTAAATCAGGAAATTCAGCAATCAGAAGAGATCGGAAGAGGCGCACCAGATGAAGATCAACAGGATGAATATTTGGAAGTGCTAGAAGCAGAAAATGAGGAAGAAGGCCTCATAGACCTGCAGCCAGCACCTGAAGAGCTCGAGGATGGTGGTCAGGCCACTGTTGATGAGTTAATAGAAATAAATCTGGGTACAGAAGATGATCATAGGCCAACCTTCCTCAGTGCCCTCATTCCAGAGGTGGAAAAGGAACAATACATCCAACTCTTGAAGGAGTTCCGGGACTGTTTCGCCTGGGACTACAAAGAGATGCCGGGGCTTAGCCCCCAAGTTGCTCAACATTTCTTGGCCATTGACCCAAATATTGAGCCAGTCAAACAATCTCCTAGGAGGATGAGACCAGAACTGATCAACAAGGTGTGTGCAGAAGTTGACAAGTTGGTAAATGTTGACTTTGTTGAAGAGAACCAGTACACCACTTGGCTGGCAAATATTGTACCTGTTAAAAAGAAAAATGGGCAGATTAGAATATGTGTAGATTTTCGAGATCTGAACAAAGCTTGTCCGAAAGATGACTTTCCAGTGCCAATCACTGAGGTGATGATCGATGCAACTACTGGGCATGAGGCACTGTCATTTATGGATGGGTCATCTGGCTACAATCAGATCTGGATAGCTGAACAGGACAGAGTACACACAGCTTTCAGGTCACCTAAAGGGATTTTCCATTATAAACGGATGCCCTTTGGACTCAGGAATGCTGGAGCTACATATCAGAGGGCCATGACCAAAATCTTTGATGAGCTACTCTACAAGAAGGTGGAATGCTATATTGATGATTTAGTGGTCAAGACTAAACGAAGAGAAGATCATCTGGCTGATCTCCGAGTCGTATTCGAAAGGCTGAGACGATACGAACTCAAAATGAATCCAATGAAATGCGCATTCGGCGTATCCAGCGGGAAATTCTTGGGTTTCATTGTCCGGTACAGGGGAATTGAAATTGACCCTGTCAAAATCAAAGCTATCCAAGAGATGCCACCGCCAAGGAACTTGACGGAGCTCCGATCATTACAAGGACGGTTGGCCTACATCCGTAGGTTTGTCTCAAATCTATCTGGGCGGTGTCAACCCTTCCACAAGTTAATGGGGAAGGACGTCCCATTCCAATGGACCCAGGAGTGCCAAAACGCCCTGGACCACCTGAAAGCATATCTGAATACTCCGCCAGTTCTGGGCGCTCCAATAAAGGGTCGTCCTCTTATACTATACATAGCAACCACGGAGCATTCTTTGGGAGCTATGTTGGCACAAGAAAATGAAGAAGGAAAAGAGCAGGCCCTCTACTATCTCAGCCGCAGATTGGTCGGGGCGGAGGATAGATATTCTCCAATTGAAAAGGTCTGTCTGGCCTTAGTATTTGCGGCCAAGAAAATGAGGCACTATATGCTGCCACACGAGGTCAGGCTGATATCCAGAGCTGACCCCATCAAATATATACTTTCTCAGCCTGCGCTGAGAGGGAGAATTGGTAAATGGGCCGTCATGTTGATGGAGTTTGACATCAAATATGTCCCTCAGAAAGCAATTAAAGGCCAGGCGGTGGCAGATTTCTTTGCAGCGCACCCTGTGCCAGAAAATTCTCCGCTCATTACCGAGCTACCAGAAGATGAGACTCTTGAAGTGAACCAGCTACAAACAGCTACCTGGCAGCTGTATTTTGATGGGGCCTCAAGAATAGAAGCGTCGGCATATGGCAGAGCAAGAGTCAGAGCGGGGGCAGGTATCGTCTTGAAATCACCAGAAGGAGAGGTTACACATACCTCCTGCTCTATTAGCAAGCCATGTACAAACAATGAAGCTGAGTATGAGGCCTTGATCATTGGCTTGCAAGTGGCCCTCTCCATGAATATCAGGGTATTGCAAGTGTTCGGCGATTCAATGCTGATTGTCAAACAAGTACAAGGAGAGTTTGACGTCAAAAAGCCGGAATTGCTGCCCTATTATCGAAAAGTCAAGAGATTGATGGCAAAATTCTACCAAATAGAAATAGAGCACATTGGCAGAAGCGGAAATGCACAAGCTGATGCTTTGGCTAAGCTGGCAAGTTCACTGGCAGTGCCACCAGATGAGAAGCTGGAAATCGTCATCATGAATAGGCGACAGGTTCCTAGCATGATAGAAAGTGAACATGAAAATGAAGAGAACGACCATGAAGAGGTCTCCGTGGCAGAAGAGGTCAGACAAGAAGACTGGAGGAAGCCCCTGCTGCAGTGGTTCGAACACCAGCAATTGCCAACACAAAGAGAAGAACGAATCAAGCTGGTCCGGATAAAAGATTCATATGAGCTAAGAGGCGGGGTCTTATTCAAGATCATGGCAGACGCCAAAAGAAGATCTTGTTGAGGTGTTTGTCACCTGAAGAAGCCTGGAGGGTTATGAAGGAGGTGCACGCCGGGATCGCTGGCGCCCACCAGGCCGGACCCAAAATGAAAATAGAGATCAAGAGGCTCGGGTATTATTGGCCGACTATGTTCGAAGACTGTGGTAAATTTGCCAAGACGTGCCAGCAATGTCAGGAACATGGAGTCATACTGAGAAGACCCCCCATACATTTGCATCCGACCGTCCCAAGCTGGCCGTTTGCACAATGGGGCACTGACGTCGTGGGCCCTTTGCCACCTTCCTCCTCCGGGTGCAAGTACATCTTGGCAATTACTGATTATTTTTCAAGATGGGCTGAAGCTGTGGCACTAAGAGAAGTAACAGGAGAGCTGGTGACTCGCTTCATCCAGCGAAATATTATTTTTAGATTCGGGAGCCCAGATCGGATTATATCAGATAATGGAACGCATTTCAAGAACCAGAAAGTTTCAAGAATGGCTTCCAGGTACAGAATAGACTGGAGAACCTCTACTCCTTACAATCCACAGGCCAACGGCTTAGCAGAAGCTTTCAACAAAACACTATGCACCTTGCTAGCCAAGACAGTCAGTGCAAATAAAAGAGACTGGGAAGACAGGATGTATGAGGCCCTGTGGGCTTATCGAACTGTTTACAAGACACCAACGGGTTGCTCACCTTTCTCCCTGGTATACGGTTCTGAGGCAGTGGTCCCGGTGGAGCTCGAGGTGCCATCCCTCAGGGTAGCTATTCAACATGGACTAGCTCCTGAGAGCCAGACCAACATTGAAAGGAGACTTGAAGAACTCTCCGACTTGGAGGGGAAGAGGCTACATGCACAAAAGAATATTCAAGTCTATCAGGCTCGCATAGCACGCGCTTTTGATAAGTTAGTTAAGGGCCGCGAGTTTAAGAAAGGAGACCTGGTGATGGTTAAAAGAAGAGAGGTCATGGCTGGCAACCCAAAGGGTAAGCTAACGAGAACTGGACCGGTCCGTATGTGGTGCAGAGGGTCTATGAAGGCGGCGCGTACGTCGTAGTCGATCATCGAGGTGAAGTCAAATTTCCACCCCTCAATGGAAGACATTTGAAGTTGTACCATGCATGCCATCCACAGTTCGATAGCCAGCATCACAGGCAGCAAGAGGAGGAACAAGAACTAGACCCGGGCAACATATTCGATGAATGAAGAGCTCGGTCATCAAGAGACGTTGCTATTGCAACAGCAGGGAGTCTCTACACTCAATCTTCCCCATGTAAAAAAAATATTAAACCCGGGACGTTAGTCGCCAATGACGAAGAGCCAAAAGAACAACGCAAAAAATGGCATGCAATGCATGGCAAAAAAAAAAAAAGAGAGAGGCAGCCATACCGCTAGCCGGACCATGGCTCTGAGGCGACGCACGTCTCAACAAACATTATGATTTCCCGTGGTTCTCGCTGTTTTCAAGGGGAGGACGATGAAAGGAGTCCCCTCGTTTACACGACCGCATTATTTTCCACGGAGGTTCTTTGAAATTTCTGTTTCTTTCCCCATTTAAAAGACATCTTGAAAGATCAACAGTTTAATGTTTCCCCAAATTTAAAGAAAGAAAATCCAATGAACATCTTCTGATCTGACATTGGGGTCTTTAATGTGCAGGGGGCATGATGAATTGGAGTCACCAAATCCGAAGGATCAAAATCGTCATTGATGCTGATACGTCAGGACCACATCGAGAATTGGAAACAATGGCGAACATAAGAGATCTACACCGTGCGATAGCAGAGTCTCGCTAGTAATCATGCTAGTGCGACACGAGGCCAAGTCAATAACATGGTCATGGGATCATAATCGTCAACGAGCTCGAGCAGATAGCGGTTTTCCCTACCAAAACAAAATATAATAAAAAAAAGGGGTTCAAAATGGAGGTGCCCCGTCGGACTTATTCGAGTCGCTTCATCGAATAAGGGTAAAAAGGACCTAAAACCCGGCTATGGTGAAAACCCGCAAAGGGCGCCATGGGCAAAATCGGGTACCCCGCTACACGAAAACCCGAAAGGGCGTGTAGGCAAAAGCAAGAGGGGGTCGGATTGGGTGAAAACCTGTAAGGGCGCCCAATTCGATAAAGAGAAAATTAAAAAAAAAAAAAACGACAACAAGGATCAGTCCAATGCCAAGACATCAACAAGCACGAAGGTCAAGTGTTAGCAAGATCCTAGTACCAGACGATACGAGGCCACATTACCTTGATGGGTATAAAACAGCACCAGACTTCGCCACCTTGGCAAGTACCAGACAATACCAGGCCCCGTCACCTTGATGGGTATAAGACAACACCAGGCCTCGTCACTTCGGCAGTCACCAGACGGCAAAGGCTCCCGTCACTTCAACAGTTCCAGGCGGCAAAGGCTCCCGTCACTTCAACAGTTACCAGACGGCAAAGGCTCCCGTCACCCCAACAGTTACCAGGCGGCAAAGGCTCCCGTCACTTCAACAGTTACCAGACGGCAAAGGCTCCCGTCACCCCAACAGTTACCAGGCGGCAAAGGCTCCCGTCACTTCAACAGTTACCAGACGGCAAAGGTTCCCGTCACTCCAACAGTTACCAGACGGCAAAGGATCCCGTCACTTCAACAGTTACCAGGCGACAAAGGCTCCCGTCACTCCAACAGTTACCAGGCGGCAAAGGCTCCCGTCACTTCAACAGTTACCAGGCGGCAAAGGCTCCCGTCACTTCAACAGTTACCAGACGGCAAAGGTTCCCGTCACTCAACAGTTACCAGACAAAGGCTCCCGTCACTCCAACAGTTACCAGGCGGCAAAGGATCCCGTCACTTCAACAGTTACCAGGCGGCAAAGGCTCCCGTCACTCCAACAGTTACCAGACGGCAAGGCTCCCTCACTTCAACAGTTACCAGGCGGCAAAGGATCCCGTCACTCCAACAGTTCCAGACGGCAAAGGATCCCGTCACTTCAATAGTTACCAGACGGCAAAGGCTCCCGTCACTTCAACAGTTACCAGGCGGTAAAGGCTCCCGTCACTTCAACAGTTACCAGGCGGCAAAGGATCCCGTCACTTCAACAGTTACCAGACGGCAAAGGCTCCCGTCACTCCAACAGTTTCCAGGCGGCAAAGGATCCCGTCACTTCAAGTTACCAGACGGCAAAGGCTCCCGTCACTTCAACAGTTACCAGCGGCAAAGGATCCCGTCACTCCAACAGTTTCCAGACGGCAAAGGATCCCGTCACTTCAATAGTTACCAGACGGCAAAGGCTCCCGTCACTTCAACAGTTACCAGGCGGTAAAGGCTCCCGTCACTTCAACAGTTACCAGGCGGCAAAGGATCCCGTCACTTCAACAGTTACCAGACGGCAAAGGCTCCCGTCACTTCCAGTTACCAGACGGCAAAGGCTCCCGTCACTCCAACAGTTTCCAGGCGGCAAAGGATCCCGTCACTCAACAGTTACCAGACGGCAAAGGCTCCCGTCACTTCAACAGTTACCAGGCGGCAAAGGATCCCGTCACTCCAACAGTTTCCAGACGGCAAAGGATCCCGTCACTCAATAGTTACCAGACGGCAAAGGCTCCCGTCACTTCAACAGTTACCAGGCGGTAAAGGCTCCCGTCACTTCAACAGTTACCAGGCGGCAAAAGATCTCGTCACTCCAACAGTTTCCAGGAGGCAAAGGATCCCGTCACTCCAACAGTTTCCAGGCGGCAAAGGCTCCCGTCACTCCAACAGTTACCAGGCGGCAAAAGATCCCGACGGCAAAGGACTCGTCACTCCAATAGCCACAGACGGAAAAGCTCCCGTCATACAGATAATTACAAGAAGGTTAAACCAAAAAAAAAGAGGGCTAAAAATAGAGATGCCTCGTCGGACTTGTCCTTTGGCAAGGGTAAAAAGGACTTAAAACTCGGCCATGATGAAAACCCGCAAAGGGCGCCGTGGGCAAAATCGAGTACCCTGCTACACGAAAACCCGAAAGGACGTGTAGGCAAAAGCAAGAGGGGGTCAAGTTGGGCGAAAACCCGAAAGGGCGCTCAATTTGATAATGAGAACAAAATAAAAAAAAAGTTGCACAAGAAGCGCTAGGCGTGCTCAAAAGATGTACTTTTCATTGATTCAGAAATTGTGTTACATGACGGGCATGCTTGCCAATGTACAAAAAAAAAGGGAGACTTTACAAGTCTCGGAATATCTCTTCCATTGGCAAGATGCCCACTGAAGGGGAGGATGCCATCTCCCTCAGGCGCTCTTCGTGGAATTCAACCTTCCTCAAAACTTCCTTTGCCTCAACAGTTTGGTCTTTAACTGTAAAGTGACCTTTTCGTAATGGACCCGACAATCTCTCGACCTCTGAAGCTCAGCTTCAACATTAACTAATGCTGCCTTGAGAGCAAGAATCTTCTCATGTAGGGCCTCAGAGCTGTTAGCATTGGCCTCAATGAGAGCAATGTTGCATTCCTCGGCGACGCGCACAAAGGCGAGATGGCCCCAAACAGACGGTCATGCCAAGCACGCCGAACAGCTCTCCGGGAACCACTCCGACCCCGAGGTCCAACCTGCAAGGGGAGAATGGCCCAGTGCCTGACTGAGCCCGAGGGCTAGTCACATGAAATCAGATATATGTACAAGGCTCTAATGTATCATAAGTTAGCGCCAGTGCTCAGAAAACCACCAAATCATAGCTCTCATCCATCCATAGTCCCTAACCTTGCAAAATAGCATCGTCCTCAAGAGTTGCAAGAAGGTCTCATCATGTCAAATAACAACCAGGAACAAAAAAAAGACATCATTCTTCACACAGAATGTCTTCAGACAGAAGATTTTATATAGACTGCTGGCTGTCAAAGTTCACTCCCTTCAAGGCAAGCATGTGTCATGTGGAAGAATCAGACACATTAAGAAATGACGAAATGCAAAATCTGCTCGTTGGTGCTGAATGTGAAGCCAACCAATTTTCAGATAAGCTGAATAAGGTGAACACTTTTGTTACAAATGGAAAAGACACTCAGGAGAACAAAGAAATGAAAGCAAGTCGAGAAGTGGATCAGATAAAAAAAAAAACTCAAGTTCAATGACAAGAAATGTGGAAGGCACAGTGCTAAACATCAATAAAAAGAAGGATATCATATGGAAAGCCTAAGTAACAGGACAAGATGGTTCTGAGGCACTCTAGGTGAAGTAAAGAGGAAAGTGACAAGCAGGCATTAGTTGGTGGATTATTCACCATCAACTGTGAAAGCAAAGCAAGCACAAAAAAATTGGTGGTCTCTATGCTGGATAATTAGTGATCAGCTGCACACAGAGATAGTCATTAAGAGTGCTCACAAAGCCTCATCCTGGAAAGAATTTGTGAAGGAAACTTCTTTATGCAGAGATTATTCTGAACTAGGAACAATGCTTATGCCTGATTACATCAGTTCCAATTGGTTAGAACACTCTTTGGCACTTGGATTCATCAGTGTCAAAATACCCAAAGTGCAGGAACTACTGAAACACTTACTGGGGAGTTATCAGATTCAGTTCTAGGGAGCTATGTTTAGAAGCTCTGGGAAGCACCTGTGCAACCAGAACTAGGCCCGGAGTGGGGAACATGAAAGCAAGAAGTCAGGAAGTTGCTTTTTGACATCACATCCTGGAGTTAATAGCATCTTAATAAGCAGAGCTATGGAGGACATCTGAATTCAAGGCTGCGCCCCAGCAGGAAATGGCCTCAATTAGATACTTGAAGACCACATATCTGCATGGGCAAAGTGGGAGACAAGGTGTCTCGGACAACACAATAGAGGGTGGTCAACAAAAATTCTGATTCTCAGATGGTTGAAAGTTAAAATGTAAATCTAGGCATCATCGGAATCCTCTCAAATACCGACGGTGTTCAGCTCTCACGGAAGCTAAAGGAAGATAATGTGGGCGGTGGGCAAAAGATGGTGATATGTACTGCTGTGACCATCCAGGCAACCATGCTTTTAATAAGCCCTCTCAAATAGAACTGATTCTGCCAATATCATACCTCAAAGTGCATCTATTGCTGTGAGCAGTAAGATAAATCTAGCAAATAAACATCAAGGTAGAGATTCTCCAAAGAAAATACCAGCAATGTTTGGCTTTCGTAGAAGCTGAGGGAAGACAGCGCCCAGCACCTTTACTGCTCCTGGTCACTAACGCTGACAGGAACAAAGAACACCGCCGTAGACCCTCCTCCACGCCTCTCTAGCGCCATGAAACACAGCCACATGAACCCCCCCGCCTTGTTTGCATGCAACCTCGGTTGCTGCAGAAGGTTGCCGTCGCCGGAGGCCCCGAAGCTGACGTCACTAGATCCGCCCCCACGGGTAAAGGAAAGCCGTCGCCTTTGTTGTGCTCTGTCAAAGTCAAAACCAGGAGCACTGAGGTCGCCTTTCAGGGGTCCTTAAATCAGAAGCCAGAAGAGAAACCAGAGGTAACAAAAGAGCACGGGAAGGTACCAGATTTCTGCTCTGTCGCCTTTGTCCTGCTATGCCGCTGCCGTCGCGAGATCCCCTGCTGAAGAAGCCCCTCGAATGCGCTCGCCTATCTCGCTGGATGGGGTGTACAAAAGCAAAGGGGGAAAGAGAGGAACGACTGAGATGAGGATGCTGTCGTCTTCTCTGCCTCGCTTCGCTGCTGCCTTCGAGATGTTCGTAGAAGGGGAAGCAGTGCGAAGAAGGGGGGAAGCAGTGCGAAGGGAGGAAGAAACGTAGAGAAGTGGAGAAGCTTGTGCGGCAGGTTTTTGTGAATGGGAAAAGAGAAAGGAGGGGCACACCTTTTCAGGCCCTTCGGATCCCACTCACTCAGCTTCCTGGGTCCTCACAGACCCAAATGGAGCCTGCCGCTCAGCGCCCTCCATCGCACCTTCTGGAGAGGTCCTGGCGGAGCCTGCCGATCTGGCCTATCGGGTCTCCCACAGGCCCGCTCCAAAGCCAAATCTCTGGCGGTTCAAGGCAGCAAGAGCCGGGTCAAGGGCTGCCGTTCAAACCAGTCCCGTACCGGTTCAAGGGCTGCCGATCTGATTTCTGGTCAGTCCGAAGAAGAAGTGTGCCCGGTCCATGTCTGCCGTTCTGGCACCTTCTACCTAAATATATATATATATATATATATATATATATATATATATATATATATATATATCTACAAGCAATAAACGGTAAGTTTACCGTGAATCCCTCGTCAGGCCAAGAATTATGTCAAAAAAAAAAAATTGTTACTACAGTGGTATTAAGGGCCATAATACCAATATTTTTGCTAGTTGACGTCATCAAACCAAGACGTCGCTGCATCAATCGAGGTGAAAATTGCCGATCCGATTAATGTGCCGGTCGAAACACCCACAGTACATTAAACGGAACCATCCAGAAGCTTGCGTCCGTTCATATGGTGTAGCTCAACAGACTCGTTAATTCAACGAACTGTCATCGTAGCAATCATTCACTGGCTGTCGATTTCAACATGATAATATCAGTTTCAACAAGACCATCGGCATGGCAACACGTCCAAGGACCGCCATCCGACCATGAGACAACAGATCACTAGACGTCACAAGACAACAGAATGACAAGAGATTGACAGCAATGAAATTACACGACAGCAGAGCACAAGACAATTCTCCATGAGGCTGTGAGGGGTACACCTGCGGACGCTGCTCCGCTCGATCCTCGCTTGCACCATCCCCAGGTGGGGGGCATTTGTTTACACCTGTTTTGGCTAATGGGCCTCGAATGGATTGCGGCCCAAGAAAGGACCAAGACCAACAAGCATCCGCGGCAAACAACAATGGCATGCATTGTAAATTTATCAAATATGAGGGGTCTATCTTCGGCTCTGGCTTTTGCCATGTCAGCCCTCAAAGAATGGCCCTTAAAAAGGCCCTTTTCCCATGCAGAAGAGAGGAGAACGGAGTAGCAGAAAGAAAAGGGAGGCTTCTGGCGGCTCTGGGTTCTTCTGGGCAAGCAGAAGGAAGAACCGGAAGAAGAGGAGGGCGACTACTGCGGGGTTTCTTGAAGCAGGGGCTGGGGAGATCCTTCGGGAAGAAGAAAGAAAAGGGAGAGGGTGAGTGTTCCACAGAGAGAGATTGGGCAAAAGAGAGAAACCGGGGTTTTCTTCGAGTTCCCCCCATTCCATTGTACTCATTTCTCTAAATTTATAGAATTTCTCCTCTGATTAAGTTGAATTTGGCAATTTGTTTGATTCCGGTTCAGTGTTTTCTCTCCGATTCCCATCTGACGTTTCTTCTTATCTTCCCCTTGTTCTTACTGGTTATGAATGTCTTGCTTGTTGACCATTTTAGCATTAATGAATAGTTTTCATGCCGGGTTAGGATGCCTCCATATCCTCTTATCCGGTGTATTTAAACAATTGGCATGACGAGCTTGGAATCCCCTCCCCCAGTCTTTTACATCGCCGACCTGTTGAGAATAGCTTTGTGATCGTCCCCTTCTATTTTAGTGATTCTTATTTTAAGATATGATTCATTTCCATTTATCTTTACCTGCTCCGTATCCTAAATGGGATCCCAGATGTTCTCGGGTAAGGTGAAAATAATACCCATGCCTGGTTCTCAGGGACTAAATTGGCCTACCTTTTTTTTTTTTTTATTAATCAATTTACACAATTATTTCTTGTTCAAGGCGTTAAAGGCTTTGAACGGCAGCCCTGCGCAGTGATGACACAGTGCTGCCGTTCAAAGTATTTCACATTTTGAAGGGCTGCCGTTCAAAGTATTTTATGTTTTGGGGGCTGCCGTTCAGAAGATTTCACATTCTAAAAGGCTGCCGTTCAAAGATTTCATATTTTGAAGGGCTGCCGTTCAGAATGTTTCATATTTTGGGGGCTGCCGTTCAGACGATTTCATATCTTTGAAGGGCTGCCGTTCAGAATGTCTATGCTTTGGAGGGTAGCTGTTCAAAATATTCTTATGTTTTAGAAGGCTGCCGTTTCGAATATTGTGTATTCCGAAGTGTCATCGTTCACCTCACTCCCTCACTCCGTCGTTGCTTGGATGTTGAGGGTCTTGAACGGCAGCCCTGTGTAATGCTTACGCAGTGCTGCCGTTCAACCTCTCTTCTCCATTAAAAATCCAATACCCCTTTGTTTAAGGTGGTTCAGTTACGCAATGCTTTGAGGGTCGCCATTCAAGCTATCTCCCGGCCTTGGCATTTACCGATTTTCTTGAGGACGCCTCGGAAACCGGTGCCTTGTGCCTTGATGTTGTTGCCTCGGCATCAACATCTTATTGGCATCGTCTCCATCGCGGTAGACGGATGTCATGTGCACCCCCCCAAAGCGCAAACTAAGGGGAGGTGCTGTCGAATTTTTGTCTCGAGTCGAGCACTTATCCATTTCTAACGATAATGTTATACATTTGTGCCGACGTGATCACCGTATAACTTGTGTTATAATTCGGCGTCATTGGCAAACAGCATATTGCCTCTCGATGGCAAACATTGTTTTCTGTGCACCATCTTAAGTCCATAGGTGAGCGCACCCGAGTAACGCCCCGACATATGGTGGGCAGGGGAAGTTATTATCAAATCGGATTATACCACATGACGGGTTTCTCCGCCAGCTTAAACGTCATTTCTTCAGCCATGATCTTACCAATTTGTGTGACATGTATGTACATGTGTAAGAACGAGACAAATGAGCGCCAGTATGATTGCGTCCTTCGACCGATGAGCTGAACACGAGGACAAACAGAAAATAAATAAGTAAAACAAATAATAGAAATAATAAAAGAATAAGTGGAAGCTGAATAACAAAAAGAGCAGACAGCAAACAACAAATGGACAAGGCGATCAAATCAATAAAAAAATTTAAATGACCAAAAGTAATAAAAAAGAAAACAACACAAGTAAATTGATAAAGAAAATAGGTCAATAAAAAAATTAATTAACAAAAAAATGAAAGCATATAAAACACTAAAAAAATGGAAATAAATAAATGACAATAAGAGAAATTAGCAGGCTGCCGTTCAGCACCATTCCCCCCTGCCGTTCAGGCTCATCGGCAGACTCCCTGACCCCCTGCCGTTCAAGCTTCCAAAGAAAAGAAAGGGTCTGCCGTTCAACATTTCATACATACAAAACCCTGCCGTTCAGCACCCCTGCACACAACACACCCTGCCGATCAGCACCCCCGCACACAACACACCCTGCCGATCAGCACCCCCACATACAACACACCCTGCCGTTCAGCCACCCATATCTGTGTGCATAAATTCCCACACATATCCCTTAAAAAAAAAAACATCTAAAACTCCCCGCTGTTCAAGCCTGCCGTTCTAACCCATCACCCACAGCAAGGCTGCCATTCTGACCCATTTCTCCTTTTCGTTAAAAAACATCAAATACCCCACCATTCCAACTCCACGTGCCATGCATGCACATACCCAAATAAACCCACAAGCATAACCCATTCTTAAACCCACATGTGTATACGTATGCCTACAAATCTTCCACTTCTATTTGATCCTTCACAAGCAGATATGGAGTGGAAATTAAATTAATGGAATAATAATTAATAAATTGTCAAAACAATATACAATTAAAAAAAAAGATAAATCAAATCATATAAAACAAACTTAATTGTTGCAACTTTAGATCAAATCTAAAAGAAATACAACATGATAACTTCATATCAAAGAGATAATAATCGAGGGAGATCTCAAATCAAATAACAAATGAAATATGAATAATTTCAAATCAAATCCTACAATACCAAAATAAATGCAACAAAAAGATAACAGCTTCAAAATAAACCCAAAGTTAAATAAAAAAAAAATCAATCAATCAAATAAAGCAACCCTAAACCAAAGAAATCAAATCAAATAATTTCGGGTTAAGCTCCTGACTCGGAACAAAAAATTCAAATAAGTTTCAAACTCAAATAAGTTAAGAAAAAAATTGAAATCAAATAAAGCTCCACATCAAATTGAACAATCAAATTTAAATTAAATCAAAAGACCAACAGACAAAAGGACAATCCAATAAAAGATCGAGCACAATAGAAATTGTAAAAGATCAAAAGAAAACAAGTCAAATCAATTAATTTAGCCCTCTTAATAATTCTGAAATAACAACAAAAATGCGTCAAGTGTTATATTCTGGTCGTCTCACTTTAGGCGCAACTAGATTTACATTTCTGCACATATCTTTTATCGGATGTTTCCATCAAAGGCCACAAGACTCTTTATTCTGGCGATTAATCAAGGGTTTTCCCTCTTAGAGGGATGTAATTAACGTCGTTGCGCTTAGGCAACGGCGGGATCTTGGTCCCGACCCGATCACCACTTTCGTTTGACGAAGTCAGACAGCGCGCAAACAGACCTAAAGTCCTTCGACTCTCGGAGGCAGAACTTGTTGTCGCTTCAGCGACTGGCACGCCTGCGCTCCGCAATTACGGATTCATCTTTCGTTATAGTGACTTGCTTAGCACTAAACGGGACTTGAATTCGTAATATGCGGGAACACACATGAGAACATGATAAATAATTTTACTTTTAAAATATTGTGATGGGTCTATGAAAAATCCATTTCCACAGCGGGTTCTTCTTGTTGAGAGAGATTTTGTGTATTTATGTAAAGTGCATAAGTGTAAGTTTTTTTTGATAACGAGGAAATCCCGCCCCGTGTGGCTTTGTGGACTCAAGGATTGGTGTTCGTGAACTCCAAGGTCAGGACTTGGCAGCTCCTACTTTCCGTATACCCGTATTGCCCTTACCCCACTTGACCAGAAAAACCCCGGATTTACACACCTCGAGGATTGCATGTAAATCAGGTAAATCCCCCCCCAGGAATCGAACTCGGGACCTCTTGCTTTTAAGCAAGAGTTCTAACCGATCGACCCAACCGGGGTCCTCTCATAAGTGTAAGTTACATGGGTATTTTAACTATGTGACATCATGTATATAGATTTTTTACCTATATGGTACCATAAAAGTTAGTGCCACATGAGTAAAAAGTCTATATAAATTGCACTTGTGCACTTTACACAAATACAATAAATTTTTCTCCTTCTTATTTTCACTGGGTTGTTAGTTTATGGGGATTGATGGCAACGCGAACATTAATTAGTTCGCAATCGGGAACATAGAGGAGAAGCTTGTAATTAATAAGGCAGATGAAATGTCAGAAGTCAAACAAGGCTAGTTACATAGTGTGTAAGTTAATTTTATGGATGTTCTTTTCTTTATATATATATATATATATATATTGCACCTTTCAGTTAGTCTTCTGCATTTAATGTTGATATCATTAATTCGGCTGACTACAATGATGAGGTCGAGAGTCTAGTCGACTTAAAACTTCAGCTAACTAAAGCCTGACCAACTTAAGACTTCAATTAACCGACATGGAAGTTAGTCAAGAAGAGAAACTCAACTAGCCGAGGTGGAGGGACTTGGATATTGTCATGTCTACGGTCGAGGATGATCGGACTTGAAAAGACAGTCAATCTTCTTGAGAATAGTTTCGGTGCCGATCATTCGACAATCAAATTAGTCTGTCTCAACTGTAATTTATCTAAGGAAAGAAAGAGAAGTTAAAAAAGGGATTAGGCTATATATGCAACCTATCCACCTTTCTTACATGTGCCTCTTGAACCTCTTTTGAAGATAGATGGAGGGTGAGGGAAAACATTATATGCGATGTGAGATTAACTTTATTTTTTTCCTCTTCTTTACTTAATTTCTCTCCTAAGGGGATGGGCATGACGAGATCAGACACCTAAACATGTTCTTATTCATGCCTACACCATCCGCACGTCTCTAGTAATTTAGGGGGGGGGGGTTCACTTGCATACTCATCTCAAAAATAAAAATTGTATAAAAAAACTCTATCATAAATTCATATTTTCCTTCTTTAATAGGCGCATGGTTATGGAGTTCTCCATCCGAAGTTTTACATCTCTTATGGCTTGGCCACCACCATCTTCTTATTAACTGAGGATGCACATGTGAATCTAAATTGTTTTATATTAGATATTGGAAATTACCCATCATATTATTAAATATGAAAGGATTAGGAATTCTATATCTTTCTGGTTAATGATTTGTCTGCATAGAGTTACAAAAATGAAATAAGATATAATAATATATCTCTTCTATTTTTTTTAATAAAACATACCTTGTCGCAAGTATTGCCATCCCACATAGATCAATCAAATAGACATAAGTATACATGAACATAACGTGCATGAGTAATGGTTCTGGATGCATGTTGTGTGTAAGGAAGAGAATAATATTTTAATATGAAGTTATGGCATTTCAAATAGGGGGGATAAGGATGCATGTTGTTTTGGTGGTAGCATAGGCAAACCTTCCAACAAGGTTCTCCACGGTTCACTTTCCAACCAATGCATGCAACAACTACATAGTGGTGCTCCACTACGTACGTATGATCACAAGTCCATTTTGATAACATTCAATTAAGATTCAGCATCTTAGTTCTAACATGGAATATGCTATGTTTGGTATCGAGATGGATAAAAAATAGAGTGAGAATATCTTTAAAATTTTAAAGATATTTTCATTATATTCTCGATCTATCTTAATATCAAACATACTTAAATAGGTAGACCAATTTAATCATGAAGACCCAACATTCCAAGCCAGCATGCACCCAAAG
Organism: Colocasia esculenta; assembly: GCA_014218235.1. Taxonomy (NCBI): domain Eukaryota; kingdom Viridiplantae; phylum Streptophyta; class Magnoliopsida; order Alismatales; family Araceae; genus Colocasia; species Colocasia esculenta. Next base: position 117,277,685 of record CM024758.1, on the reverse strand, counting down.
ACCTTTGCCGTTCACTGGACCACAGGATAAAATATCTTAAAAAGAGGGGGGAAAATGACAACTTAGAGCATAACTTTTCCAATAACAATTGCAGTGGTAGGTTACCCTGACACAGATAGCCTGTCCTTCTGATTCCACCAACAATGGGTTCATTTGTTTATATCTTAGAGTACATGATAGTTTGAACCTCATTTGTTAAGGAATCCTACCACCATGAGGCTGCATTAGGTAGAAGTTTTTGTGGGTATTTATATAGTTTCTTGTTTCTCAGTTGACTGTGGTTCTCATTATTAGTTTTAGTTTTCAGTCGGTGTCTGAAGCTGTTGTAATCTTTTGCCTTTTAATGTAGTGTTGTCTTATGTTTTTAAGAAACTTGGCAGGTGCCTTTCGGACACCCCTCCTAATTACACAAAAAAAAAATGTTTGAAGACATAACTCCGTTTTTTTCCCTTCCCACCAAGTTTTTCTTTTCACCAACTCAATATTTCAAATACTTGGTTCCCACTTGCATATTTACTACGCAGTTTTATCTTTAGTATTTAAAAAAGGAATATAGATATATATATATATATATATATATTTAACTTCAAAGAAAATTGCAACCTATAGTATCATCTCTAATATAATTCTCACTGGTTTATAGTATTAAGGCATCAAAACTCAATTGCTAAGTATATAGATTTCCCTCTCTCTCTCTCTCTTCTCTCTCTCTCTCCCTCTCTCTCTCCTCTCTCTCTCTTCTCTCTCTCAGTGAAATTTGTGCCAAAATGTATCCTATATTTACATTCACATATATATCCTTTGCACGTGAAGTAATTCTCACATGTGCCAAACCGTCAAAATCTCTTTAAAAGTTTTATAGAAGAAGATGCAATATTTCATGTGTGTTATTGTCAGAAGTTTATTACTAGGACATTCGTGTCCACCACTCGAAATGCAAAGGAAAATACATGGAAATGGACTTAGGATATTTTTGGGTAATTTTTATATATTTATTTATTTTTGTACATGTATGTTTGTTTGTGTCCACACTTTAAGCAAATCCTAAACGTGCACACACATACACCAACATTATATATATAGGAGTCTCTATCAGATTTTGACTTATTTGTTAGTCTTTAAACAGAGTTGTAACTCATTACAGTAGTTTTTCTACACCTGTTACAATATACGTTAAATTCTATTATATAAGAACTTTCCTGTTACAATTAAGAACTTCTAATTAATTTACCCATATATTATATATTTAGATAAAAAAGATTTTATGATGAGAAACATCTTACAGAAACGTTTGATACAGCGTGGCCGGACAACCAGACCGAGCTGCCTTGCTCGATGTCTCACCATCACCTACGCAGCCGAGTAATTAGCTCAGTCTTATTGTCGGCCGCCGGATAATAAGTGGAGCCCAATAGTATAATGGTACTCAGTTTCCGACTCGGATCAGCACTCAGACCGTGGGCCTTGCAATGTAGCCAAGCCCCATAAGTAAGTGTTCCAGCGGCTGAAAAAATACATTTAAAACATCAATAACATTATGGCCACATTACAAAAGGCTAAAGACAAATGCTATGCTTGGCCCACTATTCCCACTCCCTCATCTGGGCAAAGGAAACGCAGAAACAATAATTTAGATTTTTTTTCCCTTCTTCTTTTTAATGGGTGTTGTTAGCATCTAATGATAATAATTTGAGAAATACTTAATGCACGTCCCCTGGGTAAATGATTTTTTGAGCGACGAATCAGGACGCATTGTGGGCGACCGGGTGTCCCATGTGGTCTGCCCCTGGCTCGACGCTCGGATAATCATTTACTCGAGACGAACGTGCGTAAAGCATTGTTCTAACAATTTTAGTTTTAAGAGGAAAGCACTGTACGTATTGGATCAGCTCATTTGATGTTGATGAAAATCGCCGGCATGCATCCACATCAACGCATGCACCTTACTGATCAAAGATTAGAACCCACCAGCAATTAGTCCAAGAGAATATCCTGCAGTAAAGATATATAAAAAAAGCATAAAAGAAATATTACACAGATTGAGCAACGTTAGTGGGTGCTCTGTCATCGATCACACGAGGATCCAATAAGATAATGTGTCATTGATTTTTTTTATCAGTCAACCGATTCTTCTAATAAGTATATCTAGACGTTTAACAGATCAAAGTTTAAAAGTAGTTGATTTTTTTTTTTTATATCGATCGACCGATTTCTATCAAAATAATGTCAAAATTTATGATCTATTTGATCTTTAAAGACAGACAAATCAGTCAACCAAAAAAAAAATTTTTATATTCGCGACTGATTACTATTAAGATAACATCAAGATCTCATGATCTATTAATCTTCAAATAGAGATGAAAATCGATCGATCGATTTGACATTTTCGATCGATCGATCGATCGATCAATATTATATAGATCGTATCGTACTGTACCATAAATAATGTGACACGATCGATCTAAGCGATACGATCAATCTGAAAGTGGATATTAAACCTACCCGTCATCAATTCGGAGACACCCCACAAGCACCAATAATAGGGTTGGAAAGAATTAACCATCGATATTATATTAGAGATGTGATGAAGTCAAGATGAGGATATTGCATGCTCGAATGGGACATGGTTGTGGCGCATATATATTGTAACAAATTAAAACATGATAAGAAGCAAACAGCAAATTAGTGTCCAAATAAGCACCAGACCACGAGGTAGCGGAACCTCAATAGGGCCGCTCCAAAGATTTATTGGCCACAATAATTTCCGCCTCGTAAAATTTTCCACTGAACCTAGAATAGAGAAGATGTAGAAATTTTATTTAGTAATCATCTCATGATTTTGTTTAATCAGGTCATCTGGATCAGGTCCATTGAGTCACTATAAGAGTTTTAATTTTTTTGAACCTAAATTTTAAATAAATTAAAGAAATCTGAAAATTCTAATAAGATCGTAGAACCGATCTCACCGAATCCTTTTTAGATTCGCCACTAATTTAGATCAAAGTGATTCTCTAAATCTAAGAGAAAATTTTAATACATATCAAATTTATATTTTATATTTGTATTTTTTATTACTTCTCACTAGATAAGTGTATTGTGTCCTTTTTTTTATTAGCCAATGACAAATGATAAATGTAAATATAAAGTACAAAATTCAAGTGCATTATTTTTCTCCTAATTTAAATTAGGACTGTCAATGGATCAGGCTAGCTCGATAGGTTTCGCGGACTTGGCCCGATTTTGGGTTGGCCACAAGACTCTTTTCGACCTATAAATTTTTAATAGGGTTTAAAGTCCAGTCCGACTAGACCTATGACCGAACTCGAACTTTGAGTTCGGCCCGACCCATTCTCTTTTCTTTTTTTCTTTTCAAATTTTAAATTTTACTTAGTTAAAATTATATTCTTTTACTTATTTAAAAGTTAAAAACTCTCTTTTCAAACAAATTAAATAAGTAACATTAAAATTCTACATTATAAGTTTTATATTATTAAATATAGTTTTTTATTATTAATTTAATTTTTATTTAATATTCAAACGGGCGGACCTTAGTCGAATTTACAATTTTATAAAAGTTTAGATCTAGCACAGCCTGGTCCGACATTGCTCGAACTTGGCTGAACTTAAATTTACATATTGATGGATCGAACTTGAACTAGACTCATGTAAACTCAACCCGGACCCGACCCATTAACAACCCTAATGTAAACATAGAGAAGCAAATGCAGAGTACTAAATTGCAGAGGAACTACAAATGTCCGAAGCCGACCACCTCAAAAATGGATAGATAAACTCTACATTGTCGACCACTATTTCTACTGTCTCAGATTCCTTTCGTGTGGCCCCCTCCACTCTGTTCATCGCCCAATATCGACATCTTAATTACCACAAATGAGAAATACTAAGGGCAATTTAACTTAGCCTTATTATAAAAACATATCTCACTAAAATTACCAAAAATTGCATCCTCGTATGATGTTGACACGCCCACACCCCCAAAGAATTTGTTCCCCCTCCATTGTTTGATCTTGTCCATCCGTTTCGCCTCCTAATCATTTGGAGAAGGGGATGATTAGCTAGCTCTCATATCTTATTGTAGCCATAATTAAATAGATGGGCAGGATAGACTTATTTAAAGACTAACCCTTACGGTATTTTCTCTACTAAATCTACCTAGCAAACCATTTATCATTAGATCCCTTTAAAGATATAATGGATCAGTTTTGAATCGAGTAGATCAATATTATATTTTTTCGTGAGATTTTTAAATATCAACCTACGAGATAGTACTTTATAATTCTTGCAAGTACATACAAGATGATATAGCAACCATTTTATTTATAGTGTTAGTCTTTTAAATGATGTTGCGGCGCATAATTATAAAGAAAATATTTTTTGAGAATTTTTGTGATGTTAGAGAATTAAAATGTCATTAGAGCATGCCTGCATAATTAGTCTGTAAAAGTAAAGTTTTGGGAGACACATTCTACCTCTTGTTCATCCCTTCTGTACACGACATCGTATTCTTTCACAAATTACTTCTGGACACCTTTCACATTATAAGATTTCATTGTCAAAGCCAATATATTTTCTTGTGGATCAACTCTGATGGGATGACATGTAGCAGCCTCAATTAATTATTGTTGAAAGTTTTGAAATATGGCTTTTGTGTATATGGCGGCAGCCTCTTTCTCTAAGGGGGAGCTTGTTTTCAAGTTATTTATGTTTCCCATGACTTCATATCAGTCTTGCTCTCTGCATCAAATCTACACTCAGTGTAAGTAAATATTTTGATACAAACTCAGATAAGTTATCTTTACAATTACAAACCTATAAAAAAAGTGGTTAATACTCTCATTCCTTTGACTAATTGACATTCTTGTACGGTACAAGAGTAAGGGAGTTTAATGAGTAGGCTAGTTCAAACAACAAGGGAAAAGTTCTAACAAGGATGCAGTACTTAACTAGTAAAAAATATCTTTTAGAAGACCGGAGCCCACTTACCTCGGCATTCATGTAATCCTTTAAGCCACTCATTTTTTGTAACGTTCTGACCGTTCAGATCGTTCTTGTGTGGATGTGGAGGCCAGTGTATGGCCGATGACATGTGTGTAGCAGGTGATTTCCGCAGGTTTTGAGGTTTTGCCCAAAGCATTATCTGTTTCTCGGTTGCTAACGCGGTCGTTTTGAGGGTCGCGATGGGATCGCGACAGTGAGGAGTGTCGTGATATGATCACGACAGTCCGTAGCGTCGCGTTCATAAAACTGCCATTTTAAGTGATCGGGTGTCGTCAGCGGATTAAGGCGACAGTCTTGAGCGTCGCGATTAGATTGCGGTCGTGTAGAGTGTCGCGTTCTTACCTGCATTGTGTTTTTAAGTAACCCTAGCAGAATAGAGCAGATGAAAGCTCTGTTCGGCCAGAAGGTTTTGCTGTGGGATTTTGGGTGATTTTGCTTGCTAGAGCTCGGTTCGACGAGTTTCCACCGCGAGGACGTTGCGTGGAGCGGAAGGAACCTCGTACGGGCTTCTTTCTTCGCGTTCTTCGCGAAGGTAGGGAGATTTCCTATTGTTTGATCCGTGAATTGTTCGTGTGGTGTGGATAATGCATTTAATGCTTTCTAAACAAGATGGCATGTTTAGGATCACATTAAAGCATGAAAATGGACTGAAACTATAGGTTTTAATGAGTTTGGGGTGATCTGATGGGGGATTCCGGAACAGGGTTTGCACCTGCTATCGCGGTCGCTCTGAGAGCCGCGATCAGGTCGCGACACCGCGAGCTGTCGCGTTCTGAAGGCGGTCTATCGTGCCGCCGCGACAACAGCCGAATGCTGTCTTTCAAGCATAAATGTTTGTGTAGGATTATCTGTTCAGCACAGTTTATGTTATATTGATAGAAAGAGGTGCATTGGCACTCTCTATGCTCGGGAGCGTGTGGTGTGTGGTTTACTTGTTGTTCACGCGGTTTATGAGAAGGTTTCACGTGGCTTGAGCGTTGCGCACGTGGTTTCTGTTGTACGTGGTGTGTAGTTTGACGCCTTCCGTGGATACCTCCTCAGTTGGGAGCCCCAGGTTTTGTGTGAGCCAGGCACGTGAGTGCTCGGGGATTGTCCCGGTACTGGGTACCGACGAGGTCTTTTCGTCTTCCTGGACACCCTCACTCTTGTGTTGAGTAGTACGTCCGGCTGAGGGAAAGACGGCAGTGGGACAGCGACTAGAGAGTTGGTTGTGTTGTCGCTTGTAGCGCGCTCGTAGTTGGGAGAGACGGACACCAGTAGACGTACTGGACCCCAGCTAGTCCTGTTTTCCAGTGCCTCACTTTAGGGAGCTCAGGCCAGAGTCCCTAAGGGTGTTAGGCATGGGCCTGCGTGGTGTGTGACCTGCACGTTGTGGTGGTTTAGTTGGACTCCACAGTTCTTGTACTTGTTTAGTGGAGCGGCAGCTGGACTTTTCGTCCGTGGCTGCGAGACTGAGAGGTGGTCCTGTGTGGTTTGTCCGGGTCAGTAACTGGTGTCGCGAACCAGTTGATGTGGCTCGAGTGTGGCGTTTTCTCTACAGTAGCTCGTACACTTGTTTGGTGTTGCCGTTTATTTAATTACGTTGATTCCTGTTAAGCGGCAAATGGTAAGTTGTACTTACAGTTTTATATCTTGCTTGATATTTTTATAAATTGTTAGTGTAGCATTTCCTGCTTTGCTACTTGTGTTGGTTTGCTCGGTTTCTAGGGAGTTTCCCTACTGAGCCAGTGACACGTGAGACTCACCCCTACCTCCTACCAGGTGAGGGAGATCCGGAGATTTCGCGCCCGTCGTCCAGTGGAGGGTCTGCACCACCAGCAGTGTAATTCTACTTTACTGTTGTGCACCTCGGGTATGCCCAAGGTTCTGTTGTAGTTTGGCTACAGTTGTGCTATGGCTATGTATATTTCATGTAAATATTTGTGGATTGATAGATCTTATGAATGTTTGAGTTGATTCCTATATATTCTACGGACTCGTGGTTTGATATCCCTTGCGAGGCTTCGGCCCGTTCGCGTGGAGGCGGACTCGAATCAGGTTTGCTATCAGGTTAGCGGGTCTGATTGGCGAGAACCGTCACAGTTGGTATCAGAGCAAGTCCGTAAGAGTATAAAGGAATTGGAAATACATAGCCATGTCTCTACTGTACCCATTGCAGGTAGTAACCCTGATTTTGTATTGATTTCTTGTGTATTGTGTTGTTGGAAAAATGTTTGTGTAGGTTTAATAATGGCCGAAAGGAGAGATGTGGGAGGTGATGGAGAAGGATCAGGAGGGATCCTACCCAGAGGTTGATGGAGAGAATTTGGGAGAGTTTGACAGAAATTCGAGTGAGATTGGATCAGCAACCACCGGTACAACCAGCGGCAGTAGTACCACCATTACCAAAGGAGGCAGTACCAGTAGCTCCAGTTCCATTTCCACCCGGAGTAGAGGTACCTCCTGTAGTACCTGTACAACCGCCAGTTCCAGTGAGACCAGTGACTAGAGAAGAGACTACGGTGCTTGTGGAGCATTTTTTGAGATTGCAACCCCCTACATACTCAGGAGGCCCCAACCGGATACAGCGGAACATTGGATACATGAGATTGAGAGGGTTTTGCAATAATGAGGTGTCCCCAGGAAGACAGAGTATTACTTGCGGCATATCAGTTACGAGGGTTTGCGCAGGAATGGTGGCGGCTGAAGATGCAAACAGTCTTTACAGGCAGGGTGGAGGACACTATTCTATGGTCGGAATTCTTGTCAGTCTTTAATGATTCCTTCTTCCCAATGCAAATTCAGCAAATGAAGAGAGAGCAATTTAGAACATTCCAGCAAGGGAATCTTTCAGTGCTTGAATATCAGATGAGATTTATAGCTTTGAGTAGGTATGCCCCATATGTTGTGACAGATAACACAATGATGGTGGAATACTTTATTCGAGGTCTGAGGCCGGAATTGCAAGATGCAGTGATTCCATTGATGTGTAGAACAGTGGAAGAGGCAGCTCAGCGAGCAGCAGTACTTGAGAGGACTGTTCAGGCTAGGCAAGGGAAGTCTCAGGCAGGTGGATTAGGTTCAGGTAGCTTTCGGTATCTGCAACCCTCAGGAGGAAGTAGTAAGGGAAAAGCACCTTCCTGAGCTTCTTCATCATCTGGAATAGGAAATGGGGTAAGCAGATTAAGAAATTCTTCCAAGGAGGCCGAGGTAGAGGCAGGCAGCAGGGTTTTCCGCAGGGAGGTTTTCAGCAGGGTCGTGGTTATAGGCCACCTGTTCCGGAAGAGTCCCAGCAGAGTTCGGCAGGGCAGCCATCGGTACCTCCATCTTTCCGATGTTATAATTGTGGACAGCCAGGACATTTAGCAAGAAATTGCCCATATCCTCGAGAGCAGACTTATGGTAGAGGTATTCAACCACAGCAGCAGCAGCCTTTTCAGCGGTCAGCAGAGCAGGGTAGAGGTTCACCATATCAAAGAGGAGGACGGGGTCGACTAATGGCTATTACTAGAGCTCAAGCGGAAGCATCTAATCTTGTTGAAGGTATTCTACCTTTCTTTGATTTCACTGCTAAAGTATTAATTGATCCGGGTGCTTCCCATTCATTTATTTCCGAAGATTTTCTGGATAGCATGGTACATCCTTTAGAAGAGAAATTTTGTGAGTTGGTAGTGGAAATCCCTCAGGAGGGTATTTTTGACTTCTTGCTTTTTAGAAGATGTCCCTAGTGATTCATGGAAATCAAATGCCTGCAACTTATATGCTTTAACATTGAAAGAATATGATGTGATTTTGGGATGGATTGGTTAGAGGCCTACGGGGCATGGTTGATTGTAGAAAGAAGAGAGTCAGATTTTGCAGACCTGGTGGCGAAGTGTTTGAATTTCAAGGTATGCCTTTTTACACTCCCCAAATTCATTATTTCTGCACTTAGAGCTAGAAAGTTAATTAATGCGGGATGTGTAGCGTACTTGCCTCTGTTAGTCTAGTTGAATCTGATAAGTCTGTAGATTCAGTGCCAGTGGTTAGAGAATTTGCAGATGTGTTCCCAGATGAGTTGCCAGGTTTAGCTCCGCATAGAGAAGTGGATTTTACAGTGGAATTGCAACCAGGCAGTTTACCTATTTCTAAAGCACCATATAGAATGGCTCCAGCAGAATTGAAGGAATTGAAGAAGCAATTGCAGGAATTGTTGGAAAAAGGTTTTATCAGGCCTAGTCAATCACCTTGGGGAGCGCCAGTGTTATTTGTTAGAAAGAAAGATGGTAGTCTAAGAATGTGTATAGACTACAGGCAGCTGAATAAAGTTACAATTAAGAATAAGTATCCACTTCCTAGGATTGATGATTTGTTTGATCAACTGCAATCAGCTAAAGTGTTTTCCAAGATAGATTTGAGATCAGGATATCATCAATTGCGGATCAGAGAAGAGGATATTGAGAAATCAGCTTTTCGGACCAGGTATGGGCATTATGAATTTGTTGTGATGCCTTTCGGATTGACAAATGCACCTGCAGCATTTATGAATTTAATGAATAGAATATTTCATCAGTACTTGGATCAGTTCATAGTGGTTTTTATTGATGATATTTAGTTTATCAGCATCAGAAAAAGAGCATGCAGATCATTTGCGGATTACTTTGCAGATATTGAGAGATCATCAGTTATTTGCTAAGTTTAATAAATGTGAATTCTGGTTGAAGGAAATTCAGTTTTTGGGTCATGTGATATCAGGTGAAGGTATTGCAGTAGATCCAGCTAAAGTTGAGGCAGTAATGAAATGGGAAGAGCCGAGGACAGTGTTTGAGATTAGGAGTTTTCTGGGTTTGGCAGGTTATTACAGAAGATTTATCCAAGACTTTTCCAAGATAGCGGCACCAATGACGAGGTTAACAAGAAAGGTGTTCCTTTTGTGTGGTCTTCGGAATGTAGGCGCAGTTTTGCAGAGTTGAAGAAAGGTTGACATCAGCACCAGTTTTAGAGATTCCATCGGGAAGTGGTGGATTTGTTCTATATGCAGATGCATCCAAGAGAGGTTTGGGTGCAGTATTGATGCAGCATAGTAAAGTGATTGCTTATGCCTCCAGGCAATTGAAGAAGCATGAGGAGAACTACCCAACTCATGATTTAGAGCTGGCAGCGGTTGTCTTTGCATTGAAATTTGGCGGCATTATTTGTATGGTGAAAGATTTGAAATTTTCACTGATCATAAGAGTTTGAAATATATTTTCTCTCAGAAAGATTTGAATCTAAGGCAGCGCAGATGGATGGAATATTTAAAGGATTATGACTTCAATTTGGCATATCATCCAGGCAGAGCAAATGTGGTGGCAGATGCATTGAGCAGAAAAGTGGTTATGAATCAACTTATGATCAGAGAATGGAAACTTTATGAGAATGTGGCAGAGAATTCTTTATATGTACCAAGCAGTCAGCGCAGAGCAATATTAGCAACTAATGCAGTAGAGTCTTCTCTTTACTGGCAGATAGTAGAGGCACAAAGAGCTGATGCTAATTTAGCAGACATTCTTAGAATGGATGAAGTGAATTTGGGGCGTGATAATGTGGCTAGATTGAAAGGAAGATTGTATGTCCCAGAAGATGCTGAAATTAGACAGAAAGTTTTGGAGGAAGCTCACAGATCAAGGTACACTATCCATCCAGGTAGCACTAAAATGTATCAAGATATGAAAAAGCATTTTTGGTGGCCGCATATGAAGAGAGAAATTGCAGAATTTATAACCAGATGTGCAGTATGTCAGCAAATAAAAGCAGAGCATCAGAAGCCAGGAGGATTGTTGCAACCATTACCCATTCCGCAGTGGAAGTGGGATGATATAGCAATGGATTTCATAGTTGGTTTGCCCAGTTCATCAGGTCATAATGCAATATGGGTTTTTGTGGATAGATTGACCAAGGTTTGCAGATTACTACCAGTTAGTATGACTTGGTCAGTTGATAGATTAGCTAAGTTGTATTTGGAAAGGATTGTACCTTTGCATGGAATACCAGTTACTATAGTTTCAGATCGAGATCCTCGATTTACTTCAGGTTTTTGGAGGAGTTTACAAAGAGTTGTCGGCACAGAGCTAAGGTATAGTTCAGCTTATCATCCACAAACAGATGGGCAGACGGAAAGAACAATTCAGACTATTGAAGATATGTTGAGAGCTTGCTGTCTTGTGTGGGGAGGCATTTGGGAGCGTCATTTGGGTCTAGTTGAGTTTGCATATAATAACAGTTATCATTCAAGTATTGAAATGGCACCTTATGAAGCATTGTATGGTAGACCGTGCAGATCACCGTTAAATTGGCATGAAGTAGGTGAAAGGCAAGTTTTGGGCCCAGAATTAGTTCGTCAATGTGCAGAAACAGTGAGATTCATCCAAGAGAAATTGAAAACAGCTCAGAGTCGCCAGAAGAGTTATGCAGATGTTAGACGCAGACCATTACAATTTGAAGTAGGTGATTATGTATTTCTAAAGGTATCTCCTACTAAAGGTGTATTAAGATTCAGTAAGAAAGGTAAGTTGAGCCCGAGATATGTTGGACCGTTTCAAATCAAGGAAAGATTGGGTGAAACAGCCTATAGATTAGATTTGCCAGCAGATTTCACGGATGCGCATGATGTTTTTCATGTCTCAATGTTAAGGAAATATATCAAGGACCCATCCCAAGTTGTCAGCTATCAAAGAGATGATTTGAAGCCGGATATGACAATGCCGGAGTATCCAGTGCAAATTTCAGGCCACAGAACTCAAAAGCTCAGGAATAAGGAAATTGAATTAGTAAAGGTCAGATGGGAGAATAGACAAGGTGGTGAAGATACTTGGGAATTAGCAGAAGAAATGAGAAAGGCATATCCATATTTGTTTGAGTAAGTTTTATTTCTTTTAGGTGATAGTATCATGTCAGTTAAATTGAAATTTTGATAGTTGGCTTTTGATTTTAATTTCGAGGACGAAATTTCTTTTTAGGTGATAGTAATGTAACGTTCCGACCGTTCGGATCGTTCTTGTGTGGACGTGGAGGCCAGTGTATGGCCGATGACATGTGTGTAGCAGGTGATTTCCGCAGGTTTTGAAGTTTTGCCCAAAGCATTCTCTGTTTCTCGGTTGCTAACGCGGTCGTTTTGAGGGTCGCGATGGGATCGCGACAGTGAGGAGTGTCGCGATATGATCGCGACAGTCCGTAGCGTCGCGTTCATAAAACCGCCATTTTAAGTGATCGGGTGTCGTCAGCGGATTAAGGCGACAGTCTTGAGCGTCGCGATTAGATCGCGGTCGTGTAGAGTGTCGCGTTCTTACCTGCGTTGTGTTTTTAAGTAACCCTAGCAGAACAGAGCAGATGAAAGCTCTGTTCGGCCAGAGGGTTTTGCTGTGGGATTTTGGGTGATTTGGCTTGCTAGAGCTCGGTTCGACGAGTTTCCACCGCGAGGACGTTGCGTGGAGCGGAAGGAACCTCGTACGGGCTTCGTTCTTCGCGTTCTTCGCGAAGGTAGGGAGATTTCCTATTGTTTGATCCGTGAATTTTCGTGTGGTGTGGATAATGTGTTAATGCTTTCTAAACATAGATAGCATGTGTAGGATCACATTAAAGCATGAAAATGGACTGAAACTATAGGTTTTAATGAGTTTGGGGTGATCCGATGAGGGATTCCGGAGCAGGGTTCGCACCTGCTATCGCGGTCGCTCTGAGAGCCGCGATCAGGTCGCGACACCGCGAGCTGTCGCGTTCTGAAGGCGGTCTATCGTGCCGCCGCGACAACAGCCGAATGTTGTCTTTCGAGCATAAATGTTTGTGTAGGATTATCTGTTCAGCACAGTTTATGTTATATGGTGATAGAAAGAGGTGCATTGGCACTCTCTACGCTCGGGAGCGTGTGGTGTGTGGTTTACTTGTTGTTCACGGTTTACGAGAAGGTTTCACGTGGCTTGAGCGTTGCGCACGTGGTTTCTGTGTACGTAGTGTGTAGTTTGACGCCTTCCGTGGATACCTCCTCAGTTGGGAGCCCCAGGTTTTGTGTGAGCCAGGCACGTGAGTGCTCGGGGCTTGTCCCGGTACTGGGTACCGACGAGGTCTTGTCGTCTTCCTGGACACCCTCACTCTTGTGTTGAGTAGTACGTCGGCTGAGGGAAAGACGGCAGTGGGACAGCGACTAGAGAGTTGGTTGTGTTGTCGCTTGTAGCGCGCTCGTAGTTGGGGAGACGGACACCAGTAGACGTACTGGACCCCAGCTAGTCCTGTTTTTCCAGTGCCTCACTTTAGGGAGCTCGGGCCAGAGTCCCTAAGGGTGTTAGGCATGGGCCTGCGTGGTGTGTGACCTGCAGGTTGTGGTGGTTTAGTTGGACTCCACAGTTCTTGTACTTGTTTAGTGGAGCGGCAGCTGGACCTTTCGTCCGTGGCTGCGAGACTGAGAGGTGGTCCTGTGTGGTTTGTCCGGGTCAGTAACTGGTGTCGCGAACCAGTTGACGTGGCTCGAGTGTGGCGTTTTCTCTACAGTAGCTCGTACACTTGTTTGGTGTTGCCGTTTATTTAATTACGTTGATTCCTGTTAAGCGGCAAATGGTAAGTTGTACTTACAGTTTTATATCCTGCTTGATATTATTATAAATTGTTAGTGTAGCATTTCCTGCTTTGCTACTTGTGTTGGTTTGCTCGGTTTCTAGGGAGTTTCCCTACTGAGCCAGTGACACGTGAGGCTCACCCCTACCTCCTACCAGGTGAGGGAGATCCGGAGATTTCGCGTCCATCATCCAGTGGAGGGTCTGCACCACCAGCAGTGTAATTCTACTTTACTGTTGTGCACCTCGGGGTATGCCCCAGGTTCTGTTGTAGTTTGGCTACAGTTGTGCTATGGCTATGTATATTTCATGTAAATATTTGTGGGATTGACAGATCTTATGAATGTTTGAGTTGATTCCTCTATATTTCTACGGACTCGTGGTTTGATATCCCTTGCGAGGCTTCGGCCCGTTCGCGGGAGGCGGACTCGAATCAGGCTTGCTATCAGGTTAGCGGGTCTGAATGGCGAGAACCGTCACAGTCACTCACTCCCTGACCTATCAAGTGTTCAGGCTCTACCATAGAGAATCATGGGCTTCCTTATACATCCAAAAGAAATCAGATGGTCATCATTACATGGGTTTAACACAAAGATATGTCCATCAGCTTCCAGAAGTTCAGCTTAGCTAGTTTAAGAAGGCCATTTCAGCTCTGAGTCCAGGCATCTCTCACACTTCAGATGTTCAAGTAGATTTTGCTACCCTCCTAGTGCCAGATGAGATTGCACTACCTCATATTCATTTCCTAGTCATGGAATCCTCTGTAGGATCCATCATCTTTGAATGTTTTGTCAGAGTGATGGGTAGAATCAAAGTACAGAAAGGCTGTCTGGTTGCATTCCCTAGATTCCTATTTAGAGAATATCACCAGGAGCATGTAAGTTCTGAAGTTCTAGCCCCAATCCTGTCTGAATGTGAAAGGCTGACATCCTCAGAATGGTCCAAGTTCTACCCTTTGTCTGCTCAACAGCTGTTCACCCTAAATGAAGCTCAAGCCAGGGAAGGCAAACCTGCTGTCTCTCCAGCCACTTTCTTGGATATGAACTCCATTCACCTTGTGAATGACTCCTTCAAAGTTTGGGAGGAAAGGTACAAGGTGTATGTAGCTCTACACAAAGCTCTCAGAGATAATCACAATCACTATCCTTGTCCATGGATCAGTTTCTTACCTGTGCCAGCTTTGGGACTCGTCATTTCCTAAAGATGACTATGGATAAGGAGGCTTATGCTGATCTTCTCTACAAGCACCTAGATCTTCATCTCCAAAGGATGGCTTCCTCCATGGGACCAACCTACTCTTTGTCTTTGGAGTATTTAAAAGTCATTTTGAAGAGCACGAAGCACAGGCATGGGAAACCATTTCTCATTTTGCCTCTCTTCTGTCTCCTGCTTACTATCTGTCTGTACCTCCTCAACATTAATGAAAAATTCTTGTTTGTGTGCTCCTGTTTTTTTTTTTCTCTTCATTCTTTGTCTCAGATTAGCATGTCTGAAATAATTAGCATGACAAAAATGGGGAGAAAAATAATTAGCATGTCTGAAATACATTCCAAAAAATTTAGAGTGAAATAAATTTTTGACTGTTTTTAGATACCTTTCATTCATACTTATTGTTCAATTTTGTCATCACCAAAAAGGGGGAGATTGATGATCAGTCTGTCCCCATGTAATTTTAATTAATTACATATGTATTTGTGATTAACAAAACTTCATCAATAATCTCTAACATATTTCATAGTCTTAAGTACAGAAAAATTACCAAGGTCAATCAAGTCAATGTTGGTAAGTATTGTCTTACTAAAGCTTTAATCTTTTCAGAATGATATATCTCTAAGTCCACATTGACTTCTGTTGAAAGTCATAACGATTTCATAAGTGTTTTTAATGATTTCCTTGTAAGACTGGAAAGTCATGTTGTTTCAAACAAGTCGATTCTGTAACGATTCTATAAGTCATCGTAACGACTTCTTTAGAACTCGCAATGACTTGCTCGCCGCAACGATTCTATAAGTTATCATAACGATTTCTTTAGAACTCTCAACGACCTGCTTGCCGTAACGATTCTATAAGTCATCGTAATGATTTCTTTGGAACCCGCAACGACTTGCTCGCCGTAACGATTCTATAAGTCATCGTAACGATTTCTTTAGAACTCGCAACGACTTGCTCGCCGCAACGATTCTATAAGTTATCATAACGATTTCTTTAGAACTCGCAACGACCTGCTTGCCGTAACGATTCTATAAGTCATCGTAACGATTTCTTTGGAACTCGCAACGACTTGCTCGCCGTAACGATTCAATAAGTCATCGTAACGATTTCTTTAGAACTCGCAATGACTTGCTTTCCATAACGATTTGTTAGTGTTTCACAACGATTTCTTCAGTGATCACAACGACTTGCTTTCCATAACGATTTGTTAAGTGTTTCACAACGATTTCTTTAGCGCTTATAACGATTTACTTTGCGCAACGATTTCTTTAGAACTCATAACGACTTGATAAGTGGTCATAACGATTTCCCTGTTGAACACATACTCTTTAGAGCTCATAACGACTTGATAAGTGTTCATAACGATTTCTCTGTTGAACACTTAAACTTGCTTTAACGATTTGTTCTCTATAAGACTTGTGGTATTCATAACGATTTCATAAGTCATATAGACAACGACTTTATAGTTTATATCAACTTGACTTTTATCTTATCTCTTGAAGCGTTGACTAGTCAAAATCCACATTTATATCTCTCTGACACTCCTGCATTTATGAGATCTGAATGTATCTCTACATGCATGCAGACGATATCATCCATTATCATGCACCTTCTGTCAATATCTTTTAGAAGAAGCTATTTAGCATTGCTATTTGGTGAATATCTTATCAACATTTACTGACAACTAAAGACAGCCTAGTTGTCTACTGTTCTAGCATTTAATTTATGCAGGTCCTAAAAGACGTTCTGTCATACAACATTGGACCATACAGACGGCAGAAGACATTATCTCTTTGCGTGCTCAAATGGATAAAAGATTGTTGAAGCGTTCAAGTGTCAAGCAGTCTAACAACTACTAATCTAAGGGACAACGGTTACTTCAATGGGCATAATTCAAAAGAAGATATAAATACAAGACAGAAGAGAAGATCACATATACAAGCAGAGAACGCTCGTTCTAGCTATTAAAAATCTTCTGCTAGATTTCTAAAGATCCAACAAGTTCATTCCTTCTCGTGTTGCTCTTTGCTCTCCACTCTGTAGTGAAAAATCTTGAGAGAGCTTGTGTAGTTATGAGAGTGCACCTAGCTTTGATTCCTACCTCTCAGTGCTTTTTGCTTCAGATCTTGGCTTGTCAAAAGCTTGATCTAGGGGCTTGAAAACACTTTTTTCTCTTGTGTTGTTTCCCTTCGGTTGTGAAGGAAGACCTGGTGGTATTCAGGGTGTTGTTCCCTTCGGTTGTGAAGGAAGACCTGGTGGGGTATCCAGGGTGGTATTTTCCCTTCAGGTGTGAAGGAAGACCAGCTGAGCTGGGTGTTGTAGCGTCCTTAAGGGGACTGTACCCTATCTAGTGAAATCCTGAGTTGTTGCTCAGGGACTGGACGTAGGACTCCTAAGGAAAGGAGGTCCGAACCAGGATAATTCTTTGTGTCGTGTGTTTGATTTCCTTGTGTGATTGTTATTTGAACTAACAGTTACTAACCTCCATCGAAGAACGTTTGTGTGAATGTTTTTACTTACAGGTATCTTCTAAATTAATTTTAAAGACCCATTCACCCCCCCTTCTACCACGCGACCATCCGTAGCGGGTTTCTCATCATGCATGGCTTGCAGTCGGCCCTGTTTCTTAGGCGCATTAGGGCGTCTCTCATTCTCTTTCAGTAGCGGGCACTCGGGAATGCGGTGCTCGTGACTCCCGCAGTGCAGACACGCACCGACTTTCCTCCAGCACTCGTCAGCGGTGTGACCTGGCTTGTCACATTGCTTGCAGTTGCTCTTGGCTAGAGTGTTGGGTACGACGACCTTCGATTTCCTTTCTTGGCTAGATCCCTCCATGATGTTGAAGGGACGCTTCTTGCCATTGGAAGGCTTAGCAGATGACTGACCCGAGGTCATTTCCTTTTTCATGAACTTCCCTTTGATACGATCGGTGAAGTCTGTGACATCTTCTAGTAGTTGAGCCTTCTTCACCATCTCGACGTAGGTCTGGATGTCGAGAGGTGCCAGTTGGGTAATATATTGAGGCTTAAGGCCGTTGAGAAAGCGTTTAGCCTTCATCCTCTCAGTGTTCACTAGGTGTTCATCATATAGTGCCAGTCTTGAAAACTGGGCTTCATATTTGGCCACAGTCGAGCTCCGCTGTTTAAGAGTAGCAAATTTCGAAGCCTTCCTTTCTTGGACACGCTCCGAGAAATATTTGGAATTAAAAGCTTCTTTGAACTCGGTCCAGGTGAACTCACCATTAGCTCTGGTCGCTATGACAGACTCCCACCAAGCGCGGGCATCCTTTTCTAGTTGGAATGTGGCTAGTAGTAGCTTATCGCCCTGCACATTGCATGACGCGAAAAATTCTTTCTGTCTCTTTGAGCCAGTGCACAGCTTCATCCGGATCCGTGGATCCACTAAACCTAGGTGGGTTCAGACTCCTAAACTTGCGATGCGGGTCACCTGCATCACGATTGCCACCCCCTTGGGTAGCTTGCACAACCGCGCGCGTCAGTTCTTGGATGGTCAGTTGCATGCCCCTCATCTGAGCACGTTCAACAGTCATCTTTGTTGCTTAGTTCCTACATAAATAACTTATTGTTATGATATTGATTTGGAATTTAATTTGTGTGTGTATGAGTTCCTTTTAGCTAGTTACCCTTGGCTCTAACCACAACTCACATAGGTAGGATAATTGACTCTAGTCGAGGCAGGTTAACCTAGATCATCTTATACTTAAGAATAACCTAGTCTCTGATACCAAAAAACTATCACGCCCCGACGCGAATATCAGAATGTGAGGCAGTTGCAAGTAAACGGGTACAGAGCAAGTACTAGACATCAAACCATTGGACAAGAATAAATACTAAAGCAAATTCATTTCATTAATAATCTTTCAAATGTCTAGTTACAACCGCTAATATCAGAGCCATTCTATAGGGCCCAATTACATTGAAATAAGCAAAAGACTAACTATGACTCTAACTATTTCTAAGACGCTAGGGTATTCGTGACGTCACTCCTGATCGTTCCATCCTCTTGAGTGTATAGTTCATCCTCGGTCTCACCTGAAAACACAATGACAAATAACGCAGGGTGAGCGATAACGCCCAGTAGGACTTAATCTCAATAGTCAAGTAGGCCTTAAATAATTAATGAATTAAAAGGTAAAGTAACTAATGATAGAGTGAGAGAGTCAAGTAATAGATAGCAAGATAGCATGTGAACGAAATAGCACAACTTTCCAAATATAGTACGAGAGTCGAGTATAGCACAAAAATAGCAAGATGGCCATAACACAAATAGCACAAAGTATTGCAATAGCACAATAGGTATAGTATAGCACTTTTGTCAATAGACAACGAGAGAACATCGCACTTTTGATTGTCATTTAGATAGTCAAGATAGATACCACTCGAGTGTAATGCCAAACACTCTGATCATTTAACTCCCATGGGCACTAGCACTTTCGGGCGCACATCTCAAGACTAGATCGGCCCTTTATATATTGCCAGGCATTGGTTATATTGTTTATCTTTAGACAATCAGTCAATGGCCATATAGAGTACCAAGAAATAGATGAGAGCACTAGATGAATAGTCGAGATAATAGAGACAACGAGAATAGATGAGCGAATGGAGTATAGATGAGAGCTGGTGGACATTGCACGTAACACATCAAGTAAACAGGTGATAGTAACAGTTGCACAACACGCGCACGTGGTGTTGACAGTTAGGTGGAACTCACTGCCTTTCCGCTGGCCATGTTACGCACAGATACAGAGGTTCGGCATGATTCAAGATAAGAGCGAACTTCTAATAGCCGTTAGGATCATGTTGATCCCTAAAGGGTATCATAGGTGTTAGGGTACAACCGGCTCGTCGACCATGTGGGAATCCATATATAGAGGAGACTTACGGAGGTCTTGAGCAAAGACTCACTAGTCTGGCAGAAGGAGTATCCGATGGAGAATTTGTCCAAGTCAAGAAAGTGTGTAGATAGAAACAAGTGCTCGACGTTCCAGAGGAGTTCTAGAACAGTGGAGCGTCAGTATCGGTGTTCCAAAACATCGCGAGAAACATACACAAGTATATTTAAGAACGAGGCAATTTAATGACATAAATAACCAGATAAATTATGTAACATGTTCATGCCAATTAAGCCATATTGGATGGTTCAAGTATGTGTAAGTGTCATGAAATTGTAGATAGAAAGATCATGTGCATCTATTTTAATCACACATAAATGTTTAATTTATAACAAGTGTAATCTTCTGTGTGTATGACTGTTAAACAAGAGTACAAGCACTGTGGAGAGTCAAAGCATCAAAAATTTGGGGTTTTTATGCAGAAAGCCAGAACGCGATGCACCCTTGTAAGGGTCACGACGGGGTTCAGGCAGATCGTGACAGGCTCTTGAACAGGTCGCGACGGACTGGTCAGTTCAAGCAGGTAGGTCGCGACAGGGTCATGTGAGGGTCGCGACGGGCTCAGGCAGACCGGGCAGCAGATCGTGACGACAGGCCCTATCACGATCAGATCGCGATAGTGGACACTGTCGCGATGGCCCTTGTGAACGCGGCCTATCGGGCCGTCACGTTCACAGGGTCTGTGCCCGAGTCCGACAGGGAGAGTATAGTGCATTGGATTGCGGACCTGACTTACCCTATTTTGACACAGGGTGATTCAGAAAAACATATCTAATTGTACAAGCGATGAAAATTGATTGCAAATTGTTCTAGACATGCATGGGTACTTACAGTAAATAAGAATTTTAAACAAACAGGGTTTCGACATGCTTTGGTCATGGTATTCATGAAGAACTTAGAACAGTACACAGATGAGACCATCGAATTATTCGCATGATAGGATGGATGGAAATTAGAGCTTTCAGGGGCAAAAGAAGCCTAACGACCATCAGAATCTCTACTAAAAATTGTGTGGCATGAGATCAAGTGTACAAAGAGAACAAGATTTAACAAGAGGGTTCGGGGTCAGGATGAGTGTAGAACTTTGAAAAGTAAGAGTAATTATTGACTTGATGATAAATCATGAAACTTGAGGGTATTGTTCCTGTACATGGAACGATCTACAGTCAAAATCTCATTAGTTTTGCTCATGAGAATGCCTACCTTTAATGGTTTTTTTCTTCTAGGGTTTGAACTTGAAGAACTCGGGGAAGAACTTAAGGGATCCTTCTTCTCCACGAATTCTCCTTCCCTTTGGCTCCTTCCACGTCCAGCAACCCTTGGCATGATCTAGGGCTGGCCATGAGAGTTTTAGTGGAGTATTTTAGCATCTCCCTATTCTATTTCCTATTATGACTCTAATTCCTATTTATTCCAAATTTTCTATTTCCCTCTTCCCTTTTTAGGCATGAGATCTCCTAATTGGGTTAGGATGGGAGCTAATTTCATGGGCAACCTATTTGGGTAGGTTAGGAATCTAAATATAATTCAAATTGCTAATTTAATACATTAAATACCTCTTTTATAATTAAGTATTATTTTAGTTGCGAATTTATGATATTTTTCTATTATCCCCCTTTTAAAAATTCCTATTTTGGCCCACTAAAATCTATTGGGTCAATTTAATAAAGCCCATCAATTCTTTTCTTTTATGGGTTTTAGTAAATTCTCTTTCCATTAATTTCCTATTTTATTTTATTTGATTTTATAATAAATTTAATTAGTTTATTTTTATATTATTAATTTTTTATTTTTTCGAAAAATCCAGGTTGCTACAAGGGATCAGTTCCATGAGCTAAGACAGGGAGATTTGAATGTGGCGCAGTACCACCAGAGGTTTGTGCAGCTTCTTCGACACGTCCCCTAAGTGGCCACTAGTGAGCAGGCTCGTACTGAGCAGTTCATTAGTGGGCTACGCTCGGAGATGAGGTGGGCCATGGCGGGTCACCTCTACGACACCTTGGGGTTGGCAGTGGCGGGAGCTACCGCCTTGGAGAGGGAGTGTCGGTTCCAGCCGCAGCAGGGAGGAGGCTCGGTGAGGTCTACTCCGTACCAGCACCCTTCGGGCAGTCGAGGGAGTGTGTCTTCTTCTTCTTCTTCTTCTTCTTCGGGGACAGACGGTGCTAGCCTGACCTCGAAGTTGAAGAAGTTGTTCTCTCGAGGAGGTAGGCGGCGTTACCAACAGTCACAGCAGCCGCGATGTCAGCAGGAGCAGCTAGTGGAGCAGTCTGTGCAGCAGGGAGCAGAGCAGAGCCAGCAGGGCATGTTTTCTTTCACTGTGGGCAGCAGGGTCACTCAAGCATGATTGTTCGTTGAGGCAGGGGCAACAGCAGATGGCACCGACTCAGTACACACAGCAGGCACCTCAGCGCAGTACCCTCCACCCCAGCAGGCGTAGCGACAGCAGCAGTACCAGGGACAGTTCCAACAACCGCAACAGCACCAGCAGCAGCCTCAACGAGGACATGGTCGCGGTCGGGTGATGACATCACCAGAGAGGAGGCGGAGGTCTCTAATCTGGTCGTCAGTATGGTTCCTATCCTTGGTAGAGTTGCTCGTGTTTTGATTGATCTGGGTGCCACACACTATTTTGCTTCAGAGGAGTTCTTTGCTACTTTGACTGAGTTTGCTCTGGAGCGGACCTGTGACCTAGCAGTTGAGCTTCCGATGGGTGACTACGTGCGTACTCTGGGTTACCTAGAGGGTGTCACCGTCGAGGTACAGGGCCACCATCTACCAGCCAGATTGTTTGCCTTGCAGCTCCATAACTTTGATGCCATCCTTGGCATGGACTGGTTGGAGGCACACTCTGTGCTAGTGGATTGTCAGCGGAAGACCGTGCGGTTCGAGATACCTGGTGCACCTGTGCTTTGCTTCCGAGGTGCCTAGTCTACCCGCTGACCTTTCGTTTCCTTCTGTAGAGCTTGGCGCCTTATCTGAGATGGTTGTGTAGCTTTCCTTGCTTCTGTGAGTTTCTCAGATTCTGGTGACCTATCTGTTTAAGATTTGCCTGTTGTCTGTGAGTTTGCTGACGTGTTTCCGGAGGATCTACCTAGGTTGCCGCCAGAGCGGAGGTAGATTTCTCCATTGAGTTGCTTTCGGGGACGATGCTATGTCCAAGGCACTGTACCGGATGGCGCCGACGGATCTGCTGGAGTTGAAGCGCCAACTAGATGAGTTGCTTGAGTTGGGCTTCATTCTTTCGAGCCGTTCGCCGTGGGAGCACCTGTTTTGTTTGTGAGGAAGAAGGATGGCTGCCTCAGGATGTGCATCGATTATAGGCAGCTGAATCAGGTTACTGTGAAGAACAAGTATCCATTGCCCAGGATTGATGATTTGTTTGACCAGTTACAGTCAGCTTCAGTGTTCTCGAAGATCGACTTGAGGTCGGGCTACTACTAGTTGAGGATCCACGAGTCAGATATTGCTAGATCAGACTTCTGTACCCACTATAGCCACTTTGAGTTTGTCGTGATGCCTTTTGGGCTCACGAATGCACCGACAGCCTTCATGGAGTTGATGCCAGCGTGTTCCAAGAGTACCTGGACCGGTTCATGGTGGTGTTCGTCGACGACATCCTAGTGTACTCAGTGACAATAGAGGAGCACGAGGTTCACTTGCGGCTAGTGTTGTAGGCTTTGAGAAGTCACCAACTTTATGCCAAATTCAGCAAATGTGAATTTTGGCTAAAGGAGGTGCACTTCCTTGGTCACATGGTTTTTGGTGCAGGTGTGGCGGTTGATCCCGCCAAGGTTGAGGCCGTGGTTTCGTGGGGCCAGCCCACTACAATTGCAGAGGTTCGCAGTTTTCTGGGGATGGCAGGCTACTACAGGAGGTTCCTACAGGACTTCGCCAAGGTTGCTGAGCCATTGACCAGGTTGACCAGGCATGAGACCAGGTTCGTGTGGACAACAGAGTGCGGGCAGAGTTTTCAGGAGCTGAAGAGCCGGTTGACTTCAGCTCTGATCCTTGTTGTATCTTCTGGCAGCGGCGGCTTTGTTGTCTACACTAACACTTCAGAGACTGGTCTTGGTGCCGTGTTGATGCAGTACGGGTGGGTAGTTGCTTATAGTTCTCGTTAGCTGAAGAAGCATGAGCAGCACTACCTGACACACAACTTGGAGCTTGCAGTGGTCGTGTTCACCTTGAGGTTGTGGAGACATTACTTGTATGACGAGGTGTTCATGGTGTTCACGGACCATCGGAGCTTACAGTATGTCTTCACTCAGAGAGATCTGAACCTCAGGCAGTGCAGGTGGATCGAGTAATTGAAGGGCTACGACTTTACTCATTCCTATCACCCAGGAAAGGCTAATGTCGTAGCGAACGCTTTGAGTAGGAGAGCCCACTTGAGTTCTTTGTTGGTTAGACACTAGAGGCTTCTGGAGGACACCACTCGGGGAGTGTTTTCTCCGTTGAGACTCAGAGAGAGGGCAGCGTTGACCAGCATGACAGTTAGTCCCGTGATCTATCAGCAGGTGATCAAGGCACAGAGTGCAGATGCAGATTTGGCAGACGTGTTGCAGATGCGAGAGGTCGAGCTAGACAACGACAGTGAGGTCAGGTTCAAAGGCAGACTCTACGTTCCAACGGACATCAGCAGGAGCTATTGGTTGAGGCATACATATCGAGATACTCTATTCATCCTGGTTACACCAAGATGTACCACGACTTGAGGGACTCTTTTGGTGGCCTGGGATGAAGAGAGATATTAATGAGTTTGTTTCTCGCTGCCTTACCTGTCAGCAGGTGAAGGCAGAGCACCAGCATCCTGGTGGTGAGCTGCAGTCGCTTCCCATTTCCGTGTGGAAGTGGGAGCACATCACCATAGATTTTGCTGCTAGTTTACCTCATACTTCGCAGGGGCACGACAGCGTTTCAGTGATCGTCGCCAACTGACGAAGACAGCCCATTTCTTGCCGGTCAGAGCAGCGTGGTCAGTGGACAGACTTGCTAGGCTATTTGTGGACAGGGTGGTGCCTTTTCACTGGACTCCAATCTCTATCATCTCAAATAGAGATCCGAGGTTCACCTCTCGTTTCTAGCGCAGTTTCCAGAGGGCACTTGGCACCGAGTTAAGGCTGAGTTCAGCCTACCACCCACAAACATACGGGCTGTCGGAGAGGACCATACAGACCCTCGAGGACATTTTGAGAGCGTGTTGCCTGGACTGGAGCGGCACTTGGGAGTCACACCTTCCCATGGTGGAGTTTGCTTATAATAATAGTTTTCACTCCAACATTGGGATGGCGCCCTATGAGGCTCTGTATCGTCGACCGTGCAGGACACTGTTGCACTAGCATGAGGTTGGCGAGAGGCAGCTTTTGGGTCCAGAGTTGGTGCAGCAGTGTGCAAACATAGTGAGGCTGATCAGACAGAGATTGCAGACATCACAGAGCTAGCAGACAGAATAGCTACGCCGACGTTCGTAGGAGGCAACTTCAGTTCGAGGCAGGCGACAGTGTGTTTCTTCGAATCTTGCCCACCAAGGGTCTTCTTAGGTTTAGGAAGAGGGCAAGCTCAGCCCGAGGTTTGCTGGCCCCTTTCCCATCCTAGAGCTGGTTGGCGAGGTCGCTTACAGGTTAGCTCTTCCATCTTAGTTGGCAAGTGTTCATGACGTCTTCCACGTCTCGCAGCTGAGGAGATACATGCCAGATCCATCGCACGTGTTGGACTACTCACAGCTAGAGGTCGCTCTAGATCTGTCAATACCAGAGTACCCGATCAGTGTCATGGACCGCAGAGTGCAACAGCTGCACAGGAGGCAGATCCCACTCGTCAAGGTAGTTTGGGAGAATCGCGTAGGTGGCGAGGCCACGTGGGAGCGCGAGGACGAGATGCGGGAGCATTTTTCTTACTTGTTTGAGTGACTGGTATGTTTTCTTGCCTTCTTCTTCCCCAGGTTTTGCCCTTAATTTTGAGGATGGAATTGTTTTTTTTTTTGGTTAGATTGTAACATCCCCTTTCTTGTGTGAGCCCTTTGTGGTCCGCCACCTTCTGTTGAAGGTCGCGACGCATCAGGACATCGCCTTCTGAAGGCAACAAGGTGGCTGTCGCATTCTTGTTTTGAACGCGATAGGCATGTTGTCGCGTTTATCCCTTTGACCGCAACATGCAATTTTTCATTTTATGGTCGGGACAACTGGGACAAGTGTCAACCCCTGACAACGGGAAGGCAAGAGGTCAGATGTCGGTTCTGGGTGTCAGGTCTGTGAGGTCAACACGTGGCGTTTCCGTTGGTCAGGTTTGACTAGAACTTGAGATAACGGCAGGTTGGCCATCGTGTTCAGTAAGTGAACGCGACAGGCAAGCTGTTGCATTCTCAACTCCGAGGCTTAAATGGACACATGCCCCAGAATAGTCGATTCTTCTCCTTCCTCCGGCTGGTTCTCTTCTCCTCCGATCCCTCTGCTTCCAGATGGTCCATGGAGAGCATGGGTGAGAGATGGGTGGCTTGTGAGGTGTGTGTGTGTTGTGTTTGGGTTGGGGTTCCTCTCTCGGTGGTGCTCTTCTCTGGCTGTGGTGTTCATCCTCATGACGTTCCTCTCCATCAGCTTGTAGGAGGACGACCCTTGCTTGTGGACGGAGTCTTCATGGAGCTTGGAGCAAGGGGGAGGTGGCCATGCACACGAGAAGACCCCACGGGTTGGCCCTTCATTTTGAGGTAGGGATGCCTTAACTTTCCTTAGTTCTATAATGGTAGGGCTCCAAACCCTTTCTCCAAGCCTTAGAGATCCATGCTAGGTGTTGCATGTATGCTATGATTCATGTGAAATGCTTGGACATTCCTTATGGTGATGAATTTATGCTTAGATTGGGGTATGGGTTGAGACTCTCCATGTTTGCATGTGATGATTATTGAGTGTAGCTCCATCCTATTGACATGCATGGGTGTTTAGAAGGGTGGTTTGAGCTCTGTATACATGTATATACCACTCTACATGCTCCCCTCCCCCTGTGTTTTATGGATTTGTGGAGTATGGCACAGAAGGTGAGCTCTCGGGTGTGTAAGTCTGTGGTCGCGACACGCTTGGTGTCATGACCCAGATCACGATATCCTGATATGTCGCCTTCTTGTGTGAGGAAGTGACGCCCACCCTGTCGCGACAGGGTGACTGTTGCCTTCTCTTCAGGTTTACACCGTGTGTTGTGGGAGGCCTCAGGTGGTAACTTGGGCCTCTGTCTGTGGTAGCGACAAGGCCCTTGTCGCGTTCTGATCGCGACAGGTTCTTTGTCGCCTTCTGGCCCAGGTCGTGACAAATAGGATGTCGCCTTCAGGTGATGACAACCTGTGCGTCGCCTTCTCAAACAGAGAAGGGACTTAGCGACCTATTCGGAGTTTCCTTCCACTATGACTCTATTTTCCTTGGCACCTGTGCTATTTCTAGTACAGTGCTACTCTAGTCTTTCGCAAGGTGCTAGCACTTGAGGGCTTGTCCGCGAGATAGGTTGTACTGTTACCTAGACCCCTGGTCCCCGCGTGCCTATTTGAGGGACTTCTCCAAGTGGCGGGCGAGCTCGAGTCCAAGACTCTGGTAGCAGAGGGTAAGACAGTTGGGACAACGTCGTAGAGTCGTTGTAGAGTTCTCTTAGCTGAGTCTGGGACGCCGAGGTGGTTTGGTGCTCTTTCGATGCAGATCAACTAGTCCTTCTCACTGCCTCAGTCTACATGGTTCCAGAACCATCTAGAGGGGCCAGGTATGGACCATAGTCCGGCCAGACAACGGTAGTTGTGGTTACTTTAGTTCCGCATCTAACTCCGACGGATGTTCTAGACATGGACTGTTGGTGGAGGGTAAGGCGCTTGGCGCACCTAACCGGCTAACTAGTGTAGTCGTTCTGCAGCTAGTGTCTTTGTCCAGATAGTTGTTTACTGTATGTATTACAACCTTGGGTTCTTCCCAGTGCCGTGGTTTACACGGTTTCCGGTCTCGACTTTTAGCTTAGACCGACGACCGTGTAGTTCTTTACGCTTCTGCACTTTACTCTGTTAATAGGATAGATTTACTGCTTTATGTAATTATTGTGCATATAGATCTATTATGCTGTTAGAACTAGTGGGAGATTGGTAGTCCCTACTGGACTTCTTCATGAAGCTCATTCCATCTTTTACAGGTGAGACTTCACAGCAGCACATTCTGCAGTGGGTTGAGGAGACGGGGTCATAGTAGACAGCGTCTTCCATGAGGAGTGTTCCCCTGACTTGTGTACTTCACCCTCGAAGTATGCCCCTAAGGGACCTATATTCCCTTTACTTTCTGCACTTGTACTTTGTTACTCTGGGACTGTACTAGAGTTGTACGTTATGTTGGACTCTTTCCTTCACTTGTTGGTAGTTTTTAGTGCGTTTAGTTGTTACTTACTTCCGTTACATATCTTGTTAAACTAGTCCTTAGCCCTTCCGGATCTTCAGACCCGTGGGCGGCGGTGCCGATAGTCGGATCCATGATGGGAGCCGGGGGTCCGGGCATCGGAACCGTTACAGCTAGAGATTTTAAGGAGGGAGTACCATGTCATTGCATGCAGAAGACCAAAGCACATAGGACTGCGGTCGACTACTAACTACCCATTGATTCACGGTGATAGAGAGAAAGAGAGAGTAAAGGGATATTCCGAACATTTCTATATCCTTAAATCAAGACTAATTGACATTTTTCGTCACCATATATGACAGCAATGTTATAACGTAAATATTTTCTTCTAACAGTATTTGTGGTGGACAATGCGAAATTAAGATAAATTTCACCGTATTATATTTCAACAAGAGTATATATATATGTGTGTGTGTGCGTGCACGCAGAAAACCCTTCTAATTATTATGTTCGTAGAAGTGGCAATTTTGCAACTATTTGTATCAGAGGTTTTATATTTTTTGCCATTTTTTATTATAAAACAAGCATATATAACATTTCAGTCTTGATTCAACAAGTGGATTCACATGTGACTAGAACAGGTCATTCCATCAACGACAACTTCAGCGTAAGCCCTTCATATGCGGATTACAAGTGATTCCAAAAGAAAACTATGGAAATAATCGAACCCTTCCCTTGAAAATATTCCTGAAACATCAAATAAAAAGGGTTCTCTTATTCATAATTTAGTTTCTAAATATAATGTTTAACTGATCTCTTACATTGACAAGCAAAGGAAAAAAAGAACCAATTCGCTAGCTTTTGGCATTTTATTTCTCCAGAGCCCGACGCATAAGGAGTAGATATAATGTTTATTCTACTTGCATCTATATGTCATGAACCCGACACTTTGCTCACCAAATACAGCTCATGCCAGACGTATAGTGACCAGAAAGCTTAAGGTAGAAGCAAAGATAATGATCGGGCCGGGTATGTATCACTTGCTTCCATACAAGTTTTGGATGCCCCATATGTCATCATTTAGATGTCATGCATATTGAAAAAATATTTGTGACAATATTCTTGACATGTTCAATCTGTCGGGGACAGAGAAAGACAACATCAACTCAAGAAAAGATTTACAAGTGTTGAAAATTCGTCCAGAACTACATCCTTACAAGAATTCAGTGCGCTTTCCAGATGCTATTTATAAGTTGAACAATGCACAAAAGTCTCGTATATGCAACTTCATCAACAATATAAAAGTTCCAGATGGCTATTCTTCAAACCTCTCCAGATGTGTTGATATGGGTAGCAAAACAATCACATGACTGAAAAATCATGATTGTCATGTGTACATGCAAGTGTTGCTTCCTTTAGTACTTCATGGTATCATTCCTAAAGAAGTGGTAGATCCAATTATTCAACTTAGTCATATTTAAAGCTATTTGTTCAAAAGTATTGGACGAAGCAAGTTTGTTGAGATGGGAGGCCGATATTATAATTATCTTATGCAAGCTGGAGCAGATTTTTCCACCGTCGTTCTTTGATGTTATGATACATCTAACAGTGCACTTGGCATACGAAGCAAGGATGTGTGGTCCAGTTCAATATCGATGGATGTATCCAATTGAAAGATATTTGAAGAATGCAGTTTATTTATTTCGATGTACATGCAAGAAATGGATGATCACAATACTAAAGATAGAAATTATGATGGTGGTCTATTTGGCACTCTTGATGGAGAAGTGTCTATGTTTACAGCAGTTGGTCATCCAATAAAGTGCAGACGAGTGCCTAGAACATTGTCAGAAGCCGAAAGAGATTTAGCACATACATATGTGTTAAATTAAGTTGACGATATTGTACATTTTCTGCAGGAACATGAAGATGCACTTGCAAGTGGAAGGAATATAAATGATAATTTTCTCATGTGGTTTCCATCACGTGTCCAAGAACCGAAGAATTTAGATGACCCAAGCCTACACTGAGGAACTCGAAATTTTATCACTCAGTCCATTAAGATTGGCAATATCATTTTCTGGGTATATTACAATGGCTTCAGATTCTGCACAAGCTTAACTAACTCTACCAAATCCACACAACTTTGCGACGTTATTGTCAATGCTGAGCTTCATCTGGATGCGATGGTTATTATGGAAAATTAATCGGTATTATTGAAATATCTTTTGATAGAAACAAACAAATTGTCTTATTTGAATGTGAATGGTGGGATGTGTATAATAAGAACTGAGGTTTCAAAGTTGATGAACATGGAGTTGTATCTTTAAATACACATCGCAAATTAGGGACTAATGAACCATTTGCACTTACAAGTCAAGTTGAGCAAGTCTTCTATGTACATGACAACAATGCTGCATAGTGGTGATAGTTGTTAAGTCACCACCTAGAAGTTATTATAATATGACTAGCGGTGCAAGTGATGATGATGAAGAGCCCTATCAAGAAGGTCTTGTTGATGTGCCTGTGATGTTAAATGATGTAGATATCCATGTACAGCTTCAAAGTGAAGAATATATACACGTGAATTTTTGATATTCTATAAGTATTTCATGTTTTCATGCCTAGTGGAGTCGACCCCATGGTTCTTAATGGGTCGACCCTGCATTCCTGTGTTTTGTTCTGGGAAATGGGTCGAGCGCATGTTTCAACTGAGATCGACCTCAAAAGAAAACATGGTGTAGTGGGGTCAACCCCATGGTTCGTCATGGGTAGACCCTCCATCCTCAGTTTTGGTTCTGGGAAATGGGGTCGACCTCGGGTTTCAACTGCGGTCGACCTCAAAAGAGAACATGGTCTGGTGGGGTCAACCCCTTGGTTCCTCAAGGGTCGACCCTCCATTCCTCAGTTTTCCTTCTGGAAATGGGGTTGACCTCATGTTTCAACTGAGGTCGACCTCAAAGAAACATGGTCATGGCAAGGGGATTGTTATTAAATGCATGTCTATTCCTATCATTTCTTTTTCACATTTTCACAGACCTCATTTCTTTTTCGCTTCTTCACTTTGCTAGTACAGTTTCATTTTTTGTACATTAAAGATGATTTCACAGACCTCATATATATTTATTATTATTGTTGTTAAATATCCTTCATTCAACAGATGTTTAAGAGGTTCAACAAGACCCGTCAGTCAACCCAGCAGACCACTCTAGGAGAGTCATCCCATGCGCAGAAGCTGCCCTCCCATTCACACGTACCGACTTCACAGGAAGGGGGGCTCTAAACACAGGCAGGGGCTTTAGCCTTACAGTCTGCAAATGTACATTCACAGGCATCAGCTTTACAGGCAAGTGCTTCAGTCTCACAGTTTGTACATTCAGAAGCATGGGCTTCACAATCAGGAGGGCTACACACACCTCGTTCCTTACCAGATGCCGCAAACATCTCTGAGCATACAACCATCAGTCCTCAAACTCCTGGGACTGTATCTTCAGTTGCTTCAGGTTTACAATGTTTTTTATTTCTTGAATTTCATTTGTATAATTGCATTCACTTCATCTTTTTTATTTTCATTTAGTTGGTACCACTAGATGTGGGAGAGGTCCTTCTAGGGTGACCAGCATCAGGATCCTACCTCCAGGCCAGACCGTTTCTATAGATCTAGAAGGGGGATCTTCAGTTGGTCCATATGCTCAACAATTTACTACATACCTTGGAGTTTGTAATAGAGTACATTGCAACCTATGGCAGCAAGACTACATGACCCTTCCTCCTGAAAAGGAGGAGGCTATTTTGAGAGACCTATATGTAAAAATAATTAATTATTTAGGTTATATAATTGTTCATTTCTACATTTATAATGACATTGATCATATATGATGATTATGCAGCGACATTTCACTTTTCTGCGGTCTCCAGCCGTAGACGCCGACATTCTTCGCCATATGGGAGAATGCAAAGGAAGCAAAGGTCCCACTTGAAAAGAAAAGTAAGACTTTTTACTATTATGTAGTATTATTGCACACACATTCTTATGTAACTTGTGCTTGTGTATGATAGTATTTTGCAGGACGACCACTTGAGGATGCATGTAATAATTTGCCACCAAGTTATGATTCTAGTCAATGGCGGCACATGTGTGAGATATGGGATCGAGAAGATAGTAAGGTATTATTTTGTCAAATCCTATTATTTGATGGATTCAATTATTTAGGATATCACTAATTTTTTTCCTCATGAATGCAGTGAGTTAGTGAAAGAATAAATCTAATTGATCTCATTTATCAATGCCTTATCGAAGAGGGCAGACGAATATTCACCAATTAAGTAATGATTTTGTAAGTATTCATTTTAATTATTAATTTGATTGATTGATTTGACATTATTATAGTCTAATTATAACTTTTAAATGTTAAATAGATGCAAAAGGAAGGTCATCATCCCACGCGTCCGGAAATATTTCAAATGACGCAAGCTAGGATAGCACCGGATGGCAGTGCCATGTGGAGCAATGAACAAAATCGTCAAGTGATGGTAATGATGATTATAAATCATAATATTAATTCATACATTCAACTTATTTGTACTAATTACCTTATATTAATTACAGGATCAGATGACCCAGTTGATGAATCCCACTCTCCCTCAGAGGAATCAGATGGCACAGCTCATCTTGCCATACTTACTCCAGAGGAGGCCTTCCGTCAGGTGTTTGGGAGGGATAGGCCTGGACGGATCTGATGCGGTGGTCGAGGACAGGCTTTGAAGAGTTGGTACGGGCCATCTGAGGGTGGTAGCAGTAGCAACACTGCATATCAGCATCTCCTACAAGAGCAATCTCAACAAAAGCCTGAGATATCTCAGCAGAAGTCTGAGATTGAAAGAATGAAAAAAAAAATCATTGAAGATCAGGAGCAGAGAATAGCAGCACAGAGCACATATATAGATGTTCGAGTGGAAGCTCAAGTGGAGGCTCAACTGGAGGCTCGAGTGGAGGCTCGACTTGCTGCGCTTCAGACACAGATGCTCCAAAGCATGGATAAATGATTCCAAGAGTATTTTCGTACTCATACGTCTGGAAGTGGTGCACCAACTGTGCCACCTGAGGATGAAACAGAGGGAGATCAAGGAGATGGAGAGGATGAGGGTTCTTTTGGTAAGGATGAGTGAGACTTCACTATTCATTTATGATCATGATTTTATGATGTAATACATTAAATTTTAAAATAAGTGTGATGCAATGGATTTGAATTTGAAGTACTATAGTTGTTTTAGAAAGAGGATTGTGAATGGTTTATGTATGTAACTTATCATGTAATACATTTAAATTTAGAGTTTTTTTAGATATTTTGGAATGTGTTTTGTTAATGTAATTTTTGTATAACAGATTGTAACTTTGTGGAAAAAAATTCTTTATTACAATTTTTTAAAAAATTTGTGATATACTATTGGGGACGGCTGCAACCGTCTCTAATAAAAATATCGAGAACGGCTTCTGCCGTCTCCAATAATACTATTAAAGACGGATGAAGCAGTCTTCAATAGCCTCATTGGAGACGACTACACTCCGTCTCCAATAGTATCATTGGAGACTGGTGAGAATCCGTCCTCAATACCTCTATTAGCGACGGCTTCCTTCTTGTCTCCAATAATGTTATTTCCGACGGCGCCAAAACCGTCGTTAATACGTTTGTTAGTGACGGCTCTAAAGCGACTCTAATAGATGTATTGGCGACGGCTTCATCGTTGTCACCAATAATATTATTCCTGACGGCGAATGAAACGATATGTGGATGGTGGTGGTTTAATTTTGACGGTGGTTAATTAGAGATCACGCATATATATATATATATATATATTGATAGAGCCAAGATTGATAGGAATAGAAGGCGGTGCTGAATCAAGAACAATGGATATGTGGCTGGTGACATATATAATAGAACCTAATTTGTGATGCTATATGTATATCTTGTAGTTGAGGAAGAAGACCTCCTCATGGGTGGGTGAGGGTGACCGTCGTAGCCTTGTCTACAGTACTGGTTCGCAAATTAAGGGTGAGCGCGGCAGAGGGTACGTGTGAAAGATTAATTAGCTAATTCATTCTTCTAGCCAGGGCCGGGGGTTAGAACTTAGAAGAGATGGCGGTGGCATGTGGTCGAAAAAACATGAAATTAAACGAGAATGAAAGTGGTCGAAATGATGATGAAACTTTTGCATAAATAACCTAATAAATTTCATTTATTAAGATACATCTCCTGAACCATAATTTTATGAATACTTTTTCTTGGAGAAAACTCATGCAGAATGACCTTTTTTTTAAGCGCACGTATAAACTATAGTACTATTATTATATTAATTAGAGTTTCATTCAGTGCATTATGAGTGGCACATTGAGTTAGTGAGCCATATAGCAGTGGCCCCTCACTTTTTAAAAATAATTATATATATATATATATCATCACAAATTTCATGTTATAAGCTAGTACAATCCTTGTTGATGGGACAGCTCAAAAAAATAAAAATATACAGACCATTTAATGGGCATATATGTCACTTATATCGTTTGGACACGCTGGGCAGTTTGATTTTCTATTTCTTTAGACTGCATGTCCGATCGAAAATCATCTTATACAGACACATTATTTATCGGATGTGACCCATCACGAGAGAATACTAAACCAAGTGATTTTTTCCATATATATTTTTGTTCTATAACCCATCTTATTTTATATTTGCATCAAAAAAAATTTAGACATTTTTTTTTCATAGAAAACCTTGCTATCACTTTTTTTTCTTTTGAAGAGTAAATAACTAGAGTTAAGCGTGGAAAGAGTGCACACCAACTTCAAAAAAAAGATATGGACTCGCTCCACCAAATTCGAACGGTAGCCTAAATTTTATTGCTGAAAAAAAAAAATAGATTACAGACTGAAAGATGTGCGGAATTATCCTATATGGTAATCTAGAAGGGGGTTGAATAGATTACCACAAATTCTAACCATAGGACTGCCAATGGACCTCCGATTTCCGCTTAGCCGACCCGTTTCTACATTTTTTATAGGATGCGGAACTCCGAAAAGAACTTTTCGATAGTTTAGCGGAAGCGAAAATGGATATCCGAATTCTTATAGGATGCGGAAGCGGAAACACCCAATTCCGCATCCGCTTTTTCCGTTTCCGTTTTCGATAACTTTAATATATATTATATAATATTGTTATAATAAAATCTCTTCAAACTCGAAGCTTGGCTCTTAAATTTTAACTCATTGTCTCTCACCTCCCATCTATATGTAATGTCATCTATTCTTGTCCAAATTATTGGTTAGTGGTCACTCTCTCGTATCATCATATATGGTAGCTTTTTTCTCTAATAATATTTATATGGAAAAATTAATTGGGGGTCCTTGTCATAGGGTGTTAATTTTTTTCTCGTCCCTGTCAGAATATTGGAAGACGTAGAGTCCTTACTTTTTCACCTGGTTTAATTTAGAGTCCCTACTTTTGAGACGTCACCATTTACGACCCTCGATTCACGAGTTCCGTCTCTTTTGCATCTGTCTCTTTTTTCCATTCCCGTCTTACCCTTCCGTCCTTTCAAATGCGTATATTTGTTCAAGGTGCAAACAAATAGGTCACAACAAAAGAACTTGAAGCAACCCGCCCCACAATCCTAAATGAATTAAAATCTTTTATAATTATTCTTTACCTACAATGTGTAAGTGATGTCAATGGTTGCTGTAAGTGCGAAACACACGTTATGTAAGTGCGATACACGTTATGTAAGTCCAACTTCCATGGATGGCGGAGGCAGATAGAAGGGTGGACATGTCACTGCATTGCATTCGAAAGGATGGAAGATAAGACGGAATGGAAAAAAAGAGATGGATGCAAAAGAGATGGAACTTGTGAATCGAGGGTCGTAAATGGTGACATCTCAAAAGTAGGGACTCCAAATTAAACCAGGCAAAAAATTAAGGACTCTACGTCTTTCAGTATTCTGATAGGGACGAGGAAAAAAGTAACACCCTCCGACAAGTACCCCCAATTAATTTTTTCTATTTATATCTACATATATTGATTATCTATTACTCAACCATTATATATAACTATATGATTTTATCATACTAATTTGATCTTGTTATACTTCATTTAGTAAGGGTCATTATAATGTACATGATGGAGAAGATATGGTAGAAAATATTATTAAATTTACATTTGAAATTATTCATAAATTTAATAATTAATGTACTTGTAAATTTATAAATAAATTCTAATTGTATAGATGTTGTTACATCCGAAGTTTCCGTTTTGTTTCCGTTCCGTTTCCGATTTTCCGATAGAAAGCGACAATGGATGCGGAAGCGGAAACACCATTTTCCGTTTCCGATTCCGACTCCGAAATTTCTTATAGGAAGCGGAAGAGGAAACACCCATTTTCGACTCCGACTCCGACCCGTTGGCAGCTCAGTTGCCTTCTTTTCGATGATAACACAACCTTATCGAAATCTTAAACAGATTCAAGTTTGATTTGACTTACAGTTAGTGTGCTTGTTGTGAATAGAATATGAATAGCCTATCTAACGTGTGTAGAACCAACGTGCCTACCAATCAACTACCATGAAAACACGCAAACCATAGAACATGAGGATTTAAGGTGGTTTGGAGTACACAACTTGTATATCCTACGTCCACCGTCCACACACACACGCAGAAATGACTGCTTATGAGCGAGTTTCACTCTACAATACACACACTCACGTCGTCTGATGTAAACACACGATCAGAACAACGTAACCCACGTGAATCAAGCACAAAAGTCGCTTGATCCAACAACACACACACAAGATATGAAAACAGAGACAAAGAAGAGTTCTGAGTTGAAGTATCAAATCCTGATATGGAAATCTTCACGATGGTCGTTCAGATGCAGTTCAAACTTCATCTTGACAAGTATGAGTTGATGTAGAAGCTTGAATCGCAGACGAACCGGCTTCAATCCCGCTCAGAAGATAGTTCTTCTTCGCTCTTGACGGAGGGTTGAAGCAGAGCAGTAGAAAGATCTTTTCTCTTGAGAGTATGCTAGGATTTTGTATGGTGGCTGCTTCTATACGAAATTACCTTCAAAACAATCCTTATATATGGGTGTTTATGTACGGAGAGTCTTGGTAAAAGGAAACACCCACATAGGAAACATATCCAATTCTCGTATTTGAGGTTTCTCTTCGTCTGTCAACTAGGTCACTGTTCATCTGTCGACAGGTAGTGACAGATTTATAGAATCCAGAGGACTGGACTTCCGGGAGGCAGTTTCCTATGTTCATCTGTCTACAGGTGATCTGAGTCTGTCGACAGGTACTCCTGTCTTGAAGTCTGTTTCACCTCCCTGTGCTTGGCTGTCGACAGGCACCTGTGGGGCTGTCGACAGGCACCTATGGGGCTGTCGACAGGCACACTTCACACTGAGATTTTTGAAGCTATCTGTGTCTAGTTGTCGACAGGCCTCTTTGGGGTTGTCGACAGGCACTTGCCTTTTGTGTTTCTATTGATCTTTTGCTCTTGACTTCGGTGCTTTGACTTGCACACTTTCTCACCTATATTTGAGAACATTGTTAGTGAAATATGATGGACAATTAGACAATCAATTGAGACATGTTCACACATTCACTTGCCATATTTATATAACATCAATTTGTATTGTGCATCATCAAAAGCATAACACATAATACATGAAAACCCAACATTCTCCCTCTTTTTATGATGACAAAATTTTTAATTGATGCATGATTGATTTGATTGATGTTCTCCCCCTTTTGGCAACATCCAAAAAGACATAGGCAGAAAGGCACGACATGCACACATGAGAAGTACATAAGCAAATAACTATGAATTCCATTGATATGGCGTTCAATACACACAGTTACAAAGATGATTCATGATATGACAAAAAGAAGTGCTAAGGAAGAAGATAACATGAGCGACAAACCAAACAAGGACATCAAAGACAGAACCCTGATCAAAGTGAACAATGCACTAAATAGGGAACACCTATACTCTCTAAACATCGCCATGCCCCGGTGGTGCAGAGGCCTGAGGAAGCTGGTGAAGCTCTGTGGAAAGCCTGGTAAGCCGTAGTTGAAGCTAGACTTGTGTGTCAGCCAGTGCTTCCAAGCTGGTATCAACATGATCCAATCGAGCATTGAGGTGTTTGAAACCAGTGGTCATCTGGAGCTGCATTTGTGCCATTTGAGCAGAGATGAAGTCCCGAAGTGAGGGCTCATCAGGCGCTTGAGCATCAGCAGCAACAGCAGCTTCATCTCCCTGAGCATCCATAGGCTCGAACTGGGAGTCTTCATCAGCAACATCTTCATCTGATTCAACTGCATCAGCTGCAGGACCCTTACCCTTAAGTTCCCTTGTTACAATCCCATCAACAATCTTGTAGCCCA
This sequence comes from Colocasia esculenta, assembly GCA_014218235.1. NCBI lineage: Eukaryota > Viridiplantae > Streptophyta > Magnoliopsida > Alismatales > Araceae > Colocasia > Colocasia esculenta. The sequence continues at coordinate 117,239,203 of CM024758.1, read as the reverse complement.
TCCTTTGGGCAGCAGTGAGATCAAAGGAACTCCGGGATTTGAGATCAGTCATCTCTTCTCGTGGAATGTGAATGCCAATGAACAAGAGAAGAGAAGTGATGGGACAAGCATAAGGCATAGACCTTTTGGAGCTGGTAAGGCATAGCCGGATGTGAGAAACCATAAGGAGAGGCAAGTTGACTTTATCAACATTAAGAACGGAGTGAAAAAGGGATTTGTGAACGGCAGTCACAAGTTCCCGACTACCATCCTTTGGGACTATGATGGTGGTGAAAATATGGTGTATGAGACGATGAAGAGGAGGAAGGAGTTGGCATTGCACTGCATACGATCTTTGGAGGAATCGTATGGCTGCAAGGTGATAAGAGTATAGTACTCAGAGGCCAATGGATGATGGTGCATGATGTCAATGCCAGAGTTTGGAATTTGAAGAGCACGAGAAAGAAGATTAGGAGTGAGTTGAAAAGATTTGTCCTTCACCTTGGTGTAGAGATCACCAGTCATTGTGATCCTCAAGTTGTTGTAAAAGTCCGTCACAGCGGCTGGAGAATAGCGCTTGTGGGAATAATAGAAGGGAGACCAACCCTGGACATCAAAAAGAGGCTGCAAATCTGGGAACATGTCCTCCAGTGAGACAAAATCAACGTAGCGAGGTTGAACAAACTTGGTGAAGGTGCCATGAACATTTAGGAACTACAGATCTGGAGGGATAAGGAGTTCCGGTAGACGATCATCCCGATGCTTGCTCCAGCCCTCGGTAGGAGCCCTGGAACCCTCGCCGGCTTGTGGAGAGAGAGGACGGCGACGGGAAGCAAGCTTCTTGGCCTAGGAGCCATGAGAAAGTGGAGATCGGTGCAGATTGACACGAGGAAGAAGAAAGAACAGGCGGGCCAAAAGCTTGTTCTGCGCCCTGGAGAAGAAGGGTTTGGTGGAGAAGGAAGGAGGAGGGAGTTTTGGTAGTAGGGAAGGAAGGAAAGGGCGTGGGTTCCCTTTTAAAGAAGTTAGGGAAGAATTTGAAAGGGCAGGGACCCACAAAATCCGGCTGTAAAGAGGCGCCCGTTGGGTTTCCAAAAATAGGGCTTGCCACCGTCTGTCAACAGATGAACAGTGTCTCTGTCCACAGGCACTTGCAGAATTTTGCCAGTATGATTGTTTTGACAGATTTTGACTAGGCAATGAGCATTTAAGGTGTAGAGAAGGTGTAAAATAGGCATACACGCATTTTAAAACTATCATATCCATGAATATTAAGACGAGTGAAACTCTTCAATGATTCAAACATAATACTCTAGGAGTCTCAAGTTGGAACATTAAGAAGACACTGTACCAAAACTGATGGAAATAAGATAACCCCTTTGAATAAAGACCATTGCAGAAAGACATAGTTCCTAGTGTTTGATGATCTAATGGTTTATGAAAAGAATGTCTACATGTGTAGGTAACCATAAACACCAAAGAACCTGTGATTAATCAACATGTGGAGGCTTCACACTATTTCAACTTTGAATATTTTGGTTTTTTTTTTTTTTGATTGGGAAATGAATTGGGAAAAGTGGTAATTAGGATCACGGACACCTTTTGACGTGAGGATAGACATGAGGAATGCCCGTACCCCCAGTTACTCAGTGGAAGTGACCTTTAGACCATTTTACAGAGATAATGAGTAAGCTTTTTTACTCGAAGATAGACATTTGTGATGCCTATGTCCCCGGTTACTCAGCACAACACAACATTGCTCTGCCTTTTTCCCGTGATTATTCTTGGTACACATTTGATGGTTTGAAATAGGTAGCTTTTCTCCACAAAAAAAATTGTTTTATATTGAAAATCAAGGTCAAAGACTATTTATGGTTAACATACATTGCAAGACATAAAATTCAATGACCATGGGACCTATCAAGACACTTGAGAAAAATATTTTTAACAAGGGAGTTATTCAAGTGAGTTAGATTAGACCCATTAGATTCGTCCAATGTTCTCCGAATGATACAACCTAGACTCACACAAGAATGGTATGTCATAATCATTATGATTGAGACAATGGTTTTAATATTATGTGAAGAAGGCAAATTAAAACATACGTAAATACCCAAGTTGCACCTTACATCAAAGAGATGAACATGCTCATGAAGGATATTGACAAAGAATGAGGAATTGCTTGGAAAATGTGTATCTGTCGACAGCTAAAGGGACCCTGTCGACAGATGTACAGAGTTGGAGATCTCTGGTTTCAGACTGAACATAGCTGTCGACAGATGGATTTTTGGCTGTCGACAGATGCACACAGACAGAAGATTTTGAGTTCGGGGAGATCAGAAACTATGCCTAGCTGTCGACAGATGGGTTTGAGCCTATCGACAGAGGCACACAGGGTTCAAAATCTGGGTTCTGTGGAGGCATGTCTGTCGACAGAATGGATCAGTGTTGTCGACAGGAGCTTGTACAAAACAGATTTAAGGCTAGGATGAGAGAAAAATTGGAACTCCATGCTAGGGAAATGTAGGTATGTGAAATGTGAAGATTTTCCCTCAAGAATTCATTCATCTAACCTGAACTTCCTCCCCCATAGTGTGTGCTTATGTAGACCCAAACATTCAAGCAATTCAAATCAAGTTTTCACATGTATAACAAGCATTTGCACATGAGTTCATGAGAAAGTACAGATGAAAATAAAAATCCATGTGTGTGTAAACATGAATGGGCAAATTGTAAAGAACCCATAGACCTCTTTTGAAGTAAATGACCTTTAGATGGAACTGACTATGGATACGTGGCAGAGAATGTTTTCTCACGCATAATGATAGTTTCCAAACAAGTATGAATTGTTCTTCCACATTTCACCATTTGATATACCCCATAACCATTACACATAAAGAGCATATACCCCAAAATTCGGTAAGGATTTCATAGCATTTTGCACAATCCCAATTCTCTTCTCAGAGTAGTGAACCTATCCTCTGACAATGGTTTGGTGAAGATGTCAGCCAATTGTTGTTCGGTGGATATGAAACTAAGCTCCAAGGACTTGTTGTCTACCTTATCTCTCAAGAAGTGATGTCTTATTTCTATGTGTTTGTCTTGAGTGTTGAACTGGGTTCTTTGAGAGATTGATGGCACTAGTATTGTCACATAGGATAGGTGTGCATCCAATGTCAATGTTGTAGTCAGACAGTTGACTTTTTATCCAGAACACTTGAGCCGCACAACTCCCTGCAGCAACATATTCTGCCTCTGCAGTGGGAAGTGCAACTGAGTGTTGCTTCTTGGATGCCCACGAAACCATGCAACTACCAAGAAATTGGCAGTACCCACTAGTGCTCTTTCTATCAATTTTACATCCAACATAGTCAGCATCAGAATATGATATCAAATCAAAGCTACATCCTTCTAGATACCAAAGACCCAAATCATACGTACCTGAGAGATATCTGAATATTCTCTTAACTGCAACTAAATGACTTTCCTTTGGACTAGATTGATATCTAGCACAAAGGCAAATACTGAACTGTATATCCGGTCTACTTGCAGTAAGATAAAGGAGTGAGCCAATCATACCTCGGAATTGTTTTTCATCTACCAGTTTACCTTTCTCATCATTTTCAAGTTTAATGCTTGTGCTCATTGGGGTTGAGGCAGGTTTGTCTTGTTTAAATTGAAATCTTTTGAGAAGCTCCTTAACATATTTTTCTTGATTAATGAAGAAGTCGTCTTCATGTTGCTTTACTTGCAAACCAAGAAAGAATTGAAGCTCCCCCATTAGACTCATCTCAAATTCACTGTGCATATGTTTGGAAAACTCCTCACACAGTGATGGGTTAGTGGAACCAAATATAATGTCATCCACATAAACTTGAACGACAATTATATGATTGCGAACTTTCTTAGTAAAGAGTGTTTGGTCCACCTTACCTCTTGAGTAGTTTTTACTCACTAAGAAGTTGTTTAACCTTTCATACCAAGCTCAAGGTGCATGCTTCAAACCGTAAAGAGGTTTGTGCAACTTGTAAACATGGTTAGGCATTTCAGAATTTTCAAAACCAGGTGGTTGAGAAACATAGATTTCCTCTTTGATGTAGCCATTCAGGAAGGCAGTTTTAACATCCATTTGAAAAAGTTTGAACTTGTGTGAGCATGCATACGCCAACAAGATTCTAACTGTTTCAAGTCTAGCTACAGGTGCAAAGGACTCTTCAAAGTCTATACCAAATTCTTGATTGTATCCTTTTGCTACCAGTCTAGCCTTATTTCTCACCACTTTACCCTCTTCATTTAGCTTATTCCTGAATACCCATCTTGTGCCTATGACAGAAGTCTCAGGGGTTCTAGGAACTAAACTCCAGACATTGTTTCTTTGAAATTGACCAAGTTCCTCATGCATGGCATCTATCCAAGAGTTTTCCTTTAGTGCCTCTTCCACATTTTTAGGTTCAACTTGAGAAACAAAAGGTAAATGAACTTGTTCAACTATTTGTCTAACCTGAGACCTAGTTTGAACTTTATCATTTACATTTTCTATCACATTATCAAGTGGGTGATCTTTGGAATACCTCACATTTGTGATTGTTGAAGGGCCAGGTTGATCTTGGACTTGTGGAAATTGATATTGTGGAGATTGTTCTTGAGGAGGGCTTGCTTGAGGGGATTCACCTTGAGGGTCTTCCTCTTGTGGATCTTCATTAGGCTCGTCATCTCCCTTTTGAGAAGGATTTGATGATCATCATCATCATACCTGCGAAAATATCCACTCTTAGTTTTTGGTGCTGTTTGAGACTCTCTTTTTGCTTTTATGTGTTGTTGTTCTTCGAGAATTGTTCCATCATCTCCATCTTGAATCCTGTGAAGATTTGAATTGTTAGTTTTTGCATGATACTCATCAAAGACAACATGTGGAGTTTCTTCCATAGTTTTATTCTTATTGTTAAACACCCTATATTCTAGAGTGTTCTGAGTATCCAAGAAAAATACCTTAATCACTTTGGCTTCAAACTTGTCTAAATCAACTTTATCATTGTTATGAATAAAGACTTTTGAGCCAAAAACCCTGAAGTACCCAATACTGGGTTTCTTACCTTTTAACAGTTCATAGGGAGTTTTCTTTATCACAGGTCTTACCATGGCTCTGTTGAGAATATAGCACGAGGTGTTCACCGCTTCTGCCCAAAAGCTCCTTGAAAGTTGACTTTTGACCAGAAGAGTACGAGCCATTTCCACCAGGGTCCTGTTCTTTCTCTCCACTATGTCATTTTGCTCTGGAGTCCTTGGAGAAGAAAACAAGTGTTCTAACCCGTGGAGCCTGCAAAAATCAGAAAAATAATTGTTATCAAACTCTCCCCCGTGATCAGTGCCGATTGAGCATATCTTATAAACATTTCCATGCTTGATCTTATTAAAAAATTCTTCAAAGACTTTAAGTGCTTCATTTTTATGTGCCAAGAATTTGACCCATGTGAACCTAGAAAAGTCGTCCACAATGACAAAACCAAACCATTTGCCATTGAGACTTAGAGTTCTAGTAGGTCCAAAAGGTCCATGTGCAGCAGTTTATATGGTTTAGAGGTGCTTACTGGTGCTTTTGATTTGAAGGATTTTCGGGTTTGTTTTCCCTGTGCACATGCATCACAGAAACTTTCATTCTTATTGAAAAAAATTTCAGGAAGTCCACTTACCAATTTCAGCTTCATAATCTTGTGCAAGACATTGTAGCTTGCATGGCCAAGCCTACGATGCCACAAAGTAAGCTCATCCTGTTTATTTGCAACAAGACACAAATTCTCATTTTCTGGATCATCTAAATCAACCAAATAAATGTTGTTCACCATTTTTCCAGAAAATTTAATACTTCATGTTTCCTTATCAATAATTTGACATGAGTTTGATTCAAACACAATTTATGACCTTTATCACACAGTTGGCTTATACTAAGCAGATTGTGATTAAGACCATCAACTAACAGAACTTTGTCTATTGAGTTAGAGGCATACTTACCAACCTTACATGTGCCGATGATCTGGCCTTTATTGTCTCCAAAGACAACTTGGCCTCCATCTTTTTCAACCAGCAAACAAAATTTGTCTTTGTCACCCGTCATGTGCCTCGAACAGCCACTATCCAAGTACCATTTGTTTTGATTTTGGGCTGCTAGGCATTCCTGCATGTATGGATCAAACAAGAGGTTTTGGTACCCAAATTACTTTGAGTCTCAATGTATCATTCATGCCAAAAGTAAATGCTTTGGAATCCAGATTTGCTTGCATTTCTATTTGTTTGAGTTATTCCAGCATTGATTTTCTTTATGACCAATTTTCTTGCAAACACTGTATGATGAGGATTTTCTCAAAACATTTGTTTTTTTTTTACCCAAAAATTGTCTGGATGACTGTCCCTTGGCATAGTCTTCCATGCCTGTCGACAGCTTTCATTGAGTCTGTCGACAGTGGCTTGTTCTTCTGAACACTTGAGGGCTTTTTGTTTGGGTTGATGTTGCTTACCTTTGATTTGATTTTTCTTGTTCTTTGAGGGGACTAGTTTGCTTGTACTTGGACTAGGATCAGCAAAAGAAGTTATCAACGTTTCTCCAATTTTCTTTTGTTTTACAGGTTGATACCCAAGTCCATGCTTTGGTACATAGACATTTGCACCTAAAACAGCATCAAGATTTTGTTTTCCTTTTACAAATCTTGTAAGATCTTCAGTTTTTTGTTTTAATTCCTTCTCAGTTTGTTCCAACTTTTTCTGAGTTTCTTGATGTTCATTTTGAAGATATTCAAGAGAGTTGGTTAGATTTTCCATTTCCTTTTGAATTTTTTGCAATTTCACTTTCAGACAGTCCATTTCCTCACTGTGAACTTCCTCATCGATTTTCATCATCTCAATTTCTTTATTTAAGGATGCAATTTGTTCATTATTGTTCGTGTTATGAACAAAAGAATTGATTTTCTTTTTCAATGTCTTGTTTTCAGATTTAAATTCACAGAATTTTTCAAATAATACAGTGTATGCTTATTCCCATTCATCAACAGTATAGCTTTCAAAAGAAGAGTTTACCTCATTAGAGTCGTCACTTCTAGCCATTAAACATTGAATCTCTTCATCTCCAGAGGTTGCTTGTGCATCCTCATCTTCATCTTCATCACTCCAAGTTGCCAACATTGCCTTGGCTTTCTTGAAGGTGAATTTCTCTTTCTTCAATTTCTTCTTGAGTTCCGGGCATTCTCCTCTCATATGCCCTTGTTTCTTGCACTCATAGCATACAATGTTAGATTTTTTGTTAGACTCAAATTTATTTAAAAATCTTTCTTCTGGAAGGATTTGGAGTTACCTGAGCCTTTCCTTTTGAATTTAAGGAAATTTTTGAACTGTCTAGTGAGCATTGTTATTTCATCGTTCTCACTCTCACTAGATGTTCGATCTTCATCACTTTCCTGTTGAGCATGCCTTTTGGAACTTGAAGAATTTTTGTTGGAAGCTTTTAAGGCAATTGATTTTTTTGGGTTTTCTTCAATTTTTTTTCTTTTCACATTTATTTCATATGTGATCAGGGAGCCAATTAATTCATCCAATTTTATTTTTGAAAGATCTTTAGAATCCTCAATGACAATGGCCTTAGTGTTCCATGAGGATGGAAGAGACCGAAGTATCTTCCTAACTAAGTCACTTTCTGAGTATTCTTTCTTAAGACCTTTCAGACCATTGATTATTAACATGAATCTAGCAAACATATCTGATATGGTTTCATCATGTTTCATTTTAAACATTTCATATTCAGATGTTAGCATGCTTGCTTTGGTTTCCCTCACCTCAGACGTACCTTCATATATGAGTTCAAGCTTGTCCCACATCTCTTTTGCTGAGTTGCATGTGAAGACTCTTGAATACTCCTTGGGATGCACTGCGCACTGCATCATGTTCAAGGCACTCCAGTTGAGAGTTCCCTTCGCAATCTGGTCCTTTGTCCAGGTATCTTTGTCCTCGGGAAGGGTGTATGCTCCTTTGCTGACAATCTTCCAGAGCTCAAATTTTGAGCTCTCAGAAACACCTGCATGCGATTTTTCCAATAAGGATAGTCAGTGCCATCGAAGAAGGGTGGCCTGGACACTGAGTGTCCCTCGAGCATTAACCCCTTATTAGATTCCATAAGACTAAGAATCTCCTGATCGTGAGATCAAGCTTTAAAAGCAGTGAGTCGGAGAAACCTCGCTCTGATACCGGAATTATCCTATATGGTAATCTAGAAGGAGGGTTGAATAGATTACCACAAATTCTAACCATAGTTGCCTTCTTTTCGATGATAACACAACCTTATCGAAATCTTAAACAGATTCAAGTTTGATTTGACTTACAGTTAGTGTGCTTGTTGCGAATAGAATATGAATAGCCTATCTAACGTGTGTAGAACCAACATGCCTACCAATCAACTACGGTGAAAATGCGCAAACCATAGGACACGAGGATTTAAGGTGGTTCGGAGTACACAACTTATGTATCCTACGTCCACCGTCCACACACACACGCAGAAATGACTGCTTATGAGCGAGTTTCACTCTACAACACACACACTCACGTCGTCTGATGTAAACACACGATCAGAACAACGTAACCCACGTGAATCAAGCACAAGAGTCGCTTGATCCAACAACACACACACAAGATATGAAAAACAGAGACAAAGAAGAGTTCTGAGTTGAAGTATCAAATCCTGATATGGAACTCTTCATGATGGTCGTCCAGATGCAGTTCAAACTTCGTCTTGACAAGTATGAGTTGATGTAGAAGCTTGAATCGCAGACGAACCGGCTTCAATCCCGCTCAGAAGATAGTTCTTCTTCGCTCTTGACGGAGGGTTGAAGCAGAGTAGCAGAAAGATCTTTTCTCTTGAGAGTATGCTAGGCTTTTGTATGGTGGCTGCTTCTGTACGAAATTACCTTCAAAACAATCCTTATATATGGGTGTTTGAGTATGGAGAGTCGTGGTAAAAGGAAACACCCACATAGGAAACATATCCAATTCTCGTATTTGAGGTTTCTCTTCGTCTGTCGACTAGGTCAATGTTCATCTGTCGACAGGTAGTGACAGATTTATAGAATCCAGAAGATTGGACTTCCGGGAGACAGTTTCCTGTGTTCATCTGTCGACAGGTGATTTGAGTCTGTCGACAGGTACTCCTGTCCTGAAGTCTGTTTCACCTCCCTGTGCTTGGCTGTCGACAGGCACCTGTGGGGCTGTTGACATGCACACTTCACACTGAGATTTCTAAAGCTGTCTGTGTCTAGTTGTCGACAGGCCTCTTTGGGGCTGTCGACAGGCACTTGCCTTTTGTGTTTCTCTTGATTTTTTCTCTTGACTTCGGTGCTTTGACTTGCACACTTTCTCACCTATATTTGATAACATTGTTAGTGAAATATGATGGACAATTAGACAATCAATTGAGACATGTTCACACATTCACTTGCCATGTTTACATAACATCAATTTGTATTGTGCATCATCAAAAATATAACACATAATACATGAAAACCCAACATAGACGAGACTAGGGGCGTATGGTGGGGCACTCAAACTTATCAAATGTGAATGGACCCCTTACATCAAGAGGTAGCACAGCTGCCGAAGAAGTTCATAAACAATGGCAAGAAGAAAAACAACAAAAGTTGGCTAGTCTATTCGCAACTTGATTGGCTTCTCTCTCTCTCTTCTATCACTACAACAAAATTGATTTATAGTAACAGTTTATACTTACGATTTTACATTTTAAGAATAAATACGTGAGACTCGTGGACCCCAAGATGGAGAAAGGGGGGGGAGACCTTCTCTATCTCTCCACTTTTTTCCCCCTTCCTTCCACGCAACCCCGAGCTCCCCTCCTTCCCCTGTCTTTTATTTTATTCTTCCCCAAGAAAGCCTGAGCCGCCCCTCTCTCTCTTGTTCCCTCTGGTTCCTCTGTGCCCCCCCCCAGCCCCATCTATATAGCTACAGGCTGCAACTGTCGTGGGAGGAGCTTCCCGCCCCTAGGTAGGGAGCTCACAGCTGCCACCTCGCCTCACACCACCGTTGCTTCTGCCCATTCCTTCGCGCCGTCGTCATTGTCCTCTTCCTCCTCCTTGCCTGGTTATGTCGGAGGGGAGAGTACTTCTGTCGTGAGCCACCACACCGGTGCTGCGGTAACCGTCGCCGTGTTGCCGCCGCTGTAGCGCTGTCGTCGTCCACCACTGCCTCGCTCCTCTCCTCCCCCCTGCCTATGCTGCACCAAGAAGGAGGAAAGAGTGCCACCGCACGGCCGCCTGTCCGCCATCGTGCCGCCCTCCCACCACTACCATCGGGCATGCTGTAGTTGTCGTTGCTTGCTGCTCATCGTCGCCACTGTGAGTTGAGCAGCTGCCGCCGTCGTCGTCGTCGTCGAGGATGTAATATCTGTAAGATAAACAGGTGTTATCACATTATGTTAAATGACTTTTTGATTGCTTAGTGTACACGAAGTTTTGGTTCTTCTTTGCATCTTCTGAATATTAAATGGAACTTGCTCTGGTTCCAGTGAAGAAGGCCAGATCCATAAGCTTCTAAAGTCAGAGTCTCTTCCAGATGGCAGCGGTCACTTCTGTAATCTCAGTAATTCGGTATGACTCAGGACTACATAGTTCATTGCTTCTTTTGCATGGACATTATGGAAATGTGATTCTTCTGCCTAGATGTTTACAAATTTAGAACTAATTGTTTATTCAAATGGTATACTTCCATGAAGTGACTTTGCAAATGCTCAAATGGTATACTTCATGAAGTGGCGTTTCCAATGATCAGTTGCATTTTGAATATCACGTTCTACTTCTTTAACATGGTCACTAGGATTACTTTTAAAGAAAGGGGGAGTATTTCTCATTGAATGCATGCAATAGGATTTCTAAGAAAAGTAAATTAAGCAGCCACATAGCATTAGGGAGAAGAATATGGCTGCTTGGTATTTTTTATCTGTGCATTTTGGTATAGAGACTAGACAACCAGAAAACATGATTATGTTATGTACCATTTCAACATAGAAATTTAGTATCTGAATGATAGCTAAATTAAGTTAATTTAAGAAAGAATATGTTTTTCAACTGCATTAACTTTTTTTTTAAATGGAAAATATATTTAGATTATATATTTTTTTTAAATAGAGATGTGTGTGCTTTCAAGAGATGATATAATATTTCTTTTGGTAATTTACGGTAGGTAAATTGGTGATGTGTGTGCATATTACATAATTACATTTTTCTTGATGACGGTGAAGTGGATGCAATTTGCACAATATGATGATCAAATGACTCTTGCTTTTGCTGCTTTTTCTTGCTAACTGTATTCTTCGTTTGTTTTTCTAGAGCTTTTACATGCATTTATATATTTTGTTAGTCATCACTTCTCGCCAATCAGCATCTGTAGGAATATGAAGCCTTCCATAGGCTGCCTCCTGATGTTAATTCGTTCTTTTTAGGATTTTGGCCATGCAAATAGGCAAATTTGTCGACAAGAAATTATTTATGCAGCTGTGTTCATATAAATTTGTTCATAGATGTACAGAATAGTTTCACTTGCCTGCAAATAGACAATATATGAAGTTATCAAATGTGACCTGTGTGTTACAAGTACCATTGTGTATGGCGACTAACCATCTGGTTGCCTTGTTGTTGCAAGATCAAGAATTTCAAAAAATATTCATGCTCAAAGCCTCAGATATAAATGTAAGAGCATGCCTTGTGATGTGAAATTACACATATTTTCTGGGTTTCCTACAGATGTCCTTTCTTGCTTTATTATTTTTAATTTACATTTCATAGTTGACGATGGTTTTGGACAGAAACATCCCTTCACCGCACATGTGTCCATGCTGACGCACATCCACACACAGAGGCATGGACGTGTGCATGCGCACATACGCAAATGTACGACCCCCATTCCACACGCACAGTTGTGTAGACACACACACTCTTTGATTCTTTATCCAATGGTCTACTCTTGAACTTGTTTATGAGATTTTGTTTTCAGCAAACATATCTTCTAGCTCTAGTTCATGTGATATTTATTGCCTAAGGTCAGTGGTGGCACGGGGGCTCCTTTCTCTCATTCATACTTCTGTTTAGTAATCACTTTTGAATGTTGTCGTCATTGAGTAGTTAGTGAGTCAGTGATGAATCTCTCCTGCACCATTTGATTATAACTCTGTTTATTTTAGAATAAAATTGGTTATATGGTCATTTTTGTCTTAAAAGAAAAACTGGCAGCTTGAAAAATGGTTTTTAATTCTCCTTTAGCAATATTTGGCGTAGATAGTTCCTTCATCTCATTATTATCTATTATATGTGCAAGTATGGGTCTTTCTAGATATGCACGACCCTAATATTTGTTGCAGCAGCTATCGGTACATTTGTCACATACTTGGCACACAAATGGCATGAGAAAGAGTAGGACTATGACATAAAATTGTACCAGTAGAAATATTCGGGATGGGTTGTTGCTGATATTGATGGGTTCATGTCGGCTACGTGTAGGGTCAAGTAGGATTTCTTTGCATCTAATCTACAATGGTTACTAGTTGCGGATTTTCTGTAATTTTTCTTCCTCAGATCAGCATTTACAATATGTTGAAAAGTCCTACAATGTGAGTCAATAAAATTCTTTCATTAAGAAATTCTTTGTACTGTACATTTCTTACTTGTGGTACCTACAAATCTGTAATCACCCAATTTTTGAAAAAATTGGTGAACAGAGAGAAGGATCATCAACGGTGGTGAGAGCATGCTTTGGACACCGCAATCAATCAACTGGCCGATGTGCTCGTCCTTGTTAATGGGTTATGAGTTAAAAAATATTCGACAGCAAGAAGTAGTTGTTTTACTATGTATTAATATTTTACTATTGGTTTGTTGTTCTGCCATCGTTATAGCATTCACATATCCTTTGTTGAGATGGATTCTAGATCAGGTGCAACTTCTCCACCTTGGCGCCTATTCTAGATTTGGGAAAGCTTTTTATTAAGACTCTTGGGGCTCGGCCGCTGCACACCTTTCTGGAAGGAAATCAACCTGTTCAGCTGCTACACTGCAGCTTTTTGAAACTCATTTTGCTATCAACTCATTTTGTTGATATATATCAACTTGACCAAATGATTGATGAACAATGTTTTTTGTACATACAACCAAAATTTTTGTGAATTTTTCTTATGCAATTGATCGAATCATGATTATCATGTATTATCTTTTCTTGTAGTTGATAAGTGATGCATGTATAGGTGGATCAATGATGGATGTACGATTGGATATAATACAGGTGAATCACATAAGATTATGTATTATCTTAAAATGTATTTATTGAGATGGATGAAAATTGATAGTAAAAGAGAAGATATTTATCACTATAGTTATACAATATTTATAGATATTGTTATTGCAATAAAAAATTGTTACGATTAAATGATAAAATACCACACAAGTTACTATTTATACAAAAATCAATTGGATAGTACTTTACCTTGAGGACATTGTTGTGAACATCAGCTTTTCCATTTTCAATTTGAGCAATTTCTTCTCTGATGGAAATAAGAGCATCACAGAACCTGTCGAGCTCAGCTTGCAAAACAAACCAGTGGTTTCTTTAATTTGGTAGAAAAAAAATGGACAAGGTAAGAGAATTACAATGGTCTCATCCATACTTCGCTTTCACTTTCTGTTGGTTCAATCATAAGTGTGCCTGGAACAGGCCATGACATTGTGGGTCTATATGGAATCCATAATCCATAAGACGTTTAGCTACATCCTCAGCTTCTATACCAGTAGTAGTCTACAGGACAGTTAATCAGCATTTGGTCTTGGGATCAAAATTAAGAAAAGAAATTATACAAAATTATCAAAAATTTAAAATGATTACATTGAAACCCATCAGATCAACAATGAATTCATGGGCAACTGTGCCATTGACACCACGGAAGAGAATTGGGTAATGGTTCTGCTCATTCAAGGTCTAATCAGATTCGTAAAAGAAAACAGAAAATATACTTTTTTTGGTAACAAACAAATCATGAATCACTTAAATCCATCTTATAATCATCATTACAAGTCATGTCTCATCAAAAAAAAGTGTTGGCTAAATCCAGATAAGTATCTAGAATAAGATAGTTTTCTGATGGACTATCCTCCTGGCATTCATGCATTCACAAGTTTCTAGAATGACATTATATCAACTGGAGAGCTAGAATGACATGCAATCATGGAGCAAACAGAATTTTTTTTTCTTTTTAAATACTGTAACTTCCCAAGATTGGAGGAAAGCAGACTGTCTCATAACAACACAAAGGTTTTATTTCAGGTACAAGAAAATTGCATTCAATAGCCTACCTTAGAAATAAAACTAATGGTTGGCATTCTTAATACATAATCCATGAAACTACAGAAACATATAGATATCTAGCTCTAATCCTATCTACTTCAAAAGTATGCCAATAAATTAGGCTTAGAAAAAAAAAAAAAAACCTCTAGGCATTTTGCCATGTAGTTTGCATTCAAAATAGCAATCTTTGATTCTTCTGTGAGACCCTTGGATCCCATCATTTCTATGTATTGATATGAAATAGGCAAGATAAGTGCCGAACCCCAAGGAGCAGCAGAAATAGTACCAAGCGGCTGGGCCTTCTCAGGGGCTGGTATTCCACCAGTGGGAACCTAAAGTAGGAAAAGAAAAGGCAAAATAAGTAAATAGAAAAACAGGTGTAATTCAGTGGAATGATAGACTATGAAAGGAATTTATAATATCTTTCCTGTGGACTATCAAAAAGGAATTTATAAGCAGACATAACGGTTAGCTATCCATCATGAGTAAAGGTTCAAATTAAGTCCTAAGCACTATTATGAATCTGAGGGAGTCTGATGTTGCAGATTAGAGAAGCAATTTGGCCTTCGAATATCTGATGAATGAGATCAAATTTCCATTGGCGATCGAATATAAGATCAGCAACTTTGCAAGGTAATTCCCCAACGAAATTAGGCTTAGGAATTTAGAGTGCTATCAGACCAGGGATCCAGTGATCTTGCCAAATGTTGATGTCGAAACCATTGTTGACCAGCCAAAAGCAACCTTTTTGAGAGTGCGAAAATTTTCAACCATATATGAGATTTGGACACTGAATTCTTAGTCTGCCAAAACAACAGAGGGTAACAATATTTGTCTCTAACCAAGGAGCCCCACAACTCAGA
Source organism: Colocasia esculenta (assembly GCA_014218235.1). Taxonomy (NCBI): domain Eukaryota; kingdom Viridiplantae; phylum Streptophyta; class Magnoliopsida; order Alismatales; family Araceae; genus Colocasia; species Colocasia esculenta. The sequence continues at coordinate 117,223,991 of CM024758.1, read as the reverse complement.
GGATTTCTGCAGAAAACCTCCAACCTAACTTCATTAGTGCAGCCTTATTAAAAGGATGGAGATTTCTGGAGACAATTCCACTTGAAATATTAGGCTTTTGCAATTTCTGCCACGCCACTAGAGGGGCTTTGACCCCATTTTACTTGCCCCACCATAACTCTCTCTGCATTTGAGCAAATTACTAATGGTGTTCTTAGGGATTAGACAATTGTTCATAATGTGTATCGGAATGGCATTTAAAGTGTACTTGATGAACACTGCCTTATATGCAGAAGATAAAGTGTTGGCCTTCCAAAGACTTAACCTGTGCTGACACTTTATAAAATAGGAAGCTGAAGTGTTCCCTTTTCAGTTTTTGTTGTACTTAAATAAGAGGAATTATCCTTGATGTTGTGGAAACCTGATCGCCTCTTCAAAGAAAAATTGAATATGTTGATGAATATATTTCTGTAGACTATCAATGATTATAATTTTGTATGTTTTTTTCTTCTTTGTAGTTATCACCTTTAGAAGATATACATATAAAGATAGATCTAAATGTGCGCATTAAATCTATATACCATAAATAAATTGCATGTCTTCTACGAGAAGCATCTATATTATACACACAATCATATGTATTTGTACATGTTTCATGCATATACAAATACATGTGTGCAAGAGACTGGGATTGCATGTCAACTTCTAGACAGTTTCTTATTATCTCAGCAGGTAGAACAAAAGTTGGCCCACAGCCTAACATATATGTTTTCCATCTCTTGGCATGGATCCAATCTATTTTGATGCATGGAATTATGTGTGGTTTTGAGTGGATTTTCCAGTGAAAGAGTTCCTCTGCTGTTTTTCAAAGATGCTGATAATCAAAAGGTCCCAACTCATATGCTTTAGATGTTAATTTATCAAAAATTCTCATATCTTTTCTGTTGATTCAAATCTCCAAAATGTCACTAAAATGTCAACATCATCATGTTAAAACCTGAGAACTCTAGATAGGAGTTTTACCTGTTAAAACACAGCTCTGTCATCAGTGTATTCAATTATACATTTCAAAACATGCTACTGTGTTAAGCCTATGAGGGTGTGTATGTATCTTTCTTTCCCTATTTTGGCAGTCTCTCAATGATAAACCTATGAGCTGTCTTTATTTACCATATATCGATTAATATTTGAGTAGATCAATAAAAATGCAATGTGGTGTTTTTGACTAGATTTTAGTTGGTATAATATTTTTGTTTTTGTAATTGATTTGAGCATGTTTTAAATTGGTAGTCTTGAGCTTCTAGTTATTTTTAAAGGTACTAACAACATATTGTATGAAGCATATGTGCAGGGAAATGAGGCTGTGTGTCAACTTCTGTTCACTTACTCACTGCCTCCGCAGGTTATTCTTTTATCCTTAATTTTTGTGTGTTTGTCCACTCCTTATTCATTATATATAAGAAAACTGATTCAAATAAATGCACATGATTAATCAGCATTCAAATTAATTAGAAATGTTCAGAAATTTATGTGTATAATATAGCATGATTATAAGGCTATCTATTTGTAAGAACAAATGTGATCATTGTCTTAATTAATGAGTAAAGGACAATGCATGATGTTTGTGTTTATGTTTATATCAAATAGATGTGGGTAGTGACAGTAGTAAATTTCAGTATATGTTTCTGTGCATCCATCTTATGCAAGATGATTCTTTCTGGGGAAATAATTGTTTTTTTTATTTATAGTACCTAAAAAACTGACCCGGTGATAGAAAGGTGTTATTGATTCTTGCCACGTAGAACCTTAAAGAAAAACAATACAACCAATTAGATAAGGCATGGCAAAATACACTTCTTTGTGGTGTTGTTAAGCATACTTTTCACCTCATGCATGTGTGAGGATATGTAGCACGCAGCAAACCACATGAACAATTTCCTATCAACAAAGAGCCATTCCTTATGATCAGGCACCACATCTATTTGGAAAACCCATGAATAGCTGCAAAAGATAACTTTTTAGGTCTTGAAAAGAATATTAATGGTAAGAATATTTATCCCATTGAGACAGAAGATGGCCATAAACTACAAACACAAGACACAATATCTATGAATACATGATTAAGTGAACATACACTAAAGAGATGTCCTTTATAATGGAACCTACACATGCACTGCCGATGACATACCCAACCAACATGCATATCATCAGGTAAAAGAAGATGAAGCTCCGACCAAAGCCGTGAATAATGAAGTTCTGACCAAAGCTGTAAATGTCCAAGCTCATGACAAGGATCATGAAAAGTAAACAAATGGACAGTGACCCGCTTTGGTTGCTACTTTTGAGATGGAGATGGGTTAACTCATTTTTTTGAGTCAACTATCATCTTTGACTCTATTTTTTTATGTGAAAAAATAAAAAAATAAAAAAATGACATACATAATATAATAATATTTTAAATTTTATGATAAATTTTTCATTTTAAAAAAAAAAGAAAAAAAAAAGTTACCCCCCTCTACCCCACTTTAAGAGGTGGGGTAGACTACCCCGGGGTAACCTGGGTACCCCAGGGTACCCTGGGGTAACACTACCCCCCTTCCCAAAGTTGGGCGAGGGGGGTAACCGGGGGTACCCCGAGGTACCCCCTTACCAAAGCGGTTGACTCTGAATTTCATGTATGCCCACCTTATGACCGAAGTAGTTAATCTTATGAAGAAGTGAGAAGAAGCATCATTCAAGTAATGTTGTAGTCCATGATGAGTTATACAAGTTACAATTTTACAGGACCATTTTTTGCCCCTCTGTCAATAGGTGCAAGGGGCCGGCCCTCCCACACACACAGGAAAAATTGGGTGTTCACTGCTTGCATGGGGCTAGGTTCTAGATGCCTTGGTCTTGACGAAAAGAAGAAACACAGTTTTTTCTTCTGTCCTTCCATGGGTTTTGTTAGACACACAATAGGCAGATGCCTTTTTGATTGATGCAAACATTTCACCTTCTGTGAGCAGCACTCAGGACATTTAATAACCAATAACCACCAACAAAAGAGCAGGTTAAAAACCTTCTGTTCAACCTAAGTTGTGTGGTTTGGTAAGAGGACAATGACAGAAGTTTGGAATGGATAGCATGTTTATTATAAAGTCAAGTGATTTCACCCTTGCAACCCAGAAGCATTAGCAATCGCCTTCCTTCTGCAAAGGAAGGAAAGTTGACTCCAGCAGTAAAAGTTTGAATTTGTTACAGATGAACATGCATGACTCGCTAAAGCATCTGCAACCTGATTACATTCTCGAAAAACATGTATCACAGGACACTGCATAAATTGTAGAAGCTGCAATAATTTGCCCCACCAAGGGAGTATTGACCATGGAGGATTGCCCCCTTCTGAATAAGACACACAAGTGCCTGAGATGACCATTGCATCCTTAATTTGGCCAATGTAGGAGATAGTGAAGATGGCCAAGGTGATTTAGGTACTTCTGTAAGTGGGCTTGACTGCCATAATCTTAACATGCATACATGCCCACAATGGGGTAATATTGAAGAATATGTGTGACGGCCCTCATTATACCGGTACGGTTATACCAACCCACGTCGGTATAGCGAGAGTCCTCACAGTGGGACATTTACCCAAACGATACATACAGCTGAGATACACGCGAATATACAACAGAGTAGCGGAAGTAAAAGACAACTGTCTCCATTCATTCATCATCCACATTTAACATACATGAAGTTTGCAATTAACAATAAGGAACTAAAGTTCACATAATTTAAATTGCTGAAATTTAAATACATAATGTCCACACTTATACATTCTTTTCATGATACTCTAATACAATGTTCAAATTACATACTATGAAATACACAAGTCACAAAGAAACTCCAAAATCTAATCTCCGCGCTCGGAGTCCGTCTCCACTCTCTCCTCCAACGGTGCCACGTCACCAACTACACCTGTACGCCGAAGCAAGGAGTGAGTCCAAAGACTCAGCAAGCAACACTACTCATAACATACACGTATAAGTCATAGGGGTTTCTACATGCACATTCAAAATTTTCAACACATGGCATGCTAATCATTTGAAGGTTTCAACCTATCATGAAAGTTTTACAATTTGATACATGGATCATGCTTTCAGATTTCTAAGAATAAAACTCTACCTATCACATGCTCTCTATTCAATTTACTCATGAAATTTTGTCTTTAAAGGACCAAGACATGAGAGCTACCAACATGAACATTGTGCATATATGAAAGGAAAACACGACTAGCATGGATCTTACATGTTTTTAAACACATACATAGACATTTTCACATGCTTTAAGTTGCTGGTTTCACATGGTTTAATGGCTGTAAACCTACACATGAGAGCTACAATATTGCTTAAAACAAATCATGTGAACAACCAATCATGCTACTTGCATACGTGCTCATCAATTATCCCTAACATGGATTCTAGACATTTTTGCACATATAAACATGATGATAACGACATGAATTACTGATTTCACATGGTTTCAGATTTGTCTCACATGGATTTCAACAACATATTCTCACATTTAGAATTTCACATTTTCTTTACACAAGTTTTCTCTTTCACATGGTTACACTTTGCACATACACATTCACATTGTTCACTTACACATTTACACATGAACACATACACATTACACATTTCACATTACACATTTTAGGTGCCGTGACACATAGTCCAAACCACCAAAGAAGGACATATACACATCACATTACACATAGACGCCATCTAGGCATTCCAATGGCGACTCTTGGACTGCGCAGACCGGGAGAACAAGTCTCCACCCTAACCAGTGGTACTTGTCCACCTCCAGGATTTCCCCCTAATGCCCTTAGGGTCACTTACACATTGAACTTTCTCAGGGGGACTTTTCCCTGATACAGCTCCACTGCCCTCTACGGAAGCAGTGTCACATTGGCACAGTTACACATTTACACATTTTACCGATTTGCACATGGTTTTACACATAGCACTTTTCATCTCATTCACTTTCTCACTCATATGCATTTCTCTATTTTTCCTGACATGGCACTACAGATTTCAGGAGTTTAACACACAGTAAATTTCACCAATCAAGTTGGGTTTAAGCAATATCCAATCACATTACGATAACATACATGGATTACTATATTTCACATGGAAAATACATAACTCTTATATACTGGTCCAAATGACCTGAAATTTTAACCACATGCTATTTTCGGGTTCAAGGTCATACACTCAATTTTTCAGATTTTTCTGAGCTAAATAGAATTTACAGAAATCAAATACCTATTTGCATGCCATTCACAATTTAAGTTAACATGGAGTTTAACACATCATGCAATTTTGCCACTTACTGTTTGAACAGAGATTACTGTCATATGCATGATTTGAGAATACAGAATTTACCCTAAATCATACAATTATAGATCGATCACCACAAATCATTCTTGCATGCCTTTTATTTACCGAACCGAGTTTATTAGCAATTTATACAAGCATGGACAATTTATCAAAAATTGAGTACATGTACACTGATCCACTAATCTTCATGATCTACAAAACTGAGGCATTCAGACTAATCCTAATCATAAAACATAAATTGGCAAGATCATCAACAAGTCATGCTTACAATTCATGGAATACAATCTTCTAACATCCATCACCACACATCACACTCATCCACACACCACATTTAACAATATACATAGTGTATAGGGTTACCATATATCCTCATCACGGAAACCATACCGAAAATAGTGTATAGGAAGGGCAGAACAGGTCACTGTTCTGTCCAGAGGAACTTGGCGGCGGTCTCTGGCCGCTGACTCAGGGTCAGCGGCATGGTCGATGGACGCCAAGCATGATATCAGCGTCCATTGACCTTGCCGTCAATGCAGGTCTGTGCAGAAACACAGACCCGAGCTCTCAAGTTTGGGTGAATGGGAGGGTCTAGGACTCGAGGGAAAATTCATAAAAATAGTAGAAACGACCTAGACACATACGGGGACATTATGGTTAGGTCACTTGCCTTTTAAAATTGCTCCAATGGGTCTAGGGTGTTGGTGAAGCCCTCCTTGGGCAGTCCCAAGAAGGTGCAGAAACGCCTCCTAGATCTTCTTCCTCCGGGCTCCTGGATGATCTCCACAGCAGGGGATGTCGGGGAAGCCTCCTCCTTTGCTCCAGCTATCCTCTTGTCGTGGAAGATGGCCGGATCTAGCTCCAGGAAGTCTGATCTTTGGGTGCAAAAGGGTGGGTTTTCTCACAGTTTTCTTCTAGGGTTTTCTTCTCTCTTTTCTCCTCTTGCAAAGGTGAAGAGAGGGGGTGGGAAGGCATCCGGGTTCAGACATAAGGGGAGGCTCTCTCCCACTCACAAGGTGACATGACAGCTCTCAGAGCCGTTGGGGACAGCCCCCCAATGGCTGAGCTTTCTTGTTTCAGAGGTTTCTGGCTCTGCTGCGCATGCAGGCCAGAGAAATAGGCGTCCATATCGCTTGATGCCAGGATTAGTGTTGGCGTCCATGTCTGGACGCTGACACCACCTCAACGGCTAGGGGTTGACGCCAAGGTGGCCTTCGGCCAGAACTCTAAAATATGCAGAAAACCATGCATACCATGCATATATACATGCAATATGTATATGGTAGTGTATCCATACTATCACCATTCAATACATGCATTATTTACATCTAATATAAACATATGCACACGTAATTATACTAATCAATACGTACGTAAATATGTATATACATACACAAGCACAAATATACACACACAAATACAAATAATGCGACGGAAATTCGAGGGCCTTACACCCTCTCCCCCTTAAAGAAACTTCGTCCTCGAAGTTAGAACGACACTACTCAAACAAAAGGGGATACTTCTTCTTCATCGCATCCTCAAGCTCCCATGTAGCCTCCTCTCGTGAGAAGTTCCGCCATAGAACTTTCACTGACGCAATACTCTTGTTCCGGAGATGCTGAACCTTGGAATACAGGGTGAACGCTAGCCAAAGCTGGGGGTAATGCTAGCTCATATGCCACGCTGCCCAAACGTCTGAGAATCTCATATGGGCCAATGAATCTAGGGCTTAGCTTGCTATGCCTGCCAAATCTGACAACACCTCGAGTAGGCGATATCTTCAAGAAGACATGATCGCCAACCTCGAACTCCAAATCCTTTCTCTGTTGTCGGCATAACTCTTCTGCCTATCCTGTGCCGCAACAAGCCTTTTCCTGATAAGCTGAATCTTATCCGAAGTTTCCTGAACTAACTCCGGTCCGATCAACTGCCTATCACCAGTCTCCTCCCAACATAAAGGAGATCTGCAGGGCCTACCATACAACGCCTCGAATGGAGCCATACCAATACTAGCATGAAAGCTGTTGTTGTATGCGAACTCCACAAGAGGTAAATGACGCTCCCAATCATCCTTCCAATCCAGAACACACGCTCTCAACATATCCTCGAGCGTCTGGATAGTCCTCTCGGACTGTCCATCGGTCTGGGGATGAAACGCCGAACTGAGCTTAAGCTCCGAACCTAACGCATCCTGAAGACCCTTCCACAATCTCGAAGTAAATCTCGGATCTCGATCCGAAATGATCGACTTCGGCACACCATGCAATCTAATGATACCTAACATACAATCTAGCTAAACTCTCTACTGACTGCTTCTTCTTCATAGGCAAGAAATGAGCAGTCTTCGAGAATCTATCTACAACTACCCAAATCGAGTCATTGCCCCTTCTAGATCGAGGCAAACCCGATACGAAATCCATAGTGACAGCTTCCCACTTCCATACGGGGATATCCATCCTCTGCATAAGGCCGGATGGTCGCTGCCGCTCGGCTTTCACTTGCTGACATACTAGACATCTAGACACATAATCCGCAACATCCTTCTTCATGCCGGACCACCAAAATGATCTCTTCAGGTCTTGATACATCTTAGTGTTACCCGGATGAATAGAGAATCGCGATCTATGAGCCTCCGCTAACACATGCTCACGGACATCTACTACATCAGGGACACAAACACGGTGCTGAAATCTAATCACACCGTCCTCATCACGAGCAATGCCCGCCTTACCCACTAACTCTAACAATCTAGGGTCGGCTTTCTGCTGCTCAATCACCTCATCCAAGACTGAGGATCTAAGGGATAGCTGAGCTACAAAAGCCTGACACAGCGATGGCTCTAACTCGGTCATAGAGCACGCTGCATCCTCCAACATCTTCCAATCCTGCTGGAGCGAAGACCTCTTTCTACTAAGAGCATCCGCTACGACGTTCGCCTTTCCAGGATGATACTGAAGGTCGAAGTCATAGTCCTTCAAGAACTCAATCCATCTCCTCTGCCTCAGGTTTAATTCCTTTTGGGAGAAAAGATACTTCAAGCTCTTGTGGTCGGTAAACACCTCAAATCTGACACCATAAAGATAGTGCCTCCAGATCTTTAGTGCATGAACCACAGCTGCGAGCTCCAAATCATGAGTCGGATAGTTCCTCTCATGCTCCTTCAACTGACGAGAAGCATAAGCCACTACCCTCTCTCGCTGCATGAGTACACAGCCTAAACCAATCTGAGATGCATCCGTATAAATGGCAAAACCTTCTAGACCACTAGGCAATACCAATACCGGAGCAGAAGTAAGCTTAGCCTTCAATAGCTGAAAGCTACGCTCACATGCCTCAGACCATACGAACTTCTCACCTTTCCTGGTCAGCTTTGTCAAAGGGGCGGCGATGGATGAGAAACCCTCAATGAATCGCCGATAATAACCAGCTAACCCAATGAAACTACGAATCTCCGAAGGAGTCTGGGGAATCTCCCAATCCATAACTGCTGGACCTTTGCTGGATCAACTGCAACACCAGCGCCGGAGATAACATGCCCGAGAAAGTGAACCTCGCGCAACCAGAACTCGCACTTGCTGAACTTCGCATACAGCTTGTGCTCACGGAGAACCTCTAAGACTAACCTCAAATGCTGACGGTGTGTGGCCTCATCCGGAGAATAGACCAACACGTCATCAATAAACACAACAACAAAGCTATCTAAATACGGACTAAACACCCGGTTCATGAGATCCATGAACGCTGCAGGGGCGTTGGTCAATCCGAAAGGAAGACCAAGAACTCATAATGTCCATAACGGGATCTAAATGCCGTCTTGGACACATCCTCACTCCTAATCCGCAGCTGATGATAACCAGATCGCAAGTCAATCTTAGAAAAGACTGATGCATCCTGCAACTGGTCAAACAGATCATCAATCCGAGGTAAGGGATACCTGTTCTTCACAGTCACTTGGTTCAACTTCCTATAATCAATACACAACCTAAGTGACCCGTCTTTCTTCTTGACGAACAATACAGGTGCGCCCCAAGGGGAAACACTAGGGCGAATGAATCCCTTATCAAGCAATTCTTGCAATTGCTTCCTCAACTCGGCTAACTCTGCAGGGGCCATCCGATATGGGGCCTTCGAGATAGGAGAGGTGCCTGGAAGCAACTCTATAGTGAACTCTATCTCCCTATCCGGTGGCAATCCAGACAAGTCATCGGGAAAGACATCTGGAAAATCCTGCACCACATCGATCTCTGCAAGAGTCAGTGACGAACCAGCATCGGGTACTAGCATAACGCTGGCAAGAAATGCGTCACAACCCTTGTTCACCATGCGCATCGCCTTCATGGCAGAGATAACTAACTTTCCCGCTAAGTTCTTTGGCAAGGGATGAGAGAACTCGTCCTCACCAGGAATGCGGAAAACAATCCTCTTCCGACGACAATCCACTAACGCATAGTGCTCCTCTAGCCAATCCAGACCAAGAATAGCATCATAGTCCTTCATCTTTAGCAAGAAGAAACACCCATCTAGGATTCTATCCTCAATGCACACAGGTAACGACGGAATGCACTTCCTAGTCGATACCGTACCCGCAGGGGTGTGCACAGACAAAGGGACCTCTAACTCCTCAGACTCTACGCCTGACTCTAGGGCTAACTGCCTAGCGAACCGCTCGGAAATGAACGAGTGAGTAGCACCCGTATCAAACAAAACCCGAGCGTGCACACCTAAAAGCAAAACCGTACCTTCGGTGACATGCTCCGCCTGCTCGGCGTCCTCGCGTGCTAAAGCAAACACTCGAGCTGGGGCTCGAGGCCTTCCTGGTCTTCCTGTAGCTGGCGCGGCTGCCGCTACTGCTGGTGCTGGCGCTCCACGCTGAGCTCCTTGCTGAAGTCTTGGGCAATCTTTGATCTTGTGGTCGCTGCTCCCACACTTCAAGCATCTACCCGCTACCAACCAGCACTCGGAACCACCATGTGTCTTCCCGCAATGGGGACACTCTTTCTTCACACCAGGGGAACGTACAGAAGGTACCTGAGAGTTGCTGACTGTCACTGGTTTCTGCGGTGTCTGGTACACCGTTTTCTTCTTATCCTGCCGCTGGAATGTCGCTGCCGGCCTCTTCTGCGAAGCCTTCTTTTCCTCCAGATATTGCTCCATTTCTCCCTCCTGCCTGCAGGCAGCACTGAGGGCCTCGTCCAGCGTGCGGTGGTCAAACGCCACGAGTCTCGTCCGCAGTGATGGCTTGAGTCCCATCACGAACTTCTTGGTCTTCCTGCGCTCATCCTCTACGATATGCGGTGCATATTTAGAAAGTTCAGAAAACCTTGCCTCGTATTCCAGCACGGTCATGGAGCCTTGCGTCAGGGAGAGAAATTCCTGCTCCATTTTGTCCTGGATATGCTCTGGGACGAACTTGGCTCGAAAGAGCCTCACGAACGCGTCCCACGTCACGTCTACTGCTCCGTCCTCAAAGCGTGTACGTAGTAGGGAGGACCACCATACATCCGCTCTCTCCTGCAATACACCTTCATAAGCACCAACTAACAAATTCTAACTTAAGCAGAACATACAAACATACAAAATTAAAAGTCTACCTGTAGCATGTAGGTGGCTAATGTCACATTATCCTCATCAGGGCACCTGATGGCTCGGAAGATTTTCTCTGTCTCCCTCAACCAGCTTTCTGCCATTAATGGATCACTCTCCCCTTTAAAAGGGGGTGGGGTCATCCTCTTGAATCGCTCCATGATGTAAGGTCCACCATGGTCCTGAGCTGGTGCCTGAGCCTACTACATTAAACAATAACAATACACAATAAACACAATATCATGCAATTTAAATAGCAAACTACTAGTTGTTTCATTATTCTACCTGGGCCTCCAACTGGCCTGGAGTGCTGCCTGGGTATGAGCCTGCGTCTGCATGGCTTGCACCAGACCTTGCATGAATACTCCGTAGTCCACAGGCGGCGGTGGGGGAAGTACAGGGCCTCGCGGTGCTGGGGCCTGTTGCTCCGCCTGCTCATCACGTCGCGGCTCGTCCTCACGGGCCGACGCTCCACCACGCCTACCTCTCGAAGCCATGGCTGTAATAAATTTCAGCCACCATTAGAGCTAGGTTACTAAGTTTTCTAACCATTTTCTTATCTATCTTTCACTTCTTATTAGTGTTTTCTACACATGTGGACATACTTAGCATGCAATGGGGATGATGACTTAGGTATATTCATGTGCAATCTCAACCGGTCGCTCTGATACCAATCTCTGTGACGGCCCTCATTATACCGGTACGGTTATACCAACCCACGTCGGTATAGCGAGAGTCCTCACAGTGGGACATTTACCCAAACGATACATACAGCTGAGATACACGCGAATATACAACAGAGTAGCGGAAGTAAAAGACAACTGTCTCCATTCATTCATCATCCACATTAACATACATGAAGTTTGCAATTAACAATAAGGAACTAAAGTTCACATAATTTAAATTGCTGAAATTAAATACATAATGTCCACACTTATACATTCTTTTCATGATACTCTAATACAATGTTCAAATTACATACTATGAAATACACAAGTCACAAAGAAACTCCAAAACTAATCTCCGCGCTCGGAGTCCGTCTCCACTGTCTCCTCCAACGGTGCCACGTCACCAACTACACCTGTACGCCGAAGCAAGGAGTGAGTCCAAAGACTCAGCAAGCAACACTACTCATAACATACACGTATAAGTCATAGGGGTTTCTACATGCACATTCAAAATTTTCAACACATGGCATGCTAATCATTTGAAGGTTTCAACCTATCATGAAAGTTTTACAATTTATACATGGATCATGCTTTCAGATTTCTAAGAATAAAACTTTACCTATCACATGCTCTCTATTCAATTTACTCATGAAATTTTGTCTTTAAAGGACCAAGACATGAGAGCTGTGCATATATGAAAGGAAAACACGACTAGCATGGATCTTACATGTTTTTAAACACATACATAGACATTTTCACATGCTTTAAGTTGCTGGTTTCACATGGTTTAATGGCTGTAAACCTACACATGAGAGCTACAATATTGCTTAAAACAAATCATGTGAACAACCAATCATGCTACTTGCATACGTGCTCATCAATTATCCCTAACATGGATTCTAGACATTTTTGCACATATAAACATGATGATAACAACATGAATTTACTGATTTCACATGGTTTCAGATTTGTCTCACATGGATTTCAACAACATATTCTCACATTTAGAATTTCACATTTTCTTTACACAAGTTTCTCTTTCACATGGTTACACTTTGCACATACACATTCACATTGTTCACTTACACATTACACATTACACATTACACATTTTAGGTGCCGTGACACATAGTCCAAACCACCAAAGAAGGACATATACACATCACATTACACATAGACGCCATCTAGACATTCCAATGGCGACTCTTGGACTGCGCAGACCGAGAGAACAAGTCTCCACCCTAGCCAGTGGTACTTGTCCACCTCCAGGATTTCCCCCTAATGCCCTTAGGGTCACTTACACATTGAACTTTCTCAGGGGGACTTTTCCCTGATACAGCTCCACTGCCCTCTACGGAAGCAGTGTCACATTGGCACAGTTACACATTTACACATTTTACCGATTTACACATGGTTTTACACATAGCACTTTTCATCTCATTCACTTTCTCACTCATATGCATTTCTCTGTTTTTCCTGACATGGCACTACAGATTTCAGGAGTTTAACACACAGTAATTTCACCAATCAAGTTGGGTTTAAGCAATATCTAATCACATTACGATAACATACATAGATTACTATATTTCACATGGAAAATACATAACTTCTTATATACTGGTCCAAATGACCTGAAATTTTAACCACATGCTATTTTCGGGTTCAAGATCATACATTCAATTTTTCAGATTTTTCTGAGCTAAATAGAATTTACAGAAATAAAACCCTATTTAGCATGCCATTCACAATTTAAGTTAACATGGAGTTTAACACATCATGCAATTTTGCCACTTACTGTTTGAACAGAGATTACTGTTATATACATGATTTGAGAATACAAATTACCCTAAATCATACAATTATAGATCGATCACCACAAATCATTCTTGCATGCCGTTTTATTTACCGAACCGAATTTATTAGCAATTTATACAAGCATGGACAATTTATCAAAAACTGAGTACATGTATACACTGATCCACTAATCTTCATGATCTACAAAACTGAGGCATTCAGACTAATCCTAATCATAAAACATAAATTGGCAAGATCATCAACAAGTCATGCTTACAATTCATGGAATACAATCTTCTAACATCCATCACCACACATCACACTCATCCACACACCACATTTAACAATATACATAGTGTATAGGGTTACCATATATCCTCATCACGGAAACCATACCGAAAATAGTGTATAGGAAGGGCAGAACAGGTCACTGTTCTGTCCAGAGGAACTTGGCGGCGGTCTCTGGCCGCTGACTCAGGGTCAGCGGCATGGTCGATGGACGCCAAGCATGATATCAGCGTCCATTGACCTTGCCGTCAATGCAGGTCTGTGCAGAAACACAGACCCGAGCTCTCAAGTTTGGGTGAATGGGAGGGTCTAGGACTCGAGGGAAAATTCATAAAAATAGTAGAAACGACCTAGACACATACGGGGACATTATGGTTAGGTCACTTGCCTTTTAAAAATTGCTCCAATGGGTCTAGGGTGTTGGTGAAGCCCTCCTTGGGCAGTCCCAAGAAGGTGCAGAAACGCCTCCTAGATCTTCTTCCTCCGGGCTCCTGGATGATCTCCACAGCAGGGGGATGTCGGGGAAGCCTCCTCCTTTGCTCCAGCTATCCTCTTGTCGTGGAAGATGGCCGGATCTAGCTCCAGGAAGTCTGATCTTTGGGTGCAAAAGGGTGGGTTTTCTCAGTTTTTCTTCTAGGGTTTTCTTTCTCTCTTTTCTCCTCTTGCAAAGGTGAAGAGAGGAGTGGGAAGGCAATCCGGGTTCAGACATAAGGGGAGGCCTCTCTCCCACTCACAAGGTGACATGACAGCTCTCAGAGCCGTTGGGGACAGCCCCCCAATGGCTGAGCTTTCTTGTTTCAGAGTTTCTGGCTCTGCTGCGCATGCAGGCCAGAGAAATAGGCGTCCATATCGCTCGACGCCAGGATTAGTGTTGGCGTCCATGTCTGGACGCTGACACCACCTCAACGGCTAGGGGTTGACGCCAAGGTGGCCTTCGGCCAGAACTCTAAAATATGCAGAAAACTATGCATACCATGCATATATACATGCAATATGTATATGGTAGTGTATCCATACTATCACCATTCAATACATGCATTATTTACATCTAATATAAACATATGCACACGTAATTATACTAATCAATACGTACGTAAATATGTATATACATACACAAGCACAAATATACACACACAAATACAAATAATGCGACGGAAATTCGAGGGCGACGGAAATTCGAGGGCCTTACAGGCGAGGGAGGATGAGCAGAGATAGAGGAGAGCGAGCACGAAGCCCCAGTGCGCTAGGGTTCCCTTCTGCCACCACCACTACCGCCCATGGACTATGGCATGTTCATGCAAGGCTCAGCCTAGGCGATGTAGACTCAGATGAAGATCATGTGGCACTACAGGCTCAGTTGCTGGCAAGGTTGGCATTGTCAAGTTGGAGTATTATGTTTGTTTGTTGTTGTGTGCTGCTTATGTGTATGTTGTTCCCCACTCAGGCCCAGCTCCAGCTCCGTCCCTCAGGAGCTTGGACATGGTGGTGATGTCCATCATGGAGCATTTTAAGAGGATGGCTCCGCCTTGTGTTAAGGGGGAGAGTCAGCCTCTTATGGTGAGAGTGCTAAGGGAGGTAGAGAAGATCTTAGGTGTGTGGAAGAGGATAAAGTGAACTTAGCGACCTACAGCTACAGTACTTAGAAATATATGCTTGCATATGGGTTACTTTTGGTTTAGCATATTGGTTATATTTTGCAAGAGAGAGCTGACATTTGGTGAGCCTCTGTGCTACATACTAGTATGAGGATGGGGTGAGAGAGGTGACTTGGGCTGAGTTCACCAGACTCTTCAAGGCCAAGTTCACCCCCGAGCACATTCAGAACAAGATGGAACAGGAGTTCCTTGCTCTTACTCAGGTTTATGATGTTCTAGAGTACGAGGCAAGATTTGCTAAGCTTTCCAAGGACGCTCCCCACATCATTACAGATGAGCGTAGGAAAGCCAAGAAGTTCGTGATGGGCTCAGACCATCACTCAGACCAGACTAGTAGCTTTTGATCACCGGGCCATGGATGAGGCTCTCAGTGCAACTTGCAGACAAGAGAGCGATATGGACCAGTACCTTGAGGAGAAGAAGACAACTCGGAAGATGTCAACTACACCATCCAGAGGCAGGACAGGAAGAGAGTGACAGTGTTCCAGAAGCAGCCACAACGTGCGACAGTTCCTAGCCATTCAGTGGCTACACTGTTGCCTAGTTGACGAGCCCAGAGGGGGGGTGAATGGGTCTTTAAAAATTAATCTAGAGGATACCTGTAACTAAAAACATTCACACAAACGTTCTTCGAAGTAGGTTAGTGACAGTTAGTTGAAATAACAAACACACAAAGAAGACAATCACACACACAAGGTTTATCCTGGTTCGGACCTCCTTTCCTTAGGAGTCCTACATCCAGTCCCTGAGCAACAACTCAGGATTTCACTAACTAGGGTACAGTCCCCTAAGGACGCTACAACACCCAGCTCAGCTGGTCTTCCTTCACACCCGAAGGGAACAACACCCTGGATACCACACCAGGTCTTCCTTCACAACCGAAGGGAACAACACCCTGGATACCACCAGGTCTTCCTTCACAACCGAAGGGAACAACACCCTGGATACCACCAGGTCTTCCTTCACAACCGAAGGGAACAACACCCTGGATACCACCAGGTCTTCCTTACAACCGAAGGGAACAACACAAAGAGAGTGAATGAAATTCAAGCCCCTAGATCAAGCTTTTGATAAGCAAGGATCTGAAGCAACTAGAACTGAGAGCAAAGAGATTTTACACAAGGCACACTCTCAGAACTATACAGGCTCTCTCAAGATTTTCACAAACTAGTGGAGAGCAAAAGAGCAAAAGCTAAGTGGAATGAAGGTTCTTGGCTCTGGACTTTCTTCAGAAGAATTTGAATGCTTGAATGCGCGATATATGTTCTTCTGTTCTTCTGACTTGAATTTATATCTTCAATTTGAAATGTAGACGTTGAAGTGTCCGTTGTCTCTCTTTTGAGTAGTCGTTAGACTGAATGACATCTGGAGTCTTGGAAGCTTCCAGTCAACAGTCTTTTGATTACTTGAGCACGCAAAGAGATAGATCTTCAGAAATATCCGTTGGCTTCTATTTGTTTAACGTTGTACTATGAAGCTAGTTCAGAGGTCTGCACAAATGTCAAACTCAAATAGCAGACAGCTAAGCTGTCTCTGATGTCAGTCAACGTTAGTAGCAATAGACATGGAAATAGTAATGCCAAATAGCTTAAGTCTAAAGGACGTTATCAGAGTAGGCACGATATGGTCTGCATGCATGCAGAGATATGTTCAGATCTCATAAATGCAAAAGCGTCAGAGAGATGTCTACGTGGACTTTGACTAGTCAACGCTTTTAAGATGAATAAGATATCAAGATATGAAATCGATGGCTATATGACTTATGAAATCGTTATGAGTCATAGCAAATCGTTATGTGACAGAAGATATATCATGAACACTTAATGAATCGTTGCACAAAGCAAATTGATGTGTTTCTGAAGAAATCGATGTGAAATACTTAACAAATCATTATACAAAGCAAGTCGTTGTGAATTCTAAAGAAATCGTTATGAATACTTATCAAGTCGTTATGAACTCTAAAGAAATCGTTATGGTAACTTATGAAGTCATTACAATAAGCAAGTCGTTGCGAGTTCTAAAGAAGTCGTTACGGTAACTTATGAAATCGTTACACCAAGCAAGTCGTTGCGCTTTCTAAAGAAGTCGTTACGAGTTTCTAAAGAAATCGTTACGGTAACTTATAGAGTCGTTGTGACGAGCAAGTCGTTACGGGCTCTAAAGAAATCGTTACAGTAACTTATAGAGTCGTTGTGACGAGCAAGTCGTTACTGGCTCTAAAGAAATCGTTACGGTAACTTATAGAGTCGTTGTGACATCGACTTGTTTGAAATAACTTGACTTTTCAGTCTTATAAGGAAATCGTTGCGATCACTTATAGAATCATTACGGCATCGATTTGTTTGAAACAACATGACTTTTCAGCCAGAAAGGAAACCGTTATGATAATTCTATTGAAATCGATATGCTTATAAAGAAATCGTTATGGCCTTCAATAGAAGTCGATATGGACTTAGAGAAATATCATGTTGAAAAGATTAAGGCTTCAGAAAAGTAATGCATACCTTTATTGGCTTGTTTGACCTTGGTATTTTTCCTGTGCTTAAGACTTATGAAATATTCATTAGATATAATTGATAAACTTTTGTTTGGTTTTGTTAATCATCAAAATATATATATATATATGTGATTAATTAAAATTACATGGGGACAGACTGATCATCAATCTCCCCCTTTTTGGTGATGACAAAACTGAACAATAAGCATGGATAAAAAGTATCTGAAATTAGTTCTAAAGATATGACATGCTAATTTTCTTCCCTTAAAACTAGTGGATGAATATTTCAGACAATGCTAAGTATTTTCTCCCCCTTTTTGTCACTAAGCAAAAAGATGAACTGAGACAAAGAAGAAGAAGAAGAGAAAGAGAGACAAACAAGGTAGTTTTATTCAACCTGAGGAGGTACAGGTAAATAAAAAAGAGGAGACAGAAGAGAGGCATGCTGAGAGATAATAACCCAGGCCTTAATCTCCTGATCTTCAAAGAGTTGTCTGAAAACCCCAGGTGCGATAGAGAAGGAGTCACCCATGGTGGGAATCATGCGCTTAAGATAGAGTTGCCTCTGTTCTTCCAAGAAGAGCGCATACGCATCCTGGTCAAGCAAGAATTTGAAGTAGCTGCTCGTGCCAAAGCTAGCACGCTGAAGGAAACGATCAAGAGAGATAGGGTAGAAAATCTGATGATCATGCAGATCCTTCTTCAAATCAAAGAAAGCAGAATATCTTGCTGCCCATTGAACATACAGTTCTTGAACTGGATTAATGGAGTTCAGATCCAAGAAAGCTTCAGCAGACAAAGTGGGCTTGTTAGCCCTAAGCAAGTCACGGTTAACAGCTGCTAACTGGAGAGCAGATTGACGATAGAGCTTTTCCCATTCGGAAGGAAAGAACCTTTCACATTCTGAGAGTAATGGAGCTAGAACTTCAGAGGAGATGTGACCCAAGTGATATTCCCGGAAGATGAATCGCTGAAAGGAGGGGAGTCGACCTTGCTTGGCTGATTGACGTCCCATTACCCGAGCATATCTCTCAAAGGCATGAGAGCCGGTAGAGGAATCAAAGACTAGAGAATGCAATTTGGGAAGGAAGACCATATCTGGCATGCGGAGAGTTGAGAATTCCACTTGAAAGGAGCAATTGACAGGATGTTCTGTCCGAAGAATAGCAAGAGCTCCATGGAATTGACCAAACTGTACCTCAGGAATCTTGTGCAGATAGCAGTAATCGTTAAAGAGTTGAAAGTATCGTGCTATTCTGATCTCTTTAAGAATGAACTGACCCCAGGTAGCTTGGTGATGAAGGACAAACCACTCAGAGAGAGTGAGTGGGTGATTCTTGCTGGAAATGCTGTCATCTCTGGCAGTAAGGTATTTACTGTAGAGAGTCTTGTGCCCTTTTGCCCACTGATCTTCAGACTTGCACTCAGCCAACTGGAAAATTTGAGATTGGTGGTGTTTGGACAGATCGCTCAAGGGAAGAACAATGTTTAGATGATCAGTGAGGTTGAGATGGGGAATACCAAAAATGGTGGAAAGAATGCATTTTTGGAGGTATTCACAGTAGATTGGTCTCCTTCGATTTTCAACAGTGAGTGAGAACCAAAGAGGAGGAAACTTAGGGGATGAGGATAGAGCCAGAGAGGAGGAGAGTTTTCTCTTTTTCTGAACAGGACTAGGAGGAGTAGTCCTGTGAATGTGAGTGGCAACTGCCAGGATGGAGATGAGTGTAGAACGTTCAAACTCATCTTCAACTTGGGAGGAGAAGACACTGGCCAGTTGAGGGTTTTCAGGAATGAATGTAATGGAGGAAGGTGGAGTAGAAGGATAGAGAAGAGAGTGTGGATCAAAGGTGGATGAGGATCTGGTGGAATGAGGACCAGATGAGGAGGATTCTCCAGCTGATGTGGAGGCTGGAGGGTTTTGAGTGATAGATGGAGGTGAGGAAATGATGGAAGAAGGAGTAGGAGAGAGAGAAAGAGAAGATTGAGATGGAAAAGGTGTTGGTGAGGTGATTGTGCGGGACATGGGGTGTTTGAAGGTGGATGGAGCTGGAGGTGCTGTGGAAGAAGATGGTGGTGAGGAAGTGGCTGGAGTGGCAAGGGATGAAGACTCAGGGGCTTCAGAAGCTACAGTTGACTCAACTACAGCAGCCTGCCCATCCTTGGAGACTTCTGGCCCGGATGGCCCACTTGCTTGAACTGATGGCCCTGATGGCCCAGCCTCTTGAACTAATGGCCCTGGTGGCCCAGCCTCTTGAACCAATGGCCCTGATGGCCCAGCCTCTTGAACCAATGGCCCTGATGGCCCAGGAGCAGCCTCTGTACGGCGCTGAGGAGAAGAGGGAGGAGAATCTGTATTTCCAGCTGCCTTCAACAACTTAGAGAGCATACTCTTCATCTCGCCCAATTCCTTATTAAACCATTTCATTGCATTTCTTATCTGAGAGAATTCCTTGGAGGTCGATGCCTGACTCTCAAGAATGGTATTTATACTGGATTGCACCAAGCCCAGGTTCTCATCTTGAGTATCCAATCTTTTCAAGATAGGCTTCAAATTGACTTTTCTCAGAATCTTCCTCTGCCTTTTATGAGCAATCTTCTTGCTTCTCCTCTCAGCAGGTTTCTGAACTCCAGCATGAGTTGAGTTTGGTTCTTCACTGACAGGGGCATCTGCCATTGGAATGGATTCTTCTGCCAAAAGAGTATCCGTGTGGCCTGATGCCACAGATGTTCCTGCTTCGGCTTCCTTCAGTTGCTCCCCCTCAATGGGAGCATCCACAACAATCCTCTCATGCTCCCCCTGAATGGGAGCCTCTTCCAAAACTGTGCCTCCGGGAGCAGGTATTTGCTCCTGCTCTTCAATGTGGCCTGATGCCACAGCTTCCTCTACTGAAGCTACGGGGGCCACTGGAGATTGAGATTCAACTTCAACTGCTTGTGACCCTGCTAGCTCTGCTCGCTCTGCAGCTGGTTCTGAAGGTTGCTCTACTGCTGCTTCTGCTTGAGGATGCTCTGCTGCTTCTTCCTGAACATCAGGAATATCAGGAATGTCTCCTATAATGGCCTCTCCCTCGGCCACAGAGATCTTAGACCAAGCACCATCTCTGACTGAGAAACCACTTTTTCGGAGATTTCTGGATTTAATTTGTTTTCCCATTTGCTCAACAACTGCTCCTGCCAGATCAATACCAAAGTGCTTGAAAACCTTGGTAAGCAAATGTGCATATGGCAAGGAAACATTAAGCTTCGATTTAGTGTCCCAAATCTGATCTCTGGCAAATTTCATTCTCTCCATCATCACTTCGGCCATGTTAATATCTTTGTTCTGTATGGCCCAGTACATCATGTCTGAGTCTGCCTTGGTGCAGGATGAAAAAGTTGCACTCCTCGGAACTAGAATTTGGCAGACGATAAAATGAAGGAGGCGGTTGAAGGCATTTAACTGGTTGATATCTAGTTTCCCATCCCGCAGTCTGAACCCAGGTCCTATGATACCAAGACCTTTAACCTGGGTGTCCACGGAGTGAACCCCACTATGCCCGGATGTTGTTACTCCAAACAACGCATGCAAGAGCTCACTGTCTATCTTAATCTGGGTTCCCTTGACATATGAAACCAGGGACCCATCTTCTTGAGTCTTCAAACATACGTAAAAGGCCTTCACGAGGTCTGGATAACTTACCTCGGAGAAGATTGCTACTTCCATCCACTTCATCCTGATCATCACTTCAATGACACTGCGCATACCATTCTTTTCAAGATCAGCAATGTCCACTGCCTTGTTCCCACACACTTTGGCCTTCACGAACTGGAACCTCTCCTGCTCCTCAGGAGTAAGGAACTCGGCACTATAGCCACCTAAACTTCCGAGAACAGCTGATGCGGCCATGTAATCAGGTAAGGACATTTTTCTGGAGGGTTGAGAAGGAAGGAGGAGTGAAAGCCCTCAAGAGATTTCGCGGGAAGAGGAGAGAAGCTTCAAAAGATAGCAGAGAGTCGATGTCGAAACGGCTAGGGCATCGGCAGAGTAACCAGACGAAAGAGGGAAAAAGGTTGAAGACGGGATACGAATCGTTATCCTATTTATTTTGGAAAAATAATGCGCTGAAAAGTGAAGCGCCAAACGGCGACGGAAGAAGACAAAAGAGTTTGACTATTCAACCTGACTTCAATGAGAGAGCGGTTACGAGGGATAATTTGAATTTCTTTTGGTTAAAGTTATGGGGGGAAAAGATTACTTAATTCTGAAAATTGATGTGCCAGTATTAAACAAACCTTTTTCACAAATTGCACATGCCTAATTCCCTTCTAAGAGATGTGAATCTCTCCTCGGGTAGGGCTTTTGTGAAAATGTCTGCTAACTGACCATTTGTATCAATAAAAGATATTTCAATATTGCCCTTTGCTACATGATCACGAATAAAATGATACCTAACCTCAATGTGTTTGGTCCTTGAGTGCTGAACTGGATTTTTGGTGAGGTTGATGGCACTGGTGTTGTCACACAGTAGTGGAATTGAGTTGATATTTAATCCAAAATCCTCAAGCTGTTGCTTTATCCATAAGAGTTGTGTGCAGCAGCTTCCAGCAGCCACGTACTCAGCTTCAGCTGTAGACAGTGCTACTGAATTTTGTTTCTTTGAGGACCAGGATATCAAACACCCTGCAAGAAACTGACAACAACCACTGGTGCTTTTTCTATCTACCTTGCATCCAGCATAGTCAGCATCAGAATACCCTACTAAATTGATTTCACAAGAGTTTGGATACCATAAACCTAGATCATGAGTTCTGGCTAAATATCGAAAAATTCTTTTTACAGAAATCAAATGTGACTCTCTAGGATCTGCTTGATACCTAGCACACATGCATACACTAAATAATATATCAGGTCTACTGGCTGTTAAATAAAGTAGTGAACCTATCATACCTCTATAGACTTTTTGATCTACTTTCTTACCATCCTTGTCGCTGTCCATCCTTGTTGATGTACCCATTGGTGTTGACAGTGGCTTGGTGTTATCAAATCCAAATTTCTTCAGCAGTTCCTTGGTGTACTTAGCTTGACAGATGTGAGTGCCATCTTTTCCTTGTTTGATTTGAAGTCCAAGGAAGTAGTTGAGCTCCCCCATCATACTCATCTCGAATTCTCCCTGCATTAACTTTTCAAAGTACTTGCAAAGGGATTCATCAGTAGATCCAAAGATAATGTCATCTACATAAATTTGAACTAGCAATATATGTTTGACCTTTGACTTAATAAATAGAGTACTATCTACTTGACCTCTACTGAAACCATGTTTCAAAAGAAAAGAGCTAAGCCTTTCATACCAGGCTCTAGGCGCTTGCTTTAAACCATATAAAGCCTTATGCAATTTAAAAACATGATTTGGAAAGTCTATATCATCAAAACCAGGAGGCTGTTCTACATAGACTTCTTCTTTAATAAAACCGTTTAAAAAAGCAGATTTAACATCCATTTGAAATAGTTTTAAATTTAGAGCAGATGCATAAGCTAATAATATTCTAATAGCCTCAAGTCTAGCTACAGGTGCATAGGTTTCATCAAAATCTATGCCTTCCTCTTGAGAATAGCCTTGAGCTACCAGTCTGGCCTTGTTTCTTAAGATTACACCAGCTTCATCTAGTTTATTTCTAAACACCCATTTGGTGCCAATGACTGGATGATCTGATGGTCTAGGAACAAGTGACCATACTTGGTTTCTCTTGAACTGATTTAGTTCATCTTGCATGGCTATTATCCAAGATTCATCAGTAAGAGCTTCATTGACTGTCCTAGGCTCTATTTTAGATACAAAAGCTAAGTAATCACAAGGGATAACATTACCTCTTGTTCTTACCCCTACGGATGGATCACCAATAATATTCTCAAGTGGGTGATCTTTCTTGTATCTCCACTCCTTTGGAAGATTTTCATGAGTAACTTCTTCTTGTTGCAATTCTTCCAGAGGTGGATCATCCTTGTCTTCAATTGATGTATCCTTTAGTTTCTTGGACAGTTCATCTGCATCATCATTATCACTATCTATTTCCTTTCTCAAGGAAGGGTTAGTTTCATCAACGATAATGTGTACAGATTGTTCAATCAGTAAAGTACGCTTATTGAATACTCTATAGCCTCTGGGTTTAGAAGAGTACCCCATGAAGATGCCTTCATCTGATTTGGCATCCAACTTACCAATGTCCCTTTTTCCATTGTTGTGAATGAAGCAGGGACATCCAAAGGTTCTGAAATGGCTGATCTTTGGCTTCTTCCCTTTAAACAGTTCATATGCAGTCTTCTTCAGGATTGGCCTGATCATCACTCGGTTGACAATATAGCTTGCTGTGTTGACTGCTTCAGCCCAAAAATATCTTGGCAGATCATATTCTGAGAGCATAGTTCTTGCCATATCCAATAGGGTTCTGTTCTTCCTCTCAGCAATACCATTTTGCTGTGGTGTCCTTGGTGCTGAGAAATTATGCTCAATTCCCTGATCATCACAGAATCTAGCAAACCTTTCATTTTGAAATTCACCACCATGATCTGATCGGATAGACACAATGCTGAACTTCTGATCTTTCTGCACCTTCTTGCTGAAACTAACAAAGTTTTCAAAAGTGTCATCTTTATGCTCTAGGAATGATACCCATGTATATCTTGAATAGTCATCAACTATGACAAATCCAAAGTTCTTTCCTCCAAGACTGGTAGTCCTCATTGGCCCAAATAGATCCATATGTAGGAGCTCTAAGGGTTTTGAGGTGGTCACCACCGTCTTTGACTTGAAGGAGCTTTTAGTGTGCTTTCCCTTAGCACAGGCTCTACAGACACCTTCCAACTTTCCACTGACTTTTGGCAGACCTTCCACAAGACTTTTCTTCTGCAATTTCCTCATGCCATCTAAACTGCAATGTCCAAGTCGTCTGTGCCATAATTCAGTAGATTTGTCTTTACTTGCTGCCAGACAAACATTTTGCTCTTTGAGTTCTTCAAGATAGAGCACATACAAATTCTTTTCTCTATTTGCTTCAAAGATGACTGCTCCATCCTTCACTATGCTGCACTTTGATTCTTGAAACTTGATCTGATGGCCTCTGTCACACAGCTGGCTGATGCTAATGAGATTGTGCTTCAATCCCTTAACTAATAACACATCTTCTATGACTGTTTTTCCTTTGTTATTTACAGAGCCACTGCCTATTACTGTTCCTTTCCCATTATCTCCATAAGTGACTGTTCCTTCTTCAGCTTGGAGATGCGAGAATAACTTCTGGTTTCCTGACATGTGTCTTGAGCACCCACTATCTAAGTACCATTTGGATGCTCGAGGGTTAACCTGAAATAAAAACATCAAGCTTTAGGTACCCAAATTCTTTTGGGTCCTGATTGGTTAGTATCATTGATTTTGCCTTTTATTATCCATTTCTTGTGTCTTGTTGGGCATGTAGTTATAATATGTCCTAACTTATTGCAGTGACTACAGCAGGATAACTTAGTTACTTTTTCTATATATTTGAAATCAGCTTTGTATGCTATATCTTGTTCAGGTACAAATTTTGGTGTTGGATATGTTTTAGGATAAACTATGGTTTCTTCATTATCTGGGGTGTATATCCTAATCCATTTTTCTTCTTACCTGATCTTCTAGCACCTTTTAATATTAGAGAGTTTTTACCATTAGTAAATTTCTCTAGTGTGCTTGATAGTTTATCATTTTCTTCATTTAAGTTTTTAATTTCTTTTCTTAATTCATCTGTACTTTCCTGTTTTTCCAATTTTGTTATTTGTTCATTCTTAGCTTTTAGGTCTTCACATAACAATTCATTTCTTCTTTTAAGTTCAGTTATTTGTTTTTCTAATTCTTCATTTTCTGTTTTTAAATCAGAATTAGTGTTTTCTAAACAGGTGTTATTTTTCTTACTTGCTTTTAATAGTTTAGTTACTTCTTTGTACTTATTATACAATTCATTAAATGCTTCCTCTAAGTTATCTGAATCAGAATCATTACATGAATCGAAGGAGGAGTCAGAGGTTACCTTTTCATCAACATTTGCCATGAAGGCCAAGTTGGCTTCTTCTTCATCGCTGCATGAGCTTGATTCACTGTCTGAGTCACTATTGTTCTCCCATGCTGCTGCCATTGCCTTCTTCTTATACTTTCTGAACTTCTTGGAGCTCTCTTTCTTTCTGAATTCTGGTTTCTTAAATTTTGGACAATCAGCTTTGATGTGTCCAGGCTTCTTACATTCGTAGCAGATGGTTTCTCCTTTCTTCATTTCTTTACCATCTGATCTTTTCAAGTCCTTATTTTTCTTAAAGTGCCTTCTGCCGGATTGAAACTTTTTCTTTTTGGCCAAGATCCGTTGCAATTTCCTAGAGAGCATTGCTTCTTCATTCTCACTATCCTCATCACTTTCACTTTCATTTGAGCTGATTTCTGGTGAGTCTTCTTCTGATTTCAAGGCATTTGAGTGCTTCTTTCTGCTAGATGACTCTCCTAGCCTTTCCATGTTGATCTCATGGGCCATGGGCCATGAGGGACCCGATGAGCTTTTCTACTGACATTCTTTTCAGGTCATTAGCTTCTTCTATAGCTGTGACATTGGGTGTCCACGATGATGGCAAGGATCTAAGAATTTTCCTTACCATATCTGCAATCTCATACGTCTTCCCTAGACTGGCTAAACCATTGGTGATATCAGTGAATCTGCTAAACATTTGAGTGATTGACTCACCTGACTGCATCTGAAATCTTTCATACTGAGTGACAAGAATGTCGATTCTTGTCTCCTTTATTTGTCTGTACCCTCATAAGTAATCCTGAGCTTTTCCCACATTTCCATCGAGGATTTGCAGGCTGAAACTCGGTTGAATTCCTTCTTACTCAAGGCACAGCAAAGGATGCTCTTAGCTTTGCAATTCAAGGAGATTTTCTTCCTGTCATCATCTGTCCATTGAGCTTTCTCATTTGTGACAACCAGGTCACCTTCTTCTACTATTGACCAAATTTGATAGTCGTGGCCTTGTAGAAAGTATTCCATCCTGGTCTTCCAGTAAGGGTAGTCTTCACCATCAAAGAGAGGGGGTCGGTTGACAGACTGACCTTCAATGCTACCTTGGGCTGCCATGGATCTTTACTCTTCAGATCGTTGGATCTTCTTTCTTTGTCGAAGAGACTCGCTCTGATACCACTTGTTGCCCAGTTGACGAGCCCAGAGGGGGGGTGAATGGGTCTTTAAAAATTAATCTAGAAGATACCTGTAACTAAAAACATTCACACAAACGTTCTTCGAAGTAGGTTAGTGACAGTTAGTTGAAATAACAAACACACAAAGAAGACAATCACACAACACAAGGTTTATCCTGGTTCGGACCTCCTTTCCTTAGGAGTCCTACGTCCAGTCCCTGAGCAACAACTCAGGATTTCACTAACTAGGGTACAGTCCCCCTAAGGACGCTACAACACCCAGCTCAGCTGGTCTTCCTTCACACCCGAAGGGAACAACACCCTGGATACCACACCAGGTCTTCCTTCACAACCGAAGGGAACAACACCCTGGATACCACCAGGTCTTCCTTCACAACCGAAGGGAACAACACCCTGGATACCACCAGGTCTTCCTTCACAACCGAAGGGAACAACACCCTGGATACCACCAGGTCTTCCTTCACAACCGAAGGGAACAACACAAAGAGAGTGAATGAAATTCAAGCCCCTAGATCAAGCTTTTGATAAGCAAGGATCTGAAGCAACTAGAACTGAGAGCAAAGAGATTTTAAACAAGGCACACTCTCAGAACTATACAGGCTCTCTCAAGATTTTCACAAACTAGTGGAGAGCAAAAGAGCAAAAGCTAAGTGGAATGAAGGTTCTTGGCTCTGGACTTTCTTCAGAAGAATTTGAATGCTTGAATACGCGATATATGTTCTTCTGTTCTTCTGACTTGAATTTATATCTTCAATTTGAAATGTAGACGTTGAAGTGTCCGTTGTCTCTCTTTTGAGTAGTCGTTAGACTGAATGACATCTGGAGTCTTGGAAGCTTTAGTCAACAGTCTTTTGATTACTTGAGCACGCAAAGAGATAGATCTTCAGAAATATCCGTTGGCTTCTATTTGTTTAATATTGTACTATGAAGCTGGTTCAGACGTCTGCACAAATGTCAAACTCAAATAGCAGACAGCTAAGCTGTCTCTGATGTCAGTCAACGTTAGTAGCAATAGACATGGAAATAGTAATGCCAAATAGCTTAAGTCTAAAGGACGTTATCAGAGTAGGCACGATATGGTCTGCATGCATGCAGAGATATGTTCAGATCTCATAAATGCAAAAGCGTCAGAGAGATGTCTACGTGGACTTTGACTAGTCAACGCTTTTAAGATGAATAAGATATCAAGATATGAAATCGATGGCTATATGACTTATGAAATCGTTATGAGTCATAGCAAATCGTTATGTGACAGAAGATATATCATGAACACTTAATGAATCGTTGCACAAAGCAAATTGATGTGTTTCTGAAGAAATCGATGTGAAATACTTAACAAATCATTATACAAAGCAAGTCGTTGTGAATTCTAAAGAAATCGTTATGAATACTTATCAAGTCGTTATGAACTCTAAAGAAATTGTTATGGTAACTTATGAAGTCGTTACAATAAGCAAGTCGTTACGAGTTCTAAAGAAGTCGTTACGGTAACTTATGAAATCGTTACACCAAGCAAGTCGTTGCGCTTTCTAAAGAAGTCGTTACGAGTTTCTAAAGAAATCGTTACGGTAACTTATAGAGTCGTTGTGACGAGCAAGTTGTTACGGGCTCTAAAGAAATCGTTACGGTAACTTATAGAGTTGTTGTGACATCGACTTGTTTGAAATATCATGACTTTTCAGTCTTATAAGGAAATCGTTGCGATCACTTATAGAATCGTTACGGCATCGATTTGTTTGAAACAACATGACTTTTCAGCCATAAAGGAAATCGTTATGATAATTCTATTGAAATCGATATGCTTATAAAGAAATCGTTATGGCCTTCAATAGAAGTCGATATAGACTTAGATAAATATCATGTTGAAAAGATTTAAGGCTTCAGAAAAGTAATGCATACCTTTATTGGCTTGTTTGACCTTGGTATTTTTCCTGTGCTTAAGACTTATGAAATATTCATTAGATATAATTGATAAACTTTTGTTTGGTTTTGTTACTCATCAAAAAAAATAATAATAATAAAATATATATATATATATATATATGTGATTAATTAAAATTACATGGGGACAGACTGATCATCATACACCTCAGATGACCAACTTCAGACCCAACGACAAAAACGAGTGTCCTCACTGCGGAAGGACACACGACGGTTCGGAGTGCTGGAAGCTAGTAGGGAAGTGTCTTAAGTGCGATAGCGCCGAGCATCAGATCAGAGACTGTCCGAGATTACAGTAGTTTGCACCGAGAGAAGCTCCAACTCCAATAGCAGCGGCGGCGGCACCAGTGACCGGGAAGCCAGAAGGCCTCGAGCCCAAGCTCGAGTGTATGCACTAGCACGTGAGGATGCAGAGCAAGTGAACAACATCACAGAAAGTACTATCTTAGTTATGGGTATGCAAGCTCGAGTATTGTTTGATACAGGTGCTAAACACTCATTTGTTTTTGAGCAGTTGTTTGAGGAGTCAGGTGTTGAGGCAGAAGACCTAGAGGTGCCCTTGTCGGTACATACCCCTGCGGGTACCGTGGCGACCAGGAGGTGCATTCCTTCTATTCCTGTGTGCATCGAGGAACGACGTTTGTTTGGGAGCTTCTACTTGTTCAAGATGAAGGACTATGATACTATATTTGGTCTGGATTGGCTTGAGGAGCACTATGCCTTGGTTGATTGTAGGAGGAAGAGAATTACTTTCTGCATTCCTAGAGAGGATGAGTTCTCACATCCTTAGCCTAAGAATATGGTAGGAAAGTTCATGATCTCCGCTATGAAAGCAATGAAGATGGTGAACAAGGGTTGTAACGTTTTTCTTGCCAGTGTGGTATTAGTTCCTAAGGCCGATCAATCACCCACCCTTGGGGAGATCGAGGTTGTGCGAGAGTTTCCAGACGTGTTCCCTTATGATTTTTCTGGATTCCCACCAACAAGGGAGATAGAGTTCACTATTGAGTTGCTTCCAGACACCTCACCTATCTCTAAGGCTCCATATCGGATGGCACCTGCAGAGTTAGTGGAGCTGAGGAAGTAATTACAGGAATTGCTCGATAAGGGGTTTATTCACCCTAGTGTTTCACCATGGGTCACACCTATATTGTTCGTGAAGAAGAAGGATGGTTCCCTCAGCTTGTGGATTGACTACAGGAAGCTCAACCAAGTACCAGTGAAGAATAAGTATCCCTTGCCACGCATTGATGACTTGTTTGATCAGCTCCAGAATGTGTCTGTATTCTCCAAGATTGAACTGGATTTAGGATATCATCAGTTGAGGATCGGGGAGGAGGACATTTCCAAGACAGCATTCAAGACCCGTTATGGACACTACTGGAATCACGGGGTTGTGCACCCCTCGAAACACACAACATGTTTTAAAATGTACTTAAAAAAAACATGGGAAAATTGGATGTGATCGCCACCTAGCTAGTTGCCATGATTAAGAATTAAAATAGGCTAACATTGCTAGGAAAAGGAGAGAGAACAGGGCATTGACCTTTGTCGCGACAGGTGTCATGTCCCGCCAATTTAGCAGCGGAATAAATCGGGGAGACATGAGCAAAGTACATGGTAGAGAAAAATGTACAATCAATTGAGTAAATCAGAGCATCTAATGAACAATAATTGAGATAAAATTCTTTATTCCATCATAAAATCACAAAGACTATTACAACCACTAATTCGGAGCCAATACATAGGGCTCAATGACATCATTACATATGAAGAGAAAATCTAAAGTAAAAACTACTAAACTCAATTGTGTTGAGGTAACTTCATCATTTGACTCCGGGTCGCTCATCACTCGAATCCTGTCCCATTGGTGTGTACAACGTCATCGTCTATCTGACCTGAGACATAATAACAAATAACGAAGGGCGAGCGATAACGCCCAGTAGGGCTTAAATCTCGGGATCAAGCAGGCTTTAAATAATTAGCGCTTTAAAAGGAAGAGCAACTAATGATAGAACAAGTCATGTAAAGTCGAGAAAGTAACAGCACAAGTAACATGGTTCAGATAGCAGATGAATCAAGTATAGCACAAAGATTAAAGTCAAGTCATGATGGAAATGATAACAACACGATGGCAAATAACGTCAACGTCAAACAATAGCACGCAACATGTATAGCAATGAGAGAGAAAGTAGTTGGCCATATAGAGAGTAAATTGCACTTTGATTGATTTTCTTATCAATTGAAATAGTATAGCACTTTTGATTAACTTCCGTCAATCGAAATAGTAATGGCACTTCGGTTATCCGTAGATAGCCGAGAGAGAAAATATAGCACTTTTGTTGTCAATAGACAAAGAGAGAATATAGGACTTTGTGTTGATTGTCTTAGATTAATCTTGATAGTATGGCACTTGGATGTAATGCCGGCATCCTGATCATTTAACTCCCGTGGACAAATGGCACTTTCGGGCGCTCTCCCCAGGACCAGATCGCGCCCTATTGCGCTGGCATTGGTTTTGTTGTTTATCTTTAGACAATCAATTAATGGCCAATTTGAGAGTACCAAGAAATAGATGAGAGCACTAGATGAATAGATGAGATAGTAGAGTGAACGTGAATAGATGAGCGAGTAGAGTATAAACGAGAGCTAGTGGACATTGCACGTAACACGTCGAGTAAACAGGCGATAGTAATAGTTGCACAACACTCGCACGTGGTGTTGGCTGTCAGGTAGAACTCACTACCCTACCACTGGCCATGGTAAGTACATGTCCAGAGGTCCGGCGTGATTCAAGATAAGAGCGAACTTCTAATAGCCGTTTGGATTATGTTGATCCCTAAAGGGTATCATAGGTGTTAGGGTACAACTAGCTCGTCGACCATGTGGGAATCCATGGACAGAGGAGACTTACGGAGGCCTTGAACAAAGACTCACTAGTCCGGCAGAAGGAATATCCAACGGAGAGTTCGTCCAAGTCAAGAGAGTGTGTATATAGAAACAAGTGCTCGACGTTCTAGAGGGATTCTAGAATAGTGGAGCGTCGGTATCGGTGTTCCAAAATATCGCAAGAAAACATACACAAGTATATTTCAGAATGAGGCAATTTAATGACATAAATTACCAGATAATTTATGTAACATGTTGATGCCAATTAAGGCATATTTGGATAGTTCAAAGTGTGTGTGCATGTGAATAAGAAAATCATGGACAAGATAGATCATGTGATTGACTTAAATTAATTAAAATATATTCAATAATTGTAACTTCATTTTTCTGAGTATAAGACGGTTAATAGGACAGGGGGTGACTATATAATAATAAGACTTGCAAAAAGTTGGGTTTTCATGCAAAAATCCAGATCGCGAGGTACCCTATTGAGGGTCGCGACGGGGTCAACTGAGATCGCGACGGGGTCTGGTACAGGCCGCGACGGGCTTGTCGGTTCGGACAGACAAGTGGCGACGGGGTCAGGTGTGGGTCGCGACGGGCTCAGGCAGACCGGGCAGCAGATCGCAATGACAGGCCCTGTCGCGATCAGATCGCGACATAGGGTGCTGTCGCGATGGCCCTGTGAACGTGGCCTATCGGGGCGTCACGTTCACAGGGTCTGCGCCCGAGTCCGAATACGGCAAGAATAGTGTATCGGATTGCGGGCCAGACTTACCATATATGACACAGGTTGATTCAGAAAATCATAACTAATTGTACAATCGATGAAAAATCATGAAACTAGTTGGAAATTGATCTAGACATGCATGGGTACTTGCAGTAAATAGGAATCAGAAAACAAATAGGGTTTAGGGATGCTTTAAATGCAGGAACTCATGATGAACTTGAGACAGTACATAGTTGAGATCAACGATTAAATTCGCAAGATAGGATGAATCAAAATTAGGGCTTTTAGGGGCAAAAGATGCCTAACATGCATCAGTTACTACAGTAAAAATCTCATGACATGAGGTTGACTATACAAAGAGAACAAGAATTAAGATGAAGGGTCGGGCTCATGCTAGTTGCAGAACATGAAAAATCAAGAACAAAATATATGCTCGATGGAAAAATATGAGACAAGAGGGCTTTGAATCCTGAGGTTTAGATCAACCTACATACGAAATTAATTTAGTTTTGCTCGTAAGAATGCCTACCTTTGGACGATTTCCTCTTCTAGGGCTAGAACTTGAAGAACAGGGTTGATGGCTTGAGAGCTCCTTCTCCCCACGAGTTCTCCTCATCCTTGGCCTCTCCTCCTAGTCTAGAAACCCTTGGCAGCGAGCTTGGGCTGGCCATGGGGGTTTAAGAGAGTATTTATGTCCCTTGTATTTCAAATTCCTAATAGGACACAAATTCCTATTTAACTTCGGGATTTCCTACTTCTCTCCCCTTTCTAAGTATGAGAACTTCTGTTTGGGTTATGATGGGAGCTGAATTCGTGGCCAACCTATTGGGGTAGGTTTAGGAATCCAAATCCAACTCAAACTTCTTATTTAATGCATTAAATACCCCTATTCTATTTAAGTAATATTTTAGTTACGAATTTAAGGTATTTTTCTATTATTCCCCTTTTAAGAATCTCTATTTTGGCCCACCAATTTCTAATGGGTCCATTCAACAAAGCCCATTAGTTATTTTTGTTTAATGTGATTTAACTTATAAAATTTCCCTTTTAAATTAGAGAATATTAGAGTTTCAGATTTTATTCATGGGCTATGGGAGGTCCATTGTTCCAATTTCTCATGATGGATTATTATTACATATTGTTTGGAGTCTACCCCTCATTTTATTTTTTAATTATTAATCCACTTGGCTCATATGATAATGGGTTTTCTGATTTATTCCTAAATTACAATAATAAGTCACCTCAATTTCTAAAACTTGGTCCGATTTTTTTTTCAGCCCATTCTTATTAATGGGTCGTCATTACATGACGTTGGAAGTCTCTCCGACAGGTTTGTTAAATTTATGGGAACGTTATCTTTCCGTGTTAACGCTTTTCCGACTTAGTTTCCTAATTTGGATAATTAGTCACGTTGTGACGTACGCTTGGCCAATCGGATTTTTCGTTGCACGAATTTCTTCATGGAACACTTAGGGATATTTAGGGTCAATTTATACTTTTTACGAAAATTTTAGATGTGTTCTTGCACATATGAGAAAGGTATGTATGTTTCTATTATTTCATTTTTTATTATTTCAATTTTTAAATACTGAATTTTCCGGGTTGCTACATCCTCCCCCACTTAAAAGAATTTGATCCTCAAATTCATATCATATGATATGACTACGAATTTACTCCGAATATTTCATTCCATTATCTCCCCACTTAGGGCTTTGCCATCCTAATATGAAATCAACTAAGGGTTTAGTGATGATACCTTGTCCACCAAATTCCATGACTCCTTCAGTTACATGTGAATCATTTATTGTAAAAGGCATTAATCATTATGAGTTCAGAGGTACCTTCCACGGTTCCCACTTCTCGATTTGGAGAGAGTAGCACCAAGGCTTCCAGCGTACCTTGCTGGTTTAATTCCTCATGACGTTGGTTCTCAAATTGTGGGCAGTCTCTCATCTTGTGGTCAGAGCTACCACATCGCAAACATCTTCCTTGTTTCCACCAGCAATTCCCCGACGTGTGGCCCCTCCTATTGCAGCACTTGCATCGCCACCTGCGAATAATGGCTACTTGTATGTCATTCTTCCTATTCTTCTTATTTTTCTTTCTCACCATTTGGTTGGTCCCGTTTCATCATAGAATGAGTTCTTATATGTTATTGGATGGTTCTTTTAGAAGAGGGTATCTCGTAGCTGATGTCTCAAGTCGCCACAACGTAAGCTTTCACCATTTTTTCGTCAGCACTCCTTGGCCACATGACCTGGCCTGTGACAATGAAGGCAGATGATCTCATCATTATGATTCACTTGCTGGTTGGCCTTCTCTCCATGGTTATATCTTCTCTTCCCATTCTAATTGGTCTCCTTTTTAATCTCCTTAGTCACTTCCAGAGCTCTTTCTAGCAGTTGAGCGGCTTGCTGGCATGCCAGAACTAGCCTCTGGGTTGATCTCATGTTGGTGTCCATAGGAGTCCCTTCAAGAATAAGGTTGGCATTAGGGTGCGAAGTAGTATTAAATTAGTTAGGGTAAGTATACGTATATTAGATCTTAGCCACAATTCTACCCAATCCTCACTTTAGATATGGTGGTTGACTTAGACACGTGTCATGGCAGTTCATCCTAGAACACTCTATACCTAAGAGATCCAATGAGGACATCCTAGAACATCTTAAACCTAAGATATACTATTAAGACAATCTAGGCTCTGATACCAACTGTCACGCCTCACCAATTTAGCAGCGGAATAAATCGGGGAGATGTGAGCAAAGTACATAGTAGAGAAAAATGTACAATCAATTGAGTAAATCAGAGCATCTAATGAACAATAATTGAGATAAAATTCTTTATTCCATTATAAAATCACGAAGACTATTACAACCACTAATTCGGAGCCAATACATAGGGCTCGATGACATCATTACATATGAAGAGAAAATCTAAAGTAAAAACTACTAGACTCCAATTGTGCTAGGGTAACTTTGTCATTTGACTCTGGGTCGCTCATCACTCGGATCATGTCCCATTGGTGTGTACAACGTCATCGTCTATCTGACCTGAGACATAATAACAAATAACGAAGGGTGAGCGATAACACCCAGTAGGACTTAAATCTCAGGATCAAGGAAGCTTTAAATAATTGGCTCTTTAAAGGTAGAGTAACTAATGATAGAACAAGTCATGTAAAGTCGAGAAAGTAATAGCACAAGTAACATGGTTCAGATAGCAGATGAATCAAGTATAGCACGATGCTTAAAATTAAGTCATGATGGAAATGATAACAACACGATGGCAAATAACGTCAACGTTAAACAATAGCACGCAACATGTATAGCAATGAGAGAGAAAGTAGTTGGCCATATAGAGAGTAAATTGCACTTTGATTGATTTTCTTATCAATCGAAATAGTATAGCACTTTTGATTAACTTCCATCAATCGAAATAGTAATGGCACTTTGGTTATCCGTAGATAGCCGAGAGAGAAAATATAGCACTTTTGTCGTCAATAGACAAAGAGAGAATATAGCACTTGTGTGATTGTCTTAGATTAATCTGATAGTATGACACTTGGATGTAATGCCGACATCCTGATCATTTAACTCCCACGGGCAAATGGCACTTTCGGGTGCTCTCCCCAGGACCAGATCGGGCCCTATTGCGTTGGCATTGGTTATGTTGTTTATGTTTAGACAATCAATTAATGGCCAATTTGAGAGTACCAAGAAATAGATGAGAGCACTAGATGAATAGACGAGATAGTAGAGTGAACGTGAATAGATGAGCGAGTAGAGTATAAATGAGAGCTAGTGGACATTGCACGTCACACGTCGAGTAAACAGGCGATAGTAATAGTTGCACAACACTCGCACGTGGTGTTGGCAGTCAGGTGGAACTCTCTACCCTACCACTGACCATGTCAAGTACAGGTCTAGAGGTCCGGCCTGATTCAAGATAAGGGCGAACTTCTAATAGTCGTTTGGATTATGTTGATCCCTAAAAGGTATCATAGGTGTTAGGGTACAACCAGCTCGTCGACTATGTGGGAATCCATGGACAGACAAGACTTACGGAGGCCTTGAACGAAGACTCACTAGTCCGGCAGAAGGAATATCTGATGGAGAGTTCGTCCAAGTCAAGAGAGTGTGTATATAAAAACAAGTGCTCGACATTTTAGAGAAATTCTAGAATAGTGGAGCATCGGTATCGGTGTTCTAAAACATCGCGAGAAAACGTACACAAGTATATTTAAGAATGAGGCAATTTAATGACATAAATTACAAGATAATTTATGTGACATGTTCATGCCAATTAAGCCATATTGGATGGTTCAAAGTGTGTGTGCTTGTGAATAAGAAAATCATGGACAAGATAGATCATGTGATTGACTTAAATTAATTAAAATATATTTCATAATTGTAACTTTGTTTTTCTGAGTACAAGACAGTTATAGGACAGGGGGTGACTATATAACTATAAGACTTGCAAAAAGTTGGGTTTTCATGCAAGAAGCCAGATCGCGATGTACCCTAATGAGGGTCGTGACGGGGTCAACTGAGATCGCGACGGGGTCTGGTACTGGTCGCGACGAGCTTGTCGGTTCGGGCAGGCAGGTCGCGACGGGGTCAGCTGAGGGTCGCGACGGGCTCAGACAGACCAGGCAGCAGATCGCGACGACAGGCCCTGTCGTGATCAGATCGTGACGTAGGGCGCTGTCGTGATTGTCCCTGTGAACGTGGCCTATCGGGCCGTCGCGTTCACAGGGTTTGCGCCCGAGTCCGAATAGGGCAAGAACAGTGTATCGGATTGTGGGCCAGACTTACCATATTTGACATAGGGTGATTCAGAAAATCATAACTAATTGTACAGTAGGTCAAAAATCATGAAACTAGTTGCAAATTGATCTAAACATGCATGGGTATTGCAGTAAGTAGGAATAAAAAAAAAACAGGGTTTAGACATGCTTTAAACGTAGGTACTCATGATGAACTTGAGACAGTACATAGTTGAGATCAAGGATTAAATTCGCAAGATAGGATGAATCAAAATTAGGGCTTTTAGGGATAAAAGATGCCTAACATGCATCAGTTGCTACAGTAAAAATCCGTGATATGGGGTTGAGTATACAAAGAGACAAGAATTAAGATGAAGGGTCGGGCTCATGCTAGTTGTAGAACATGAAAAATCAAGAAGAAAATATATGCTCGATGGAAAAATATGACACAAGAGGGCTTTGAATCATGAGGTTTAGATCAACCTACATACGAAATTAATTTAGTTTTGCTCGTGAGAATGCCTACCTTCGGACGATTTCCTCTTTTAGGGCTAGAACTTGAAGAACGGGGTTGATGGCTTGAGAGCTCCTTCTCCCAACGAGTTCTCCTCCTCCTTGGCCTCTCCTCCTAGTCCAGAAACCCTTGGCAATGAGCTTGGGCCGGCCATGGGGGTTTAAGAGAGTATTTATGTCCCTTGTATTTCAAATTCCTAATAGGACACAAATTCCTATTTAATTTTAGGATTTTCTATTTCTCTCCCATTTCTAAGTATGAGAACTTCTGTTTGGGTTTGATGGGAGCTAAATTCGTGGTCAACCTATTGGAGTAGGTTTAGGAATCCAAATCCAACTCAAACTTCTTATTTAATGCATTAAATACCCCTTTTCTATTTAAGTAATATTTAGTTACGAATTTAAGGTATTTTTCTATTATTCCCCTTTTAAAAATCTCTATTTTGGCCCACTAAGTTCTAATGGGTCCATTTAACAAAACCCATTACTTATTTTTGTTTAATGTGGTTTAACATATAAAATTTCCCTTTTAAATTAGAGAATATTAGAGTTTCAGATTTTATTCATGGGCTATGGGAGGTCCATTGTTCTAATTTCTCATGATGGATTATCATTACATATTGTTTGGAGTCTACCCCTCATTTTATTTTTTATTTATTAATCCACATGGCTCATATGATAATGGGTTTTCTGATTTATTCCTAAATTACAATAATAAGTCACCTCAATTTCTAAAACTTGGTCCGAATTATTTTTTTATGCCCAATCTTCTTAATGGGTCGTCATTACATGATGTTGGAAGTCTCTCCGACAGGTTTGTTAAATTTATGGGCACGTTATCTTTCCATGTTAACGGTTTTCCGTCCCCAAATATTTCCTAATTTGGATAATTAGTCACGTTGTGATGTACGCTTGGCCAATCGGATTTTTGTTGCACGAATTTCTTCGTAGACCACTTAGGGATAATATTTGGTGACGATTTATACTTTTTACAAAAATTTTAGATGTGTTCTTGCACATATGATGATGGTATGTATGTTTCTATTATTTCATTTTTATTATTTCGAATTTTTAAATACTGAATTTTCCGGGTTGCTACATCCTCCCCCACTTAAAAGAATTGGTCCTCAAATTCATATGATATGATACGACTACGAATTTACTCCGAATATTTCTTTCCATTATCTCCCCCACTTAGGGCCTTGCTATCCTAATATGAAATCAACTAAGGGTTTAGTGATGATACCTTGTCCACCAAATTTCATGACTCCTTCGGTTACATGTGAATCATTTATTGTCAAAGGCATTAATCAATATGACTTCAGAGGTACCTTCCACAGTTCCCACTTCTCGATTTGGAGAGAGTAGCACCAAGGCTTCCAGCGTACCTTGCTGGTTTAATTCCTCATGATGTTGGTTCTCAAATTGTGGGCAGTCTCTCATCTTGTGGTCGGAGCTACCACATCGCAAACATCTTCCTTGTTTCCACCAGCAATTCCCCGACGTGTGGCCCCTCCTATTGCAGCACTTGCATCGCCACCTGCGAATAATGGCTACTTGTATGTCATTCTTCTTATTCTTCTTTATTTTTCTCTTGTCACCGTTTGGTTGGTCCCCTTTCATCATAGAATTGAGTTCTTCTATGTTAGTGGATGGTTCTTTTAGAAGAGGGCAGTCTCGTAGCTGATGTCTCAAGTCGCCACAACGTAAGCATGCACCAATTTTTCGCCAACACTCCTTGGCCACATGACCTGGCCTGTGACAATGAAGGCAGATGATCTCATCATTATGATTCACTTGCTGGTTGGCCTTCTCGCCATGGTTTTTTTTTTTTAAGCAGAAGCGGTCCTCAGGTAACCTAAGGCTAGGAGAGTGCACCCTCCCCCAGAGGGGGAGAATGTTCCCACTCCACCAGCAGTTACATGGGCCGAGATATTATATGATTAATAAGAAGGAAGTACAAGCGGGGAGAGCCCCTACAAAGATAGGCTAGCAAAGCCGAACATAAGGCAGGCCAGTTTTATCAAGAGTGGCTGGACCCCTACAAGCCAGGGGCAGCGAAGAAAAAGTAGTAAATATCTTATTGCCGTGGTTAGAAGTAGCATATGAAGCAAGGGCATCCGCCACCTTGTTGGCTTCCCGGAAAACATGGCAGCAACTGGTTTGAAGAGAGTGCAAGGTGTCAAATGCTGGGCGCCACCATCTAGCACATTCCGAAGAAGGTGAGGAATTGTTGGTGAAGGACTGGACTAGCAGAGCAGAATCAGAGTAGATCTGGTTGATGCTGAGACCAAACTCATTAGCTAACATTAGACCATCATGAAGAGCTCTCACTTCAGCTTGGAGACTGTTCCCGAAACCATAATGAAAAGCAAAATCCAGACATATATTACCATTGGAGTCTCTAATACATCCGCCGCCACCACTAAGGCCAGGATTCCCTTTTGACGCACCATCAACGTTGAGACAAAGGCCATAGACTGGAGGAATCCACCGAACCAGTTTGATCTTTATACTTTTAATAGAAGGCTTATATCCGAGAGACAGCAACACACTGAGCTGGTTTTCAGATGGAGCGGTTTTAAACACAGGCTGGTGGACAGCATGAGAGATCTGTAGGAGATTTGGTCAATAATGGTCTTAATGGAAGTGAATTTGTTGTCATAACACCGCTTGCATCTTTCCTTCCAGATCTCCCAAATAATTAGGAGCATACCATATAAGGCGACAAAACCAAAAGGAGACCGAAGATTAGATCCCTGAATGATTCTCCAGCACCAGGAGGTGAAGTGTTCATTGTTACTATTTGGCGGATGCAAAACCGGAGAAAACCAACGCCATAGAGCAGCAGCGATATCACTGTTCATGAATAAATGGTCAATATCTTCACAGTGACCAGTCGTACAGCAAGAGCATCTGGAAGGGAGACAAACACCATGATCAGAAATTCTGGAATCAACCGGGATCACCCTGTGGATGACTTTCCAGCAAAATATAGACGCTTTCCGAAGGAAGAGACGGTTCCAAATCTTTGCCAGAGCAGGTCTCTGAATGCCCCGAGGGCGCAGGATGTCGTAGGCCGATCTAGTGTTGAACAGACCATCAGCTGAGTGGGTCCAGATGCAAGTATCCTGGTCTTCCGAAAGATGAATATTGGACAGCTTTTGCATATGAGGAACTAGCGACCAGGCAGGCTGAGAGCGATTTTGCAACATCTCCCTGACTGTGACATGAGGGGCATCATCCGGGTCAGCAAGCATGAAGCGAAGAGGAGAGTTCCCCGTCCAAAGATCATGGAAGAAATCCACCGAGTCACCTCTTCCCAAGATCCATCTGGAGCTATCAATAATGGTACTTTTAGCAATAACAAAAACATTCTTCGGGAGACCATAAGTTGGATGGGAGAGCAGACGGGCATAATGAGTCTAGATAGAAGAACCATGATAGATGTTCCAGAGATGCTTAGTGGCCATGGATAACTGAATATGCCATAAACTACGGATACCGAGACCCCCTTCAGTAATTGGGCGCTGAACATCCTTCCAAGGTAGCCAGTGGCGCCTTTCAATCCCATCAAGACCACTCCAAAAGAAAGAAGCACAGGCTTTGTCCAACATTCTAATGACACCTTTAGGGAGAACCAGAGCAGAAGCAGTATAGATGGGATAGAAGACAACACCGAATTGATAAGAGTGACTCTGCCGGCCTGGGACAAGAACTTAGACTTCCAAGTGTTGAGTTTTTTGTTGATCTTTTTGAACAGATACTTGAAGTCTGAATTCTTAAGCCTGCCTTCTTTCAGCGGAATACCCAAATAAGTTAATGACTTATGTTGCTGCTGGAAGCCAGTGATAGCTTTGATGCTAGAAGCAAGAGAAGTAGGAGCTTTTTTGGATGTAATAAAATGGCTTTTGCGGCTATTAGTAAGCTGACCCGAAGATATCTCATAAGACTTAATGAACTGAAGAAGCCTTTTAACATTTTTGGCATGACCATTAGTGAAGATGAGGATGTCATCCGCATACAAAAGATGAGATATAGGAGGACAAATGCGAGGACCTGCATAAGGCTTTATTGTGCCGGATGATAATAGGTGACGCAGGCCTCTGCTGAGTACCTCTTCCATAATAATGAAGAGCATCAGAGCTAAAGGATCGCCTTGCCGTAAACCCCTGATTAACTTGAAATAACCAGCTTGATGACCATTAACCAGAACCGAAAACCAGCAGTTAGAGATCAACATTCCCACGTAAGAAATGAATTTGTTGCAGAAACCAAAATGACGCAGAACATTGAAGAGGAATTCCCATTCAACCCGATCATAAGCCTTCATCATGTCTAGTTTGAAGATAACATTATGGCCCCTGACTTTCCGACTTAGATTTTTGAACAGGTTTCTAGAGAGGGAATATTGTCTGTAATAGCTCGACCTTTGATGAAAGCGCCTTGCACTTCAGAGATAATATGAGGGAGAATATCAGTGAGACGGGTGCAGAGAATCTTAGAGATGATTTTATGGCAGAAATTACACAAACTTATGGGCCTGAATTAAGCAAAAGAGCTGGGGTTTCCCACCTTGGGGATGAGGGCAATGACAGTGGAAGTAATGCCACGAGGCAGAGGGAACCCATTTAAAAAACCTTTCACAGCTTCATAGACATCATGGGCGATAGTATCCCAGCAGGAGGTGTAGAAAATACCAGAGAATCCATCAGAACCAGGGGCGCCATTTCCATTCATAGACCAAACAGCGTTTTTCACCTCTTCAGGAGTAGGGGGGCAGCAGATTTGATCGTTCTGAAGATCAGAAATTGAGGTAGGAATAACCTCCAACAGAGTACTGTCAATCACATAATCACCTGAAGAAAGGAGACTTTCAAAGTAGCGAGTAGCAGCATCTCTCAATACTGCCTGATCGTCAC
Organism: Colocasia esculenta; assembly: GCA_014218235.1. Taxonomy (NCBI): domain Eukaryota; kingdom Viridiplantae; phylum Streptophyta; class Magnoliopsida; order Alismatales; family Araceae; genus Colocasia; species Colocasia esculenta. Next base: position 117,181,174 of record CM024758.1, on the reverse strand, counting down.
ACCAATTATTGGATCCATCAATCTTGAGTCTGGATATATAATTACGGCGTCTGTTACTTTGGACAATTGCATGGAAAAATTTAGTATTCTTGTCCCCATCATCAAGCCACTGGAGACGAGCTTTTTGAGACCAGAACATTTCCTCACAGCGTTGGGCATACTTCAAGTGAGCATTAGCACGGTTCAAGGATTCTCTATTGTAAATAGTAGGAGAGGAATCAAAGGAAACTTCAGTAGCAGAAACTTCCTCATAAGCAGCTTGTAAGTTGTCATTGATGTTTCCAAAGACATCTGCGTTCCAGGATTTCAGAGCAGACTTCAACTTTTTTAATTTGATCTGGAGTGTAACTAAGGGGTTAGGGTGCCAGCAGTTGGAGTCCTTCCAGGTCGTAGCAACCATAGAATGGAAGCTATCATGCAGAGTCCACATGGACTGAAAAGTGAATCTCGTAGGAGGCTTAGAGATGTTCCGAACAGTAACAAGAAGAGGAGCATGATCAGAAGGCCCCCTGGATAAATGGGACACCGAAAACTCTGGAAGATGATCATTCCAATCAGCAGAGAATAGAAATCTATCCAATCTGGCCTTTATTGCAGCAGGGCCCACTCTATTATTTGACCAAGTAAAAGGAAAACCAGAATAGCCAGCGTCAACCAGAGAAGTAGCAGACATAAAAGCGTTAAAATCAATCATGGAGAAATACTAGAGAGACCACCACCAATTTTTTCTGAAGGCTGAGAGATGCAATTGAAGTCGCCCCCATTATCCAGGGCTTAGAGATCTGGGAGCCAAATTGCAACAGATCCTGGAACAAGCTCTGGCGCTCCCCTTGGCTACAAGAAGCATAGACAAAAGTGATATAGCAGATAATCTCTTCACCATCTTTATTAGCCAGAGTAATATACTGGGATGAAGTGCAGACGACTTCTAAGTGGATATTTTCCTGCCAAAAGACCCATATCTTCGAAAGATCACCATCATTACCAACTACATCATGCATTTAATAGATTTGCACAGGTGATCAGCACGACTAAAAGGAATCATTGGTTCAGATATAGCAAAAATCAAAGGACGATGCTTCCTGCAAAGCAAATGGAAATGTCGCCTTGTAGCTGTGTTAGCGACACCCCTAATATTCTAGAATATGGAGCTGCAATTCATGATGAACGGTAGCCAGATTTGGACCCATTGGCCTTAGCCTTTGATCTTGTTCGAACCCCCCCAGGGGTTGAAGTCTACCGTCTATAGATATTTCAACCGCAGCATTAGGAAATTATCAATGTCAGCCCGATCAGCAACATTACTTTGTGTAATAACTCCTTGAGGGAACTTTTCTTTAAGAACAGTATCTTGGCTTCGACTTCTAGGGGTTGTAAGGATCTCCTTAGAGTAGGTACTTCCAGGAGGATATTCATCAGGGAATTTGGATGGGCTTCCTGTCGTAACATGATCAGAGGGGGGAGCTATATTCTGGGGGACGTCGAAAAAGGTACCTCAACGGCACATTTAATGCCATGCAGTGGGCCATGCAGTGTAGAGGCAACCACGTGAGCAGTGTCCTGTTCTTCGTGTACGCCCAAGACTTCATTGATTTGAGGGGCTTCTGAGGCATATCTTCATGGGCCATTGGTACATCATCTTCCTCCTCAGAGGCAAGGTTGTGAAATCTGTTGGAGGTGTCCAGAGTTTGTGGAACGGGATCTTATCTTTTCTCTTCCAGATTTTGTTAGCAGGCACGATTTCAGTAGCAGGGGTCTGATTCTTCGTATGTTCTTCCTCGTCAACATGTGGCCTCTTATTCTTCTTGTGACAATCATCGATAGAGTGACCCAGCTTCCGCAGAACGAGCAAAGCGATGGTAGGCGATGGTAGGCGATGGTAATTGACAGGTTGCCAGAATCCATCATTATCACATCCGATCCAAATCCTCTCTGGCCTAGGATTTTTGATATCCATCTCAACACAGACCAAAGCCTCATGGGTCTGAGTAAGGGCGGCAGTAGCATCATGTATGCGAAGAACATGTCCCAGATTTCCAGCAATAGATCAAAGATAATCCTCATAGTAAAAATTAACCGGAAGAAGGGGGAGACCAATCGAAACCGAGATGTAGGTAGGGTCTGCTTCAAAGTCGAATAAGGGTTCCCATCGGAAAAACCGGAATAGAAGACTCTTGATGTAGAGACTTCTTCTCAAAATAACCTTCATGAAATCTTCCTTATCTTCAAACATGAATAGAAGATGTCGCCTTCTCGCCATGGTTATATCTTCTCTTCCCATTCTAATTGGTCTCCTTATTAATCTCCTTAGTCGCTTCCAGAGCTCTTTCTAGCAGTTGAGCGGCTTGCTAACATGCCAGAACTAACCTCTGGGTTGATCTCATGTCGGTGTCCATAGGAGTCCCTTCAAGAATCAGGTTGGCATTAGGGTGCGAAGTAGTATTAAATTAATTAGGGTAAGTATACATATATTAGATCTTAGCCACAGTTCTACCCAATCCTCACTTTAGGTATGGTGTTGACTTAGACATGTGCCATGGCAGTTCATCCTAGAACATCCTATACCTAAGAGATCCAATGAGGACATCCTAGAACATCTTAAACCTAAGATATCCTATTAAGACAATCAAGGCTCTGATACCAACTGTCACGCCCTGCTAATTTAGCAGCGGAATAAATCGGGGAGACCTGAGCAAAGTACATAGTAGAGAAAAATGTACAATCAGTTGAGTAAATCAGAGCATCTAATGAACAATAATTGAGATAGATAAAATTCTTTATTCCATTATAAAATCACAAAGACTCTTACAACCACTAATTCGGAGCCAATACATAGGGCTCGATGACATCATTACATATGAAGAGAAAATCTAAAGTAAAAACTACTAGACTCCAATTGTGCTAGGGTAACCTCATCATTTGACTCTGGGTCGCTCATCACTCGGATCCTGTCCCATTGGTGTGCACAACGTCATCGTCTATCTGACCTGAGACACAATAACAAATAACGAAGGTGAGCGATAACGCCCAGTAGGACTTAAATCTCAGGATCAAGCAAGCTTTAAATATTAGCGCTTTAAAAGGCGGAGTAACTAATGATAGAACAAGTCATGTAAGTCGAGAAAGTAATAGCACAAGTAACATGGTTCAGATAGCAGATGAATCAAGTATAGCACGATGCTTAAAGTTAAGTCACGATGGAAATGATAACAACACGATGGCAAATAACGTCAACGTTAAACAATAGCACCCAACATGTATAGCAATGAGAGAGAAAGTAGTTGGCCATATAGAGAGTAAATTGCACTTTGATTGATTTTCTTATCATCGAAATAGTATAGCACTTTTGATTAACTTCCATCAATTGAAATAGTAATGGCACTTTAGTTATCCGTAGATAGCCGAGAGAGAAAATATAGAACTTTTGTCGTCAATAGACAAAGTGAGAATATAGCACTTTGTGTTGATTGTCTTAGATTAATCTTGATAGTATGGCACTTGGATGTAATGCCGACATCCTGATCATTTAACTCCCACGAGCAAATGTCACTTTCCGGTGCTCTCCCCAGGACCAGATCGGGTCCTATTGCGTTGGCATTGGTTATGTTGTTTATTTTTAGACAATCAATTAATGGCCAATTTGAGAGTACCAAGAAATAGATGAGAGCACTAGATGAATAGACGAGATAGTAGAGTGAACGTGAATAGATGAGCGAGTAGAGTATAAACGAGAGCTAGTGGACATTGCACGTAACACGTCGAGTAAACAGGTGATAGTAACAGTTGCACAACACTCGCACGTGGTGTTGGCAGTCAGGTGGAACTCACTACCCTACCACTGACCATGTCAAGTACAGGTCCAGAGGTCCAGCGTGATTCAAGATAAGAGCGAACATCTAATAGTCGTTTGGATTATGTTGATCCCCAAAAGGTATCATAAGTGTTAGGGTACAACCAGCTCGTCGACCATGTAGGAATCCATGGACAGAGGAGACTTACGGAGGGCTTGAATAAAGACTCACTAGTCCGGCAGAAGGAATATCCGATGGAGAGTTCATCCAAGTCAAGAGAGTGTGTATATAGTAACAAGTGCTCGACGTTTTAGAAAATTCTAGAACAGTGGAGCGTCGGTATCGGTGTTCTAAAACATCGCGATAAACGTACACAGTATATTTAAGAATGAGGCAATTTAATGACATAAATTACCAGATAATTTATGTAGCATGTTCATGCCAATCAAGCCATATTTGGATCGTTCAAAGTGTGTGTGCATGTAAATAAGAAAATCATGGACAAGATAGATCATGTGATTGACTTAAATTAATTAAAATATATTCCATAATTGTAACTTCATTTTTCTGAGTACAAGACAGTTAATAGGACAGGGGGTGACTGTATAACAATAAGACTTGCAAAAAGTTGGGTTTTCATGCAAGAAGCCAGATCGCGACGTAGCATAATGAGTGTCGCGATGGGGTCAAATGAGATCGCGACAGGGTCTGGTACTGGTCGCGACGGGCTTGTCGGTTCGGGCAGGCAGGTCGCGACGGGATCAGCTGAGGGTCGCGACGGGCTGAGGCAGACCGGGCAGCAGATCGCGACGATAGGCCCTGTCATGATCAGAGCACGATGTAGGGCGCTGTCACGATGGCCCTGTGAACGCGGCCTATCGGGCCGTCGCGTTCATAGGGTCTGCGCCCGAGTCCGAATAGGGCAAGAACAGTGTATCGGATTGCGGGCCAGACTTACCATATTTGACACAGGGTGATTCAGAAAATCATAACTAATTGTACAATAGATCAAAAATCATGAAACTAGTTGCAAATTGATCTAAACATGCATGGGTACTTGCAGTACATAGGAATCGGAAAAAAACAGGGTTTAGACAAGCTTTAAACGTAGGTACTCATGATGAAGTTGAGACAGTACATAGTTGAGATTAACGATTAAATTCGCAAGATAGGATGAATCAAAATTAGGGTTTTTAGGGGCAAAAGATGCCTAACATGCATCAGTTACTACAGTAAAGATCTCGTGACATGGGGTTGAGTATACAAAGAGAACAAGAAATAAGATGAACGGTCAGGCTCATGCTAGTTGCAGAACATGATAAATCAAGAAGAAAATATATGCTCGATGGAAAAATATGAGACAAGAGGGCTTTGAATCCTGAGGTTAGATCAACCTACATACGAAATTAATTTAGTTTGCTCGTGAGAATGCCTACCTTTGGACGATTTCCTCTTCTAGGGCTAGAACTTGAAGAACGGGTTGATGGCTTGAGAGCTCCTTCTCCCCACGAGTTCTCCTCCTTCTTGGCCTCTCCTCCTAGTCAAGAAACCCTTGGCAACGAGCTAGGGCCGGCCATGGGGGTTTAAGAGAGTATTTATTATGTCCCTTGTATTCCAAATTCCTAATAGGACTCAAATTCCTATTTAATTTCGGGATTTCCTATTTCTCTCCCCTTTCTAAGTATGAGAACTTCTATTTGGGTTAGGATGGGAGCTAAATTCGTGGCCAACCTATTGGGGTAGGTTTAGGAATCCAAATCCAACTCAAACTTCCTATTTAATGAACTAAATACCCCTTTTCTATTTAAGTAATATTTTACGAATTTAAGGTATTTTTCTATTATTCCCCTTTTAAAAATCTCTATTTTGGCCTACTAATTTCTAATGGGTCCATTTAACAAAGCCCATTACTTATTTTTGTTTAATGTGGTTTAACTTATAAAATTTCCCTTTTAAATTAGAGAATATTAGGGTTTCGGATTTTATTCATGGGCTATGGGAGGTCCATTGTTCTAATTTCTCATGATGGATTATCATTACATATTGTTTGGAGTCTACCCCTCCTTTTATTTTTTAATTATTAATCCACTTGGCTCATATGATAATGGGTTTTTCTGAATTATTCCTTAATTACAATAATAAGTCACCTCAATTTCTAAAACTTGGTCCGAATTATTTTTCTATGCCCAATCTTCTTAATGGGTCGTCATTACATGACGTTGGAAGTCTCTCCGATAGGTTTGTTAAATTTATGAGCATGTTATCTTTCCGTGTTAATAGTTTTCCGACTTAGTTTCCTAATTTGGATAATTAGTCACGTTGTGGCGTACGCTTGGCCAAACGGATTTTTCGTTGCACGAATTTCTTCGTGCAACACTTAGGGATAATATTTGGGGTCGATTTATAATTTTTACGAAATGTTTTGATGTGTTCTTGCACATATGATAATTGTATGTATGTTCCTATTATTTCAAATTTTTAAATACTGAATTTTTCACGTTGCTACAATGGGTCTCCCCGTCGTGAGGGAGTTGATGTCGCGACGCCCGGACAGGGCGCGTCTCCGTTTTCGCGACTGTCGTTCCAGGCGCATTCTCTGCACTGCGGGAGAAATGGATTGGGACCTTCTTCCTGTCCTCTGGCCGGCCAGAGGACAAGAGCTCCTAGTCAGATAATGCTTGTGTGCCTGCCAAAATGAAGAAAACAAGAAAGCAAACCCTGTTAGAACATATTTAAGCATAACATCTATTCAAAAATGAAAGGAAAGGGGAGAGCATGGAGGGGACGAACCTGGGGGGGGTAGTTTTAAACCCCTTGGGTGTATAAAAACGTGGGAAGAAAAGAAGTAAATGCGTCCTATCTAAAAGGAAACAACAAAATGCATGAAAAGAGAAAGGGGAGAGGAAGGAAGAAAGAGCCCCGGATGGGGCGACTCCCTGGCGTTATGTGGCGTCCTTGGGTCGTGTAGAAGCCTCAGAGGAAATGGAAGTCGCCTCCCTCAAGCACCAAGCTCCATAGATGAAGAAAAGTACATGACTTGGTGAAGAGAATGTGATGGAATGTGGAGAAATGAGAGGGCCACGAGCTAAGTGTCGAGTCTGGCAAGAATTCGGCAGCACTTCGTGGCGAAAAGGGGCTCTCTCTTCCTCTGAAACATAAGGCTTGCTTATATAGAAGAGGAGAAAGAAAATCCCGTCATTAAGTGATAATGACCCAAAATGAGGTGATAAAATCATTTAAATCCGCATGGGAGAGTCCTAGGGTGGTCCTCAAGGGTCCTTGAACCTTAAACAGCGCAAGGATGGGTTGGGAGGTTACATAGGATAGAGATAATGCCTTAAGAGGATAAATAGGAGGTGGATGCGGAGGCCAGCGCACTCGGCTGTTGTCGTAACGGATCGTAGAGGTGCGATACTTATAGTCGTGACGGCCATGACGGTCGTGACACGAAGGCCACGTGCAAGAATATGCATGTGTTTTCGCGACGGCCATGGGGGGCGCGATAAAGGCTAACGCGGTGCTACGACCCGTCATGTTAAGGAAAATCGATTATTCTTGAATTTCTGATCAATCATTTGAAAGAATAATCAATAAGGCACAAGGACTCTTCAAGAGATAATTGGATGGGATTTGGGCTTTTAATGGGCTCAAAGGAAGGCTAAAGATGGGCTCAAGGTGAGTGACCAACTAGGGCTCATTAAGAGAACAAGAATAATGGTTCGACTTATAGGCCAGAATCGGGTGTCTACAGATTGCCCCTCTGTAACGACCCTCCTCATACCGGTACGATTATACCAATCCCCATCGGTATAAAGAGCGTCATCACAGTGGGATAGTAACCCAACAATAAATGATAAGGTTGATATGCCTATGAATATTAAAAGAGTGCAGCAAAATTAAAAGAAATAATAAACTTCATTCCATTATCATCACGCATTCCACAGTCTATATAGAGAAAGAAAGTGCTAGAGTCCACATTATTACAACTTGAAAAGAACTGCAGAGTCCATTACATATGAATAACATTATTCAACTATGAATTAAAGTAACTACAAACGATAATCTCCACAAGTAACTACTCCTTGAATGCGGCGTCGACCTTCACTATTCTCTCCTCAGCTACAGAAAACTTGTCACACCTGTACGCCGAAGCAAGTATGAGTCTAAAAGACTCAGCAAGTAATCTAAAACATCAAACTTACACATATCACACACACTAAGCTACCAACAATAATGAAAACACATTCTATCATTCTAACCACAATGATTCACATAGCACATGCTTCTTATGGACAACAACACTTAATTCACCCAAACATATTCCAAATTAACACCTGCTTATATTAAAAACATGGAAGATAATATACACCTACACATGGAATGTCCTATGATACATGGTTCAAATCTTTATCATATCATTGCACAATTCTTACCAATTTAAAACATAAGGTTATGTACAAGATAATGAACACTCCTAGCATGATATCTAGCCAATTTCTAATGCACTTATATCATTTTCTCACACCATTTACTTGTTGTTTTAATGTAAAATTTATCATACTCGCTTAACACTTGCACATGCTTTCTAGTAAACGACATAACATGATACTAAACATTCTATCATAATTAAGCATAATCATATTAACACATACATGACATAAACATAATCACTCTTATATACCTAACATGTACATGTTTTATTTATCTAAACATTATCCATATCATGGAGCAATTCTACCAATTAGAACATGGAATTGAGCTTAAAGTAGATAACACCTAACATGATCTCTATTCATGTTTCACATGCACTTTTTCATATTTATTTACACATTTCATTTGCTGTTTTAATATGAATAAATTACAATGATATCACCTTTATTAAACATGGATTGGAGATCTAAAACATATTCAATTTGGATGGCATTTATATACAAATTAAGCATGAAACTATATACTAAATGAATAATAATTCTATCATGGAACTTAGACACTATTTCATATATTTATCATAATCATAATCTCATTTTGCTTGCTGTTTTGACATGAATTAAACTTAATTACATGGATTCACACTTGTTCACATGTCATCTTATTCATTTGACAATTCTACATGCTCATTTTTCCACATTATATTCCTTTACATGTTTACATGTACATATCCATATACGCTACCATATGGAGATTATTAAACTACATCACATAATATTAAACATTATATTAAACATGATATTACAATTATGATGTTAACACATGAATGACATGAATATAGATAAATGCATTATTACATTGGTTTTCTCATGCAATTGTACTCTCATTATCATTTACTCTCCCTTACATATCAATTTACACTCCTTCCATTTCATTTACTCTTGCACTCACATTTATCACATATCACAACAATTGCACTTACCACGTGCCACATTCATTATCACTTTGCACTTTATTCACATTTAATCTCTTAAGTCGCTGTGACACATAGTCCTAACTACCATGTAGAGGAAAAACACTCACTTTAGCACTTAGTGCTTATCACCTAGCACTTAGCACTTCACTTGCTCATATTTGTCACCTGGGCAAGCTAGTGACAAATCTTGGATACTGCACAGAGCGGTAGAAGTCCTCTCCACTCTAACCAGTGGTACTTGTCCACCTTCAGGATTTCATCCTAATGCCCCTATGATATATTTCACAATGTTGAGCCTTCCATAGGGACTTTTCTATGGTACAACTCTTAGACCCCTATGGTAGCAGTGTCAATCTCGGCCATATTTTACATTAATCACATTATCACATTTTGTCACATTTTAGTCCCTTTTTACATACAATTTGCATGGCATTTTCATTTCAGTTTACAGAATTTACTCTTACTATTTAATAATGATAAACAACTTAAAATAAAACATTAACATGTTGTTAACCCTTGATTTTACACATAATTTGCCTAGCATGCTCAACACGGCCATTTTCTCATTTAAAATCATAACAATACTTACTGTCATCAAAACAACATGAAATAATTATAACAGATTTAAAACAGTAAACATATCATATACTAAATTTTACAGATTTTTCTGAATAGGAAATACATTTATAACAATTAAAACTATTTATAGGTGCATTTCTCATTAATTTCTTTTAAGTAGGAATTTCAGTAAAACAATCAAATCTAATAGTGTCAATGCATAAATATAGTCATCACATGATTTCAAAAAATTCATGAAACTCTAACTCACAACTAACCTATTTATACAGATTAAACAGAGTCGTAATATACTCACAGTTCAATTGTCAAAATTTTAATAAATAACACAAAACAAGAAAATTCAATAAAACCTCATGACATGACCTACTGATCACCCTTGACCCCTCATAAAATTTACATCATGCACTCATGCCCGGAAATCAATCAAATATATTAAAGAAGATCAAACAGCAATTTTCAGAACACTGAGGAACTTGACTACACAGTGATGGCCGCCTATTGGGTCAACTGCAGCATCCCTTGCCGCCAACACATGAGCTTGGCGGCACAAGATATTGCCGTCAACCTCCAGACAACAGGCTGCACATATAGCACTCACATGCACAGGGAAATTTGAGGGTCCAGGACACGAGAAAAAATCCGGAAAAATGCTAGGACCTAAGGGGAGATGTATAGGATTGATGTACATAGGTTACTTGCCTCTAAATAAATCCACAATGAGAGAATTAGCCCGAAAAAGCCCTCCTCGGCCTTGCCGAAAAGGTGCTCAAAACTGCCTTCGATCCGGTTCTTCTGTTGATACAGATGGTTCCTCGGGGTTGGGGATGACTCCTTGATAGTTGGGCTATCTTCCAGTCATTGTAGATCTCCAAGAAATTCCTCCAGTCGCCGGATCGAAGCCTTGGAATTTCAGCTTTTCACACAGGAAGTGCTACGGTTTTACCAAGACTAAAAAGACTTGGCGCGGCCAGAAGATGTGTTTTTATAAAGTTGGATGGGTTGGGTACGCTTTAGGGTAGGTTCCCTATGACTTTAGAAGGGTTTCCTAAACTGGAACCGGACAAAACGAGAGCATTACCAAATCTGAAACCGTTACGCAGGAGGGAACTTGACGTCAACATCTGCTGTAGTCAACTTGAAGTTGGTGTCCAGCTTTGGGGCCACCTACCCTGTGATTGACGTCCATCAATCTGGACGCCAATCAGAGGCATCCAGTCAGCGGCACAGTGTTGGCCGCCCACTGAACATCTTGGCCAAAACACCAATATGCATCCAATTAATGTACAATTATGCTCCAACAATGTAGTGTGTGCATAAATAAATATATATTCACTATATAAATTACATGCATTACATATTATTATTTAAATAGAAATTGTACTAATCTAAATTAAAGATAATATGCATGAAGTAACATACATATATATACATATACACCATAGTTGCATGTACCATGCACGCACATATAAATGCAATACACACACTATTATTTAGGTATCATGCATGTCATAAATAATTTATTGGTTATTGAAATAAGTATCATAGGTGCCAAGTTAAACATATGCATACATTCATGTACTCAACGTAATTACATCCAACATGCATGTTTCTAAATAATATAACACGTACATCGATAGTAAGATAATGCATGCACGCTTAAAGATATACATGTACGAAAAATAATTCACATGTACTTACAAGGTAAATGACAATACTTACCTATCATATGCTCAATATTATTTAAGTACCATATATATACTATGGACAACTTAATGTATATAGAATTATTTAGATAGATATGACATGCATAAGATGAACATACATATATACATATGTACAGAGTATAATTCCATACAATATTCATGGAATAATTATCATAATATACACATCAATATTTAGATAATACATGCACGATATCATTAAGATGCAATATGCAATAAGTTAACTAAGAAGAATCTATACAACAAAAATTTAATTCTTGCATACGCACACTTAGATTGACATATGTATAAATATATATACACACGTATATAACATAGTTATGTACATTATGCATGAAATAGATAAATACAACATGCATAGTATTTAAATAAGTACATCATATATGAAATTTTCTAATTACTTATGTTCACGAGAAACAATTTATATATACGCATATGCATATGAACAATTGAATAATTATAATATGCAAAATTTTAATACATGCACTATATTTATAATAGGTAAATATCGCATGCACAATATAAAATGACAGAAAATTTGGGGTCTCACACTCTCCCCCCCCCCCCCCCCCCCCAGAAAAAGATCTTCGTCCTCGAAGATCGCATCGCGTACCTGTGGTGACGTCGTCTATGCCATCTCCAGAAATAAGATATGATCCTCATTCTTCTTAGCTGGTGTTGCTAGCTCCGTCGTTGCAGTTGCTGGGACATCTTTTGGAATGAGCTCCTTCAGATTCGGACACTCTTTAATCTGATGGTCCTTGCTGCCACACTTTAGGCATCTTCCTTCCTTCAACCAGCATACATATCCGCCGTGACGTTTGCCGCATCGCTCGCACTCATGCGCCTCTCCCTCGTGCGATTCCACTCTACCCTTTTTCTTACTTACAATTCTAAGAGCCTCTTCTAGAGTATCAGGGTCAGATTCCAAAAGTCTGGCTCTCAGTGATGGTTTGAGCTTCATTATAAACTTCTCTACCTTGCGACTCTGTGCATACTCCCTAGCCCGATTACCACGCTTACCATGACCTGCCATTGTCTGCAAAACAATTCTATCTAGTTAGGATTTAAGTTACTAAATCTTATCTATTTTCTTAACTATCTTTCATTCATTATTATTACTTTCTACACATATGGACAAATTTCTGTAAAGACTTTGCAATATTGTGAGATGATGGTCTATTCATGTACAATCTCAATCTTGGTTGCTCTGATACCATCTCTGTAATGACCCTCCTCCTACCGGTACGATTATACCAATCCCCATCGGTATAATGAGTGTCATCATAGTGGGATAGTAACCCAACACTAAACGATAAGGTTGATATGTCCATGAATATTAAAAGAGTGTAGCGGAATAAAAAGAAATAATAAACTTCATTCCATCATCATCACGCATTCCACAGTCTATATAGAGAAAGAAAGTGCTAGAGTCCACATTATTACAACTTGAAAAGAACTGCAGAGTCCATTACATTGCCCATATGAATAACATTATTCAACTATGAATTAAAGTAACTACAAACGAAAATATCCACAAGTAACTACAGCTTGAATGCGGCATTGACCTTCACTATTCTCTCCTCAGCTATGAAAAACCTGTCACACCTGTACACCGAAGCAAGTGTGAGTCTAAAAGACTCAGCAAGTAATCTAAAACATCAAACTTACACATATCACACACACTAAGCTACCAATAATAATGAAAACACATTTTATCATTCTAACCACAATGATTCACATGGCACATGCTTCTTATGGACAACAACACATAATTCACCCAAACATATTCCAAATTAACATCTGCTCATATTAAAAACATGGAAGATAATATACACCTACACAACTTCTCTACACATGGAATGTCCTATGATACATGGTTCAAATCTTTATCATATCATTGCCCAATTCTTACCAATTTAAAACATAAGGTTATGTACAAGATAATGATCACTCCTAGCATGATATCTAGCCAATTTCTCATGCATTTATATCATTTTCTCACACCATTTACTTGCTGTTTTAATGTAAAATTTATCATACTCTCTTAGCACTTGCACATGCTTTCTAGTAAACTACATAACATGATACTAAACATTCTATCATAATTAAGCATAATCATATTAACACATACATGACATAAACATATGCACTCTTATATACCTAACATGTACATGATTTATTTATCTAAACATTATCCATATCATGGAGCAATTCTACCAATTAGAACATGGAATTGAGCTTAAAGTAGATAACACCTAACATGATCACTATTCATGTTTCACATGCACTTTTTCTCATTTATTTACACATTTCATTTGCTGCGTTAATATGAATAAATCACAATGATATCACCTTTATTAAACATGGATTGGAGATCTAAAACATATTCAATTCGGATGGCATTTATATACAAATTAAGCATGAAACTATATACTAAATGAATAATAATTCTATCATGGAACTTAGACATTATTTCATGTATTCATCATAATCATAATCTCATTTTGCTTGCTGTTTTGACATTAATTAAACTTAATTACATGGATTCACACTTGTTCACATGTCATCTTATTCATTTGACAATTCTACATGCTCATTTTTCCACATTATATTCCTTTACATGTTTACATGTACATATCCATATACGCTACCATATGGAGATTATTAAACTACATCACATAATATTAAACATTATATTACAATTATGATGTTAACACATGAATGACATGAATATAGATAAATGCATTATTACATTGGTTTTCTCATGCAATTGTACTCTCATTATCATTTACTCTCCCTTACATATCAATTTACAGTCCTTCCATTTCATTTACTCTTACACTCACATTTATCACATATCACAACAATTGCACTTACCACGTGCCACATTCATTATCACTTTGCACTTTATTCACATTTAATCTCTTAAGTCGTCGTGACACATAGTCCTAACTACCAAGTAGAGGAAAAATACTCACTTTAGCACTTAGTGCTTATCACCTAGCACTTAGCACTTCACTTGCTCATATTTGTCACCTGGGCAAGCTAGTGACAAATCTTGGATACTGCGTAGATCGGGAGAAGCCCTCTCCACTCTAACCAGTGGTACTTGTCCACCTCCAGGATTTCATCCTAATGCCCTTAGGATATATTTCACAACGTTGAGCCTTCCATAGGGACTTTTCTATGGTACAGGTCTCAGACCCCTATGGTAGCACTGTCAATCTCGGCCATATTTTACATTAATCACATTATCATATTTTGTCACATTTTACTCATGCTTATATTCACACTTTAATCCCTTTTTACATACACTTTGCATGGCATTTTCATTTCAGTTTACAGAATTTACTCTTACTATTTAATAATGATAAATAACTTAAAATAAAACATTAACTTGCTGTTAACCCTTGATTTTACACATAATTTGCCTAGCATGCTCAACATGACCATTTTCTCATTTAAAATCATAACAATACTTACTGTCATCAAAACAACATGAAATAATTATAACAAATTTAAAACAATAAACATATCATATACTAAATTTTACAGATTTTTCTGAACATGAAATACATTTATAACAATTAAAACTAATTACAGGTGCATTTCTCATTAATTTCTTTTAAGTATGAATTTCAGTAAAACAATCAAATCTAACAGTGTCAATGCGTAAATACAGTCATCACATGATTTCAAAAAATTCATGAAACTCTAACTCACAACTAACCTATTTATACAGATTAAACAGAGTCGTAATATGCTTGCAGTTCAATTGTCAGAATTTTAATAAATAACACAAAACATGAAAATTCAATAAACCTCATGACATGACGTAATGATCACCCTTGACCCCTCATAAAATTTGCATCATGCACTCATACCTGAAAATCAATCAAATATTTAAAGAAGATCAAACAACAATTTTCAAAACACTGAGGAACTTGACTACACAGTGCTGGCCGCCTACTGGGTCAACTGCAGTATCCCTTGCCTCCAACACATGAGCTTGGCGGCACAGGATGTTGCTGCCAACCTCCAGACAACAGGCTGCACATATAGCACTCACATGCACGGCGAAATTTGAGGGTCCAGGACACGAGGAAAAATCCAGAAAAATGCTAGGACCTAAGGGGACATGTATAGGATTGATGTACATAGGTTACTTGCCTCTAAATAAATCCACAACGAGAGAATTAGTCTGAAGAAGCCCTCCTCAGCCTTGTCGAAAAGGTGCTCAAACTGCCTTCGATCCAGTTTATCTGTTGATGCAGATGGTTCCTCGAGGTTGGGGATGCCTCCTTGATAGTTGGGCTATCTTCCAGTCGTTGTAGATCTCCAAGA
Organism: Colocasia esculenta; assembly: GCA_014218235.1. Taxonomy (NCBI): domain Eukaryota; kingdom Viridiplantae; phylum Streptophyta; class Magnoliopsida; order Alismatales; family Araceae; genus Colocasia; species Colocasia esculenta. Next base: position 117,165,332 of record CM024758.1, on the reverse strand, counting down.
AATTCCTCCAATCTCCGGATCGAAGCCTTGGAAGTTCAGCTTTTCACACACGAAGTGCTAGGGTTTTACCAAGACCAAAAAGATTTGGCGCGGCCAGAAGATGTGTTTTTATAGAGTTGGATGGGTTGGGTACACTTTTGTTGGATCTCTTATTTTGATGATACTCAAATATGATTCATTAATATACTGAAGTCATGCTTATTATGCTTAAATTTATATCTCACAATGTTTCGTTCATGTATAGTTGAAAGAAAAGGTCATATATGCTCAGTGGTGTCGACACAGTGCCTTGTGGTGTCGACACTAGTTCACTGTCCGAGAAGAAGAATACTGAAGAAATGTCCAATGGTGTCGACACAGTGCCTTGTGGTGTCGACACTAGTTCACTGTCCCAGAACCAGGATTTCAGCAAGTACCCAGTGGTGTCGACACAGTCTAGCTGTGTGTCGACACTAGTACACTATCCCAGGAGCTTGTTTCTCAGCCAGGAACCTATGTGTCAACACATAGCAGTGTAGTGTCGACACAGTTTGGATAATTCTCCAGATCTAAAATTACCAAGACACGTGGAGGATTTTGGTAAGGGCTTTTTGGTGGGAATTCCTATGCTCCCAATTCCCAAGATATTTTGTGGACCCTTGGGGCTATAAATACCCCTTTGCCACTTGGCTTTTGGAGAAGCATCCATCGGGACACACATCTGCTCTTCATGCTCCAGAGTATTCCAGCCGACCTCTGAAGAAAGCTTCATCCTGGGGAACTACTTCCGGATCTGAAGGAACAAAAGCTTTGAGCTTCTTGGATAATCCAACTGAAGGAGAATTTCGAGCCATCAGAGTCTTCTTCCAGGAGCTGAAGCAGAAGAGCTAGTCCCCATTACTCAAGCATAAACAGGGACATTCGAACCAGAAGCCTTCCATATGCTATTGTTTGTTCAATCTGGTTCCTCACTCTTAAACTCATTCCATAATGTGTGTTTTGTGAAATTGGTGCAATCCTTGTGCCCAATTTCGTGTGCATGTGTGATTGGATCTGAGATTTCTGTATCTCAGAGTGTGTGTGTGATCCTTGTGATCTTTTTGAATTGGCAAGATAAGCCATATTTGTGTGTGTGTGTGGATGGTGGATGTAGGATACACTGTTGTGTAATCCGAACCACCCTAAATCTCTCTGTTATTGTGGTTTGCTTATCTCTTGCGTTAGATGCTTGATAGGCTCGTTAGCATTTCACCATCTAACTGGTCTAATTTGTTCAGAAGTGACATTGATCTTTATATTTCATACTGAATTCAATTTCTCTAAGATCCTAATCGAAGTGAATCTTAAAATTCTAAGAAATCTATTCAACCCCCCCCCTTCTAGATTTCATCATAGCAGTTTTTTCGCAACATTTCAGATTTAGGGTAGGTTCCTTACGACTTTAGAAGGGTTTCCTAAACTGGAACCGGACAAAACGTGAGTGTTACCAAATCTGAAACCATTACGCAGGAGGGAACTTGACGTCAACATCTGTTGTAGTCAACTTGAAGTTGACGTCTAGCTTTGGGGCCGCCTACCATGTGATTGGTGTCCATCGATCTAGAAGCCAATCATAGGCATCCAGTCAGCGGCACAGTGTTGGCCGCCCACTGAACATCTTGGCCAAAACACCAATATGCATCCAATTAATGTACAATTATGCTCCAACAATGTAGTGTGTGCATAAATAAATATATATACATTCACTATATAAATTACATGCATTATATATTATTTATTTAAATAGAATTATACTAATCTCAATTAAGATAATATGAATGAAGTAACATACATATATATACATATACACCATAGTTGCATGTATTATGCACGCACATATAAATGCAATACATACACTATTATTTAGGTATCATGCATGTCATAAATAATTTAATGGTTATTAAATAAGTATCATAGGTACCAAGTTAAACATATGCATACCTTCATGTACTCAATGTAATTACATCCAACATGCATGTTTCTAAATAATATAACACGTGCATCGATAGTAAGATAATGCATGCACGCTTAAAGATATACATGTACGAAAAATAATTCACATGTACTTACAAGGTAAATGACAATACTTACCTATCATATGCTCAATATTATTTAAGTACCATACATATACTATGGACAACTTAATGTATATAGAATTATTTAGATAGATATCACATGCATAAGATGAACATACATATAGACATATGTACAGAGTATAATTCCATACAATATTCATGGAATAATTAGCATAATGTACACATCAATATTTAGATAATACATGCATGATATCATTAAGATGCAATATGCAATAAGTTAACTAAGAAGAATCTATACAACAAAATTTGAATTCTTGCATACGCACACTTAGATTGACATATGTATAAATATATATACACACGGATATAACATAGTTTATGTATATTATGCTTGAAATAGATAAATACAACATGCATAGTATTTAAATAAGTACATCATATACAAATTTGCTAATTACTTATGTTCACGAGAAACAATTTATATATACGCATATGCATATGAACAATTCATAATTATAATATGCAAAATTTTAATACATGCACTATATTTATAACAAGTAAATATCGCATGCACAATATAAAATGACAGAAAATTCGGGGTCTCACACCCTCCTTGGTTTTCCACTTTGCAAGGGAGCGTAGAGGATGTGTAGCAGAGGTGTCATGAAATGACGGCGAAGCGAAAATGACGTGGAGTGAAGTGAAAAGGTGGGAACCAATGTAAAGAGACACCCGATCTAACCGACAAGCAATTGGAATCATCTTGAAAGCCCCGAGTTCACTACTCGAGCAGAATGCAAGAAAGACACAAGTCTGGATGAGAAGGAGAAAGAAAAGGATGATCAACCCATCGATTGAGAGGTACCCTAGCCGATTGGCCTGCATGTTTCATTTTGGAGGGACATATGTCACGCCCCTCCAATTAGCAGTGGAATAAGTCGGAGGGAAACGTGAGCAACGAGTATGGTAACGTAAATTGCGCATACATACGTAAACATTAGAGAATCTAATGAACAATAATTGAAATAACTCTTGATTTCATTATAAAATCACTAATACTATTACAACCACTAATTCGGAGTCAATACAGAGCTCAATGACATCGTTACATTGAAAAGAAATTTAAAGCAATAACTACTAGACTCCATTGTGCTAGGGTGACTTTCATCAACTGACTCTGGGTCGCTCATCACTCGGGTCCTATCCCATTGGTGTGTGTAACATCATTGTTCGACTTATCTGAGACACAATAACAAATAACAAAGGCTGAGCGATAACGCCCAGTAGGACTTCAATCTCAATAGTCAAGCAGGCTTTAAATGATTAATGCTTTAAATGGAAGAGTAACTAATGATAGAGAGAGTCATGTAAAGTCGAGAAAGTAATAGCACAAGTAACATGGTTCAAATAGCAGATGAATCAAGTATAGCACGATGATTAGAGTCAAGTCACAATAGATACGATAACAACAATAGCAAGTAACGTCATTGTCAAGTAATAGCAAGCAGCATGTATAGCAAGGAGAGAGATAGTAAATTGGTCTTGTAAAGAGTAAATTGCACTTTGATTGATTCTCATCAATCGAAATAGTATAGCACTTTTGATTAACTTTCGTCAGTCGAAATAGTAATGGCACTTGGTTATCCGTCGATAGCCGAGAGAGAATATAGTACATTGATGCGACTAGTCAGGATAGAACGCAATAACTCAAGATAGCAAGTATGAAGAGAGTACGACAATAGTCGCTCAATAACAGAACAGTAGCAGTTCAGTTACAGTCAGTGGCAGTACAGTAACAGTGCAGTACGTCCGAACTAACAGACTAACAGTAATAGTGTAATAGTCAGATGTCTAGCTAATTCAGAACAATCAGTCAGGACCGGTGCAAATGCAGACACCGTCAATAGCCCCTGCAGGTATTTTCGGGTGGCTCTCCGCCCCCAAGACTAGATTGGAGCCCCTCAGACACTCTCCGTGCCCTCAACAGTATGCATTCAAGTCAGTAGAGTCACAAGACCCATTTTAGTGCTAGACAATCATGAATAGTACAAAACAGTAGGAGCCACACAGCTCAAAAGGGTACCAAGAGAGTACTAGATGAATAGACAAGAGAGACGAGATAGTAGAGTGAACGTGAATAGATGAGCGAGTAGAATATAGATGAGATCTTATAGTCATTGCACATGAACGTCGAGTAACGAGCGATAGTAACAGTTGCACAACGTGCGTACGGTGTTGGCAGTCAGGTGGAACTCACTACCCTTCCACTGGCCATGTTACGCACAGGTCCACAGGTCCGACGTGATTCAAGATAAGATAGAGAACAATCTAAGGACGTTTAGATCTTGCTAATCCCTAGAGGTGTCATAGGTGTTAGGGTACAACCAGCTCGTCGACCATGTGGGAATCCATGGACAGAGGAGACTTATGAAGGCCTTGAACAAAGATTCACTAGTCCGGCAGAAGGAGTATCCGACGGAGAGTTCGTCCAAGTCAAGCAAGAGTGTGTATATAGAAACAAGTGCCCGACGTTCTAGAGAAATTCTAGAACAGTGGAGCGTTGATAACGGTACTCCCAAAACATCACAAGAATCATAGACACGTTCATTTAAAATAGGGCAATTAAATTACATAAATTACCTGATGTATTATGATATATTTAGATGCCAAGTTAGGCCATATTTGGATGGTTCAAAGTGTGTTCAAGTGTTATGAGAAAATCATGGACAAGATAGATCATGTGATTAACTTGAATTAATTAAAATATATTCAATAATTACAACTTCATTTTTCTATGTACAAGACAGTTAATAGGACATCGGGTGACTGTATAACAATAAGACTTCCAAAAAGTTGGGTTTTCATGCAAAAAGCCAGAACATGACGCACCCTTGTAAGGGTCGCGACGGGGTTCAGACAGAATGCGACAGGGTCTTCTGAGGATCGCAATAGGTCTATCAAGTCGGGTGGCCAGAACGCGACGGGGTACACTATCGTGATCATATCGCAACAGGTTCCTGTGTCGCGATGGCCTTGAGAATGCGGCCAATCGGGCCGTCGCGTTGTTAGGTACTTCACCTAAGTTCGAGCGAGAAACGGACTAGCGTGGGATTGCGTGCCAACTTAACATATTTTGACACAGGATGATTCGAAAACTCATAACTAATTGTATAGTCAATGAAAAATCATGAAACAAGTTGCATATTGATCTAGACATACGTGAGTACTTACAGTAAATAGGAATTTGAAAATAGATAGAGTTTCGACATGCCTTATCAAGTCAAACATGGAGTACATGACACAGTGAGCAGTTGAGAAGAGAATTAATTCATGAGTAGGGTGGATAAAATTAGAGCTTTTAGGGGCAAAAGGTTCCTAACAATCATCAGTATCTTCAATAAAAATTTTGAGGCGTGATATATATTCAAGGAGATATGAATTAAACATGAAGGTTCAGGGTCAAGGTGTTTGTAGAACTTCAAAATTCAAGAAGAAAATATTGGCTCGATGGAAAATTATGAAACTTGAGGGTGTTCTTCATAGTACTTTGAACAATCTACAGTCGAAATTTCTTTAGTTTTGCTCGTGAGAATGCCTACCTTGACTCGATTTCCTCTTCTAGGGCTAGAACTTGAAGAACGAGAGAGAGAGCTTGAGAGAGTCTTCTCCCCAAGAGATCTCCTCCTCCTCCTTGGCCTCTCCTCCTGGTCCAGCAACCCTTGGGAATGAGCTAGGGCCGGCCATAGGGGATTTAGGCAAGTATTTATGCTTCTATGTTTCTATTTCCTAATAGTACTCTAACTCCTATTTAATTCCGAATTTCCTATTTCTTAACCTCCTTCCAAGCTTTCCACTTCCTATTTGGTTAGGATGAGAGTGAAATTTGTGGCCAACCTATTAGGGTAGGTTAGGAATCCAATTCTATCTTAAACTTCTTATTTTAATGCTTTAATACCCTTTTTTCTATTTAGGTAATATTTAAGTTACGAATTTAGAGTAATTTCCTATTATTCCTCTTTAAAAATTCCTATTTTGGCCCAATAAATTTTATTGGTCCATTTAACAAAACACATTATTTATTAGAATTTATCTTATGGGATTTCCCTTTTTAATTGGGGAATATTAGAGTTACGGATTTTATTACATTTCTTACTTGAATTTATTCATGGGCCATGAGAGGTCCATTGGTCCCATTTCTGATAATGGTAATCATTTCATGATGTTGGAAGTCTCTCCAACATGTTCGCTTAATTTATGGGCACGTTATTTTTCCGTGTTAACGGTTTTCCCACTTAGTTTCCTAATTTAGATAATTAGTCACATTGTGACGTACACTTGGCCAATCAGATTTTTCGTTGCTTGAATTTCTTAGTAGAACACTTAGGAATAATGTCTGGGGTTGATTTATAATTTTAAAGAATTTTCCAATGTATTCTTGCACATACGATAGTGGCACGTATGTTTCTATTATTTTGATTTAAAGAAATTATTATTTTGAATTTTTTAAGTATAATTTTCCGGGTTGCTACAATATGCGTGCCAGGCAGGTAACATAGACTCTGTCCTGGGAGCGGTTCGCACCAAAATGGATCAAAATGAACAAGGATGAAAATTGCATAGAGAATCCAGACAAGGAAATTCTTGACAAACTGACAAGAGCAACTCGCTCGGAGGCAACCTTCTGATTCGGAGTGGAATAGGGTTTCTTGTTCTGAACATGAAGAAGATTGGGCACTCAACAAGAGCTCTCCATTAGCCAGGATGAGTCATGATAGCTCAAAGTCCTACATGATGCATGATGGGCTAAAAGAAAAGAAATCATTAAATCAAATACAAAAGAAATGAGAAAATAGAAAATATATCAAGGATAATATTGCTAAATTGGACAAGAATGGGCCGAGAGTCTCCTTGCAACCGCTGTGCAAGACAGAGTCCATCATCCCCAAACTTATCCAACTTAACGGCCTATCTGGCGATTAACAACACGCACCTAGATCATCACCGTTTTTGTTGAAGGGGAACTCAGATCCCAGAGCACATTGAGAACCAGCCGGTCCTTGAAGTGATATAATAAGTAGAATACCATATAGTAATGCAAGAGAGTAAGGATGGAAATACTTACCTGACTTACCTGTGAAGCTCTATTTTTTGTGACTTTCTGGTTTTCTATTTTTTTGCGATTTTTATGATAAATAATCAAAGTAACAATCATGACAACATAGAACATATGTACATCCACAACAAATAACAAAAACAAACCATGTAAGACATTAGAAAACACAAAACAAACAAACGCGACGCATCTGGAGGTCGCGACAGTGTCGCGACGCTCTGGATGGTTGGGACCCGAATGCGTCGGATCGGGCAACGCGACATCATTCTGCACGATAAACCATAAAAAATCCGAGCTTATCCTTATCTTAAGGCTATTCCTAACACTAATAAGACTCTTAAACCAATCCTATTGCTACTCTATGTAGCAACCTGGATTTTTAAGAAAAAAAAATTTAAATAAAGAATTTAAAACCTGGCTAAATGGATATTTAAATGAAAAGAGCATTAAATAAAACCCATTAAATGGAAAAGAGTAATGGGCTTTGCTTACTGGATCCTCTAGAATTTATTGGGTCAAAAATATGAATTTACAAAGGGAGAATAATAGGAAATACCCTAAATTCGTAACTAAATTATTACCTAAATAGAAAAGGGATATTTAATGCATTAAATAGGAAGTTAGAGTTGGAATTGGATTCCTAAACCTACCCCATATGGTTTAGCACGAATTTAGATCTCTTCCTAGCCTAAATAGGGATTGGAAAGCAAGGAAGGAAGGTTAGAGTTAGGAAATCTCGGAATTTAGAGGAATTAGAGTAGAAATAGGAATAGGAATTCATGCATGCATAAATACATCTCATAAACCCTCTTGGCTGACCCTAGCTCGTTGCCAAAGGTTGCTGGACGTGGGGAATAGGTCAAGGAGGAGAGGATCTCGTTGGAAGAAGGTGTTCTTGAAGCTTCTTCCTCGTTTTTGGAGTTTCAACCCTAGAAGACAAATAAATCCAAAGGTAGGCATTCTCACAAGCTAAAATTCTGAAATTTCTTCTGTAGGTTCTTCCTACCCTCTTGAACGAAACCCCCAAGTTTCATATTTTTCCATCCATCCTATCTTTTGTTCTTAATTTTTGAAGTTCTGCAAACATGATAACCCCGAGACATCATGTTAAATCCATATCTCCTCGTATACTTGATCCCATGCTATGAAATGTTTATTGTAAATACTTGATCTTGTTCGGATCTTTTGACCCCGAAAGCCCTAATTTTTGTTGAGCATGTTACTCGAATTAAATCCATCTTGCTCCCTGTGTCATGTTCTATGTTACTCGTCCTTGTTCGTTCTCAAACCATATTCAAATCCTGTTCTCTCTCGAATCCCTATTTACTGGCAGTACTCTCGTATGTCTAGTTTCATTTTCCACTAGTTTCATGATTTTTCATCCCATATATAATTAGTTATGATTTTCTGAACAACCCTATATCAAGAATTGATATCCCTGGTCCGCAATCCAATGTCTGCTCTGACTCCTGTCAGAGTCAGGCGCAAACAACCAGAAGGCGATGCCTCGACATGTCGCTTTCTGGGCTCCGATTGCGACAGCCTATCTGTCGCGATCAAGAAGGCGACAGGTGTACCGTCGTGTTCCTAGTACCCGATCTGTAAGCCCTGTCGCGACCCATACAGGACCCTGTCGCGTTCCATCATACCCCTGTCGCGATCCTCACTGCCTATGTCGCCTTCACAAAAATTTTGGTGAAAAACCCATAAAAATATTTCTGTCACTTTCTAAATAATCCCCCGTCAAAACCTTGCCTAAAAATGGAGCAATATTGAATAATTTTTAATATATCTTCACGACTTATTTCTATCTATGATTCCTCTTGCACTTGCACACACATAAACCATCCATTTATGGTTGAAATCTTGCAGAAAATATCTCATAATGTACCTGATAATTTATTGAAATAAAGTACATTAATTGCCCTATTTTAAAGGACTTGTATCGTTTCGTGCGTTCTTTATATTCCGATATCGACGCTCCACTGTCCTAGAATTCCTCTAGAACGTCGAGCACCTGTTTTATAACACACTTTACTTGGCTTGTGGTGAACTCTCCGTCGGATATTCCTTTCACCGGACTAGTGAACCCTTGCACAAGGCCTCCGTAAGTCTCCTCTGATCATGGATTCCCACATGGTCGACGAGCCAGTTGTACCCTAACACCCATTACACTTTTAGGGATCGATATGATCCAAACGGCTATTAGAAGTTCGCTCTTACCTTGAATCACGTCGGACCTCTGGACTTGTGCATAACATGGCCAGTGGGAAGATTGTGAATTCCACCTGACTGCCAATACGACGTGCGCGTGTTGTGCAACTGTTACTATCACCTGTTTACTCGTCGCTTTACGTGCAATGTCCACTAGCTCTCATCTATACTCGACTCGCTCATCTATTCACGTTCACTCTACTATCTCGTCTATTCATCTAGTGATCTCATCTATTTCTTGGTACTCTCTATTTTTGGCCAATTAATGATTGATTGTCTACGATAAAAAACATGACTATGCTAGGCAACATTATAAGGGCCCGGTCTGGTCCTTGGGAGGAGCACCTGAAAGGCTATAACTCGCGGGGGTCTAATGATCTGGGTGATGGCATACACCTAACGCATGAACATGCAAGATTTCATCTATGGCAATCAATTGATCAAACAGTCAATTATTGGTTTACTTGAATTTCGTGGTTGACAGAATATCGACGAACACTTGCTATCGTGACTTGTGCACTGTTGTGCAACTTTACTTGTTATCTTGTTATACGGCCAATCCGATATCAACACTTGTCATGCTATACTCTCGTGCATTGTGCTATTGTTTCTCGTTATTGTGTACCAGTACTTTCTATATGTTTCTCGTTACTCTCTCTAGTTATCCTGCTTTTACAAGACATAAACACTTAAAGCATGCTTGATCATGAGATTTAAGTCCTACTGGGCATTATCGGTCACCCTGCGTTATTTGTCGTTGTGTTCTCAGGTGAGACCGAGGATGAACCATACACTCAAGAGGACGGGAACGACCTGGAGTGATGTCTTGAGTACCCTAGCATCCTATTACTATATTTAGGGTTGTAGTAGTTAGGTTTGAAGTTTAGTCTTTTACTTTCTTTCAATGTAATTGGGCCTTATAGATTGGCTCTGATATTAGTGGTTGTAACTAGGCATCGGAATGTATTAATGAAAAGAATTTGCTTTAGTATTATTCATTGTGCAATGGTTTGATGTCTAGTGCTCGCTCTATACCCATTCACTTGCAACTGCCTTCGCGCTCCGATATTCTGCGTCGGGGCGTGGCACTCTATCACCTAGGTAACCTATCCTATTGCTACTCTATCACCTAGGTACGGGTTTGGATGGGATTAGCACCCCTAGGGGTCTATAAATAGGGTTGTAGGGGGCTATTTTCTCAGCTCAACTTCCCTCTTTTCTTCTCTCTTTCTCTTCTCTCTCTCCAAGCCATGAAGAGATATTTTTCTTCTCTCCATGCTAGCCCCAAGCCCTATGGGGGTCCCAAAGCTGCTAGGGAGTCCCATGATGAGCCACAACGCCTCTCCTGCGTGCCCGGGCACATCAGTGCGAGGCCGGATCTCCAAGTAAGTGTTTCTCTCTCTTCTAATTGACTTTCTCTCTCTTCTAGTTCTTCTTTCCTCTCTTCTAGTTCTTCTTCTTCTTTTCTTCTACTTCTGCCAACCCTCTCTTCTATTCTCTTCCAGATTCTCCCGGGCAATAGACGCTTTTCAAAATTCCCATGGCTTGAGCCCATAGTTAATGCGCTCCACATGGCGTCCACTAACCAACTACACGAGTAGAAGCTTACCTGTAGCAACTTGGATTTTTCGGAAAATAAAAATTTAATATTAATAAAAAATATAGCAATTAGAAATCAAATAAAGAGAATTAAATAAAACCCAATAAATGAAAGAAGTAATGGGCTTTATTAAATAGACCCATTAGAAATTTATGGGCCAAAATAAGGATTTTAAAAAGGGGATTAATAGGAAATATCCTAAATTCGTAACTTAATTATTACTAAATAGAAAGAGGTATTTAATGCATTAAATAGGAAGTTTGGGTTGCATTTGGATTCCTAAACCTACCCTAGTAGTTGGCCACGAATTTAGGTCCCAACCTAACCCAAATTGGAGTTGGCATACTTAGAAAAAGGAGAGAAATAGGAAATCTCAGAATTAAGTAGGAGTTAGAGTTCTATTAGGAAATAGAAAGGGAAGAGACATAAATACTCTCTTAAAGCTCCATGGCCGGACCTAGCTCGTTGCCAAGGGTTTCTCGACCAGGAGGAGAGGCCAAGGAAGAGGAGAGTTCGTGGGGAGAAGAACTTCTCAAAGCTCTCAACCCCGTTCTTCAAGTTCTAGCCCTAGAAGAGGAAAATGAAAAGGTAGGCATTCTCACAAGCTAAAATCATAAAACTTTGTTTGTAGGTTGATCCAATCATCAGGATCAAAAGCCCTCTGATCTCATATTTTTCCATCGAGCCCATATTTTCTTCTTGAATTTTCATGTTTTGCAACTAGCATGAACCCGACCCTTCATCTTAAATCTTATTCTCCTTGTATACTTAACCCCATGCCACGTGATTTTCACTGGAGGAACTAGTGCATGTTAGGCATCTTTTGCCCCTGAAAGCCCTAATTTTCATCCACCCTACATCTTGAATTAATTCTTTTACCCTAACTGTGTACTGTTCCATGTTCTTCGTGAAGTATCATGATTAAACCATGCTGAAACCATGTTGTTTTCAAATTCCTATTTCCTGGAAGTACCCTTGCATGTCTAGAGTTGTTTAAAAATTTGTTTCATTATTTTTCATCGACTGTACCATTAGTAATGATTTTATGAACGACCCTATGTCAAAAGATAGGAAGTTGGCCCACAATCCGAGGCCTGCCCTTTCCCTATCGACTCAGGCGCAGGACCTGAGAACGTGACGGCCCGATAGGCCGCATTCTCAGAGCCGTCGCGACAGCATCCCCCGTCACGATCTGATCGCGACAGGGTACCCTGTCGCGATCTGCCTGCCCACTCTGACGAGCCCGTCGCGACCCTCAAGCGACCCCGTCACGATCTGCCTGCCCAAACTGACAAGGCCGTCGTGATCTGTACAAGGCCATGTCGCGATCTCTTCTGACCCTATCGCGACCCTTACAAGGGTCCGTCGCGATCTCAGCTTTTTGCATGAAAACCCACCTTTTTGCAAGTTTTTATTGTTATACTGTCACCCCATGTCCTATTAACTATCTTGTACACAAAAACAAAGCTGTAATTATTGAATATATTTTAATTAATTCAAGTTAATCACATGATCTATCTTGTCCATGATTTTCTCATAGCACATGCACACACTTTGAACCATCCAAATATGGCCTAACTTGGCATGTAAATATATCATAATACATCTGGTAATTTTATATTAAATTGCCCTACTTTAAATAAGACTTATCTACGTTTTCTCGCGATGTTTTAGGAATACCGTTATCGATGCTCCACTGTTCTAGAATTCTTCTAGAACGTCCGGGCCACTTGTTTCTATATACACACTCTCTCTTGACTTGGACGAACTCTCCTCGATACTCCTTCTGGCGGACTATGAATCCTTGTTCAGGCCTCCGTAAGTCTCCTCTGTCCAAGGATTCCCACATGGTCAACGAGCTGGTTATACCCTAACACCTATGATACCCTTTAGGGATCAAAATGATCCAAACGGCTATTAGAAGTTCGCTCTTACCTTTAATCACGTCGGACCTCTGGACCTGTGCATAACGAGGCCAACGAAGGTTGTGTATTCCACCTGACTGCCAACACCGAACGCGCATGTTGTGCAACTACTACTATCACTCGTTACTCGACGTTCCATATGCAATTGACCACTAGTTCCTATCTATACTCTACTCGCTCATCTACACATTCACTCTACTATGTGATGACCAAACTGTCCCATAATAAATAATTCATTTATTATATTAATTTTGATGATTAACAAAATAGTACTAATGAATTACTTGAGCTTTGAGAACAGAAATAAAAGAAAAATGAAAGTTCAAGACAATCAGGTAAGTCTCATCTCACATTCTGTCCAAGTCTTTGTATCGACTTCTTTGATAAGCAGAACGATTTCCTCTCTGACCGAAAAGTTCAAAACAAATCGATATCGCAACGATTTTTTTAAGACATCGCAACGATTTCTTTAGAACCCGTAACGACTTGACTGTCGTAACGATTTCTTTAGACCTCGTAACGATTTCTTTAGAACTCGCAACGACTCTTTAGCCGTAACGATTTCTTAGACCTCGTAACGATTTCTTTAGAACTCGCAACGACTCTTTAGCCGTAACGATTTCTTTAGACCTCGTAACGATTTCTTTAGAACTCGCAACGACTCTTTAGCCGTAACGATTTCTTTAGACCTCGTAACGATTTCTTTAGAACTCGCAACGACTTTCTAAGCGTAACGATTTCTTTAGATCTCATAACGATTTGCTTTGTGCAACGATTTGTTAAGAGTTTTCGTAACGATTTCTTTGAAACTCGTAACGACTTGATAGCTGTAACGATTTCTTCAGTTTTCGTAACGATTTCTTTGAAACTCGTAACGACTTGATAGCTGTAACGATTTCTTCAGTTCTCGTAACGATTTCTTTGAAACTCGTAACGACTTGATAGCTGTAACGATTTCTTCAGTTCTCGTAACGATTTCTTTGAAACTCGTAACGACTTGATAGCTGTAACGATTTCTTCAGTTTTCGTAACGATTTCTTTGAAACTCGTAACGACTTGATAGCTGTAACGATTTCTTCAGTTCTCGTAACGATTTCTTTGAAACTCATAACGACTTGATAGCTGTAACGATTTCTTCAGTTCTCATAACGATTTCATCATTATAATTTGATAATGCTCTGTCATAACGATTTGTCTGTTATCGTATAACGATTACATATGTCATCAGGAGTGTTCATATCAACTTTCTTACTGTATCAATAAAATGCTTTTTAATAGCGTTGAAAAGTCAAAGTCATATCCCGTTTGTTGATTGTTACGCATTAAATGCTCTCTGATCGTATCTCCCATGCATGCAGACAATATCTTCCATTTTTATGCTACTCTGTCTACGTACTTTTTAGACAGAAGGGAGCTTTTCTATATATTGCAATATATGTTCCATCTGCAACTAACAATCGACGGCAGTCCTAGCTGTCCTCTATTTATTGTTGATATGCTCGCAGATATCTGACAAGACTCATCTGTACAACGTTGGATACAAGATACAAGATTCTAAAACATTTTTTTGGCGTGTACTAAAGGATAAAAGACTGAAGATCAGAAGCTTCCTTGGTGACCAGTCTAACGTACACCTGGATGAGAGACAACGGTTCTCTTAACGTTCAAATTTCAAGAAGAAGCTTAAATACGAGACTCAAGACTGAGAAGAGAGATACACACAGAAAAGCGAGCAACACCAATTCTTCTAGTCTTCTGAGTTCCAAGAAAGAGCGAAGCGTCCATTCTAATTGTCCTCTTAGCTCTTTAGCTCTCAGTATTCAAACAACAATTTCTTGTGAGAGCCTGTGTAGTCTTTGGAGAGAAACCAGTGTCAAATTCTCTTTCTCTCTCGAGGCTTGTTCGCTTCAGCTTGCAGCTGATTAAGCTAGTGTCTGAAGCTTGTTCTTAAACTTCGTTTCTGTGGTTTGTACCCTTCTGTGAAGGAAGACCTGGTGGTATCCAGGGTGTTGTTCCCTTCTGGACGAAGGAAGACCTGGTGGTATCCAGGGTGGTTGTTTTTCCCTTCAGGTTGAAGGAAGACCAGTTGAGGCTGGGTGTAAGGATCCGTGAGGGGGATAGTACCCTAATTAGTGAAATCCTGAGGCATTGCTCAGGGACTGGACGTAGGTCTCCTGTGGAGAGGAGTTCCGAACCAGGATAAAAACCCTTGTGTCTTGTGGTTATGCTTATGTGCGTTTGCTGTCTTATTTTGTCCAACTCTAACGTTTGTTTAAGTTGTTGTGTAATCCTTTTAGTGAACAGGTTTTAATCAAAGATCAAATTTTTAATAACCCATTCACCCCCCCTCTGGGCTAGCTAGCTGGGCAACAAGTGGTATCAGAGCCCGTCTCTTCGACAAAGAAGAAGATCCAACGATCTGAAGAGCAAAGATCAATGGCAGCCCAAAGCAACTTCGAAGGTCAGTCAGTCAACAGGCCTCCCTTGTTCGATGGAGAAGATTACACCTATTGGAAGACAAGAATGGAGTACTTTCTACAAGGCCACGATTATACAATATGGTCCATTGTAGAAGAAGGTGATCTTCTAGTCACAAATGCTAAGGCTCAGTGGACAGATGACGACAGAAGAAGAATATCCCTAAACTGCAAAGCCAAGAGCATCCTTTGCTGTGCCCTCAGCAAGAAAGAATTCAACAGAGTTTCAGCCTGCAAATCCGCAATGGAAATGTGGGAAAAGCTCAGGATCACTTATGAAGGGACAGACAAAGTAAAGGAGACAAGAATCGATATTCTTGTAGCCCAATATGAAAGGTTCCAGATGCAGTCAAGTGAATCCATAACTCAGATGTTTAGCAGATTCACAGATATCACAAATGGATTAGCTGGATTAGGTAAAGTCTATGGTGTACCAGACATGGTCAGGAAGATACTTAGATCTCTGCCATCCTCATGGACTCCAAAAGTAACAGCCATTGAGGAAGCCAATGATCTGAAATTAATGTCATTGGAAAAGCTAATAGGATCTCTCATGGCTCATGAGATAAATATGGAGAGATTAGGAGAATCCTCCAGCAGAAGGAAGCAATCAAATGCTCTCAAAGCGAATGATGAGATATCAGAAGAATCTTTGGATAACAGTGAAGGTAGCAAAGACAGTGATGATGAAGAAGCCATGCTGTCTCGAAGACTTCAGAGAATATTAGCAAAGAAGAAGAAGTATCAGTCCGGAAGAAGATTTTTCAAGAAGAACAAAGACTTCAGAAAACCAGAAGTAAAGGATCCAAAGAAAGGAGAAGTAATATGCTATGAATGCAAGAAGCCTGGACACATCAAGGCAGATTGTCCAATGCTCAAAAAGAATGATCATAAGAAGAAGGACAACTTCAGAAGATTCAAGAAGTATAAAAAAAGCAATGGCAGCTGCTTGGGAGAACAGCAGTGACTCAGATAGTGAGTCAAGCTCGAGCAGTGAAGGTGAAGAAGCAAACTTGGCCCTCATGGCCAATACCGAAGATAAGGTAACTTCTGACTCTTCTTTTGATTCATGCAATGATTCAGATTCTGATAACTTAGAAAGTGCTTTTAATGAACTCTATGAAAAATATAAAGAAGTATCTAAATTACTTAAAATTAGTAAGAAGAATTTAATCTGTTTAGAAAATACAAACTTAGATCTAAAAACCGAAAATGAAGAACTTGAAAAACAAATAACTGAACATAAAAGAAGGAATGAATTATTATGTGAAGATTTAAAAGAGAAAAAATAATTCATTTAGAAAAACAAGAAGACTTAAGTGGACTTAAAACAGAAATAGAAAGATTAAATAAAGAAAATGAACATTTAACAAGCACCATAAACAAGTTCACAAATAATAAACCTCTTCTAATGATGAGTGGAGCTAAAAGATCAACCAAGAAGAAACATGGTTTGGTTATACTCCCTCGGAAAATGAAGAAACAAAAGTCTTTCCTAACACTTATCCAACTCCTGAATTTATATCCGAAAAGAATAAAGAACATAAAAAATTTAAATACAATCCAGTTGAAAGAGTAACTAGAACAACCTGCTGTACTCATTGTAACAAACTAGGACATAACAAAGCAACCTGTCCTAACAAGAACAAAAAGTGGATAATAAAAGGAAAAATCAATGATACTAACCCATCAGGACCCAAAAGAACTTGGGTACCTAAAACCTAGTGTTTAAATTTCAGGGAAATTCAAGAGCATCCAAATGGTACTTGGACAGTGGATGCTCAAGGCACATGTCAGGCAACAAGAAGTTTTTCGTTGATCTCAAAGCTGAAGAAGGTACAGTCACCTATGGAGATAATGGAAAAGGCACTGTGATAGGAAGTGGGTCCGTGAACATCAAAGGAAAATCAGTTATTGAAGACGTAATGTTGGTCAAAGGATTAAAGCACAACCTTATCAGCATCAGCCAGTTGTGTGACAAAGGCCATCAGATTCAGTTCCAAGAATCAAAGTGCAGTATATTAAAGGATGGTGCAGTCATATTTGAAGCCTACAGAGAAAGAAACTTGTATGTTCTCTATCTCGAGGAACTCAAGAATCAAGATGTCTGTTTGGCAGCCAGCAAAGATCAATCAACAGAGCTGTGGCACAGAAGATTGGGTCACTGCAGCTTGGACGGTTTGAATAAGCTCAGAAAGAGAAAGCTAGTGGAAGGACTGCCAAAGGTCAATTCTAGATTGGATAGCATTTGCAAACCTTGTGCAAGAGGAAAGCACACCAAGAGCTCTTTCAAATCAAAGACTGTAGTAACCACCTCAAAGCCCTTAGAACTACTTCATATGGATCTATTTGGGCCAATGAGGACTACCAGTCTAGGAGGAAAGAATTTTGGATTTGTAATAGTTGATGATTATTCAAGATTCACTTGGGTATCCTTTCTAGAGCACAAAGATGACACATTTGACAATTTTGTCAGCTTCAGTAAGAAAGTTCAGAAAGATCAGAAGTTCACAATTGTCTCTATCCGATCAGATCATGGTGGTGAGTTTCAGAATGAAAAGTTTACAAAGTTCTGTGATGATCAAGGAATTGAGCACAACTTCTCAGCCCCAAGGACACCTCAACAGAATGGAATTGCTGAGAGGAAAAACAGAACTCTTTTGGATATGGCAAGAACCATGTTATCAGAATATGATTTGCCAAGATACTTCTGGGCCGAAGCCATCAACACTGCATGTTATATCATTAATAGAGTGATGATCAGGCCGATTCTGAAGAAGACTGCTTATGAACTCTACAAAGGAAAGAAACCAAAGATCAGCCATTTCAGAATATTTGGATGTCCTTGCTTCATCCACAACAATGGAAAAAGGGACATTGGTAAGTTGGATGCCAAATCAGATGAAGGCATCTTTATGGGGTACTCTTCTAAACCCAAAGGTTATAGAGTTTTCAATAAACGTTCCTTATTAATTGAACAATCTGTACATGTTATTTTTGATGAATCTAACCCTTCCTTGAAAAAGGAAATTAGTGACATTGATGATGCAGATGACTTGTCTGAAAAATTAAAGAATACCTCAATTAAGGACAAGGAAGATCCTCCTCTGGAAGAACTGCAGCAAACTGAAATTCAACATGAAAATCTTCCAAAAGAATGGAGACATCAGAAAGATCACCCTCCTGAAAACATTATTGGTGATCCATCTGTAGGGGTAAGAACAAGAGGTAATGTAATTCCTTGTGATTATTTAGCCTTTGTTTCTCAAATAGAGCCTAAGACAGTCAATGAAGCTTTATCTGATGAATCTTGGATATTAGCCATGCAAGATGAACTAAATCAGTTCAAGAGAAACCAAGTATGGTCACTTGTTCCTAGACCATCCAATCATTCAGTTATTGGCACCAAGTGGGTGTTCAGAAATAAACTGGATGAGTCTGGAATAATCTTAAGGAACAAGGCCAGACTGGTAGCTCAAGGCTACTCCCAAGAGGAAGGCATAGATTTCGATGAAACCTATGCACCTGTAGCTAGACTTGAGGCTATTAGGATTTTACTTGCTTATGCATCTGCATTTGATTTAAAACTATTTCAAATGGATGTCAAATCAGCCTTTTTAAATGGTTTTATCAAGGAGGAAGTTTATGTTGAACAACCTCCAGGTTTTGATGATACCGAATTTCCAAATCATGTATTTAAACTGCATAAGGCTTTATATGGTTTAAAGCAAGCACCTAGAGCCTGGTATGAAAGGCTCAGTACTTTCTTATTAGATCATGGTTTCACTAGAGGTAAAGTAGATAGTACATTATTTATAAAATCTAAGGTTAAACATATACTTCTTGTGCAAATATATGTAGATGATATTATTTTTGGATCTACTGATGAATCTCTTTGCAAGTACTTTGAAAAGCTTATGCAGGGAGAATTCGAAATGAGCTTGATGGGGGAGCTAAGCTACTTCCTTGGATTGCAAATCAAGCAAGGGAAGGATGGCACTCATATCTGTCAAGCCAAGTACACCAAAGAGCTGTTAAAGAAATTTGGATTTGAAGGTGCAAAGCCACTATCAACTCCAATGAGCACATCAACCAGAATGGACAGTGATCAAAAAGGTAAAAAGGTAGATCAAAAGAATTATAGAGGTATGATAGGGTCACTACTTTACTTAACTGCAAGTAGACCAGACATTTTGTTCAGTGTATGCATGTGTGCTAGATATCAGGCAGACCCTAGAGAGTCTCATTTAATTTCAGTAAAAAGAATATTTAGATATCTGGCTAGAACTCATGATTTAGGTCTCTGGTATCCTAGATCTTGTGAAATAGAATTAGTAGGATATTCAGATGCTGATTATGCTGGATGCAAAGTAGATAGAAAAAGCACCAGTGGGTGTTGTCAGTTTCTTGCAGGATGTTTAATATCATGGTCATCCAAGAAACAAAATTCAGTAGCTTTATCAACAGCTGAGGCAGAATATGTTGCTGCTGGAAGTTGCTGTACACAACTTCTTTGGATAAAGCAACAACTTGAGGATTTCGGAATTCATATCAAATCAATTCCACTATTGTGTGATAATACAAGTGCCATCAACCTCACCAAAAATCCAGTACAGCACTCAAGGACTAAGCACATTGAGGTAAGATATCATTTTATTCGAGACCATGTAGCTAGTGGTAATTTAGAAATTTCTTTTATAGATACAAATGGTCAATTAGCAGATATCTTCACAAAAGCCCTACCTGAAGAGAGATTTACATCTCTTAGAAGGGAATTAGGGATGTGCAATGTGTGAAAAGATTTCTGTAATTTTATTGGCATAAAAATTTTCAGATAGAAATGGAATTCTCCCTCCTTAAAGATAAGCAAAACTCAGTTATCTACATTCCTTGACCGCTATCGTGTTAAAAGTTGTTTGACTCGTCAAACCTTTTTGTCGCTTTCTGCCTTTACCACCTCTTTGGCGTTTCACTTTTCGGTAAAGTAATATTAAATTATTCAAATCGTTCTGAGAACGACTTGTCTTCTACCTTTACCCTTTTATCTTTTATCTGTTCACCCAAAGCCGATGCCCTAACGATTTCGGGATCGACTCTCTGCAACTTTCGAAGCTTTCTCTTCTTCCCGCGAAGAATCCCTCGAGAGGTTCCATCTCTTCCATCTTCCTCCTCCTCCAGAACCTTTCTCCTCTACCTATGGCCGCTCCGATGATCTCCGGAAGCGTAGGGGGCTACAGTGCTGAGTTTCTGTCCCCAAAGGAGCAAGAAAGGTTTACCTTCGTGAAGTCGAAGATCTGCGGAAATAAGGCAGTGGATGTTCAGAACCTTGAGAAGAGTGGCATGTCCAGTCTAGTCGAAGCTTTGAGAAGAATGCAGTGGATGGATGTTGCTACTTTCACCGAGGTAAGCTATCCGGACCTGGTGAAAGCCTTTTTCATTTGTTTGAAGTCAGAGGCAGATGGGTCCCTTGTCTCCTCAGTGAAGGGCACCCAGATCAAGATAGATCATGAACTATTGCATGAGTTGTTTGGAGTAAAGACCTCCGGGTATAGTGGCATTCACTCTGTGAATGATGAAGTAAAGGGTCTCGGAATCATTGGTCCAGGGTTTAAGCTGAAAGATGGAAAGCTAGATATTAATCAGATGTCCGCATTTAATCGGTTGCTTCACTTTATTGTCTGCCAAATTATAGTACCTCGTAGTGCTACGTTTTCTTCATGCACTAGGGCAGACTCGGACATAATGTTCTGGGCAATCCAGAACAAGGAGATCAACTTGGCCGCAGTTATGATTGAGAGAATGAAGTTTGCCAGTACTCAAATCTGGGAAACAAAGAGCAAACTGAATGTTTCCTTGCCTTATGCTCATCTACTCACCAAGATTTTCAAGCATTTCGGAGTAGATGTGTCTGGAGCTGTAGTAGAGAAGATGGGCCAGTCTATAAGGTCCAGAAATTTGAAGAAAAGTTGTTTTTCAGTGCAAGATGGAATTTGGTCAAAGACCTCTGTGGCAGAAGGAGAAGCGATTATTGGAGATATCCCAGAAGTTCAAGAAGAAACAACAGCAGGAGAGCAAGCAGCAGCAGTACCAGTTGTGGCAAGCCAACCAGAAGTTTCATAATCACCTGTTGTGGAGATTGACTCTCATTCTCCAGAAGTTCAGATGGAAGAAGGTGCAGCTAGTGTGGCAGACTCTTTGCCTACCACCTTAGTCGCCTCTATTTTAAGAGAGGTATTAGATTCCATTCCCTCCACCTCAGCTACTTCTAAAGAAGGTGGACGTGTTGAAGAAGAAGTTATGGCACCAGGCCATACATAAATTCAGTCTGAACCAATTGCTAATGTTGAGATACAAGCAGATACTCAACAAGATGTGGTCATGGAAGAAGCTCCTAGCCAAGGGGAGCGAAGTATCATTGAACCTGAAGTGTCTGAATCCGTGGCAGAAGGCCACTTTGAAAAAGTTGTTTTGGAGGATGCTCCTGCCCAGGGGGAGCAAGAAAGTGTTGAACTCCCTGCTCCTATTCAGGGGGAGCAAGTGGGCATTGAGGAAATTCCACCTCCTGCTAGTGTTCCTGTTAGTGAAGGCCCAAGTGCAAGCAATATTAATCTTGAGGAGCCTGTCACTCAGCAAGGGAAGCAGAAGAGAATTGTTTTCAGAAGGCCAAGAAAGGGCCATAGAAAGGTAAATCTGAAGCCAATTATGGCATTACTAAAGGCTCAGGGAGATATCTTGTCATCAGTTCAGACAAGTATTCAAGGCATTGTTGCTAGTCAAGCTTCAACCTCCTCAGACTTATCTTCAATCCGAAATGCAATGAGGTGGTTCAATAAAGAAATGTCTGATATCAAGTCTTTGCTAGCAGCTCCTTCAAGGTCTAGTGGAGTTTCTCTTGGAGCTACTCAGAGCAGATCCGCAGATGTTCCTCGGCCACCAGGGCCTCCAGCTCAGGGCCACCAGGGCCTCCAGCTTCAGGGCCAGCAGGGCCATCAGCTTCAGGGTCAGCAGGACCATCATCTGCAGTCAGAGAAGATCAAGCCAAAGGGAAAGAGCCCATGTCAGCAGCTAAGGCCCCTGAAACTTCTAATCTTGCAACTCCAACCCTCTCCTCACCTTCATCTCCTTCTACAGCTCCTCCTGCACCACCAACCATAAAACACCCTGTGCCTCGCACTCAACCATCTTCCTCTCTCACTACATCTCAACCTTCTTTCTCTCCTACTCCCTCTCACACCTCAGGACCATCATCATTTTCACCCTCATCACCTCTCACTCAACCCACTCAAGTTCACCCACCTTCTTCCTTCAATCCCAAACACCTCTTCTATCCTCCTACTCCTCCTTCCTCTGTTACTTTCATTCCGGACAAACCTCCTCTACTTGGTGTCTTTGACACAAATCTGCCGGATGACTTTGAGAGAAATACCCTTTCCACCATTCTCTTCACTGCCACTCATATCCACAGGACTGATCCTCCCAGTCCTGCCAAGAAAAAGAGGAAACAATCATCCTCAGTTAGCATCTCCTCCTCACTATTTCCTCCTCTTTGGTACTCTCTTACCCTTGAACCTCACAGAAGATTCCTTTATAAGGAATATATTCAAAAGTGCATCCTCTCCACCATTTATGGTATTCCCTTCCTCAACCTTTCTGAGCACCTAAATATTGTTCTTCCTCTTACCCAGTTATCCCTCTCTCAAAAATCCAAAATCCTTGAGGGGACTGAGTTCAAGACTGAAGATCAGTGGGCCAATGTCAAGGGCAACAAAGCTCAATACAGCAAGTATTTGACTGCCAGGGCAGAATCTATTACCCATGGAGCTCACTCTCTCACTCTTTCTGAGTGGTTCTTTCTCAAGCATAAGAACTTGTGGGGTCCTTTCATCTTGAAAGAGATCAGAATTGCCAAAAGCTTCCAGCAGTACAGTGACTTCTGCTTCTTGAATAAACTGCCAGAAGTTCAGTTCTCTCAATTCCACTCAGCTATAGTGATGTTAAGATCAGAACGTCCAGTGAATATTCCCCTCACAGTGAATTTTGCTGATATCCGAGTTGACTCTCTAGTCCTTCTGCCAAAGCTGCACTCCCTAGTGTTTGATTCAGATGCAGGATCCCATGCATTTGACATGTTTGCCAAGCAGATGGGTAGAATGTCAGCCAAGCAGAGCAGACTGCCCTCCTTCCTGCGGTTTATCTTCAGAGAATACCACTCTGGCCGCATCTCCTCTCAGGTTTTGGCTCCACTCATTTCTGAGTGTGAAAGGCTTACTCCCCCCTTATGGGCAATCATCTACAAGGAAACCAACCTTCAGTTAGAGGCCATCAACAGTTCCTTGTTTCATCAAGATAAGCCCTCTCTCTCAGCCGAAGCCTTCATGGATCTCAACTCCATAAATCCTATTCAAGAGATCTATGTTCAGTGGGCAGCTAGATATACAGCTTTCTATGCTCTGAAGCAGGATCTGATAGATCAGAAGATCTTCTATCCAATCTCCTTGGATAGATTTCTCCATCGTGCCAGCTTCGGAAAAAGCACTTACTTCAGATTCATCCTGGACCCAGATCAGTATGCAGAGTTCTTGGATCAGCAACGGACTCTGTACATTCAAAGGGCCACCCCCTCCATGGGTCCCAATTTCTCAGTTGCTTCTGGGGTTTTCCAACAGACGTTTGAAGACCTTGAGATCAAGGCATGGGCTGTCATCTCACAGCATGCCTCCTTGTTATCTCCCTTGTACTATCTTTCTCCCAATTAATACAAGGATATCTCTCCTCTTTGTCTCACAGCCTATCTTTTTGCTTAATGACAAAATGGGGGAGAAAACTAAAGTCATTCTGAAAAACATGTTTAATTTTTGTATATGTTTAGTATATTTTGTATCATCATCAAAAAGGGGAGATTGATGACCAAACTGTCCCCATAATAAATAATTCATTTATTTATATATTAATTTTGATGATTAACAAAATAGTACTAATGAATTACTTGAGCTTTGAGAACAGGAAATAAAAGAAAAATGAAAGTTCAAGACAATCAGGTAAGTCTCATCTCACATTCTGTCCAAGTCTTTGTATCGACTTCTTTGATAAGCAGAACGATTTCCTCTCTGACCGAAAAGTTCAAAACAAATCGATATCGCAACGATTTTTTTAAGACATCGCAACGATTTCTTTAGAACCCGTAACGACTTGACTCGTAACGATTTCTTTAGACCTCGTAACGATTTCTTTAGAACTCGCAACGACTCTTTAGCCGTAACGATTTCTTTAGACCTCGTAACGATTTCTTTAGAACTCGCAACGACTCTTTAGCCGTAACGATTTCTTTAGACCTC
Source organism: Colocasia esculenta (assembly GCA_014218235.1). Taxonomy (NCBI): domain Eukaryota; kingdom Viridiplantae; phylum Streptophyta; class Magnoliopsida; order Alismatales; family Araceae; genus Colocasia; species Colocasia esculenta. Next base: position 117,140,614 of record CM024758.1, on the reverse strand, counting down.
GTAACGATTTCTTTAGAACTCGCAACGACTCTTTAGCCGTAACGATTTCTTTAGACCTCGTAACGATTTCTTTAGAACTCGCAACGACTTTCTAGCCGTAACGATTTCTTTAGATCTCATAACGATTTCTTTGTGCAACGATTTGTTAAGAGTTTTCGTAACGATTTCTTTGAAACTCGTAACGACTTGATAGCTGTAACGATTTCTTCAGTTTCGTAACGATTTCTTTGAAACTCGTAACGACTTGATAGCTGTAACGATTTCTTCAGTTCTCGTAACGATTTCTTTGAAACTCGTAACGACTTGATAGCTGTAACGATTTCTTCAGTTCTCGTAACGATTTCTTTGAAACTCGTAACGACTTGATAGCTGTAACGATTTCTTCAGTTTTCGTAACGATTTCTTTGAAACTCGTAACGACTTGATAGCTGTAACGATTTCTTCAGTTCTCGTAACGATTTCTTTGAAACTCGTAACGACTTGATAGCTGTAACGATTTCTTCAGTTCTCATAACGATTTCATCATTATAATTTGATAATGCTCTGTCATAACGATTTGTCTGTTATCGTATAACGATTTCATAAGTCATCGGGAGTGTTCATATCAACTTTCTTACTGTATCAATAAAATGCTTTTTAATAGCGTTGAAAAGTCAAAGTCATATCCCGTTTGTTGACTGTTACGCATTAAATGCTCTCTGATCGTATCTCCCATGCATGCAGACAATATCTTCCATTTTTATGCTACTCTGTCTACGTACTTTTTAGACAGAAGGGAGCTTTGCTATATATTGCAATATCTGTTCCATCTGCAACTAACAATCGACGGCAGTCCTAGCTGTCCTCTATTTATTGTTGATATGCTCGCAGATATCTGACAAGACTCATCTGTACAACGTTGGATACAAGATACAAGATTCTAAAACATTTTTTTTGGCGTGTACTAAAGGATAAAAGACTGAAGATCAGAAGCTTCCTTGGTGACCAGTCTAACGTACACCTGGATGAGAGACAACGGTTCTCTTAACGTTCAAATTTCAAGAAGAAGCTTAAATACGAGACTCAAGACTGAGAAGAGAGATACACACAGAAAAGCGAGCAACACCAATTCTTCTAGTCTTCTGAGTTCCAAGAAAGAGCGAAGCGTCCATTCTAATTGTCCTCTTAGCTCTTTAGCTCTCAGTATTCAAACAACAATTTCTTGTGAGAGCCTGTGTAGTCTTTGGAGAGAAACCAGTGTCAAATTCTCTTTCTCTCTCGAGGCTTGTTCGCTTCAGCTTGCAGCTGATTAAGCTAGTGTCTGAAGCTTGTTCTTAAACTTCGTTTCTGTGGTTTGTACCCTTCTGTGAAGGAAGACCTGGTGGTATCCAGGGTGTTGTTCCCTTCTGGACGAAGGAAGACCTGGTGGTATCCAGGTGTTGTTTTTTCCCTTCAGGTTGAAGGAAGACCAGTTGAGGCTGGGTGTAAGGATCCGTGAGGGGGATAGTACCCTAATTAGTGAAATCCTGAGGCATTGCTCAGGGACTGGACGTAGGTCTCCTGTGGAGAGGAGTTCCGAACCAGGATAAAAACCCTTGTGTCTTGTGGTTATGCTTATGTGCGTTTGCTGTCTTATTTTGTCCAACTCTAACGTTTGTTTAAGTTGTTGTGTAATCCTTTTAGTGAACAGGTTTTAATCAAAGATCAAATTTTTAATAACCCATTCACCCCCCCTCTGGGCTAGCTAGCTGGGCAACACTATCTCGTCTATTCATCTAGTGCTCTCGTCTATTTCTTGGTACTCTATATTGGCCATTGACTGATTGTCTAAAGATAAACAATATAACCAATGCCTGGCAATATATAAAGGGCCCGATCTGGTCCTAGGATGTGCGCCTAAAAGTGCTAGTGCCCATGGGAGTTAAATGATCAAAGTGTTTGGCATTACACTCGAGCGCTATCTATCTCGACTATCTAATGACAATCAAAAGTGCTATATTCTCTTGTTGTCCATTGACAACAAAGTGCTATACTATGCTCGTTGTGCTATTACTATACTTTGTGCTATTTGTGCTATACTCGACACTTGTGCTATATTTGGAAAGTTGTGCTATTTCGTTCAGGTGCTATCCTGCTATCTTTTACTTGACTCGCTCTCTCGCTTTATCATTAGTTACTCTGCCTTTCAATGCATTAATTATTTAAAGCATGCTTGACTATTGAGATTTAAGTCCTACTGGGCATTATCGCTCACCCTGCGTTATTTGTCATTGTGTTCTCAGGTGAGACCGAGGATGAACCATAGACTCAAGAGGACGGGAACGACCAGGAGTGATGTTATGAGCACCCTAGTGTCTTAGTACTATGTTAGAGTTATAGTAGTTATGTTAGAAGTTTGAGTTTTGCCTTTTGCTTATTTCAATGTAATTGGGCTCTATAGAGTGGCTCTGATATTAATGCTTGTAACTAGACATTTGGAAAGTTATTAATGAGAAGAATTTTCCTTAGTATTATTCATTGTGTAATGGTTGATGTCTAGTACTTGCTTTGTACTCGTTTACTTGCAACTGCCTCACGTTCCGATATTCTGCATCGGGGGTGATAGTTTTGTGGTATCAGAGCCTAGGTTATTCTTAAGTATAGGATGATCTAAGTTGACCTGCCTCGACTAGAGTCAATTATCTTACCTATGTGAGTTGTGGTTAGATCCATGGGTGACTAGCTAAAATGAACTCACACACGGACGAATTAAATTTCACATCAATATCATGACAATAAGTTAGTTTTGTAGGAACTAAGCAACAAAGATGACTGCTGAATGTGCTCAAATGAGGGGTATGCAACAGACCATCCAAGAACTGACACGCGCAATTGTGCAAGCTACCCAAGGAGGTGGCAATCATGGTGGTGCAGGCGACCTGCATTGTAACTTCCAGAGTCTGAACCCACCTAGGTTCAGTGGATCCACGGATCCGGATGAAGCAGAACACTGGCTAAAAGAAATGGAAAGAATCTTCCATGTCATGCAATGTGCAGTGGGGGATAAGCTGCTACTGGCCACCTTTCAACTTGAAAAGGACACCCACACTTGGTTGGCATCTGTGGAAGTGACCCGAGAGAATGGTCAGTTCACTTGGGCCGAATTCAAAGAAGCCTTCAATTCCAAATACTTCTCCGAGCATGTGCAAGAAAGGAAGGCTGCAGAATTTGCTGCTCTTAAGAAGAGGAGCCTGACAGTGGTCGAGTATGAGGCTCAATTCTCTAGACTTGCAAGGTATGTTGAACACCTGGTGAACACGGAGAGAATGAAGGCTAAGCGCTTTCTTAATGGCCTTAAGCCTCAATACATTACCCAACTGGCACCTCTCAACATCCAGACCTATGCCGAGATGGTAAAGAAAGCTCAACTACTAGAAGATGCTACGGACTTCACCAACTGTATCAAAGGGAAGTTTGTAAAGAAGGAAATGACTTCTGGGCCCTCATCTACCAAGCCGAACACTGGTAAGAAATGTCCCTTCAACATCACAGAGGGGTCCAACCGAGAAAGAAAACCCAAGGTCTTCGTACCTAACACTCCAGCCAAAGCAACTGCAAGCATTGTGACAAGCTAGGTCACACTGCTGACGAATGTTGAAGGAAAGTCGGTGTGTGTCTACACTGCGGAAGTTGCGAGCACCGCATTCCCGAGTGCCCGCTACTGAAAGAACATGAGAGGCGCCCTAATGTGCCTAAGAAACAGGGAAGACTGCAAGTCCTGCATGATGAGGAACCCGCTACGGACAGTGGCGTGGTAGAAGGTACTCTACAAGTTTTCTCCTTATCAGCATTTGTTTTGTTTGATACTGGAGCAACTCATTCATTTATATCTCAACACTTTGCTGAAACCCTAACTACAAAACCTATATCCATGGGTTGTGAGTTCTCTGTCACAACGCCACTAGGAGAAAAGGAGAAATTGAACAAATACTTTCCATCTATCATGTAATGATCAGAGACCATAACCTAAAAGCCGGTCTGTGTGTATGCCCATGGAAGGCTATGATGTAATTTTGGGAGCTGACTGGTTGTCCACATATGGGGCAAGTGTCGAGTGTAAGAAAGGGAAGGTTACCTTTAGTGACTTTCCTAAATTGGCATTCTCTGGGATTAGACATAAGAGATGAATGGCTCTAATCTCCGCCATAAAAGCCCACAACATGATAAGGAAAGGTTGCATTGCTTTCCTAGAAGCCGTAGTTATGGAAAAGAAGGGTTCTAAGATAGAAGACATCCACATAGTTCAGGATTATCCGATGTGTTTCCTGAAGATCTGCCGGGGATTCCCCAGAACGAGATGTCAACTTCGCCATTGAATTGATCCCTGGAGCTGCCCCAGTATCACGTCAACCGTACCAGATGTCACCTACCGAGCTCAAGGAACTAAGGGCACAACTGATGGAGCTATTAGAAAAGGGGTTCATCAGACTAAGTACTTCCCCATGGGGAGCACCTGTGCTATTCGTCATGAAGAAGGATGGATCGATGAGGTTGTGCATCGACTATCGTCAACTCAGTCAGCTCACCATCAAGAACAAGTGCCCAGTGCCCAGGTTCGATGAACTATTCGACCAAATATCTGGAGCTCAGTATTTCTCCAAGATCGATCTTCGATCTGGCTATCATCAAATGAGAATCAAGGATGATGATATCTTCAAAACGGCTTTCAAGAGCAGGTATGGACAATATGAATTCGTCGTTATGCCGTTTGGTCTAACCAATGCTTCTGTAGCCTTTATGCAACTCATGAACAACATATATCGGCCATACCTTGACAAGTTCGTGGTCGTCTTCATCGACGATATCCTCATATATTCAAAGACCAAAGAAGAGCATGAAGAACACCTGAAGATTGCACTGCAAGTCTTGCGAGACAACAAACTGTACGCAAAGCTGAGCAAGTGCGAATTCTGGTTCGAAGAAGTGTCCTTCTTGGGCCATGTCATCTCAAAGGACGGCATCTCTGTTGATCCCTCCAAAGTCGAAGCTGTACTCAATTGGGAGAGACCAACCAACGTCACCGAGATCAGAAGCTTCTTAGGACTGGCTGGTTACTACAGGCGGTTCATCAAGGACTTCTCAAAGATCGTCATTCCTCTCATGTGTCTGACATGAAAGGAGAATCTCTACTCCTGGAGTAAAGAGTGTGAGAAAAGTTTCCAAACTCTTAAAGATTGTCTTACCTCAGCACCTGTTCTCGCTCTGCGAATAGAGGGAGAAGGTTTCTTTGTCTACACTGATGCCTCAGGAATTGGGCTAGAGTGTGTACTGATGCAAAAGGAGAAAGTCATCGCCTACTCTTCCCGACAACTAAAGACTCATGAAGTCAACTACCCCGTGCATGATCTTGAGTTGGCTGCCATGGTCTTCGCCCTAAAGATCTGGAGACATTACTTGTATGGTGAAAAGTTCACTGTCTACTCAAACCATAAAAGCCTGAAGTACTTATTCTCCCAGAAGGAACTCAACATGAGACAGAGAAGATGGCTAGAATACCTAAAAGATTTCGACTTCAACATCCAATACCATCCAGGCAAGGGAAACGCCGTGGCTGATGCTCTTAGTAGGAAGCCGATGGCATCTGTTTCAAGTCTAGTCCTTGGCGAGATGCAACTACTAGAACAATTCGCAAGGTTAGACTTAAATATTGAACATAGGGATGATCGAGTCTTGGTTGCCAATATCAAGATTCAATCTGATCTGCTAGAGGAGATCAAAGCTCAACAAGATAGCGATCCATTCTTGGTTCGCATCTAGGAAACCTTAGCCGAAAGACCAGACTTTGCTATGACCGAAGATGGAAGGCTAGTATTTCAAGGAAGGACATGTGTCCCCGACAATGAAGAACTGAAGAGAAGATTAATGGATGAAGCTCACAAGACGAAGTACACTATTCACCTGGAGGTACCAAAATGTATCAAGACATGAAAAGAACATTTTGGTGGCCGAACATGAAGTGAGAGGTAGCCGAGCATGCTGCTCACTGCCTTACTTGCCAACAAGTAAAAGCGGAACACCTATGCCCTACTGGTGTACTCAGACCGCTAGATATTCTGGAATGGAAATGGGAAAGCATTGGCATGGACTTCATCATGGGTTTACCGAAGACTCGTGGTGGACTCGGCGCTATATGGGTCATAGTCGACCGACTAACCAAATCTGCCCACTTTCTGCCTATAAAGAGTAAGTGGTCAGTGAAGGTACAATCTCCGAGTCGACCGACTAACCAAATCTGCCCTTTCTGTCAAGGAGATTGTAAGACTGCATCGTGTTCCATCATCTATTGTCTCGAATTGAGATCCGAGGTTTACATCTCACTTCTGGAAGGGACTACAAGGTGAGCTTGGTACTAAGCTCAATTTTAGTATTGCCTTTCATCCACAAACTGATGGGCAAACTGAAAGAACCAACCAAATAGTGGAAGACATGTTTAGAGCTTGCACTATAGACTTCCAAGGATATTGGAACGAGCACCTATCCCTTATTGAGTTCGCCTATAACAACAGTTACCAGGCGAGTATTAAGATGGCACCATTCAAAGCACTCTATAGAAGAAATTGTAGATCTCCTGCATGCTGGAATGAGGTAGGAGAATAGCAATGGCTAGGCCCAGATATGGTACAATGAACATAAAGGACATTCAGGTGATTAGAGACCAGCTTAAGACTGCTCAGTCCAGACAAAAGAGCTATGCCGACAAAAGAAGGCGGGACTTAGAATTCCAAGTCGGTGATCATGTATTCTTAAAGGTGTCACCTACTCGTGGAATCCAAAGATTTGGTGTGAAAGGAAAGCTCAGTCCTACATTTATCGGTCCTTTTGAAGTACTCGAAGGGGTTGGTGAGGTTGCGTACCGACTGGCGTTGCCACCGGATTTGGCATGTGTACACAATGTGTTCCATGTCTCCATGCTCAAGAAATATGTATATGACTCTACACACATCATTCGCCACGAGAAGCTGGTGTTGAACAAGGATGTGACATATGAAGAGAAGCAGTCAAGATACTAGAACGGAAGGTACAATAGCTCAGGAACCATCCCATTCACGTGGTTAAAGTCTTATGGAATAACTGCAGAGTGGAAGAAGCTACATGGGAACCGGAAGGAACCATCAGAAGGAACTACCCCGATCTTTTCGGTAAGACATTCTCTCCTGGATGATTATATGAATTTGGGACCAAATTTTTTTAAGAGGGCGGGGGGCATGTAGCAACCTGGATTTTTCAGAAAATAAAAATTTAATAGTAAAAAAAAAAAAAGCAATTAGAAAATCAAATAAAAGAGAATTAAATAAAACCAAGTAAATGAAAAGAAGTAATGGGTTTTATTAAATAGACCCATTAGAAATTTATGGGCCAAAATAAGGATTTTAAAAAGGGGATTAATAGGAAAATACCCTAAATTCGTAACTTAATTATTACTAAAATAGAAAAGAGGTATTTAATGCATTAAATAGGAAGTTTGTGTTGGATTTGGATTCCTAAACCTACCCTAGTAGGTTGGCTACCAATTTGGGTCCCAACCTAACCCAAATTGGAGTTGGCATGCTTGGAAAGAGGAGAGAAATAGGAAATCTTAGAATTAAATAGGAGTTAGAGTTCTATTAGGAAATAGAAAGGGAAGAGACATAAATACTCTCTTAAAGCTCCATGGCAGGCTCTAGCTCGTTGCCAAGGGTTTCTGGACTAGGAGGATAGGCCAAGGAAGAGGAGAATTCGTGGGGAGAAGAACTTCTCAAAGCTCTCAACCCCGTTCTTCAAGTTCTAGCCCTAGAAGAGGAAAACGATCAAAGGTAGGCATTCTTACAAGCTAAAATCATAAAACTTCGTTTGTAGGTTGATCCAATCATCAAGATCAAAAGCCCTCTGATCTCATATTTTTCCTTCGAGCCCATATTTTCTTCTTGAATTTTCATGTTCTGTAACTTGCATGAACCCGACCCTTCAACTTAAGTCTTATTCTCCTTGTATACTCAACCCCATGCACGAGATTTTTAATGGAGGAACTGATGCATGTTAGGCATCTTTTGCCCCTAAAAGCCCTAATTTTCATCCACCCTACATCATGAATTAATTCTTTTACCCAAACTGTGTATTGTTCCATGTTCTTCGTGAAGTATCATGATTAAACCATGCTAAAACCATGTTTGTTTTCAAATTCCTATTTACTGGAAGTACCCTGCATGTCTAGAGTCGTTTAAAATTTGTTTCATTATTTTTCATCGACTGTACCATTAGTTATGATTTTATGAATGACCCTGTGTCAAAAGATAGGAAGTTGGCCCGAAATCTGGGGCGCTGCCCTTTCCCTGTAGGACTCAGGCGCAGGACCTGAGAACGCGATGGCCTGATAGGCTGCGTTCTCAGGACCGTTGCGACAACATCCCCCGTCGCGATCTGATCACGATAGAGTACCCTACCGTGATCTACCTGCCTGCTCTGATGAGCCCGTCGCGACCCTCAAGCGACCTCATCGCGATCTGCCTGCCCGAACTGACAAGGTCGTCGCGATCTGTACAAGGCCATGTCGCGATCTCTTCTGACCCTGTCGCGACCCTTACAAGGGTCCGTCGCGATCTCAGCATTTTGCATGAAAACCCACCTTTTTGCAAGTTTTATTGTTATACAGTCACCCCATGTCCTATTAACTGTCTTGTACACAGAAAAACAAAGTTGTAATTATTGAATATATTTTAATTAATTCAAGTTAATCACATGATCTATCTTGTCCATGATTTTCTCATAACACTTGCACACACTTTGAACCATCCAAATATGGCCTAACTTGGCATGTAAATATATCATAATACATCTGGTAATTTATGTAATTAAATTGCCCTACTTTAAATAAGACTTGTCTACGTTTTCTCGCGATGATTTGGGGATACCGTTATCAGCACTCCACTGTTCTAGAATCCTCTAGAACATCGGGCACTTGTTTCTATATACACACTCTCTCTTGACTTGGACGAACTCTCCGTCGGATACTCCTTCTGCCGGACTAGTGAATCATTGTTCAAGGCCTCTGTAAGTCTCCTCTGTCCATGGATTCCCACATGGTCGATGAGCTGGTTGTACCCTAACACCTATGATACCCTTTAGGGATCAACATGATCCAAACGGCTATTAGAAGTTTGCTCTTACCTTTAATCACGCCGGACCTCAGGACCTGTGCTTAACAAGGCCAGTGGAAGGGTTGTGTATTCCACCTGACCGCCAACACCGAACGCACGTGTTGTGCAATTGCTACTATCGCTCGTTACTCGACGTTTCATGTGCAATTGACCACTAGTTCTCGTCTATACTCTACTCGCTCGTCTATTCATGTTCACTCTACTATCTCGTCTATTCATCTAGTGCTCACGCCTATTTATTGGTACTCTATATTGACCATTGACTGATTGTCTAAAGATAAACAATATAACCACTGCCTGGCAATATATAAAGGGCCCGATCTGGTCTTGGGATGTGCGCCCGAAAGTGCTAGTGCCCATGGGAGTTAAATGATCAGAGTGTTTAGCATTACACTCGAGTGCTATCTATCTCGACTATCTAAATGACAATCAAAAGTGCTATATTCTCTCGTTGTCTGTTGACAACAAAGTGCTATACTATGCTCGTTGTGCTATTACTATACTTTGTGCTATTTGTGCTATGGCCATCTTGCTATTTGTGCTATACTCGACACTTGTGCTATATTTGGAAAGTTGTGCTATTTCCTTCACGTGCTATCCTGCTATCTTTTACTTGACTCTCTCTCTCGCTCTATCATTAGTTACTCTGCCTTTCAATGCATTAATTATTTAAAGCCTTCTTGACTATTGAGAGTTAAGTCCTACTGGGCGTTATCACTCACCCTACGTTATTTGTCATTGTGTTCTCAGGTGAGATAGAGGATGAACCATACACTCAAGAGGACGGGAACGACCAGGAATGATGTTATAAGCACCCTAGTGTCTTAGTACTATGTTAGAGTTATAGTAGTTATGTTAGAAGTTTGAGTTTTGCCTTTTGCTTATTTCAATGTAATTGGGCTCTATAGAGTGGCTCTGATATTAGTGGTTGTAACTAGACATTTGGAAAGTTATTAATGAGATGAATTTTCTTTAGTATTATTCATTGTGTAATGGTTGATGTCTAGTACTTGCTCTGTACCCGTTTACTTGCAACTGCCTCGCGTTCCGATATTCCGCGTCGGGGTGTGACATTACCACTGTCCTTACGCTAGCGAAGAATTACCACAAGGTGGTGCACGTCTGGGATAGCCTTACCGCACTTGTGGACCTGTGGCACCCTCAGACTCACACATTCATCTTTCCTGCGTTTGAGGCCACAATCCTACTGGAGGGGCTGGAGCTCATATTCGAGCTTCCAAAAGACAAGAAGGGGGAGGAGTACGACATCTCCTACACCGTGGCTCCCATCGACTCATGGGCCATACATAGAGAGATCACCACCAAGTCTGAGGATCTGAGGATCATGACAAGCTAGGGTTATGTGCACCTCCTCCCGATTTCTCAATGGATAGTATCTTAGTGTAAAAGAAAAATGGGGAACCTTCTTGCTATTGCCAAGGCTTCCGCCATTTGCATCTGTGGCGTGATCCTTTTCCCAGCGTAGGACAACCATTTGTCTGTGACAAATCTTAACATCATCTCCTACATATGGGAAGGTATGTCTATTTCCCAGGCCGTCCTTGGATATCTGTATGCTGGGTTATCTTCTGCAGCCACAGGCGGCCCTTTGTTTGGCTCCGTCATTGCCCTCGAGTGCTGGATGGGCCTGCACATTAACTTCCAGGCAACAGAAGAACCCTCCACCCAATGCAAGAGCATGCTTCACCATCCTTTGGCTTTTGTGGGTGCTCCTCTTCATATGACGCTAGAGGCATGGTGCAAGACCGTGCTGATCAAGGGACTAAAAGAGTGGAGAGTTTACTTCAAGACAATGACCATGGAGAAGTTCGAGATGTGCCCGCGATTCCTCCAAAATAAAATGATCCACCTTCCTCAACATACCGGCCTAGCTCTGAAACTCATTGGCGGTGAAGCGCTGGTCCTATACAACCCTGACCGGTGCCACCTTCAATGCGGTGCTGGACGCACAATTGTGTTGGCTCTTTCTCACTACCCGCCAATCCAAGCGCGAAAGAGAAATGATGAACAGGATGAACGGGACATGAGGAGCGCCATCGTCCACTGGGAGGGCTGAACCACAAGCATCATCTCGGCGGAAGTGGTGGAGGACGAAGACGTGGCCCGGGAGTATCATCAAGCCTTGAAGAGGATCCGGCCAATCATACCTGAAGGATCTGAGGCTACACCGGGTGCCTGAGAGCTTTGGGAGATGCAGGCATTGTATCAGATGGTAGTTAGGACTGAAAAGATGATTTGATTGATTGTAGGGATGATTAGGATGTGTAATTGATCATTTGAATTAATAAAACGAGGATTTTATTCAATGTGTGCATTGCTCTATTGATGTGGCAACCACTATAGACGTCGCCTAAAGGTCGCGACGGTTCGACAGGCCGCGACAATGTCATGGCCTACCTGGCCGTCGCGACAAGGACACGACATCCATAGCTGTCGCAACATGAACCGAGGGTTCAAAACACGGAACCCCCCCCCCCCTTTTCCCCCTCTTGCGCGCTCAAACCCCTTTGAGCTCCGGTGACTCCCCTTCGCGACCTGACCCCTTCTCTGATTCCCTCTGCACTCTCTCACCCACTCCCTCTCTTCTTCTCTCACTCTCCTTCACTCACTCTCCTCCTCAAAGGTGGTGATGGAGGGCGGCAGTGGTAACGGTGGTGGTGGCTCACCAGGCAATGGGAGAAGGAAACGACCGGTGACGAGGGCCGCCTGACGGTGGGAGGAGACTCCTCCGACACCGAAAGACACTCCGGAGATCGAGATGGCAGAGGAGGAGACCCCGGCGATGGATGTGGAGGCGGCGGCGATCACACATGAAGCCGCCATAAGAAAGGTATGTATTTGAAGCTCTTAAACCTTGATTGATGGTGTGTGTGGATGGAGAGGGAACATAGAGGGGCATTTGTAGGGCGATTCGCCCAGAAAAATGGGCATCAGACAAGAGAGGTTCCAGTTGGTCTGCGTTGAGAACGCGATGGCTCGCCCTGTCACGGCATCAGCTGTCGCGACGGGGTCAGAGGCCTCGACATTGTTGAGACAGCCAAAGGCTTCCGCGACAATGTCGCGGTCACAATGGTAGTCACGACTATATCGCGACGCATCGAGGCATCATGACAAGGTCGCGGCTCCCTTGGCCGGCGCGACCTTTGCTGAGAAGCCAAACAAGGCAAGCTTAATCTGACTTATTGACTAATTTATGCTTGCAGGGTGAGATGAGGGCCTGGGTTTCATGGCTCCTGGTCCTGGCAGTATATCTTGCCTTCCCCGGGTTCCAGAGAGATAGGATAGATGATATGGGGTTTAGGGAGGTGCTTCAGATGGACCGGATGTGAAGCAACCTGGATTTTTGGGAAAAATAAAAATTTAATAATTCATAAAAATAAAAGCAATTAGAAAATCAAATAAAAGAAATTTAAATAAAACCCATTAAAAGAAAAGAAGGATTGAGCTTTGTTAAATTGACCCAATAGAATTTAGTGGGCTAAAATAGAGAATCTTTAAAGGGGAATAATGGGAAATTACCCTAAATTCGTAACTAAAATATTACTTAAATAAAAAGAAGGTATTTAATGCATTAAAATAAGTGGTTTGAGTTTGATTTGGAATCCTAAACCTACCCCAATTGCTTGGCCATGAAATCCCCTCTCTCTCAACCCAATTAGGAGATCTCTTGCTTAAAAAGGGGAGAGGAAAATAGGAAACTCGGAATTAAATGGGAATTAGACTTAAACTAGGAAAGGGAATGGGGAGAAGTTTAAATACTTCTCTAAAACCCTCATGGCCGGCCCTAGCTCGTGCCAAGAGGTTGCTGGACCAGGAGGAGAGGCCAAGAGGAGGAGAAATCATGGGGAGAAAGGATCTTTCAAGCTTCTTCCAGAGTTCTTCATCTTCAAACCCTAGAAGAGGAAAAATGAGAAAGGTAGCCATTCTCAGGAGCATAAACTATGAAAATTTATCTGTAGGTTATTCCAATCATCTTGAACAAAGCCCTAAAATTTCATATTTTTCCTGCAACCCAATCCTGTGGTATGGATTTTCAAAGTTCTGCAACTTACATGATCCCAAACCCCCTTCATACCTCTTGATCTCCATGTTCCCTAAACCTCAAGCCTCGAAATTTTTATTGGAGCTTTTGAGGGTTGTTAGCTTTCTTTCGCCCCTGAAAGCCCTAATTTTAGTCCATCCTATCTTCCAAATTAAATCACTCATCTCTACTATTCACTGTATCATGTACTTCATGTTCAATGTGAATAAAGCATGTCGAAACCCTATCTATTGTCAAATTCCTATTTACTGTAAGCACTCATGCATGTCTAGATCAATATGGAATTGGTTTCATTAATTTTTTATCAACTGTGCTATTTGTTCTTATTTTCTAAAGACTCTTGTGTCAAATATGTTAAGTTTGGCCCGCAATCCAAAGTCTTATCGGACTCAGGCGTAGGCCCTGAGAACGCAACGGCCCGATAGGTCACGTTCTGGGGTCTGGTCGCGACAGATAGGCGCACCGCGTTCTGAACGCGACAGGTCGTGCCGTCACGATCTATGTGCCTGACCTGACCGACCCGTCGCGTTCCCTTCCTGCCTCTGTCGCGATCTCAGCGCCTGTCCTGAACAGCCTGTCACGATCAGTGCAAGCCCTTGTCGCGATCTACCCTGAACTTGTCGCGACCCTTACTGGGGTGCGTCGCGTTCATAGGATTTTTCAGAAAACCCTCTGATTTGCAATGCTCTAATTGCCTATTGTGCATATACCCTTTATTTCCAGTTATAACCGCAGTAATTTCACTTATTATAAATTGAACATTTATATGTGATTTAAAATACATACACATGACTAATTACCATCCATGATTTCATGACACATGCACACACTTTGAAACCATCCAAATATGGCTTAATTGGCATGAATATGATACATAACATATCTGGTAATTATTGCAATTAATTGCATTATTTTAAAAAGAACTTGTTTACGATTCGTGCGATGTTTTGGAATATCGATCTCGACGCTCCACTGTTCTAGAATTCCTCTAGAACGTCGAGCACTTGTTTCTATAATAACCCTCTTTCTTGACTTGGACGAACTCTCCGTCAGATACTCCTTCTGTCGAACTAGTGAGTCTTTGCTCAAGGCCTCCTTAAGTCTCCTCTGGCCACGGATTCCCACATGGTCGACGAGCTGGTTGTACCCTAACACCTATTACACCCTTTAGGGATCAATACAATCCAAACGGCCATTAGAAGTTCACTCTCGTCTTGAATCACATCAGACCTCTGGACCTGTGCTAAACATGGCCAGTGGTAGAGTCGTGAGTTCCACCTGATAGCCAACACCAAGTGCGCATGTTGTGCAACCATTACTATCGCCTATTTACTCGTCGCATTACGTGCAATGTCCACTAGCTCTCATCCACAATCTACTCACTCATCTATTCACGTTCTCTCTACTATCTCGTCTATTCATCTAGCGCTCTCATCTATTTCTTGGTACTCTATATTGGCCATTGACTGATTGTCTGAAGATAAACAATTAAACCAATGCCTGGCAATATATAAAGGGCCCGATCTGGTCCTAGGATGTGCACCCGAAAGTGCTAGTGCCCATGAGAGTTAAATGATTAGAGTGTTTGATATTACACTCGAGTGCTATCTATCTCGACTATCTAAATGACAATCAAAAAGTGCTATGTTCTCTCATGTCTATCGACAAAAAGTGCTATGTTCTCTCATCTCTATCGACAAAAAGTGCTATGCTATACTTGTGGTGCTATTGCTATACTTAGTGCTATTGTGCTATGGTCATCCTGCTATTTTTGTGCTATTCCCGACACTTGTGCTATTTTTGGAAAGTCTTGCTATTTCGATCATGCGCTATCCTGCTATCTTTTACCATACTTGACTTTCTCATTCTATCATTAGTTACTCTGCCTTTAATGCATTAATTATTTAAAGCCTGCTTGAGCCTGAGATTTAAGTCCTACTGGGCGTTGTTCGCTCACCCTACGTTAATTGTCGTTGTGTTCTCAGGTGAGACCGAGGATGAACTATACACTCAAGAGGACGGGAACGACCAGGAGTGACGTCACGAGTACCCTAGCATCCTAGAAATATGTTAGAGTCTTAGATAGTCTTTTGCTTATTTCAATGTAATTGGGCCTTATAGAATGGCTCTGATATTAGTGGTTGTAACTAGACATTGGAAAGTTATTAATGAAATGAATTTGTTTTAGTATTATTCATTGTGCAATGGTTTGATGTCTAGTACTTTCTCTATACCCGTTTACTTGCAACTGCCTCGCGTTCCGATATTCCGCGTCGGGACGTGACATTTTCGTGGTATCAGAGCCTAGGTTATTCTTAAGTATAGGATGATCTAGGTTGACCAGCCTCGACTAGAGTCAATTATCCTACCTATGTGAGTTGTGGTTAGAGCCAAGGGTAACTAGCTAAATAAACTCACACATGCACGAGTTAAATTTCACATAAGTATCATAACAATAAGCTATTTTTGTAGGAACTAAGCAACAAAGATGACTGCTGAACGTGCTCAAACGAGGGGATGCAACAAACCATCCAAGAACTGACGCACGCAATTATGCAAGCTACCCAAGGTGGGGGAAATCGTGTCGTTGCAGGTGATCTGCATCGTAACTTCAGAAGTCTGAACCCACCTAGGTTCAGTGGATCCACAGATCCGGATGAAGCCGAGCACTGGCTAAAGGAAACGGAAAGAATCTTCCGTGTCATGCAATGCGCAGTGGGGGATAAGCTGCTATTGGCCACGTTCGAACTCGAAAAGGACGCCCGCGCTTGGTGGGAGTCAGTGGAAGCTACTATAGAGAACGAGAAATTCACCTAGAACGAGTTTAAAGAATATTTCAACTCCAAATACTTCTCCAAGCGTGTCCAAGAAAGGAAGGCTGTGGAATCTGCTGCTCTGAAACAGAGGAGCTGACTGTGGCTGGATATGAGGCCCAATTCTCTATACTGGCAAGGTATGCGGCACACCTGGTAGCTACTGAAAGAATGAACGCTAAGTGCTTTCTCAACAGCCTTAAGCCACAATACATCACCCAACTAGCACCTCTCAACATCCAGACCTATGCCGAGATGGTGAAGAAAGCTCAGCTGCTGGAAGATGCTACAGACTTCACCGACCGTATCAAAGGGAAGTTCGTGAAAAAGGAAATGACCTCGGGTCAGTCATCTGCTAAGCCTACCAATGGCAAGAAGCGTCCCTTCAACATCACGGAGAGATCCAGCCAAGAAAGGAAACCGAAGGTCTTCGTACCCAACACTCCAACAAGAGCAACTACAAGCATTGTGACAAGCCAGGTCACACCGCTGATGAGTGCTGGAGGAAAGTCGGCGCGTGTCTGCGCTGTGGGAGTCACGAGCACTGAATTCCCGAGTGCCCACTACTGAAAGAGAATGAGAGGCACTCTAATGCGCCTATGAAATAGGGAAGACTGCAAGCCCTACGTGATGAGGAACCCGCTACGGACGGTGGTGTGGTAGAAGGTACTCTACAAGTTTTCTCCTTATCAGCATTTGTCTTATTTGATACTGGTTCATTCATTTATATCTCAACACTTTGTTGATACCCTAACTGCAAAACCTATATCCCATGTGTTATGAGTTCTCTGTCACAATGCCACTAGGGGAAAAGGATAAATTGAACAAATACTTTCCATCTACCGATGTAATGATCGAAGACCATAACCTAAAGGCCGACCTGGTGTGTATGCCCATGGAAGGCTATGATGTAATTTTGGGAGCCGACTGGTTGTCTGCTTATGGGGCAAGTGTCGACTGTAAGAAAGGGAAGGTTACCTTTAGTGACTTTCCTAGATTGGCATTCTCTGGGATTAGACATAAGAGACGGATGTCTCTAATCTCCTCCATAAAAGCCCACAACATGATAAGGAAAGGTTGCATTGCTTTCCTAGCAGCCGTAGTTGTTGAAAAGAAGGGTTCTAAGATAGAAGACGTCCACATAGTCCAGAATTTCCCCGATGTGCTTCCTGAAGATCTGCCAGGGA
The DNA here is from genome assembly GCA_014218235.1 of Colocasia esculenta. Classification (NCBI taxonomy): domain Eukaryota; kingdom Viridiplantae; phylum Streptophyta; class Magnoliopsida; order Alismatales; family Araceae; genus Colocasia; species Colocasia esculenta. The sequence continues at coordinate 117,123,399 of CM024758.1, read as the reverse complement.
TTCCCCCAGAACGTGATGTCAACTTCGCCATAGAGTTGATCCCTGGAGCTGCCCCGGAATCACGTCAACCATACCGGATGTCACCTGCTCAGCTAAAGGAGTTGAAAACACAACTGATGGAGCTATTAGAGAAAGGGTTCATCAGACCAAGTACTTCCCCATGGGGAGCACCCGTGCTATTTTTAAGAAGAAAGATTGAACGATGAGGTTGTGCATCGACTATCGTCAACTCAATCAGCTCACCATAAAAAAAAAATACCATTGCCTAGGTTCGATGAACTATTCGACCAAATATTTGGATCTTAGTATTTCTCCAAGATCGATCTTCGATCTGGCTATCATCAAATGAGGATCAAGGAGGACGATATCTTCAAAACGGCTTTCAGGAGCAGATATAGACACTATGAATTCATTGTTATGCCTTTTGGTCTAACCAATGCTCCTGCAGCCTTTATGCAACTCATGAACAGCATATATCGGCCATATCTTGACAAGTTCGTGGTCATCTTCATTGATGGTATCCTCATTTATTCAAAGACCAAGGAAGAGTATGGAGAACACCTGAAGATCGCACTGGAAGTCTTGCAAGACAACCAGTTGTATGCAAAGCTTGGCAAGTGTGAATTTTGGCTCGAAGAAGTGTCCTTCTTGGGCCATGTCATCTCAAAGGACGGCATCTCAGTTGATCCCACCAAAGTCGAAGCTGTACTCAATTGGGAGAGACCAACTAATGTCACCGAGATAAGAAGCTTCTTGGGACTGGCTGGCCACTATAGGTGGTTCATCAAGGACTTCTCCAAGATCGCCATTCTTCTCATGCATCTAACACGAAAGGAAAGCTCTACTTCTGGAGTAAAGAGTGTGAAAAGAGTTTCCAAACTCTGAAAGATTGTCTTACCTCAGCCCCTGTTCTCGCTCTGCCAATAGAAAGAGACGGTTTCTCTGTCTACATCGATGCCTCAGGGATTGGGCTAGGGTGAGTACTGATGCAAAAGAAGAAGGTCATTGCCTATTCTTCAAGACAACTGAAGACTCATGAAGTTAACTACCCCGTGCATGATCTGGAGTTGGCTGCCGTGGTCTTCACCTTGAAGATCTGGAGACACTACTTGTATGGAGAGAAATTCATTGTCTACTCAGACCATAAAAGTCTGAAGTATTTATTCTCCCAGAAAGAACTCAACATGAGACAGAGAAGATGGATGGAATACCTCAAAGATTTCAACTTCAACATTCAATACCATCCAGGCATGGGAAATGTCGTGGCGGGTGCTCTTAGTAGAAAGCCGATGGCATCTGTTTCAAGTCTAGTCCTTGGCGAGATGCAACTACCAAAACAATTCACAAGGTTAGACTTAAATATTGAACATAGGGATGATCGAGTCTTGGTTGCCAATATCAAGATTCAATCCGACTTGTTGGAAGAGATCAAAGCTCAACAAGATGATGATCCATTCTTAGTTCACGTCAAGGAAACTTTAGCCAAAAGACCAGACTTTGCAATGACTGAAGATGGAAGGCTAGTGTTTCAAGGAAGGACATGTGTTCCCGACAATGAAGAACTGAGGAGAAGATTAATGGATGAAGCTCACAAGACAAAGTACACTATTCATCCTGAAGGTACCAAAATGTATCAAGACATGAAAAGAACATTTTGGTGGCCGGACATGAAAAGAGACGTAGCTGAACATGCCGCTCAGTGCCTTACTTATCAACAGGTAAAAGCAGAGCATATGCGCCCTACTGGCGTGCTCAGACCACTGGATATTCCGGAATGGAAATGGGAAAGCATTGGCATGGACTTCATCATGGGGTTACCCAAGACTCGTGGTGGACTCGATGCCATATAGGTCATTGTAGACCGGCTAACCAAATCCACTCACTTCTTTGCTATAAAGAGTAAGTGGTCGGTAGAAGTACTATCCGCCTTTTATGTCAAAGAGATTGTAAGACTACATGGAGTTCCATCATCCATAGTCTCGGATCGAGATACGAGATTCACATCTGATTTTTGGAAAGGACTGCAAGGTGCACTGGGTACTAAACTCAACTTTAGTATCGCATTCCATCCACAAACCGATGGGCAAACTGAAAGAACCAACCAAATAGTGGAAGACATGTTGAGAGCTTGCACTATAAACTTCCAAGTGTTGCCCAGTTGACGAGCCCAGAGGGGGGGTGAATGGATCTTTTAAAATTTATTTGATTAATACCTGTACTTAAAACATTCACACAAAGACGTACTTCGATGAAGGTTAGTGAAAGTTATAATAAACAGCAAACACACACAGGAAATCAATCACACAACACAGAGTTTATCCTGGTTCGGACCTCCTCTCCTTGGGAGTCCTACGTCCAGTCCCTGAGCAATAACTCAGGATTCCACTAACTAGGGTACAGTCCCCCTATGGACACTACAACACCCAGCTCAGCTGGTCTTCCTTCACACGAAGGGAACTACAACACCCTGGATGCCCCACCAGGTCTTCCTTCACACCGAAGGGAACTATAACACCTTGGATACCCCACCAGGTCTTCCTTCACAACAGAAGGGAAAAACTCAGCAAAAATAAGCAATAAAATCAAGCCCCTAGATCAAGCTTTAACAAGCCACGATCTGAAGCAAATAGCCCTGAGAGAAGGAGATCTAAACAATGGTCTCTCTCAGAACTACACAGGCTCTCTCTCAAGATTTCTATTACAGCACAGAGAGCTAAAGAGCTGAGACAATTTGGAGTGGGATGCTTGGCTCTAGGATTCTCGCAGAAGATCTGAATTACTTGCATTCAGTACTTGTATAAGTTCTTCTGTCTCGTATTTATATCTCCAATTTGAAATGTATTCGTTGAAGTATCTATTGTCTCTGGTTTAGTGGACATTAAACTGAATGGTCCTTGGAAGCTTCCAGTCAACAGTCTTTTATCCATTTATGCACGCAAAGAGATAGGATCTTCTGAACTGTCCTTTGGCTGCTACAGGGTCCAACGTTGTATGACGAATGGTTGTCAGAGACCTGCATAAATTAAAAGCTAAAACAGTAGACAGCTAAGTTGTCTCTTGTTGTCAGACATCGTTGGTGTGAGTATTCACCAAAGTAGTAATGTTATTTTGCTGTTCTAAAAGATGCATAAAGAGTAAGCATGATAATGGACGATATCATCTGCATGCATACAGAGATACGTTCAATCTACATTAAATGCAAAGGTGTCAGAAGGATATGCGTGACGACTTTGACTATTCAATGCTTTGACCAATAGCAAATCATTGTACATAAGAACTCGATACATTCATGACTTATGAAATCGTTATGATCAATTCAATTTAGCTAAATCGTTGTAAGACATAACCAAATCGTTATGTTTTCTGAAGAAATCGTTGTGGAGAGCAAATCATTACGATGACTTAAGGAATCGTTTCAATGAGCAAATCGTTACGAGGTCTTAAGAAATCATTGTGATGACTTAAGAAATCGTTGTGAAGAGCAAATCGTTACGAGGTCTTAAGAAATCGTTGTGATGACTTAATCGTTATGACAACTTAAGGAATCGTTGCAATGAGCAAATCGTTACGATGATTAAAGGAATCGTTGCGATGAGCAAATCGTTACGATAACTAAAGGAATCGTTGCGATGAGCAAATCGTTACGATAACTAAAGGAATCGTTGCGATGAGCAAATCGTTATGACGACTTAAGAAATCGTTGCAATGAGCAAATCGTTATGACGACTTAAGAAATCGTTGCGATGAGTAAATCGTTACGATGACTTAAGGAATCGTTGCAATGAGCAAATCGTTATGGGAATGATTTCAGGTTTATGAGGAAATCGTTAAGGCACTTATGAAATCTTTACAGTTCTACTAAAATCGTTGTAGCATAAGGAAAGTCAATGTGGACTTAGAGAAATTTCATGCTGAACTTAATATTACTTCAGAAGGGTAATACTTACCAAATTTGCTTGATTTTCCTGAGATTTTTCCTGTGCTCACAAGCTTATAGAATATATGTTAGAAAACTTGAGAAGGTTTTGTTAATCACGTTTTGTTATTCACCAAAATCAATATGTAATTAATTAGAATTACATGAGAACAGACTGATCATCAAATATACTGATCATCAATCTCCCCCTTCTTGGTGATGACAAAACTAAACTAAACTTATCAATAAGCATAAGTGACCTAACTTTGTATTTCTGAAAATAAAAGCTTTGTATGTCAAAAATGCTAAGGAAATTTCTCCCCTTTTTGTCATTAAGTAAAAAGATAAACTGAGACAAAGAAGAAGAGAAAAGACACATAAACAAAGATATGGTATTACTTTTGAGAAGGTACAGGAAGATAGACCAGAGGAGAAAGAAGAGAGGCATGCTAAGAAATAATAGTCCATGCCTTAATCTCTTGGTCTTCAAAAAGTTGCCTGTAAACTCTAGGTGCTATGGTGAAAGAATCACCCATGGAAGGGAGCATGCACTGAATATACAGCTGCCGCTGTGTCTCCAAGAATAGTGCATACTGATCCTTGTCCATAGTGAATCTGAAGTAGGTACTCTTCCCAAAGCTATGACGCTGAAGGAACCGATGAAGGGTGATAGGATAGACAATCTGGTGATCATGCAGGTCCTTCTTCAAAGCAAAGAAAGCTGAATATCTTGAGGCCCATTGAACATACAATTCTTGAACTGGATTTATAGAATTCAGATCCAAGAAGGCTTCAGCAGATAGACCCGGCTTCCCTTCCTTGAACAAAGAACTGTTGACTGATTCCAGTTGGAGAGCAGACTGATGATAGTGCTTTGCCCAGTCTGTGGGAGAAAGCCTTTCACACTCAGAGATTAAGGGAGCCAGAACCTCAGAACAGATGTGCCCCAAATGGTATTCTCTGAATATGAACCTCAGAAAGGAGGGGAGGCGACCCTGCTTAGCTGACTGATGGCCCATCACACGAGCAAATCTTTCAAAAGCATGAGAGCCAGCAGAGGAATCAAAAACTAGGGAATGTAACTTGGGAAGAAAAATAGTATCAGGCATTCTGAGGCTTGTGAGATCCACTTGGAAGGAGCAATTTACTAGATGTTCAGTTCGGAGGTGAGCAAGGGCTCCATGGAATTGACCAAACTGAACCTCATGGATCTTATTCAGATAGCAATAATCGTTATAGAGCTGAAAATGCTTTGCTATTCTGATTTCCTTAAGAATGAACTGGCCCCAGATAGTTTGATGATGAAAAACAAACCACTCAGAGAGAGAGAGTGGGTGATCTCGATGAGAAATGCTGTTTGCTTTGGCTTTGAGGTATTTACTGTATAGAGTCTTGTGCCCTTTTGCCCACTGGTCTTCAGTCTTGCACTCACCTGACTAGAAGATTTTGGATTGGTTTGCTTTAGACATGTGGCAATAGGGAAGAACAATGTGAAGATGTTCAGAGAGGTTAAGATGGGGAATCCCAAAAATTGTAGAGAGAATGCATTTCTGTAGATATTCTCGATAGATTGGTCTCCTTTCAATTTTAGCAGTAAGGAAGAACCAAAGAGGAGGAAATTTGGGTGTAGAGGGTAGAGAGATAGAGGTGGAGAGTTTCCTCTTTTTCTGAACAGGACTGGGAGAATCAGTCCTGTGGACATGATTGACAACTGCCAGAATTGAGGTGAGTGTTGAGCGTTCAAACTCATCCTCAGCTTGGGTGAGAAGGGCGCTGCCAAGTTGTGGGTTTTCAGGTATGAAAGTAGTTGATGTAGGTGGAGTAGGAGGATAAAGAAGTGACCTTGGATTAAAGGTGGAAGAGGATCTGGTGGAAGAAGGACCAGATGAGGAGGATGCCCCAGCTGATGAGGAGGCTGGGGGGTCTTCAATGATAGATGGAGGAAGAGGAAGGATTGGGGAAGAAGTAGGAGAGAGGGAAGATTGAGATGGAAAAGGTGTTCGTGAGGAAATTGTGCGGGGCAATGGTTGTTTGAAGGTGGGTGGAGCTAGAGGTGCTGTGGAAGAGGATGGTGGTGAGGAAGGGGCTGGAGTTGCAAGGGATGAAGACTCAGGGGCTTCAGGAGCAACAGCTGACTCTTCTGCATCCTGCTGCCCAGCCTTGGAGATCACTGGCTCTGGTGGCTCAACTACCAAGTGTTCAGAAGGTCCATCCTCTTCTGCTGGCCGCTTGCTTGCTGCTGTCTCCGGCCCTGATGGCCCAGCCTCGTGAACTGATGGCCCTGAGGGCCCAGCCTCTGGAATTGATGGCCCTGGTGGCCTAGGAACAATATCTGTACTGCTTTGAGGGGCAGATGGAGGAGGATCTTTAGTTCCAACTGCTTTCAGGAATTCAGAAAGCAAGTTCCTCATATCGCCCATTTCCTTATTAAACCACTTCATGGCATTCCGTATCTGAGAAAGTTCCTTGGAGGTTGATGCCTGGCTCACAATAATAGAATTTACATTTGACTGCACTGAGCTCAAGATCTCACCTTGATCATCCAACCTCTTTAAGATAGGCTACAAGTTCACTTTCTTTTGAATTTTCCTCTGCCTTTTGTGAGCAATTTTTATGTTTTTGCTTCTCCTTTCCACTTGCTCCTCGACCTCAACATGAACTTCATTTGGGCTTTCATTTACAGGGGCATCTTCAGTATGCTCCCCCTGTGATGCTGCTTCCTTCTCAATCTCTTGCTCCCCCTGAATAGAAGCCTCTTCCACAATTCTTTCTTGCTCCCCCTAAATGGGAGCATCTATCATCATAGTATCTTCAATGTGGCCAGATGCCACAACCTCTTCCACCGGACTCCCACCAGTTTTTGGAATCACTGGGGTGGAGTGAATGGAATCCAATACTTCCCGGAGCACAGATGCCACTTTGGAGGTGGGTAGAGGATCCTTTGATATTGATTCAGCAGGAACAACAATCTCAGGAGGAATCTCCTCTATTCTTCTGCCAGAATCTTCCACTGCTACTTCTTCTTGAGCTGCTGGAGCTTCCACTGCATCTTCTCTTTCTACTGTTGCTTCTTGTGATGCTCTATACTCTAGGGCCTCTTCTGCTGCTGGTTCTACTACTGCTGGTGCTATTTCTTGTTGGACATCTTGGGCTTCGCCAATAATGGCTTCACCCTCAGCCACAGATGTTTTTGTCCGTACACCATTGACCACTGAAAATCCACTTTTCCTCAAATTTCTAGACCTAATTATTTGGCCCATCTTCTCTACAACAGCTCTAGACACATTTATTCCAAAATGCTTAAAGACTTTGGTGAGCAGGTGAGCATATGGCAAGGATACATTTAACTTACTCTTAGTATCTTAGATTTGATCATGGGCAAATCTCATTCTTTCCATCATCACTTCGGCCATGTTTATTTCCCTGTTCTGAATAGCCCAAAACATCATATCCGAATCCGCCTTGGTACAGGTTGAATAGGTAGCACTTCTAGGAACTAAAATTTGACAAACAATGAAGTGCAGCAAGCGATTAAACGCATTCAACTGATTTATATCCAATTTTCCATCTCTCATACTAAAACCAGGTCCTATAATTCCAAGACCCTTTGCTTAAGCGTCCACGGTGTGAACCCCACTGTGTCCAGAGGTACTCACTCCAAACAGCAATTTCAACAACTCATGATCTATTCTTATCTGGGTTCCCTTGACAGATGAGGTCAAGGACTCATCTACCTCTGTTCTTAAACAACATAGAATGCTTTCACAAGGTCCGTGTCATGCCCCGATGCGGAATATCGGAGCGCGAAGGCAGTTGCAAGTGAACGGGTATAGGGCAAGCACTAGACATCAAACCATTGCACAATGAATAAGACTAAAGCAAATTCTTTTCATTAATACATTTCGATGCCTAGTTACAACCACTAATATCAGAGCCAATCTATGAGGCCCAATTACATTGAAAGAAAGTAAAAGACTAAACTTCAAACCTAACTACTACAACGCTAAATATAGCAATAGGACGCTAGGGTACTCAAGACATCACTCCAGGTCGTTCCCGTCCTCTTGAGTGTATGGTTCATCCTCGGTCTCACCTGAGAACACAACGACAAACAATGCAGGGTGAGCGATAACGCCCAGTAGGACTTAAATCTAAGGATCAAGCATGCTTTAAGTGTTTAATGTCTTGTAAAGCAGGATAACTAGAGAGAGTAACGAGAAACATATAGAAAGTACTGGTACACGATAACGAGAAACAATAGCACAATGCACGAGAGTATAGCATGACAAGTGTTGATATCGGATTGGCCGTATAACAAGATAACAAGTAAAGTTGCACAACAGCGCACAAGTCACGATAGCAAGTGTTGGTCGATATTCTTTCAACCACGAGATTCAAGTAAACCAATAATTGACTGTTTGATTAATTGATTGCCATAGATCAAATCTTGCGTGTTCATGCGTTAGGTGTATGCCATCACCCTGATCATTAGACCCCCGCGAGTTATAGCCTTTCAGGTGCTCCTCCCAAGGACCAGATCGGGCCCTTATAATGTTGCCTAGCATAGTCATGTTTTTATCGTAGACAATCAATCATTTAATTGGCCAAATAGAGAGTACCAAGAAATAGATGAGATCGCTAGATGAATAGACGAGATAGTAGAGTGAACGTGAATAGATGCGCGAGTCGAGTATAGATGAGAGCTAGTGGACATTGCACGTAAAGCGACGAGTAAACAGGCGATAGTAACAGTTGCACAACACGCACACGTCGTATTGGCAGTCAGGTGGAATTCACGATCTTCCCGCTGGCCATGTTATGCACAAGTCCAGAGGTCCGACGTGATTCAAGGTAAGAGCGAACTTCTAATAGCCGTTTGGATCATATCGATCCCTAAAAGTGTAATGGGTGTTAGGGTACAACCGGCTCGTCGGCCATGTGGGAATCCATGATCAGAGGAGACTTACGGAGGCCTTGTGCAAGGGTTCACTAGTCCGGCGAAAGGAATATCCGACGGAGAGTTCACCACAAGCCAAGTAAAGTGTGTTTATAAAACAGGTGCTCGACGTTCTAGAGGAATTCTAGGACAGTGGAGCGTCGATATCGGAACATAAAGAACGCAAGAAACGATTACAAGTCCTTTAAAATAGGGTAATTAATGTACTTTATTTCAATAAATTACGAGGTACATTATGAGATATTTTCTGCAAGATTTCAGCCATAAATAGATGGTTTATGTGTGTGCAAGTGCAAGAGGAATCGTAGATAGAAATAAGTCGTGAAGATGTATTTAAAATTATTCAATATTGCTCCATTTTTAGGCAAGGTTTTGACCGGGGGTATAACTATAAAAAGGCGTAAGGATTATTTAGAAAGTGACAGAAATATTTTTATGGGTTTTTCACCAAAATTCCTGTGAAGGCGACATAGGCCAGTACGGATTGCGACAGGGGTAGGCAGATCGCGACATGGGTACTGTCGCGACGGCCTTGTGAACGCGACAGAGGCAGGAAAGCGTCGCGACAAGACAGACACAGGGATAGTGACGGCTTACCTGTCGTTTTCTGAACGCGACGGGTAGACTGTCGCAATCAACCTCCAGAAGGCGACATATCGGCCCGTCGCAATCTGGTGGTCTGTGCCTGGATCTGACAGGAATCAGACCAGGCTTTGGATTGCGGGCCAACTTGAATCAAATTGATACAGGGTCATTTAGAAAATCATAACTAATTATATACATGATGAAAAATCATGAAATTAGTGGCAAATGAAACTAGACATGCGAGAGTACTTCCAGTAAATAGGAATTTGAGAGAGAGCATGGTTTGAATAGGGTTTGAGAATGAACAAGAACAAGTAACATAGAACATGACACAGGGAGCAAGATGGATTTAATTCGAGTAACATGCTTAACAGAAATTAGGGCTTTCGGGGTCAAAAGAACCCGAACAAGATCAAATATTTACAATAAAAATTTCATAGCATGGGATCAAGTATACGAGGAGATATGGATTTAACATGATGTCTCGGGGTTATCATGTTTGCATAACTTCAAAAATTAAGAACAAAAGATAGGATGGATGGAAAAATATGAAACTTGGGGGTTTCGTTCAAGAGGGTAGGAAGAACCTACAGAAAAAGTTTCATGGTTTATGCTTGTGAGAATGCCTACCTTGACTCGATTTCCTCTTCTAGGGATAGAACTTGAAGAACGAGGAAGAAGCTTCAAAAACTCCTTCTCCCCACGAGATCCTCTCCTCCTTGGCCTCTTCCCCACGTCCAACAGCCTTTGGAAACGAGCTAGGGTCGGCCAAGACGGTTTAAGAGGTGTATTTATGCTAGTTATGTTTCTAATTCCTAATAGTACTCTATTTCTATTAAATTCCGAATTTCCTCCTTTCCTAACCTCCTCCCAAGCTTTCCACTTCCTATTTGGGTTAGGGTGGGAGTCAAATTCGTGGCCAACCTATTAGGGTAGGTTTAGGAATCCAATTCCAACTCTAACTTTCTATTTAATGCATTAAATACCCCTTTTCTATTTAGGTAATAATTTAGTTACGAATTTAGGGTATTTTCCTATTATTCTCCCTTTGTAAATTCATATTTTTGACCCAATAAATTCTAGAGGATCCATTAAGCAAAGCCCATTACACTTTTCCATTTAATGGGTTTTATTTAATGCTCTTTTCATTTAAATATCTATTTAGCTAGGTTTTAAATTCTTTATTTAATTTTTTTTTCTTAAAAATTCAGGTTGCTACAGTCCGAGTAGCTTACCTCAGAGAAAGTAGCGATATCGGTCCACCTCATCCTACTCATAGCTTCTACTATACTAAGCATTCCATTCCTTTCCAGGCCTGCAACATCTACCTTCTTATTTCCACACACCTTGTCTTCACAAATGTAAACTTTTCCTGCTGCTCGGCCGTTAGAAACTCAGCGCTGTAGCCCCCAAGACTGCCGGAAACAGCTGGTGCGGCCATGGATTTGGGTGGAAACATTTTTCTGGAGAGATGAGATGGTGGCAGGAGAGAAAACCCTCAAGAAATTCTTCGCGGGAAGAAGAGAGAGGCTTCGAATTTGCAGAGAGTCGATGTCGGAATTGTTAGGGCATTGGCTCAGGCACCCAGACGAAAGAGGGAAAAGGTAAAAGGTAGGAGATGAATCGTTCCCACATCGATTTTGGAGTAAATAAATGAATACTTTATCGAAAAGTGAGGCACCAAAAAGTGGGAGGAAACGACAAACAGGTTTGACTTTTCAAAAGAACTTTTCCAAGAGAGACCGTCATGTTGCCCAGTTGACGAGCCCAAAGGGGGGGTGAATGGGTCTTTAAAAATATTCTACAAGATACCTGTAACCAAAAATACTTACACAAGAATTCTTCGAAGGAGGTTAGTGACTGTTAGGTCAAATATCAAACACACAAAGAAGACAATCACACAACACATAATTTATCCTGGTTCGGACCTCCTTTCCTTAGGAGTCCTACGTCCAGTCCCTGAGGAAAAACTCAAGATTTCACTAACAATGGTACAGTCCCTCTAAGGACACTACAACACCCAGCTCAGTTGGTCTTCCTTCACACCCGAAGGGAATCACAACACCCTAGATACCTCACCAGGTCTTCCTTCACAACCGAAGGGAACTACACCCTGGATGCCACCAGGTCTTCCTTCACAACTGAAGGGAACTACACCCTGGATGCCACCAGGTCTTCCTTCACAACTGAAGGGAACAACAACTCAAAGAGAATTGAATGAAATTCAAGCCCCTAGATCAAGCTTTTGACAAGCAAGGATCTGAAGCAACCAGTGCTGAGAGCAAAGATCTAACGCAAGTTACACTCCCAGAACTGCATGGGCTCTCTTAGAAAATCTATTACAGCACAGAGAGCGAAGAGCTGAAGGTGATGAGGAAAAGTAAGATGCTTGGCTCTAGACTTTCTTCAGAAGATTTGAATGCTTGAATACTCGTTGTCTTTCTTCTGTTCTTCTAACTTGTATTTGTATCTTCAATTCGAAATAAGGACATTGAAGTATCCGTTGTCTCTCTCTTGAGTAGTCATTAGACTGTATGACACCTGGAGTCTTGGAAGCTTCCAGTCAACAGTCTTTTGATCACTTGAGCATGCAAAGAGATGAGATCTTTAGGAATATCCGTTGGCTTTTATTTGTTTAACGTTGTATCATGAAGCTAGATCAGAGGTCTGCACAAATGTCAATCTCAAATACCAGACAGCTAAGTTGTTTCTGATGTCAGTCAACGTCAGTAGCAATAGACATGAAAATAGTAATGCCAAATAGCTTAAGTCTAAAAGACGTAATCAGAGTAAGCACGATAAAGGATGATATTGTCTGCATGTATGCAGAGATACGTTTAGATCTTATAAATGCAAAAGCGTCAGAGAGATGACTACGTGGACTTTGACTAGTCAACGCTTTTAAGATGAATAAGTTATCAAGATATGAAATCGATGACTATATGACTTATGAAATCATTATGAGTCATAGCAAATCGTTATGTGACAGAATATATATCATGAACACTTAATGAATCGTTGCACAAAGCAAATTGATGTGTTCTGAAGAAATTGATGTGAAATACTTAACAAAACATTATACAAAGCAAGTCGTTGTGAATTCTAAAGAAATCGTTATGGTAACATGAAGTCGTTACAATAAGCAAGTCGTTGCGAGTTCTAAAGAAATCGTTATGAATACTTATCAAGTCGTTACGAACTCTAAAGAAATCGTTATGGTAACATGAAGTCGTTACAATAGGCAAGTCGTTGCGAGTTCAAAAGAAGTCGTTATGAATACTTATCAAGTCGTTATGAACTCTAAAGAAATCGTTATGGTAACATGAAGTCGTTACAATAAGCAAGTCGTTGCGAGTTCAAAAGAAGTCGTTACGGTAACTTATAAAATCGTTACGGTAACTTATAGAGTTGTTGTGACGAGCAAGTCGTTACGGGCTCTAAAGAAATCGTTGTGACGACTTATAGAGTCGTTGCGACAGGCAAGTCGTTAAGGACTCTAAAGAAATCGTTACGGTAACTTATAGAGTCGTTGTGACAAGCAAGTCGTTACGGGCTCTAAAGAAATCGTTACGGTAACTTATAAAGTCGTTGTGACATCGACTTGATTGAAATAACATGACTTTTCAGTCTTGTAAGGAAATCGTTGCGATCACTTATAGAATCGTTACGGCATCGATTTGTTTGAGACAACATGATTTTTCAGCTAGAAAGGAAATCGTTATGGCCTTCAATAGAAGTCGATATGGACTTAGAGAAATATCATGTTGAAAAGATTAAAGCTTCAGAGAAGTAGTGCATACCTTTTGTGGGCTTGTTTGACCTTGGTGTTTTTCCTGTACTCAAGACTTATGAACTATTCATTAGATATAATGATAAACTCTTGTTTGGTTTTGTTAATCATCAAAATATATATGTAATTAATTATAATTACATGGGGACAGATTGATCATCAATCTCCCACTTTTTTGTGATGACAAAACTGAACAATAAGCATGGATAAAAAGTATCTGAAATTTGTTCTAAAGAAGTGACATGCTAGTTTTCTTCCCTTAAAACTAGTGGATGAATATTTCAGACATGCTAAGTATTTTCTCCCCCTTTTTGTCATTAAGCAAAAAGCGAACGGAGACAAAGAAAAGAAGAGAAAGATGGTCCACATAAGCAAAGAGATTTTATTAATTCTGTGGAGGTACAGGTAAGTAGAAAGCAGGAGACAGAAGAGAGGCAAAATGGGAGATGGTTTCCCATGCCTGTGCTTCCTGTTCTTCAAAATGGGTTTTAAAAACTCCAAAAGGTATAGAGTAGGATGGTCCCATAGTGGAAGCCATCCGTTTGAGATGAAGATCTAGGTGCTGATAGAGAAGATCGGCATATGCATCCTTGTCCATGTTCATTTTGATGAAACGCCGAGTCCCAAAGCTGGCACAGGAGAGGAATTGGTCCATTGTTACAGGATAGTGGTTATGGTTATCTCTGAGAGCCTTGTGAAGAGCCACATAGACTTTGTATCTTTCCTCCCAGACTTTGAAGGGGTCATCAACAAGATGAATGGAGTTCATATCTAGGAAAGTAGCTGGAGAAATGGCGGGTTTGCCTTCCCTGGCCTGAGCTTCATTGATGTCAAACAGCTGCTGAGCTGACAGGGGGTAGAGAACTGGACCATTCAGAAGATGTGAGTCTTTCACATTCAGACAGAATAGGGGCTAGAACTTCAGCACTTACATGCCCCTGGTGATATTCCCTAAATAGGAATCTAGGAAAAGCAACCAGGCAGCCTTTCTGCACTTTAATTCTGCCCATTACTCTGGCAAACCGTTCAAAGATAATGGATCCTACAGAGGACTCCATGACAAGGAAATGGATTTGCGGAAGAGCTATTTCTTCTGGTACTTGAAGGGTAGCAAAATCTACCTGAACATCTGAAGTATGAGAGATATCTGGAGAGAGAGCTGAAATGGCCCTTTTGAACTGGCAGAACTGAACTTCAGGAAGACGATGGACATATCTGTAGTTGTTGAACAACACATAGTGCCTGACCATCTTAATTTCCTTTTGAATGAAGGGAGCCCAAAGCTCTTGGTGATACATCCTGAACCACTCAGATAGGGTCAGGGAGTGGTCCCTTAGAGGAAATCTGGCAGATTTGGCAAGAATGAATTTCTTTAGGAGGTCCTAGTGACTTTTGCCCCACTGCTCTTCAGATTTGGAGTGAGCAAGAGAGAAGATTTTGGACTTTTCGGATTTTGAAAGAGAAGTGTAGGGTAGAATGGTATTCAAATGATCTGTGAGATTTTGAAAGGGAAGGTTGATGATGGTGGCAAAAACAACTTTGGAAAGGTATTCCCTATACAGTGGTTTATGTTTGTTGTCCACTGTGAGAGAAAACCACAAAGGTGGGTATTTGGGGTCAGAGGAAGAGGAGGAAGTAGAACTAAGTTTCCTTTTCTTGGGGGCAGGACTAGAAGGGTCTGCCCTGTGAATATGTTCCCCAACATTCAACACAGATCTGAGGATCCCTTCCTCAAACTCATCCTTTATCTTTTCCATAAAGGGAGAGTTGAGTTGAGCTCTTTCAAGTATGATAGTGATGAAAGAGGGTGGAGGAGTAGGATGAAGAAAAGAGTGAGAAGAAGTAGGGAGGTCATCAACTGGTCCAAGGGAGGGACCAGAGGAGAAGGAGGATGCTCCAGCTGAGGATGCTGGAGGGGCCTCATGTATAGGAGAAGGAGAAGGAATGGAAGTAGAGGAGGTAGGAGTTGAGGTTGATTGAGAAGGAAATGAAGTGGGAAAAGAAATAGGTCTAGATTGGGGCTTCTTGAAAGTCTGAGGAGCAGGAGGAGATGTAGGAGCTGAGGGTGGTGAAGGTGGAATGGGTGTGTGAGAGGGAGAAGAGGGAGCTGGGGGCTTGGATGCCAAGAACTCATCTGCCTCTGTCTGCACAGACTCACTCACCAACGGCCCTGATGGCCATGACCCTTGCTCAGATGGCCCTGGTGGCCCTGCAACCTGATCAGCTGGCACTTCTGGCCCTACCTCTTCTGGTTCTGTTGTTGCTGCTGCTGCTGCTGCTACTTCTGGTGCTGGCCCTGATGGCCCTGATTCTTGGGCTTGGTCAGCAGGAGGAGGAGGAGGAATATGATCTCCAACCACCTTTAGAATTTTCTCTAGCATCTCCTTCATGGTGCCCATTTCTTTATTAAACCACTTCATGGCATTTCTCACACTCGCCAATTCCTTAGAGGCTGAAGCTTGGCTCATGAAGATTGAATTGGTGTCTGCCTGAAGAGAACAAAAGATTTGCCTTGAGCATCAAGTCTCTTTATTATAGGCTTCAGGTTGATTATAATCTTTTGCTTTACTGGCCTTTCAAAGGGAGTATTTGACAACATTGGAATTTCAGATTCTACTTCTTTCTCTTATTCTGAGCCTATATCTGTGTATCAACTAAATATTACTTTAGCATCCTAATGCCAGCCTTATTCTGGAAGGGACTCTTAAATGGATGCCAAATATACGTCACTGCAAGACGAAATGAGGTTAACTCAAGAGCTAGCTCGGGCATGTCGGAAAGCCACCCAACTGATGGAAGGAGCCTTAAGGACAGCCAAGAAGATTGGAAAAGAGACCAAAAAGAACAAGAAGAGAAGACACGAACAAGATAAGAGGGCAAACACCCAAAAGAAACATAGCAAGATCGTCTGCCTTCATTGTGGTAAACCGGGACATGTGGCTAACGAATACTGGCGAAGAGTGGGTGCATGTCTACGTTGTGGCAGTTTGGAACACCGGATACAAGACTGCCCTCTTCTAAAAGAACCACCCACAAACACCAAGGATCTCAACTTTATGACAATAGAGCATCAACCAAACGATGATAAAAGAACGATAAAGAAGAATAAGAAGAATACCATACAATTAGCCCTTATTTGTAAAGAATGATGCGAGCACTGCAATAAGATGGGCCACTTATCAGATGACTGCTGGAGGAAACAAGGAAACTGTTTGCAATGTGGCGAACCAAACCACTGGATTAGCAGATGCCCACAAATAAAGGACCAACGTCATGAAGAATCAAAACGACGAGCTACACTGGATGTTTTGGCACGATACTCCCTAAATAACGTAGTGGAAACCGTGGAAGGTAACTCTGAACTTACGATGATTAATTCCTTTAAGCATGAAGTAATAATTCATATTTACCTGAAGGAGTCGTAGAATTTGGGGACCAAATGCTTTTTAAGAGGAGGAGGATGTAGTACCCCATAAAATTCATTAATTCAAAAATAAAGATAAATTGAAATTTTATCAATTAATAAACTTAAACTAGTTAAAAAGGTATGCATCATTATCGCATGCGTAAAAACCCCTATAAAAATTTTGTAAAAATAGTGGTTATGTTTTAAATAATTTTCTCTAATGACCCATCAAGAATTTTGGGCATAGAAAAACATTTGGACCAAGTTTAAGAATTTATGCGACTTATTGTCGTAATTAAGGAATAAGTCGGAAAACCCATTATTATATGAGTCAAGGTGGGTTATAAATTAAAATAAACATGTGGGAGACTTTAAATAATATGGGATGATAGCTCATTATGATAAATGGACCAATGGACAAATTTGGCCATGAATATATTCTTTAATAAAGGATAATTAAAACACGTTAAGTGAATTAACGTATATAAGTTGTACAATGGAGCCATACATAAGGTATTGGACCAATAGCAAGAGCCCAAATGAAGGATAAGATTAAGAGATATTGAGATAAATAATAAATTAAGACATTAGTGAGTAAATGTGATAAATTGGAATAAAGGGTGAATAAATAGAATTAAATCAATACCTACTAAGTTAAATTAGTAATGGGTTTTACTAATGGACCTAATATGAATAGTTGGGCCCAAATATGAAGAGCCCATCTTGGGATGGGAAGTAATTAAGATAAATTCGTACCTAAGCTGGAGAAGGCTCATCATCATCTGAACTGGAGGAGCTAGCAGTCTCCCCTTCTTGACATCTTCTGAGCCACGAGGGATATTATCATTTTCTGGTGCAGAGCCCTGGTTGATCAAGGTGATCTCCTTCTTCTGCTTCATTGTCCTTGACTGCTCCCCCTGAGCAGGAGCTTCTTCTTCATTTGATACCTGCTCCCCCTGAATGGGAGCATCCGCCAATACAGAGTCACCCTGACCATCTGGGTGCTCTAACTCTACTGGTACATCTTCCATTTGAACATCAAAGTGGCCTGATGCCACAGCCTCTTCAGCAACACTCCCACAAGCTTCAGGAGCACTTGAGGTGAAAGGAATCAAATCAATAATGTCTGAAAGAATAGATGCAACTACAGTTGAGGGTACTGGGTCCTCAACTGGAATAATGTCCTCTGGGAGAATATCCTCAATTCTCCTCTCTGCAAAGATTTGAACTGATTCTTCTGGAAAGTCTGAAGCTGCTACATACACTCTTTCTTCTTCTACTGCACTTTCAGACTGGACTTCTGCTATAGAGGGACCTAAAGATTCTGATTCTGCTGCTCCAACTGCTGGAGGTGAAATTGACTCCACTGGCAAATCTGGAATCATATCCGCTGATCCCATCTCCTGATGAACAACTGAGGTGTCGTCGATGATGGCTTCCCCTTCAGCAACAGAAGCCTTGGACCAGACACCATTTTTCTCAAAGAAACCACTCTTCTTTAGGTTCCTGGACCTGATTGCTTGGCCCATTTTTTCTACGACTGCCCCAGAAAGATCAACACCGAAGTGTTTGAAGATCTTGGTAAGTAAGTGGGCATAAGGCAGGGACACATTGAACTTACTCTTGGTGTCCCAAATCTGATCTCTGGAAAATTTCATTCTTTCCATTATCACTGCGGCCATATTTATCTCCTTATTTGAATGGCCCAGTACATCATGTCTGAGTCGGCCTTTGTGCAAGATGAAAAAGTTGCACTTCTGGGAACTAAGATTTGACAGACAATAAAATGAAGGAGGACGGTTGAAGATCTTGCCGTCCCTCAGCTTGAATCCTGGCCCGATATTCCCAAACCTTTCACTTGGGTGTCCACCGTGTGAACCCCACTAAATCCGGAAGTCTTCACATTAAACAACATCTTCAGCAACTCAGGGTCTATCCTAATCATGATTCCCTTCACTAAAGAAACTAGAGACCCATCTTCCTCTGTTTTCATACACACGAAGAAAGCTTTTACCAAGTTTTACCAAGTCCGGATAACTGACCTCTGAAAAGGTGGTAATTTCTGTCCACTGCATCTGATTGATCAAATCTACCACGCTGCTCATTCCACTTTTCCTCAGATTAGCGACATCGACTTCTTTATGGCCACAAAGCTTTGTCTTCACAAAGGTAAACCTCTCCTGCTGCTCAGAAGTGAGAAATTCGGCGCTGTAGCCACCCAAACTACCGACGATGACTGGTGCGGCCATGGATTCAGGTGGGAAAGGCGCTGGAGGGTGAGACGGAAGGTAAGGAGAAGGAACCCTCAAGAAATTTGCGGGAAGGAAGAGGAAGGTTCAAATTTGCAGAGGGTTAAGATAGGAATTGCTAGGGCATCGGCTCATGCGACAAGATGAAAAGGGGGAAAAGGTAGACGATGAGATACGAATCATTCTGCCATTGATTTTATGAATAAATTAATGCGATGTGGAAAGTGAGGCGCCAAAAGGCGGTGGAAAAGGACAAAAGGTGTTGACTATTCAAACCGAATTCAATGAGAGAGCAGTTACAAAGATAATTTGAATTTCTTTTGCTTAACGTCATGGAGGGAAAATTTACTTTAATCCTGAAATTTAATGTGCCATTTGTAAGCAAACTTTTATCACAAATTGCACATGCCTAATTCCCTTCTAAGAGATGTAAATCTCTCTTCAGGTAAGGCTTTTGTGAAAATGTCTGCTAATTGGCCATTTGTATCAATAAAGGATATTTCAATATTTCCATTTGCGACATGATCACGAATAAAATGATATCTAACCTCAATATGTTTGGTCCTGAATGCTGGACTAGATTCTTGGTGAGATTAATGGCACTGGTGTTGTACACAGCAAAGGGATTGATTTGATATTTAATCCAAAATCCTCAAGCTGTTGCTTTATCCATAAGAGTTGTGTGCAGCAACTTCCAGCAGCACGTACTCAGCTTCAGCTGTAGAAAGTGCTACTGAATTTGTTTCCTTGAGGACCAGGATATCAAACACCCTGCAAGAAACTGACAACAACCAATGGTGCTTTTTCTATCAACTTTGCATCCAGCATAGTCAGCATTAGAATACCATACTAAATTGATTTCACAAGAGTTTGGATACCATAAACCTAGATCATGAGTTCTAGCTAAATATCGAAAAATTCTTTTTACAGAAATCAAATGTGACTCTCTAGGATCTGCTTGATACCTAGCACACATGCATACACTAAATAATATATCAGGTCTACTGGCTGGTAAATAAAGTAATGAACCTATCATACCTCTGTAGACCTTTTGATCTAACTTTCTTACCATCTTTTTCACTGTCCATTCTTGTTGATGTACTCATTGGTGTTGGCAGTGGCTTGGTATTTTCGAATCTAAATTTTTTCAAGAGATCGTTTGTGTACTTTGCTTGACAGATGTGAGTTCCTTCCTTTCCTTGTTTGATTGAAGTCCAAGAAAATAGTTGAGTTCTCCCATCATACTCATCTCAAATTCTCCCTACATTAAATTTCAAAGTACTTGCAAAGAGATTCTTAGTAGAACCAAAAATGATATCATCTACATAGATTTGAACTAATAGGATGTGTTTGACCTTTGACTTTATAAAAAGAGTGCTATCTACCTGACCTCTACTGAAACCATGGTTTAAAAGAAAAGATCTAAGCCTTTCATACCAGGCTCTAGGTGCTTGCTTTAAACCATATAATGCCTTGTGAAGTTTGAAAACATGATTGGGAAATTCCGTGTCATCAAAAACCGGAGGTTGTTCCACATAAACTTCCTCTTTTATGAAACCATTCAAAAATGCAGATTTAACATCCATTTGAAATAGTGTTAAATTCAAAGCAGATGCATATGCAAGTAATATTCTAATGGCCTCAAGTCTAGCTACAGGTGCATAGGTTTCATCGAAATCTATGCCTTCCTCTTGAGAATAGCCTTGAGCTACCAATCTGGCCTTGTTTCTTAAAATTGCACCAATTTCATCCAGTTTATTTCTGAACACCCATTGGTGCCAATGACTGGATGGTCTGATGGTCTAGGAACAAGTGACCATACTTGGTTCTCTTGAATTGATTTAATTCATCTTGCATGGCTACTATCCAAGATTCATCAGAAAGAGCTTCATTGACTTCCTAGGCTCTATTTGAGAAACAAAAGCTAGATAATCACAAGGAATAACATTACCTTGTTCTTACCCCTATGGATGGATCACCAATGATGTTTTCAGGTGGGTGATCTTTCTTGTATCTCCATTCCTTTGGAAGATTTTCATGAGTGATTTCCTCTTGTTGCATTCTTTCAGAGGCGGATCATCCTTGTCCTCAATTGATGTATCTTTTAGTTTCTTGGACAATCATTTGCATCATCATTGTCACTATCTACTTCCTTTCTCAAGGAAGGGTTAGTTTCATCAAAAATAATGTGCACAGATTGTTCAATCAATAAGTACGTTTATTAAACACTCTATAGCCTTTGGGTTTAGAAGTGTACCCTATGAAGATGCCTTCATTTGATTTGGCATCCAACTTACCAATGTCCCTTTTTCCATTGTTGTGAATGAAGCAAGGGCACCCAAATGTTCTGAAATGGTTGATCTTTGGCTTCCTTCCTTTGAACAGTTCATATGCAGTCTTCTTCAGGATTGGCCTGATCATCACTCAGTTGACAATGTAGCTTGCTGTGTTGACTGCTTCAGCCCAAAAATATCTTGGCAGATCATATTCTGAGAGCATAGTTCTTGCCATATCCAGTAGGGTTCTGTTCTTCCTCTCAGCAATACCATTTTGCTGTGGTGTCCTTGGTGCTGAGAAATTATGCTCAATTCCCTGATCATCACAGAATCTAGCAAACCTTTCATTTGAAATTCACCACCATGATCTGATCGGATAGACACAATGCTGAACTTCTGATCTTTCTGCACCTTCTTGCTGAAACTAACAAAGTTTTCAAAAGTGTCATCTTTATGTTCTAGAAATGATACCACGTAAATCTTGAATAGTCATCAACTATGACAAATCCAAAAGTTTTTCCTCCAAGACTGGTAGTCCTCATTGGCCCAAATAGATCCATATGTAGGAGCTCTAAGGTTTTGAGGTGGTCACCACCGTCTTTGACTTGAAGGAGCTTTTAGTGTGCTTTCCCTTAGCACAGGGTCCGCATACACTTCCATTTTTACACTGACCTTTGGCAGACCTTCTACAAGATTTTTCTTTAGCAATTTTCTCATACCATCTAAACTGCAATGTCCAAGTCGTATGTGCCATAATTCAGTAGATTTGTCTTTACTTGCTGTGCAAACAAACATTTTGCTCTTTGAGTTCTTCAAGATAGAACACATACAAATTCTTTTCTCTATTTGCTTCAAAGATGACTGCTCCACCTTCACTATGCTGCACTTTGACTCTTGAAACTTGATCTGATGGCCTCTGTCACACAGCTAGCTGATGCTGATGAGATTGTGCTTCAATCCCTTGACTAATAACACATCTTCTATGACAGTTTTTCCTTTATATATCACAGACCACTGCCTATCACTGTTCCTTTCCCATTATCTCCATAAGTGACTATTCCTTCTTCAGCTTGGAGATGAGAGAATAATTTCTGGTTACCTGACATGTGTTGGCACCCACTATCTAAGTACCATTTGGATGCTCGAGGTAACCTGAAATAAAAACATCTAGCTTTAGGTACCCAAATTCTTTTGGGTTCTGATTGGTTAGTATCATTAATTTTACCTTTTATTATCTATTTTTTATGTTTTGTGGGCATGTTGTTACGATATGTCCTAATTTGTTGCAGTGATCACAGCAGTATAATTTTGTTACCTTTCTATATACTTGAAATCAGATTTATATGCTATATCTTGTTCAGGTACAAATTTGGTATTGGATATGTTTTAGGGTAGATTATGGTTTCTTCATTATCTGGGGGTGTATATCCTAACCCATTTTTCTTTACCTGATCTTCTAGCACCTTTTAATATTAGAGAGTTTTACCATTAGTAAATTTCTCTAGTGTGCTTGATAGTTTATTATTCTTCATTTAAGTTTTTAATTTCCTTTTTTTAATTCATCTGTGCTTTCCTGTTTTCCAATTTTGTTATTTGTTCATTCTTAGCTTTTAGGTCTTACATAACAATTCATTTCTTCTTTTAAGTTCAGATATTGTTTTCTAATTCTCATTTTCTGTTTTTAAATCAGAATTAGTGTTTTCTAAACAGGTGTTATTTTTCTTACTTGCTTTTAATAGTTTAGTTACTCTTTGTACTTATTATACATTCATTAAATGCTTCCTCTAAGTTATCAGAATCAGAATCATTACATGAATCGAAGGAGGAGTCAGAGGTTACCTTTCATCAATCTGCCATGAAGGCCAAGTTGGCTTCTTTTCACGTGCATGAGCTTGATTCACTGTCTGAGTCACTATTGTTCTCCCATGCTGTGTCATTGCCTTCTTCTTGTACTTTCTGAACTTCTTGGAGCTCTCTTTCTTCCTGAAATCTTGTTTTCTTGAATTTAGGACAATCAGCTTTGATGTGTCCAGGCTTTTTACATTGTAGCAGATGGTTTCTCTTTCTTCATTTCCTTACCATATGATCTTTTGAAGTCCTTGTTTTTCTTAAAGTGGCTTCTGTCAGATTGAAATTTTTCTTCTTGGCCAAGATTCGTTGCAGTCTCCTAGAGAGCATGCTTCTTCATTCTCATGTCCTCATTGCTTTCATTTTCACTTGAGCTGGCTTCTGGTGAGTCTCTTTACTTTCAAGGCATTTGAGTGCTTTTACTAGATGACTCTCTAGCCTTTCCATGTTGATCTCATAGGCCATGAGGGACCCAATGAGCTTTTCCACTGACATTCTTTTCAAGTCATTAGCTTCTTCTATAGCTGTGACTTAGGTGTCCACGAGGATGGCAAGGATCTGAGAATTTTCCTTACCATATCTGCAATCTCATATGTCTTCCCTAGGCTGGCTAAACCATTGGTGATATCAGTGAATCGGGCTAAACTTAAGTGATTGACTCACCTGACTGCATCTGAAATCTTTCATACTGAGTGACAAGAATGTCGATTCTTATCTCCTTTACCTTGTCTGTACCTTCATAGTAATCCTGAGCTTTTCCCACATTTCCATCGAGGAATGTACAGGTTGAAACTCGTTTGAATTCCTTCTTACTTAGAGCACAACATAGGATGCTCTTTGCTTTGCAATTCAGGGAAATCTTCTTCCTGTCATCATCTGTCATTGTGCTTTCTCATTTGTGACTAAAAGATCACCTTCTTCTACTATGGACCAAATTGATAGTCGTGCCATTGTAGAAAGTATTCCATCTGGTCTTCCAGTAAGGATAATCTTCCACCATCGAAGAGAGGGGGTCGGTTGACAGACTGACCTTCAAAGTTACCTTGGGCTGCCAAGGATCTTTACTCTTTAGATCGTTGGATCCTTTCTTTGTCGAAGAGACTCGCTCTGATACCACTTGTTGCCCATAGTTGACGAGCCCAGAGGGGGGGTGAATGGGTCTTTAAAAATATTCTACAAGATACCTGTAACCAAAATACTTACATAAGAATTCTTCGAAGGAGGTTAGTGACTGTTAGTTCAAATATCAAACACACAATGAAGACAATCACACAACACAGAATTTATCCTGGTTCGGACTCCTTTCTTAGGAGTCCTACGTCCAGTCCCTGAGGAACAACTAGGATTTCACTAACAGGGTACAGTCCCCCTAAGGACACTACAACACCCAGCTCAACTGGTCTTCCTTCACACCCGAAGGGAATCACAACCCCTAGATACCTCACCAGGTCTTCCTTCACAACGAAGGGAACTACACCCTGGCTGCCACCAGGTCTTCCTTCACAAATGAAGGGAACTACACCCGGATGCCACCAGGTCTTCCTTCACAACTGAAGGGAACAACAACTCAAAGAGAATTGAATGAAATTCAAGCCCCTAGATCATGCTTTTGACAAGCAAGGATCTGAAGCAACCAGTGCTGAGAGCAAAGATCTAAACGCAAGTTACACTCTCAGAACTACATGGGCTCTCTTAGAAATCTATTACAGCACAGAGAGCGAAGAGCTGAAGGTGATGAGGAAAAGTAAGATGCTTGGCTCTAGACTTTCTTCAGAAGATTTGAATGCTTGAATACTCGTTGTCTTTCTTCTGTTCTTCTAACTTGTATTTGTATCTTCAATTCGAAATAAGGACGGTGAAGTATCTGTTGTCTCTCTCTTGAGTAGGTCGTTAGACTGTATGACACCTGGAGTCTTGGAAGCTTCCAGTCAACAGTCTTTTGATCACTGAGCACGCAAAGAGATGAGATCTTAGGAATATCCGTTGGCTTTATTTGTTTAACGTTGTATCATGAAGCTAGATCAGAGGTCTGCACAAATGTCAATCTCAAATACCAGACAGCTAAGTTGTTTCTGATGTCAGTCAACGTCAGTAGCAATAGACATGAAATAGTAATGCCAAATAGCTAAGTCTAAAGACGTAATCAGAGTAAGCACGATAAAGGATGATATTGTCTGCATGTATGCAGAGATACGTTTAGATATATAAATGCAAAAGCGTCAGAGAGATGACTACGTGGACTTTGACTAGTCACCGCTTTTAGATGAATAAGTTATCAAGATATGAAATCGATGACTATATGACTTATGAAATCTTATGAGTCATAGCAAATCGTTATGTGACAGAATATATCATCATGACACTTAATGAACGTTGCACAAAGCAAATTGATGTTGTTCTGAAGAATTGATGTGGAATACTTAACAACACATTATACAAAGCAAGTCGTTGTGAATTCTAAAGAAAATTATGGTAACATGAAGTCGTTACAATAAGCAAGTCGTTGCGAGTTCTAAAGAAATCGTTATGATACTTATCAAGTCGTTACGAACTCTAAAGAAATCGTTATGGTAACATGAAGTCGTTACAATAGGCAAGTCGTTGCGAGTTCAAAAGAAGTCGTTATGATACTTTATCAAGTCGTTATGAACTCTAAAGAAATCGTTATGGTAACATGATGTCGTTACAATAAGCAAGTCGTTGCGAGTTCAAAAGAAGTCGTTACGGTAACTTATAAAATCGTTACGGTAACTTATAGAGTTGTTGTGACGAGCAAGTCGTTACGGGCTCTAAAGAAATCGTCGTGTGACGACTTATAGAGTCGTTGCGACAGGCAAGTCGTAAGGACTCTAAAGAAAATCGTTACGGTAACTTATAGAGTCGTTGTGAAAGCAAGTCGTTACGGGCTCTAAAGAAATCGTTACGGTAACTTATAAAGTCGTTGTGACATCGACTTGATTGAAATAACATGACTTTTCAGTCTTGTAAGGAAATCGTTGCGATCACTTATAGATAGAATCGTTACGGCATGATTTGTTTGAGACAACATGATTTTTCAGCTAGAAAGGAAATCGTTATGGCCTTCAATAGAAGTCGATGGAATTAGAGAAATATCATTTTGAAAAGATTAAAGCTTCAGAGAAGTAGTGCTACCTTTTGTGGGCTTGTTTGACCTTGGTGTTTTCCTGTACTCAAGACTTATGAACTATTCATTAGATATAATTGATAAACTCTTGTTTGGTTTTGTTAATCATCAAAATATATATGTAATTAATTATAATTACATGGGGACAGACTGATTCACGTCAAAATAGGATAATTGAGTATATCTTTTGCTTAACGTCATGGAAAGAAGGATACCTTAAATTCTGAAAATTTATATATATCAGTATAAACAGAAATCTTTTCACAAATTACACATGCCCAATTCCCTTCTAGAGATGTGAATCTCTTCAAGTAAGGCTTTTGTGAAGATATCTACTAACTGACCATTTGTGTCAATAAAAGATATTTCTAAATTACCATTAGCTACTGATCTCGGATGAAATGGTATCTAACCTCAATGTGCTTGGTCCTTGAATGCTGTACTGGATTTTTGGTGAGATTTATAGCACTTGTGTTGTCACACAGTAGGGGAATTGTTTTGATGTGAAGCCCATAGTCCTCAAGTTGTTTCTTGATCCTCAGGAGTTGTGTACAGCAGCTCCCGGCAGCAACATACTCAGCTTCAGCAGTTGATAGTGACACTGAATTTTGCTTCTTGGAGGACTATGATATCAAACATCCTGCAAGGAGTTGACAACATCCACTGGTGCTTTTTCTATCTACCATGCATCCAGCGTAGTCAGCATCAGAGTATCCTACCAAGTTAATTTCACATGCTTTGGATACCAAAGACCTAAGTCATGAGTTCTAGATAAATATCTAAAAACATTTTGACTGAGATTAGATGTGATTCTCTGGATCTGCCTGATATCTAGCACACATACATACACTGAATAAAAATCAGGTCTGCTAGCTGTTAAATAAAGTAATGAACCTATCATACCTCTGTAGATCTTTTGATCTACTTTCTTACCATCCTTGTCACTGTCCATCCTCGTTGATGTACTCATGGGAGTTGACAGTGGCTTTGCGTTCTCGAAACCAAATTTCTTTAGGAGTTCCTTTGTGTACTTTGCTTGGCAGATGTGAGTGCCTTCCTTTCCTTGTTTGATTTGTAATCCAAGGAAGTAGTTGAGCTCTCCCATCATGCTCATTTCGAATTCACTGCATGAGCTTCTCAAAGTACTTACAAAGAGATTCGTCAGTGGAACCAAAAATTATGTCATCTACATAAATCTGAACAAGTAAGATATGTTTGACCTTTGACTTTATAAAAAGGGTGCTATCAACTTGACCTCTACTGAAACCATGGTTTAAAAGAAAAGAACTAAGCCTTTCATACTATGCTCTAGGTGCTTGCTTTAAACCATACAATGCCTTATGAAGTTTAAAAACATGATTCGGAAATTCTGTATCATCAATACCTGGAGGTTGTTCCACATAAACTTCCTCCTTGATAAAACCATTTAAAAATGCAGACTTAACATTTATTTGAAATAGTTTAAATCTAATGCCGATGCATATGCAAGTAAAATTCTAATAGCCTCAAGTCTAGCTACAGGTGCATAGGTTTCATCGAAATCTATGCCTTCCTCTTGGGAATAGCCTTGAGCTACCAGTCTGGCCTTATTTCTTAAGATCACACCAATCTCATCCAATTTGTTTCTGAACACCACTGGTGCCAATAACTGGATGGTTTGATGGTCTGGGAACAAGTGACCATACTTGGTTTCTCTTGAACTGGTTTAGTTCATCTTGCATGGCTATAATCCAAGATTCATCAGTTAGAGCTTCATTACTGTCCTAGGCTCAATTTGAGAAACAAATGCTAGGTAATCACAGGGTATTATATTACCTCTCGTTCTACCCCTACAGATGGATCACCAATGATGTTCTCAGGTGGGTGATCTTTCTTGTATCTCCATTCCTTTGGAAGATTTTCATGTGTAATGTCCTTTGTTGTAGGTCTTCCAGAGGTGGATCATCCTTGTCTTCAATAGATATATCCTTTAGTTTCTTAGACAATTTTCTGCACCATCAATGTCACATCTTCTTTCCTTTCTCAAGGAAGGGTTAGTTTCATCAAAAATAATATGAACTGACTGTTCAATATAAAGTGTGTTTTTTAAACACTCTATAGCCTTAGGTTAGAGGTGTACCCTATGAAGATGCCTTCATCTGACTTGGCATCTAACTTACCATATCTCTTTTTCCGTTATTGTGGATGAAGCAAGGACATCCAATGTCCTGAAGTGACTGATCTTTGGCTTTTTTCCTTTGAATAATTCGTACGTTGCCTTCTTCAGGATTGGCCTGATCATAACTCTGTTGATGATGTAACTTGCCATGTTCACTGCTTCAGCCCAGAAATACCTTGGCAAGTCATATTCTGACAGCATGGTTCTTGCCATGTCTAATAAAGTTTTTCTTCTTCTCTCAACAACTCCATTTTGCTGTGGTGTCCTTAGCGTTGAGAAATTGTGCTCAATTCCTTCATTTTCACATAATTTTACAAACTTTCGTTTTGAAATTTACCTCCATGGTCTGACTGGATACTAACAATACTGAAATTTTTGTCTTTCTGGACCTTCTTGCTAAATTGACAAAGCTTTCAAATGTGTCATCTTATGTTCTAAAATGACACCATGTAAATCTGGAGTAGTCATCAACTATAACGAAACCGAAATCTTTCCTCCAAGACTAGTGGTTCTCATTGGCCCAAACAAATCCATATGAAGGAGTTCTAAGGGTTTGAGGTGGTCACCACAGTCTTTGACTTGAAGGAGCTCATAGTGTGCTTTCCCTTTGCACAAGGTGCAGATGCTATCCATTTTCGTGCTGACCTTTGGCAGACCTTCCACCAAATTTCTCTTTCTGAGCTTGTTCAAGCCATCCAAACTGCAGTGGCCCATTTTTCTGTGCCACAGCTCAGTTGATTGCTCTTTATTTGCTGCCAACAGACGTCTTGCTCTTTAAGTTCTTCGAGATAGAGTACATATAAGTTCTTCTCTATTAGCTTCGAAGATCACTGCTCCATCCTTCAATATACTGCACTTTGTCTCTTGGAACTGAATCTGATGACCTCTGTCACAAAGCTGGCTTATGCTGATGAGGTTGTGCTTTAGCCCTTTGACAAGCAGTACATCTTCATAACTGTTTTTCCTTTGTTGTTTACTGAACCGCTGCCTATCACTGTCCTTTACCATTATCTCCATATGTAACCGACCCTTCTTCAGCCTGAAGATGAGTAAACAGCTTCCGATTCCCTGACATGTGCCTTGAACACCCACTGTCCAAATACCATTTGGATGCTCGAAGGTTACCCTGAAATAAAAACATTAAGTTAGGGTACCCAAATTCTTTTGGGTCCTGAAGGGTTAGTATCGTGAATTTTTCTTTTTATTATCCATTTCTTGTGTCTAGTTGGACATGTTGTATAACATGTCCTAACTTGTTGCAGTGACTACAGCAGGACAATTTATTTACTTTTTCTCTTTATCTGAATTCTGCTTTATATGCAATGTCTTATTCAGGTACAAATTTGGAGTGGGTATATTTGGGATATATTATGGTTTCTTCATTATCTAGGGGTGTATAACCTAATCTGTAACGTCGCGTGCTTTTCGATCCATGCAGATCGTGTGTGTTGTGGTTGTGGCGGCCGTTGTGAGGCCAGTGTGAGTCGGTTGTGTGGAATGCTGGTGTGTGAATGTGTGGTTTGAGCAGGTGAAGAGTAGGGTTGGTCCTGAAATGAAAAAGGACCTGCTGCTGTCCTGTTGGAATTGGCGGCCAGGTGTGGCCGTTGACTGTTGGCGTCCAGCTTAGTGGACGTTTACTGCATGAACTTGGCGGCAGTAGATGTGGCGGAGAGGGTGGGGTTGCTGTTGGCGGCATGGGGGTTGACACCAAACCTGAGAATGGTGCAGGTTATAGGCTCACCCGAGGGCAGTTTCTCAGCTCACTCATTCCCTCTTGCCCCAGCTTGATGCCCGAGTCTTTGAAGCTTCCAACAGGTACCAAGGAGTAGTTGGACGATCGTGGAACGCGCGGCATCGCTTAATTGCGCGAGGAAACGTCGCGGCGTGGTGCAATTCGCGTGGGAGCTCGCGGAGGGCTCGGCGTGAAGGGGATTGCAGGAGATTCTAAACGTGTTCTGAGGTAGGGGACGAACCCGTTTAGCTCCGTAGGAACATTAAAACACATCATAACTACTTGAACCAGCATGATAATGCATGTTTGGATAGAGTTGCACCATATAGGGATAATGGGTGGTTGAGTAGTTTAATGTATGAAGCATGTTCAGTGGGTTATATTGGGTTCCTGCATGTTAAAAGAATAGTTTTTATATGATTTTCTGTAGTTTAAAATGGCTGGAAAGCCCGCAGCCGAGCCGGATTAGGGTTTCTGCAGGGTTTATGGCCGAAGAACTTGGCGTCAAGATCGCTTGTCGCCAAGATCCTCAGCCAGGAGGTTAACGGCCAGGACCCTTGCCGTTGACTCCCTGTAAGCGGCAGTCGATGTGGCCGCCTACTTCTATTTGAGCAGAAATGACTAAGTACAATAATTATCGATGATGCATGTGTGTTGATGCACGAGGTGCACTGAGTGCACTTGGTTTACGTGTTTAGCATACAAGGTATGTTGTAGTTGTTTACTTCGGTGACTGCGCGTTGTGTACGCGAGCAGTTGGGTTCACGTGTAGTGGACCAGTGGTTACTTGTGGTTTACGTGGGGTTTCACGTGGTTTTGTGTGTGACGTGCACGTGGTTCTGTGTACGTGGCGAGTAGTACGACGCCACCGTGGTTACCTCTCAGTTGGGTGCCCCAGGTCTTTGTGAGCCAGGGTTAGCTCGGGGCTTTGTCCCGGTACTTGTGCTGTACCGTCGAGGTCTGTGTCGTCTGACCTGGACACCCTCACTCTGTGTTAGAGTTGTACGTCCGGCTGAGGGAAAGACGACAGTGGACAGTGACACTTGAGTGTTTGTTTTTAGTCACTTGTAGCGCGCTCGTAGTGGGGGTACGGACACCAGTAGACGTACTAGAACCCAGCTAGTCCTTTTCCAGTGCCTCACTCTAGCGAGCCCAGGCCAGGGTCTCTGGAGGTGCCAGGCATGGGCCTATGACCGTGTGGTCTGCAGGTGGTGGTGTTTAGTTGGTCTCCACAGTTGCTTGACCTTTTTACGTGGAGCGGTAGCTGGACCTTTCGTCCGTGGCTGCGAGACTGAGAGGTAGACCTGTGTTAGTTGTCCGAGTCAGTTGCTGGTGTCGCGAACCAGTTCACGGGCTCGTGTTGGCTGTCTCTACTTTAGCTTGTACACCTGTACTGGTTTGCCGTTTAATTATTACTGTTGTTCTCGTAGTCGGCAGACGGTGAGTACTTTTACAGTTTACTTACCTGCTTAGCTGTTATATTAATTGTTGTGTTGTTTACTATTCGTACTCGTGGTGTTGTTTCGCTCGGTTTTGGGGGAGTTCCCTACTGAGCCAGTGACTAGAGAGGCTCACCCCTACCCCCACAGGTGAGAGCGAGGAGGACGTCTCTCGTCCGACAGTCCAGTTCCGGGCCGCGTCGTAGCGGTGCAGGGTCAGCACCTCCAGCTAGTAGCTCCAGCAGTGTAGTTTTGTAGTTGTTTACTTTCTTCAGTTGTACCTCGGGGTATGCCCCAGGCTCTTGTACTTCTTTTTAGTTTTTGTGGAAATTGGGCTATGTAAACTTGTGAAATATATATGAAATGTGGTGTGTTCCTTTATGTTCACACGGACTGTGGTTTGGTATCCCTTGCGAGGCTTCGGCCCGTTCGCGGGAGGCGGACTCGGATCAAGTACGTTATCGGGTTTAACGGACTTGGCCGAGGCGATCCGTCACAGTTGGTATCAGAGCAAGGTCCGTGTTCAATAAGGGAATTAAGAGGATACATAGCCTTATTTCGGTTTTTATACACTGCTGGTAGGGACCCGGGTTTTTGATCATTATGGTTTTGATTTTGTTGTCTGGTGTTTTGGTTATAGAAAAACTTCTGAAATGGCTGATAGGAGAGATTGGGGTGGTGGAGGAGATGATCCGAGGAAAGCACCCAGCGTATATAGAAAGAATTTGGGAGAGCCTCACGGATATTCGGGCAAGAATGGATCAGCAGGCGCCAGTACCACCGGTTGCAGTGCCACCTGGGGATGGAGAGGCTGTACCTGTGCTCCAGTTCCACCGAGAGTGGAGGTGCCTTTTGTAGCACCTGTGCCACCACCAGTGTTGATAGCAGAAGAACCCATGATGCAGGTAGAGAAGTTTCTGAGATTGCAGCGCCTACTTATTCAGAGGGCCGAATCCAGATACAGCTGAGCATTGGGTTCATGAAATGAGAGAGTTTTTGCGACTATGAGGGTCCGGCAGCGGATAGAGTGGTATTAGCTACTTACCAGTGAGAGGTTTTTGCCTTGGAATGGTGGCGATTGAAGATGCAAACCACTTTTGCAGGCAGGAAGAAGAAGTTATCACTTGGCGGAGTTTCTTGATGTATTTAACGATACATTCTTTCCGATCCAAGTGCAGCAAGTAAAAAGAGAGCAATTCCGAACTCTTCAGCAAGGTAACTCTTCAGTCTTAGAGTACCAGATGAGATTATGTACTTAGCCGTTATGCGCCATATGTGGTTTCAGATAATAATATGACGGTTGAGTACTTTATCAGAGGTTTGAGAGTGGAATTGCAGGATGTGATAGTACCTCTTATGGCAAGACAGTGGAAGAAGCAGCGCAGAGGGCAGCTACCTTGGAGAGGTCTATTCGGACTCGTCAGGCTGGTGAATCAGGTTCAGGTTGTTTCCGGCTAGCAGCAGACAGTAGGTGCAAGCAAGGGCAAGGCACCAGCAGGACCTTCTTCATCTGGTTTCGGGAAAGGGGCCAGAAGTTAAAGCAAGCATTTAAAGGCAAAGGAAGAGGATGGGGAGGTCGTCCACAGTTCCAGCAAGGTCGTGGTAGGCCTGAGGTGGAGGAGTCGCAGCAAGTACTGCCAGGCAGCCTATTGTTCCTCTAGGGTATAGATGATAATTGCAATCAGTCGAGACATTGATCCGCAATTGTCCGTATGTAAGAGAGTATGGGTATGGCAGAGGTGTGCAGCAGCAGCAGCAGCCTCAGCAGTTTCAGCAGCCACAGGCAGGTCGTGGCAGAGGAGTACTGCAGCAGCGAGGGAGAGGCCGGGTTATGGCTATCACCCGAGCCCAGGCAGAGTCATCAAATATGATAGAAGGTATTTTACCTCTTTATGAATATTCAGCAAGAGTCTTATTTGATTCGGGGCCTCTCAATCTTTTATTTCCGAAGATTTCTGGATTGCATAGCTCATCCTTTAGAAGAGAAGCCTTGTGAGTTAGTGGTGGAGGTTCCTTCAGGTGAGTTCTTACTCACTTCGAGCTATATAGATGAAGCTCCTGTTATGATTGAAGGGAAACCAGATGCCGGGTCGGTTATATGCCCTGCAGCTGTCAGATTATGATATCATTCTGGGTATGGATTGGCTTGAGATGTATGGAGCAATGTTAGATTGCAGAAAGAAAAGGATCAAATTTGTCATCCTAATGGTGCAGTGTTGAATATCAAGGTATGCCTTTTATACCTCCAAGTTTCTAATTTCTGCAATTAAAGCTAGAAAGTTGATAAATGATGGGTGTGGGGCTATTTAGCCTCAGTAAGTTTGGTAGAAGCCAGTCAGCCAATGGAAGCAGTTCCCGTGGTTAGGGAATTTGTGATGTTTTCCAGAAGATTTGCCTGGTTTAGCTCCACACAGAGAGGTGGACTTTTCTATTGAGTTGCTGCAGGTACCATGCCGATTTCTAAAGCCCCATATCGGATGGCACCAGCAGAACTTAAAGAATTGAAAAAGCAGTTAGAAGAGTTGTTGCAGAAAGGTTTTATTAGACCGAGTCATTCCCCGTGGGGAGCGCCGGTTTTATTTGTGAAAAAGAAAGATGGAAGTTTTCGGATGTGCATTGATTATAGAAAATTGAATGATGTGACCATCAAGAATAAGTACCCGTTGCCGAGGATAGATGATTTATTTGATCAGTTGCAATCAGCAAAGGTGTTTTCTAAGATTGATTTGAGGTCCGGGTACCATCGTTGAGAAAAAAGAGAGGAGATATAGATAAGACAGCGTTCAGAACCAGATATGGTCACTATGAGTTTGTGGTAATGCCTTTTGGGTTGACTAATGCTCCTGCAGGTTTTATGATCTGATGAATAGAATTTTTCATCCATATTTAGATCAATTATTGTGGTCTTTATTGATGATATTCTAATTTATTCAGCATCTGAAGAGGAGCATGAAGCTCATTTGAGGTTTACCTGCATTGTTAAGGGATAACCAGCTGTTTGCTAAATTAGTAAGTGTGAATTCTGGTTAAAGGAAATTCAGTTTTGGGTCATGTCATCTCAGCTAAAGGAGTAGCAGTGGACCCAGTAAAGTGGAAGCTGTGTCGAGGTAGGAAGTGCCTAAGACAATAACCGAGATTAGAAGTTTTCTGGGGTTGGCAGGTTATTATAGGAGCTTTATTCAAGATTTTTCTAAGATTGCAGCACTATGACTAGACTGACCAGGAAAGGAGTGCCTTTTGTGTGGTCCGGTGAATGTCAGAGAAGTTTTATGGAATTGAAGAAAAGACTTACATTAGCACCTATATTGACATTACCGGCAGGGAGTGGTGGTTTTGTGCTGTATACTGATGCTTCGAGGAGAGGTCTTGGAGCAGTACTTATGCAGCATGGTAAAGTGATAGCGTATGCATCCAGACAATTGAAGCCAGTAGGGGAATTACCCCACTCATGATTTAGAATTGGCAGTAGTTTATTTGCTTTAAAAATGTGGAGGCATTATCTGTATGGCGAGAGATTTGAATTTTTACAGATCATAAAAGCTTGAAGTATATCTTTTTGCAGAAAGATTTGAATCTTCGCCACGCAGATGGTTGAATATTTGAAGGATTATGATTTCAGTTTGGCCTACCATCCGGGTAAGGCCAATGTTGTAGCTGATGCTTTGAGTAGAAAAGCATATATGAATTTGATGATGATTAAAGATGGAAGTTGTATGAAGAAGTAGCAGAGAATTCCTTGTATGTGCCCAGCAGTCAGCGACGGGCAATTCTAGTAGCTAGGCTATAGAGCCGTCTTATATGGCAGATCATTGAAGCTCAGAGAGCAGATGCAAGTTTACCTGAAATTGTAAAAATGGAAGGAGTTTCTATTGATGATAATTGTGTGGTCAGGCTTCGGGGCAGATTGTTTTCCTGCAGAGAGAGAGGTGAAGTAGCGAGTTCTAGAAGAGGCTCATAAATCTAGGTACACTATTCATCCGGGTAGTACTAAAATGTACCATGATTTAAGAAAGCATTTTGGTTGCCTCATATGAAGAAGAAATAGCAGAATTTGTGGCAAGATGTGCTATCTGTCAAAATATAAAGCAGAACATCAGAAGCCTGGAGGTCTATTGCAACCGTTGCCTATTCCACAGTGGAAATGGGATGATATCACAATGGACTTGTGGCAGGTTTACCAAGGTCGAGTTCAGGGCATAATGGAATATGGGGTTTGTTGACAGATTGACTAAGGTGTGCAGATTAGTGGCAGTGAGTATGTCTTGGACAGTGGACAGGTTGGCAAATATTATGTTGAAAGAATTGTCCACTGCATGGTATTCCGAAGACTATTGTATCTGATAGAGATCCAAGATTTACTTCTGGTTTTTGGAGAAGTCTGCAGAAAGTAATGTTCTGATGAATTGAGATATAGCTCCGCTTATATCCCCAGACAGATGGTCAGACAGAAAGGACCATTCAGACAATTGAAGATATGTTGCGGGTTGTTGTTAGTTTGGGGAGGTAGTTGGGAGCATCATTTTGGGAATGGTTGAGTTTGCCTACAATAATAGTATCATACAGTCTTGGGATGGCACCATATGAATCTTTATATGGAAGGCATGTAGAACCCCATTGAATTGGCATGAAGTGGGAGA